>CM067325.1:18927500-20127500 GCA_034376525.1 Nicotiana benthamiana
ACATGGCCGAGGATTAAGTCGACCACGACATGAGGGCTAGGAGTTGTCTTAAGAAGGATTAGTGCCGAGGTCGAGCAAAGGGTGTATGAAATAACGGTAGGATAAGTTCAAAGGAAGATGGTATATTCCATTGAGTATTCTTTCACTGGTACCTTTTTCTGATTTTCAAGAATATCCCTTATATATAGGAAGGGATAAAGAACAAAACGAGGATCTTCACTTTTTGATAAGAACATATTGTAAAGAGTTGACTGTAAATAATATACAAAAGCTTGTCTTTTTACTAAATACATTGATCAATATACGTTGTTCATTCACAAGATCCAAAGTTCCGTTGTCTTTCTTCATAATCTATCACCCCACGTTGTTACGAGGAAGGAGAATCATCCAAGTCATCTAACATTTGGGTGATAAATTCCTTCTTATTACATTTATTGTCATTATCTACATGTATTGCATGTTTCTATTATTACATTCATTGACAATCATTGAACATATATTTGATATTTATTATTATTGAACACGGTCCTATATAGCTTATATACCCCAGTTTTAAATCTAAAATTTATTACGTATAACTATGATTCACCCTCTATTTTCTCATTAATTAATTTAACAAAAAGCTCAACACTTTTTGGTCAAACAACCATACAAGTCAATATTCTCAACTAATTGAATAAAATGGTTTACATAGTCATGATCTTGTCGTTGTTTGTCCTAAAGATAAAACCACTGGGGAAAAAAAACAACTGAAGAAATGCGATTTAAATAAGAAATGCCCTAGTATTGAATAAGTTTTCAATATTTGGGATGAGTTTTGGCGGATCAACTTTAGATTAAATAACTATGACATGTAAATTTAATTTTGCCACAATGAGAAAGTCCATGATAATTTGTCTGTCATATTTGTTATGACACTGTTTACTTCTAGGGAAGTCGAATGAAATTTTATTTAAGTAGTGCAAACAATTTAGATTGTAATTCAAAACAATTCATGTATCGATGTTTGTATGACAATTCAATATTTCGAAAATGTTACATTGAATCTGGTTATTTTATCGATAGTAGGAGAGTAATGTATAAGTAACATTAATTTGAAAGACAATAAAATAATCGGGTTGGACCGGCCCTTTTTCTAATTGACAAGTAACGCTTTGATGACATGGTTACATCACGTGCCACCTCTCTCTTTATTCAGGAGTTTCACTTGTAGGCGGACACAACATGGGCACCACCCTTTCCCTTTGAATTCCCTTCTTCACTTCCTCTTTTATTTTTCTCTATATAACCTCCCTCTTCTTTACACCTCTGCAGAATTTTGTTTCCATTGACACAAATGGCAAAAGCTTCTGCTTCTGTTGCTCCAACCCCTCTTCTGAAAGATGAGCTTGACATAGTTATTCCCACTATCAGAAACCTTGATTTCCTTGAGCAGTGGAGGCCTTTTTTCCAGTCTTATCATCTTATTGTTGTTCAAGATGGTGACCCTTCTAAGGTCATCAAGGTCCCTGAAGGGTTTGATTACGAGCTTTATAATCGTAATGACATTAACAAAATTCTGGGTCCTAAGGCTTCTTGTATCTCTTTCAAGGATTCCGCTTGCCGTTGCTTTGGTTATATGGTGTCTAAGAAGAAGTACATCTACACCATTGACGACGATTGCTTTGTAAGATTTCTCTCTTTTAAAAAAAATAATTCCCTTTGGATTGTGCCACCGCTTTTTGAAATTGTTTTTAGTTGTGTATTTACTGCTCTAGTAGGTTTTTGATCTGCTGGATTTTGTATGTCAAAGATTGGATTTTAATTTCTGACTTGATGTTGTTAAGCGTTATGAAAAGTGGATTTTGGTTTGAATTTGTTATCCGTCCAGTTTGGCACATTGAATTGTGATGTCTTACTCCCATTTTTGGGGATTAGACGCTCGATCTGCTAACCTATTTGGGAGATTTGGAATGATGTGTTGATCTTTGTTAGTTGTTTCATAGGAGTATAAGACTAGATTTTGATGTGAATTCTTAATTGTGACTTGTTCTGAAGATGTGAAATAAATTTTGTTGCATTGTGTCAAATGCTGGTCTCCTAATTGCTTCGAGTCTGCATCTTTATGATTAATTGATTACTCATTTGAAAAGGAAATATTTCCATAGTAGTGTAACTTTGACTATGAGTATCAAGATTTTTGTAACAGGTCTTTTGCTCAAATTTAGTGCTTTAAAGCGACGAGAGAAGTGGTGTAAGTGGTATTAATGGATTGGTATTTTGTACTATTAATTTGCAGGTAGCCAAGGACCCAACTGGCAACGAAATTAATGCACTTGAACAACACATTAAAAATCTGTTGTCCCCATCAAGTCCATTTTTCTTCAACACATTGTATGATCCGTACAGAGAGGGTGCAGATTTTGTGCGTGGGTACCCATTCAGTCTCCGTGAAGGTGTACCAACTGCAGTATCACATGGTCTCTGGCTCAACATCCCTGATTATGATGCACCTACCCAGCTTGTCAAGCCTCTTGAAAGGAACACCAGGTATCAACGCCATCCTACCCTTAGATTTTCTTGATCTCGACTCCTTAATGCCAAGTTCTTAACTCGTGTGTTGTTTTTTCAGGTATGTTGATGCTGTTATGACAATCCCAAAAGGAACCCTCTTCCCCATGTGTGGCATGAATTTGGCGTTTGACCGTGAGTTGATTGGCCCTGCTATGTACTTTGGACTTATGGGCGATGGACAGCCTATTGGACGCTACGACGATATGTGGGCTGGTTGGTGCACCAAGGTACTGCTAATTGTTTCATTACCAGCATGTTTTGCTTTGGGAGAAACCATTAATTTACCCAATGATGTTCAAACTTGAAAGAGGTGAAAAGAATTATCAACATAATATTTTATCTTTGGTCAATTGACCACCCTTTAAGGCATGTAGCTTCGCCTTTTTTTTGGATTATACTGTCCAGAAGCCGATCCAGGATTAAAAGTTGATGAGTTTTAATTGTTATAGACTGAACTGAACTTATTGTGCTTTAAACTTATCGGTTTACAATTAAATGTTTATTGAATTTTCAGTGTTTTTTCACACAACATACACACATTGTTCAAAAGCTGCATCCGCCTCTGATACTGCCTTCTGTGTTATATCGTTTAGTATTTTACACCAAAAGATGAAATGGAATTTCTTGTTTGTGCAGGTGATCTGTGATCACTTAGGATTGGGAGTCAAGACGGGTCTGCCATACATCTGGCACAGCAAGGCCAGCAATCCATTTGTAAACCTCAAGAAGGAATACAAAGGTATTTACTGGCAAGAGGAGCTGATCCCATTCTTCCAATCTGTTACCCTTCCAAAGGACTGCACCTCTGTCCAGAAATGCTACCTTGAACTCTCCAAACAAGTGAAGGCAAAACTTGGCAAAGTGGATGATTACTTTAACAAGCTGGCAGATGCTATGATCACATGGATTGAAGCGTGGGACGAGCTCAATCCATCTGCCACGGCTACTGCTGTCAAAATACCCAATGGTAGCTCAAAATAGATAAAATCAATAGAGTATTTCCAACTCATAATTCACCTGGTTATAGGTGCTTGTATTACTATCACCGTCTTCTCAGTTCAAGCCTTTTGTCCTTTTAATTATATTTTGTAGTACGGAGGTTGTTAATCTTGTTATGTCCGGAGAGTTGAGGACAGTATCTATGCGACTATGCCATTTAATTTAATAAAAAATATAGTATGTTTTTCCTACCTGCCGGCTGTTTTGGATTTCAGAAGCATATTCTTCAACAAGTTGGCTTTTGTTGTGTTCTCAAAATTTCAGTTATGCAAAGCCAAGAGCAAACTTTCTGAGTGGAAAAATCAAAAGAGAAACGACAGATTGGCCTTAGAAAAATCATCACATTGGAACGCCATAATATTAATAAACCTTTCTGAATATGGAACACCTAGACATATACGATTGACTAGGCAATCAATTAGGAATAATAGCAACATTGTTAAAACTAAAAAGTTATAGACAAGAGGGGTTGCTCTGATGGTAAGCAATTCGCATTTCCAACCGAGAGGTTGTTAGTTCGAGTCTCCCCAAAAGCAAGGTGAGAAGTTCTTGGAAGAAAGAATGCCGGGAGTCTATTTGGAAACAGTCTCTCTACCACAGGGTAGAGTTAAAGGTCTGCGTACATACTACCTTCCTTAAAATGAAAAAGTTGTTTTAAGAAATAGAAGGTAACAGTTGTTTATAACTAGGAAGATATAAAGCAGCGAAAAGATTGACATTTCTTTCTCTTATTTTACAGGTTGGGAAAGTAGGAAAGTTATAGCTGATCAAAATATTTGGAAACAGTCTCTCTACCACAGGGTAGAGTTAAAGGTCTGCGTACATACTACCTTCCTTAAAATGAAAAAGTTGTTTTAAGAAATAGAAGGTAACAGTTGTTTATAACTAGGAAGATATAAAGCAGCGAAAAGATTGACATTTCTTTCTCTTATTTTACAGGTTGGGAAAGTAGGAAAGTTATAGCTGATCAAAATATCGAGACTGAAGAAAATATAGTTCGGTTAGATATCTGGAAATTAAAAAAAAAGCAAATGGAAAAGAGTGTCTAAGCTGACGTAAACCTTAGTGATTTAAAAACAAATAAACGCCGTTGCCGGGGATCGAACCCGGGTCACCCGCGTGACAGGCGGGAATACTTACCACTATACTACAACGACTTGCTGGTTTCCCACGCAAGTCTTTATAATATCAATATATTTATATTTAAACAATGGAGACTCGCTTGCATCAATGGTGCGTCATTGGACTTGCTATATCTTTGGAGATAAAACATAACAATATCAGTCAACACAACCGTAACTTGGTCTCGGAAGATAGTGAACCAGATACAACAATTTGACCTGGTCTTTCAATATCTATTAAAATATCACAATGTTCTACAACTGACTAGCTAAACGCATCCAACCGCAATATTATACAAAATGGCCGAATGGCGCTCCTAGCATCAACATCGCTCCTAGCATCAACATTTCTTCCTTCCGTTGCTTCATTTGACATAAGAAAAAAGAAAGTTGGGAGATCGCTAGGGCCTAGGGGCATAATGTTTCTTCTCGGTCAACAAAAATTCTATTAGTATACTATATTCGTAAAATAATTTTAAAAATATAACTGAACATAAATAGAGATGAACAACAGAATAACAGAAAACCAATTCGAGCCCACTGAATTTACAGTATTTCCTTAAAGAATTTAATTCCCTCCTAGTACCCAAGGTTATGGATTATTTCCTCCAAGGATAGAACGAGTTACACACTGGTATAGTGGTACTTCAAACCCCAGTGTTTCAGCGAACACAAAGTTCGGTAGCAAATCACACTTACTGTTGCTTTATTTGATGCTAAAAGTATGCAGAAGGAAGTGAAACTTAGAAAATTGTATAAAAATTCTGAGCAGAATAGCCTTGTATTTACAACCAAAGTTGGGCTGAAATCTGAAGAAGTGCAACTCTTCAGAATGGTTGTTTCTGCAAAACGGTCATAGCATAAATGATATTACATAAATGGCTATTTACTCAATAATAAAGAGGGAAAATAAAGAGGAAAAATTGAAGAAGGTAGTAAATTTTCTGTTACCAAAACAGAAAAAACGGATTGGAGGATTTAATATTAATATTTATTTTGATATTAATATTCTATTATTAAAACAAATATTTAATAATATTTCTGTTAATATCTTACTATTAACAAATAAATTTAGTCCAAAAAGTTAATCAATCAATCGATCATTTGATCAAAATCCAAATCCAAATCTGAATCTGAAGGCGAAGCAGAGCCGAGCGAGCGACGACAGCGGAGACGCGAGGCTTGCCTTCTTCTCAACTCTTTCAGAGCTAGAAGAAGAGCAATTGCTTATATACCCTAAAAACCCTTCCCTCTTCCGATATGGGACAATGTCCGTTTGCCAAGGAGGAAAACTTAAAATTTCACTAAATTTTTTTATTTCCGCCCATTTCCCGTTCACTATTTTTAAGTATTTAATATATTAATTAAATACATAAAACATCCAACAATCCCCCACATAAATGAAAAATGACCATATTACGAAAGTATGCATGAAAAACTGTGTGATTCACAAGTAAAGATTAATTGCATTTGGGTAAGTAGGTTTTCCTTTGAACTTTCCGTAGTGAACTTATGTCGGATATAGTCGATCAATCGGTATATTTGATATCTTTGAACCGTCGATCTTTGGTATATACTTAGACAACCACAAGTCACACAACCAACCCTTAACTGTCTCTGGTTCTCATTGTTGTGTTTGTTTTAGCCATGAACACCGCTTAGTTTCATAAGTGCGTAGAGAACTGGCCTTACGAAGTTCTCCTTGAAGCGGCTAACACTTCACACTTACATAGGTGATTCCTAAACGTGTCATCCTATAGATACACTAGTTGATATACACCGTATCAAATTAAGAAATTATTAAAAAGCCTTAATGTTCTATCTATGGTACTGATCATTGTCTCATCACGAGAATGGACCAAAAATTTAGTTGATAATGTGGAACCGTCATTAATGACTTTGTTTGATCTCCTTAAACCTAGATGTTAGGATCTCTAGTCTTCTAGGTAGAGTTACCGCCACTATGAGTTGTTCTCGGCACAGTCCCATTCTCCTTGATGATTTCTTAACTACCTCTCTAGTTAGGACTTTTGTAAGTGGATCCGATACATTATCACTCGACTTTATATAATTAATCGTGATAATTCCTGTAGAGTGTAATTGCCAAATGGTTGTATGTCTTCGTCGTATATGGCGAGATTTACCGTTACACATTATGCTCCTAGCCCTTTCAATTGCCGCTTGACTATCGCAATGTATGCATATTGGTGCCTACGGTTTGGGACAAAATGAAATATTTTCTAAGAAATTTTGGAGCTATTCAGCTTCTTCACCGGCTTTATCTTAGACTATGAATTCAGCCTCCATTTTAGAGCGGTCAATAGAAGTTTGTTTGGATGACTTTCAAGATACCGCTCTTCCACCAATAATGAATACATATTAACTTGTGGATTTGGAATCAGTTGATCCAATTTGCATCACAGTATCCCTCAATGACCGTAGGATATTTACTGTAGTGCAAAGCAAAGTCTTGAGTATGTATTAAATACCCCAAAACGCGTTTCATGGCCATCCAATGAGATTGACCTGGATTGCTCGTATATCGACTCAATTTACGTATAACACAAGCTATATCTAATCATGTACAATTCATGATGTATATTAAGCAACCTAATACACGAGGATAAATCCAATTAGATATTCATCAATTGGAGTCTTTGCAACTTGAAAGCCGGAGTGCTTGAATTTTTCAAGTGATGTCTTAATAGAATGAGATTGTGACAATGCCAGACCTTGAGAAGTCTTATGGATCTTAATTCTCAAAATAAATCAGCAACTCCAAAGTCTTTCATATCAAATTTTCTAGTTAGTATATGCTTAGTAGCATTTATGTTGGCAATGTCATTACTCATTATGAGCATATCATCCACATATAAGTAAACAATGACTATGTGATTTGGAATATTTTTAATGTACACATATTTATCACATTCATTTATTTTAAATCCATTTGACAATATTGCTTGGTCAAATTTTTTATGCCATTGTTTGGTGCTTGTTTTAATCCATAAAGGAACTAAACAAGTCTACAGACCTTCTTTTGTTTACGTGGAACTACAAATCCTTCAGGTTGTTCCATGTAGATTTCTTCCTCCAACTCTCCATATAAGAAGGACGTCTTAACAACCATTTGATGAATTCCAAGACCATAAACTGCAGCTAACGCTACTAACGTTCGTATGGACGTAATTCTTGTAACTGGAGAGTATGTTTCAAAATAGTCAAGACCTTCTCGTTGTCTATACCTTTTGACCACAAGTCTTGCTTTATATTTGTCAATAGTGTCATCATCTTTTATTTTTCTCTTAAAGATCCATTTAGAATCCAACGGTTTATTTCTAAGGGGAAAATCAACCAAATCCCATGTATGGTTGTTCAATATGGATTCTATTTCACTATTGACTACCTCTTTCCATAACAATTATTCCGAAGAATATATAGCTTCTTTAAATATTTGAGGCTCATTTTCCAATAAGAAAGTCACAGAATCTGGTCCAAATGAAGTAGATGTTCTTGGACCTTTACTATGTCTTGGATCCTCCTGGTTAAGTGTACTTTCTTTTGTTTTTTCCCGAGGTCATTTAGATCCTTCATCAATCGACTCACATTCCTTTTTATACCGATATATATTTTCAAAAAACTCAACATTATCTGATTCTATAACCGTATTATTATGAATGTCGCAATTTTCTGACTTATGAACCATAAATCGATATGCTTTACTATTATTTGCATATCTTATGAAAACACAATCAACGGTTTCCGGTCCTATTTTTACCCTTTTGGGTTTAGGAACTTGCACTTTTGCCAAGCAACCCCACACTTTAAAATAATTCAAGTTGGGCTCCCTTCCTTTCCATTTTTCATATGGAATGGATTGTGTTTTGCTATAGGGTACTCGATTTAGTATTCGACTAGCCGTAAGAACGACTTCCCCCCACAAGTTCTGTGGTAAACCAAAACTTATCAATAATGCATTCATCATCATTCATCATCTCCTTTAATGAACGATTCTTTAGTTCTCAATCCCATTGGATTGGACGTGTAAGGGATAGTTTTTTGATGAATAATTCCATATTCTAAACATATTTGTTCAAAAGGATATTCATATTCATCACTCCTATCACTTCTTATCATGTTGATTTTCTTATTAAGTTGAATTTCAACTTCAATTTTGTATTGCTTGAATGCGTCCATTGCTGTATCTTTACTATTAAGTACGTAAACATAGCAATATTGAGTACTATCATCAATAAAAGTTATAAAATACTTTTTTCCACCATGATATGGTACTGACTTCATGTCACAAATATCTGTGTGAATTAAGTCTAAAGGATTTGAATTTCTTTCAAATGACTTATAATGATGTTTAATATACTTAGATTCCACACATACTTGACATTTTGATTTTTCACATTCAAACTTAGGCAATACTTTTAAATTAATCATTTTCCGCAAGGTTTTATAATTAACATGACCCAAACATATATGCCAATTATCATTTGACTCAAGTAAGTAAGACGAAGCTAAAATTTTATTATTTTCAACAACCATTACATTTAGCTTGAAAGGCCCGTAGTGTGATTACCTTTTCCTACAAATATTTCATTCATACTTACTACAACTGATAAGAATGGACCTTGGGTCTAACTCAACCCCAAAAGCTATCTTATGAGGTGAAGATTGATCAAGCCATATAAGGAGACCAAGGACCTCAAATCCCTCCGATGTGGGACAACTCAACACCCCCCTCACGCCAACATCTCTACAGGGTGGACAACATAAATGGGGGCCCAACATCGGTAAAGATAATTGGGATGGGCCTGGCTTTGATACCATGATAAGAATGGACCTTGGGCCTAACTCAACCCCAAAAGCATGGTGTCAGAGCCAGGCCCATCCCAATTATTGTTACCGATGTTGGGCCCCCATTTATGTTGTCCACGCTCCAGAGATCTGGGCGTGAGGGGGGTGTTGAGTTGTCCCACATCGGAGGGATTTTCACCAAATAATCAGAAAGAATCAATTGAAAACTGGAAACTGGAAATACTATAGCTGTCGGAAAACTGAAACTGAAACTGAAAATTCAAGGTTGTCGGAATTGAAAAGTAAAAATATGGGTAGGCTCGGAATTTGAGTGCGATCCAACTGCCTTGAAGGACCTTCGTCAAAATCTCACTGGAACAGTGCTCACGCACCGGCGCGTGGGACAGACGCGCCGCCGGCGGCAGAACTCCGGCGGGCGCATGGAGGCGCGTGGGAGGTTCGTTTTCGGGGATTTTTTCTGGGGTTGGTCAGAATTCTTTTCCGAACCTCTTGGTGGTCTCGGATTTTGACAACACCATCACATCTTTGGTGAGATAATTATCATTGTGCGTCATTCCAACGACATCCGGGAAGAAATAACTGAGTCACCGTGCAATTTTCCGGTGACCTAAGTGACTAATTGCGTCAAAGTCACTAATTATTAGTGTTGTGCAAAAACCAACACTACCACAAGGTTTCCAAGAGAGATCCGACCAAACCCCAGCAAACCCCACCGGAAAACTGCCCTTCACGCGCCAGATTTATCAAGGTGGATCTGACTCACGCGCCCCACGCGCCGGCGCGTGAGCACTGTTCCGGTGAGAGTTAGGCCCAAGGTCCATTCTTATCATGGTATCAGATCCAGGCTCATCCCAATTATTGTTACCGATGTTGGGTCCCCATTTATGTTGTCCACGCTCCAGAGATCTGGGCGTGAGGGGGGTGTTGAGTTGTCCCACAACGGAGGGATTTGAGGTCCTTGGTCTCCTTATATGGCTTGGGCAATCCTCACCTCATAAGCTAGCTTTTGGGGTTGAGTTAGGCCCAATTTCCATTCTTATCATGGTATCAGAGCCAGGCCCATCCCAATTATTGTTACCGATGTTGGGCCCCCATTTATGTTGTCCACGCTCCAGAGATCTGGGCGTGAGGGGGGGTGTTGAGTTGTCCCACATCGGAGGGATTTGAGGTCCTTGGTCTCCTTATATGGCTTGGGCAATCCTCACCTCATAAGCTAGCTTTTGGGGTTGAGTTAGGACCAAGGTCCATACCCAAGCCATATAAGGAGACCAAGGACCTCAAATCCCTCCTATGTGGGACAACTCAACACCTCCCCTCATGTCCAGATCTCTGGAGCATGGACAACATAAATGGGGGCCCAACATCGGTAATAATAATTGGGATGGGCCTGGCTCTGATACCATGATAAGAATGTACCTTGGGCCTAAAACAATAATTGGGATGAGTCTGGCTCTTATACCATGATAAGAATGGACCTTGGGCCTAACTCAACCCCAAAAGCTAGCTTTTGGGGTTGAGTTAGACCCAAGGTCCATTCTTATCATGGTATCAGAGCCAGGCCCATCCCAATTATTATTACCGATGTTGGGCCCCCATTTATGTTGTCCACGCTCCAGAGATCTAGGCGTGAAGGGGGTGTTGAGTTGTCCCACATCGGAGAGATTTGAGGTCCTTGGTCTCCTTATATGGCTTGGGCCTATGAGAAGAATGGACCTTGGGCTTAACTCAACCCCAAAAGCTAGCTTATGAGGTGAGGATTGCCCAAACCATATAAAGAGACCAAGTACCTCAAATCCCTTCGATGTGGGACAACTCAACACCCCCCATCACGCCCAGATCTCTGGAGCGTGGACAACATAAATAGGGGCACAACATCGGTAACAATAATTGGGATGGGCCTGGCTCTGATACCATGATAAGATTGGACCTTGGGCCTAACTCAACCCCAAAAGCTAGCTTTTGGGGTTGAGTTAGGCCCAAGGTCCATTCTTTTCATGGTATCATAGCCAAATACACATTTAAAACCATTCCTAGCAAGAAGTCCAGTAAAGACTAAATTGTTCCTAATCTCGGGAACATGAAGGGCGTTGTTCAAAGTCACCACTTTGCCGGAAGTCATTTTGAGAATATCTTCCTGCATCCTTCAATTTTGTCCTTTGCAGCATTTCCCAAAGAAACCGTCTCATTAGGTCAAACATGAGCATAAGTAGCAAAAGCTTCTTTAGTAGCACAAACATGGCTAGTGGCTCCAGAATCAATCCACCACTCTTTAGGATTGCCCACCAAGTTGCATTCGGAAAGCATGCATATAGGTCATCAACATCATCATTCTTTTCAACCATATTTGGTTGACCCTTCTTCTTGTCTTTTTCTGGAGCACGACACTCCGTAGATTTGTATCTGGTTTTTCCACAGTTGTAGTGTCACGACCCAGATTTCTCACCCTCGGGTCGTGATGGCGCCTACTATTGAGAGCTAGGCAAACCAAAACCGTATTTACATACCTCATTATCAAATTACTTCTTTAATCAAATAAAAAGGCGATAACATGAAAATTTAAATTTTTTTAGATAAATAAGTGGAATTAAATAAATAAGCGGAAGTCAATAATAATTATAACTCAAAAGGATATTCATATTCATCACTCCTATCACTTCTTATCATATTGATTTTCTTATTAAGTTATATTCAACTTCAATTTTGTATTGCTTGAATGCGTCTATTGCTTTATCTTTACTATTAAGTACGTAAACGTAGCAATATTGAGTACTATCATCAATAAAAGTTATAAAATACTTTATTTCACCATGAGATGGTACTGACTTCATGTCACAAATATCTATGTGAATTAAGTCTAAAGGATTTGAATTTCTTTCAACTGACTTATAATGATGTTTAACATACTTAGATTCCTCACATACTTGACATTTTGATTTGTCACATTCAAACTTAGGCAATACTTTTAAATTAATCATCTTCCGCAAGGTTTTATAATTAACATGACCCAAACATATATGCCAATTATCATTTGACTCAAGTAAGTAAGACGAAGCTGAAATTTTATTATTGTCAACAACCATTACATTCAGCTTGAAAGGGCCGTAGTGAGATTACCTTTTCCTACAAATATTTCGTTCTTACTTATTACAACCTTATCAGATACAAATACACATTTAAAACCATTCCTAGAAAGAAGTCCAGTAAAGACTAAAGTCTTCCTAATCTCGGGAACATAAAGGGCGTTGTTCAAAGTCACCACTTTGCCGGAAGTCATTTTGAGAATATCTTCCTGGATCCTTCAATTTTGTCCTTTGCAGCATTTTCCAAAGAAACCGTCTCATTAGGTCCAACATGAGCATAAGTAGCAAAAGCTTCTTTAGTAGCACAAACATGGCGAGTGGCTCCAGAATCAATCCACCACTCTTTAGGATTTCTCACCAAGTTGCATTCGGAAAGCATGGCACATAAGTCATCAACATCATCATTCTTTTCAACCATATTTGCTTGACCCTTCTTCTTGTATTTTTCTGGAGCACGACACTCCGTAGATTTGTATCCGATTTTTCCACAGTTGTAGTGTCACGACCGTATTTCTCACCCTCGGGTCGTGACGGCGCCTACTATTGAGAGCTAGGAAAGCCAAAACCGTATTTACATACCTCATTATCAAATTACTTCTTTAATCAAATAAAAAGGCGATAACATGAAAATTGCAAAATTTTAGATAATTAAGTGGAATTAAATAAATAAGCGGAAGTCAATAATAATTATAACTCAACGCTACATCTATTACAACTTTCAAAACCTCAATACCCGAAACCTGGTATCACATTGTCACAGACTGTCTAAGAGTCCCTACAAACAAAGTCCGAAGGAAATACAATAAGCTGTTTCTGAACAAAATAAAATGAAACAGGGAAATAAGATAGAGGGAGACGCCAGGGCCCGTGAACGCCTGTAGGTATACCTTCAGTCTTTGCGTGGACTGAAGGATGCCTTTTAACTACAGCTGTTGCCCGATTCCTGAATCTGTGCAAAAGAGCACAGAGTGTAGTATCAGCACAACCGACCCCATGTGCTGGTAAGTGTCTAACCTAACCTCCGCGAAATAGTGACGAGGCTAGTCCATACTACCTACTAAATTTGTGAAATTCATATATATATATATATATATATATATATATATATATATATATATATATATATATATATATATATATATATATATATATATATATATATATATATATATATATATATATATATATATATATATATATATATATATATATAGTAAAAAGGAAATGCAGGAATTAACCAGTGAATATGGGAGGGGGAGCATGCTGTGGGGGAGATGACAACTACGAATAAAAATCATCAAATAACGAAGAAAGCAACATGGCTAGACATCAATAAAGAATCAAGCATCAATAAGTGCACGACATCACCCTTCGTTCTTTTACTCTCATCCTTACCAAGCAATGATATAATAAATATGTGCACGGCATCACCCTGCGTGCTTTTACTCTCATCCTTACCAAGCAATGATATAATAAATATGTGCACGGCATCACCCTTCGTGCTTTTACTCTCATCCTCACCAAGAAATGATATAATAAAAATGTGCACGACATCACACTTCATGCTTCTACTCTCATCCTCACCAAGCAATGATATAATAAAAATGTGCACGGCATTACGCTTCGTAAATTTACTCTTATCCTCACCAAGCAATGACATAATAAAAATGTGCACGACATCAACCTTCGTGCTTTTACTCTCTTTCCTCACATATATATAATCAATAGAATTGGCACAGAATGGCACATCATGCGGCATGACATCACCCTTCGTGTTTTAACACTCTTTCCTCACAATAGCAAACAATACACGGCATAACTTCGTGATTTAACACTCTTTCTCACCCAAACAACAATCACAAACAAGGGGCAATGGAATAAACAAAATAATAATAGAATACCGGCAAGGGAACACAATTAAATTCCGGCAAGGTACAACATCAATAATCTCATTGCCCGACAAGGGAAAATAATCAATAAGCAATCATATCCTGGCAAGGGAACAATTTAAATACTCTTTCTCTTCCTTTCATTTTTATTTCATATCCCTCTTTACCACTTGAGCCAATGCTCTAAAGGGTTCAATCATCTCATATAATTCAACAATTTATACTATAACTCGAGCCAATGCTCCTCGATGTTCAAAGGTCACAATTTCTTTAACCAACTTTTCGCACATATAAAAATCATCACCGAGGCATGAGAGAAACAATAAAATCATGGTATTTACAATGTAAAGCCTCAGGGTCATTCTAGACACCAATGCATAGATACTCGTCACCATGCCTATACATCATACTCAACAATCATCACATAGCAAATATGACTCAACTCCTAATCCCTCAAGGTAAGGTTAGACCAAACACTTACTTCGATGCCACAAATTCAAGCCTCAATTGTCGCTTTACCTCTTGATTCCACCACCAAGTTCCTCGTATCTAATCATAAATCACTTATTTACATCAATAAACGCTAAACGAATCAACTCCAATGCATGAAAAGGAGTTTTCCAAAGTTTTACCCAAAAAGTCAAAAATCGCCTTTGGAACCACGTGGTAAAAACACCAGATTCAAACAAAAACCCGATTACATATTCCCCTATGAACTCATATATATAATTTGTTTTGAAATCAGACCCCAAATTAAGGTCCAAATCCCTAATTTTTGAAAAATCTAGGTTCGACCTAGAACACCCAATTTTCCCATGAAAATTCTTGATTTTAAGTTGAAATAATGTTAAAAGATGCAAATGATTGAGGAAAACTAGTTAAAAATGGCTTATTATTGATTTGGAGAAGAAAGGTCGCTTGAAAAATCGCCTCTTATGTTTTAAGGTTTTGAAAAAGTAAAAAATAACTGAAAATCCTGCCTATTTATACCCCTGGCGGACCCCCTGCGTGGACCGCACTAAATGGACTGCGGTTACACAGGCTCATCTGAAGACCTGCGGTTCAGCACCCACTGTGGACCGCACAAAGGCGATTGCGGCTGCACCGCCTCTATCGCGAACCACATAAAGGCGACCTTGGTCGCGCTGGACCTTTCAGTCGCACGCAATTTCTCGTGGACCGCACAAGAGGGTTCAGAGGCCTGCAACTTTTTGAACTTGCAATATCTGATTTCGAAGCCTAAGGCATGTCGGAACTTATCCTAAACTCACTCGAGCCCACGAGACTCCACCCAATTATACACACAACTTCAAAAATATTCCACGAACATATTCGCCTAATCAAATTACCAAGATAACATCACGAACATCAAATTAAACCTCAATATCACTGAAATTTCTTAAAACTCATTTGAACATCACATTTTCCAATTAAGGTTCAGATCACGTCAAATGACATTCGTTTTCAACCAAGTTTTACAGAAACATCTTAACTCATATATAAGACATGTACTGGTTACCGGAACCAAAATACGGGACCGATACCAACACATTCCAATAAAATATCATTTCAATTTTACTTAATAATTTCAAAAAAACAATTTCCTTTAAAAATTTATTTATCGGGTTTGGGACCTCGAAATTCAATTTCCATATGTCCAGGTCCCATATTTTCTTACGGGCCCTCCGGGACGGTCAAATTACGGGTCTTGGTCCATTTTCCCAACAGGTTGACCAATGTTAAATATATTCATTTTAACATCAAAACTTAGAATTTTTTTTGCTAAATTTCATATTTAAGCCTTCCGGCTATGCGCCGGGCTGCGCACGTAAATCAAGAAAGCTCTAAATGAGGTTTTCAAGGCCTCAGAAGTATAGAATTGATTAGAAACTGGTGATGACTCTTTGGGTCGTCCCATTCTCTACCTTTAAAGCAACCGTTCGTCCTCGAACGGACAGAAAAAGGAAGTACCTGAGTCGGGGAAAGGATGAAGATAAAATCTCTGCACATCGGACTCGGACTCCCAGGTCGATGCCTCAGGAGGCCGACCTCTCCGCTGAATACGAACATAAGGAAAACTTTTGGATCTCAATTGACGAACCTGCCAGTCTGGAATAGCCACCGGCTTCTCCTCGTAGGACAAGTCCTTGTCCAACTGGACAGTGCTGAAATCTAACACGTGAGATGTATCGCCGTGATATTTTCGGAGCATGGATACATGAAAAATTGAATGCACGATTGATAGGATTGGCGGCAATGCAAGTCTATAAGCTACCTCTCCCACTCGATCAAGAATCTCAAACGGGCCAATTAACCTAGGGCTAACTTGCCCTTCTTCCCAAATCTCATCATGCCCTTCAGAGACGACACTCGGAGCAATACCCGCGCACCAACTTTATAGGCCACATCTCGAACCTTGCAGTCTGCATATCTCTTTTTCCTAGACTGAGCTGTACGAAGCCTATCCTAAATGATTCTGTTCTTGTCCAAGGCCTCCTGAACCATATCTGTACCCAACAATAGAGCCTCTCCCGGTTCAAACCATCCAACCGGAGATATGGGTGTATTGTTGGCTGGGCTGGGCCCAAGGCCGGCCCTAGATTGCGGGCCAAACGGGTCGGTCTCAAGTGGTCCCGGTCTCACGTGGTGCAAAGGCCCTTGTCGGGCCGGTCCTACCCTTTAAGCCCGCGAGCATGGGATCGTTGCCGGTCCCGAGCCGGTTCAACCGGGCCCAACAGACCTAACGGCCTCCAACAGTTATTTTTTAAAAATATATATTTTTTTTAAAATTGACCAACAGTCAAGTTTTTTGAATCTAGTCGTTGGGCCTTCAATTCAACCATTAGAGACTTTAAAAAATAGCCATTTGACCCCTAAACTTTGTTTTTACCCCAAACTTTTTATAATTACACTTTTCCCAATTCTCAACTATAAATACCCCCCCCCCCCCCCCCATTCTTTCATTTTTACTGACAAATTTATCTCTCTCTAATTTTCTTCTATAATTGCTTACTTTATTATTGCCATTTCGTAAAAAATTGTAAAGTTGGTAAATTGAAGTATTCAAGTCTTCAATGATATTCAATTTTCAAGTCTTAAGTTTAATATGTCTTTTTGGATTGTATAATTATAATTAATATGGCATTTTCTTTAAAAAAAATATTTGGTGGTAAGGAAAAAGCTAAACATGGTGAATCTAGTTGCCAAGATACTACTTTTCCCCCGGCTCTCAGACTTAGACCTGTTACTTGTCCTCTTCCACCTGTTATTCTTGATAGTGATAACCCTTGTTTTTATTTTTTCGATAGTCAATTTTGTCATGATGTTGCACCAGGTCAACAATTAAATGGAGAAGTTATGAATGCTCTATATCCTAATGAAATTATCTTTGAAAATGATGAGGAAAAAGATGATTTAGATGAAACGCAATTGGATTTAGATGATACACCTAGTAGTCCTGTTAATAACCCAACCGACGCCTCGCCTGACCCTCCTGTAGTAACCCCTACTTTTAATAGATAACCTTCTAAACGGCCCGAAATATCTCTTGTTTGGCTCTTTTTTACTCAACAAAGAGAACAAAATAAGGCTAAGTTGAAAACTTGTGGGGCTTTGTTAGTTCATAAATTTATTGAAGACCGTAGCGGTATGGTAGTTTGACTAGACACATAAACAAACACCAAAGAGATAAAGCTAAATTTTTTCAAATGAAAGCTGCGCAAGAGGGCAGAAGTTTAGATATTATGGTTAACCCTAGTACATGTTCAAATGTAGTTCAACCGGAAATTAACACTGTTACAGGCGGAATTTTATATTATGATCCAAATAGAGATCGTGAAGAATTGGCAAAATGGTTACTGTTATGTGCTTACCATATAGTTTTCCTTCTAACTCTCATTTTATGCATTATATTAGAAGAATTTTTAATCCTACTTATAAAGGATGGCCTTGCGCAACTGTAAAGATCGATATTTACAAATATAAACATGAATATGAACAATATTTGCGATATTTATTTACTCATATAGATTGTCGCATTGCTATTACTACTGATATTGGTAGAAGTGGTAATGATTGTGATTATCTAATTGTTACAAGTCATTGGATAGATGAGGAGTGGATAATGCAAAGTGCATTACTGCTTATAGAATAATTAATTCATGCCACACAGGTAAGTTTATTGCTAACACAGTTACAGATATTTGTAGATATTTTTGCCTAAGAGATAAAATTCTGTCAGTTTCAATGGATAATGCTTCTAGTAACACTAACGTTGTAGGCTTGCTTACAGCCACACTAAATCCTGCATTTATTAATATTTTTCATGTTAGATGTATTTGTCATATTTACTATTTAATCTTTGGTACTTGTATGAAAGTTTTAAATGTAGAAATTGAAAATGTTATGGCTTTTTTATTCAAACCGTAGAAGTAGGCTTAGAGAATATTTTAAAAAATGTGATGAATTTGGCCTTCGATAAAGAAAGGTTCCTAAACCTTGTCCCACTAGATTGAATTACATGTATGAAAGTTCAGTTGTTGCATATGAATATAGGAACCCAATAAGCACAAGGTGTAATGCTCCTGTAGGTGATGGTGATGATGAACACCTTACAAATCAAGACTGGAGTAATGTTAAAATGCTTGTAGACTTTTTAGAACAATTTCATATTGCTACAAATAAATTATCTGGCCAATATTATCCTACTATTTCTAACTGTTTAGTTTATATTGCAGCACTTGTAGATTTATTTACATCATTTTCAGAGGGTGGAGATATTTACAAATAAGCTATTAATTCTATGAAAGCTAAGTTTAACAAATATTTTTTTTCCTATCCCCCTATTTTTGGTGTTGCTGTACTGTTAAATCCTACAATGAAATTAGGAGGTCATCACTTTTGATATTCAAAAATTCATAACGCTTTACCACTTTCAGCTGAGGAATTTTCTACACTTGGAGATGCAAAAGCCTCAATTAAAATAAATGCTCACACAATTTATAATGGTTATCAATTTGTTGTAGATCATGCTAGACCAAATGTTCCAACTCCTACTTCGTCTAGTTCGCAATCATCTAAAAGAACTGCGGGCCTAAAAGCCCTTAGTTCTTGGACGGAGTTCAGAGGTTCTCAAGGTAATAATTTTGGTGATAGTTCAAAACTAAATGAGGTTCAAGTTTATTTGTCTTAGGGCCTTAAAAAGGAGAATCCATACGGCACCTTTGATCTTTTTGGAATGGTGGAAGGACAAACAAAAACACTATCCGGTTCTTTCCAAGATGGCTCGAGATATTTTAAGTGCTTAAGCTTTAACAGTAGCATCGGAGAGCGCTTTCAGTCAAGTGAGACTTCAAATTGGTGATCATAGAGCGTCCATGAGGGAGAACGTGGAAAAATCGGTACGCTTCAGAGATTGGATCCGTTCGGAAATAAGAAATTCTAGGCTTGCAGAATCACAACCGGAGATAGACGCAGCTTATGAAGAAATGCTAGCGGAACTTGCGCAGGATGCTGCTTCACCCGAAAGCGGTGATGAACAAGCTTCTTTTCCACCACCAACAACGGAAATTCCTCCGAACCTTGAAGGATTTATGAGATTTATTAGAGAAAATACATAGACTAATATGTAAATTGTATTTTGGCACATCTTCCTTAGTTTTTTTTCCCCTTTTAATGGTGATATTAGTACCTTGTCGCGCTCATTCCATTGGGGGAGGAAGACTAAGAAAGATATTGACATTCTTCGTTAATGTCATAATAATAAAAATTATAAGACATTCCCTTGAATATTTATTTGAAATTTGTTTTGTGTTTAAATTTCATATATATATATATATATATATATATATATATATATATATATATATATATATATATATATATATATATATATATATATATATAAAAGGTAATATGTATATATAAGCTATAATGCAATATATTATATATAATACAATATATAATTATATATATACACAATACACCCTTACCTTATATATACATACTATATATATTATGTATATATATATATATATATATATATATATATATATATATATATATATATATATATTTATACAACTATATATAAGCAATTTATTTAGTATATTACATATATACTTTACAAGAAATTCTCTTAGAACAAAATCAAAAAATAGCCCGAGAAGAAAAAAAGCCCGTTAGGCCTGTTTAGGCCCGTGGGCCCGCCCATTAAGCCCGGGACCATGTGGGCTTAGGACCATGACGAGCCGGTTCCACCCATTGGGACCGTTTGGCCCGGGACCGCCAAAGCCCGGGCCCGCCAAAGCCTGGGCCCCATTTGGCTCGGCCCGTTTAGGCCCCGGGCCCGACCCAAAATACACCACTAACCGGAGATTGACACCACCTACCACATAAAGCCTTATAAAGAGCCATCTGGATGCTCGGCTGGTAGCTGTTGTTGTAGGAAAACTCCACTAAAGGCAAAAATTGATCCCACGAACCTCCAAAGTTAATGACACAAGCTCGGAGCATATCCTCTAAAATTTGATTGGTCTCATGGGACTGACCGTCCTTCTGGGAATGAAATGATGTGCTTAACACAACCTGTGTCCCCGACTCTCGCTTAAGTGAACTCCAGAAGAGCGAGGTAAACTGTGTCTCCTGGTCCGAAATGATAGATACAGGCTCACCATGAAGGCGATCAATCTCCTGAATATAGATCTCTGCTAACCTCTCGGATGAATAGGAGATTGCCACAAGAATAAATGCGCTAACTTGGTCAGCTTATCAACAATGACCCATACTGCGTCGAACTTCTTCCGAGTCAACGAATGTCTAGTAACGAAGTCCATAGTGATCCCCTACCAGTTCCACTCGAGAAGCTCCCCTGAAACAATCCTTCAAGCTTCTGATGCTCATACTTAACCTGCTGACAATTTAAACACCGAGCCACATATTCAACAATATCCTTCTTCATTCTATGCCACTAATAATGATGCCGCAAATCCTGATACATCTTCACGGCGCCCGGATGAATAGAGTACCGGGAACTATGTGCCTCTTCTAAAATCAACTCTCGAAGCCCATCCACATTAGGCATACAAACTCAACCCTACAATCTCAAAACTCCATCATCACCTAAGGTAACCTGCTTGGCACCCCCACGTTGCACTGCGTCTCTAAGGACACACAAATGGGGATCATCAAACTGCCGATCACGGGTACACTCTAATAATGAAGAACGATAAACCGTGCAAGCTAACACTCGACTAGGATAAAAAATAGCCAAACTCACGAATCGATTGGCCAAAGACTGAATATCTAGAGAAAGCAGCCTCTCACTGATCGGAATGAAAGCAAGACTGCCCATACTGGTTGACTTTCTACTCAAGGCATCGGCCAACACATTGGCCTTCCGTGGGTGATATAACATTGTAATATCATAATCTTTCAACAACTCCAACCACCTTCTCTGCCTTAAATTCAATTCCTTTTGCTTGAACAAGTATTGAAGACTCTTGTGGTCAGTGAACACCTCACATGCCACGCCATAAAGATAGTGCCTCCAAATCTTCAACGCGTGGACAATGGCCGCCAACTCTAAGTCATGAACCGGATAGTTCTTCTCATGAATCTTCAACTGCCGTGAAGCATAGCCAATGACCTTGCCATCCTGCATCAACACTGCACCAAGCCTAACAAGGGAAGCATCACAATAAAGTGTATAAGACCTTGAACTTGAGGGCAAAACCAACACCGCTGCCGTAGTCAGAGTTGTCTTGAGCCTCTGAAAGCTCGCCTCACACTCATCTGACCATCTGAACTGGGCACCCTTCTGGATCAATCTAGTCATCATGGTTGCGATAGATGTGAATCTCTCCATGAACCGACATTACTAACCTACTAGTCCCATGGAACTCCGAATCTCTGTAGCTGATGTTGGTCTAGGCTAGTCCTTGACTGCCTCAATCTTCTTCAGATCAACCTCAATACCCTATGCCGATACGACATGATCCAGGAATGCAACTGAACTCAACCAGAACTCACACTTTGAAAATTTAGCATAAAGCTGACTATCCCTCAAAGTATGAAGAACCGCCTTGAGATGCTGCTCGTGCTCCTCCTGGCTGCGGGAATATATCAATATATCATAAATGAAAACTATCACGAATGAATCCAAATAAGGCCTGAACACTCGGTTCATCAAGTCCATAATAGCTGCTGGGGCATTTGCCATTCCAAATGACATAACCAAGAACTCATATTGCCCATACCGAGTGCGAAAAGCTGTCTTAGGGGCATCAGAAGCCCTAATCCTCAACTGATGGTAGCCCGATCTCAAGTCAATCTTGGAAAATACCTTGGCACCCTGAAGCTGATCGAATAAATCATCAATCCTCGGCAGTGGATACTTATTCTTGATTATTACCTTGTTCAACTGTCGGTAACCAATGCATATTTTCATCGAACCATCCTTCTTCTTAACGAGCAACACCAGTGCACCCCAAGGCAATACACTGGGTCCAATGAAACCCTTTTCAAGAAAATCCTGCAACTGTTCCTTTATCTCTTTCAACTCAAGCGGGGCCATACGATATGGCGGGATAGAAATGGGTTGGGTGCCTGGAGCTACATCAATGCAAAAGTCAATATTCTAGTCGGGCAGATACCTAACATGTATGAAGGAAAAACATCAGGGAACTCCTGAACAACAAGCACCGAATCAATATACGGGACCCCAGTACTAGAATCACGAACATATGATAGGGCAAACACCCCTTCTCGACCATACGCCGAGACTTCACATAAGAGATGATGCTATGGGTAAACTGACCAAGATTCCCTCTCCACTCTAAACGAGGCATATTAGGTAAAGCTGAGGTCACAGTCTTGGCATGGCAATCCAAGATAGTGTGGTAAGGTGATAAGCAGCCCAACCCATATATGATATCGAAGTCAGCCATGTCTAAAAGTAACAAATTTAAAAGTGTTTCAAGACCCCCAATCACCACAATACAAAAATGATGGACTCGATCGACCATAATAGAATATAGACACATAAACAGGAACACCCAATGCATCACTAGCCAAGACCAAGTACGAGGCAAAAATAAATGACACATACAAATACGTAGACCTTGGATCAAATAACACCGAAGCACCTCTATTACAAACTAGAACCGTACCTGTAATAACTACATCTGAAGCCTCTTCCTCAGGCCTGGCCTGAAAAGCATAACATCGGGGCCAGGGCCCACCACTATGATCTACCTCTCTGGGACAGCCTTCTACTGGCTGGCCTCCACATCTAGCGGCCTGAGTTCCACTTCTAGGACCTTTATCTCCACCTCTAGCATCTCTACCCTTATCTCTAGGCTGGGCAGGCTATGGAACATTTGGTGCCTGTACCATAGCACGAGAACCCTGATACTGAGAGCTACCCGGTGCTCGAGGGAAAAACCTAGTAATGTGACCCGTGTCACCATAAGTGTAACAAACCCTCGGCTGCTAAGATTGCTGGCCTTGTCGACCTGAATGACCGCCTCAGAAACTCTGAAGCGGCGGTGCATTGATGGGAGCTGGTAGTGCACTATAGAACTGCTGATCAGAATACTGCCCGCGAGAACCACAGCCACTTGAATCACCGCGATAAACCTGGAGGGCTGACTGGTATGGCCTAGGAGGAAGACCTCTATCATACGAATCTCTGCCTCTTGACGAGGCACCACAGAATCTACCTAACTGACGTGGTCTCTTGTCTGCCCTGTATCTACCCCTTGTGATAATACCATCCTAACCCTACGGGCCATATTGGCGCCTCCTAGAAGGATATCTCACTCCTAGCCTCTCTAACCATCTTGAGACGAATCGACAGAATGAGTCCATCAATAAACCGTCTCACTCTCTCCCTCTCAGTGGGAATTATAATAAGAGCATGGCGAGCTAAGTCAATGAACCTGACTCATACTGGGTGACTGTCATGGAACCCTGTGGAGGAGCTCAAACTGCCTCCCAGAGGCCTCTCTCTGAGTAACAAGGAGAAACTTCTCCAGAAATAACACTACAAAACTGCTCCCATGACAAAGGTGGCGATCCTGCTGGTCTAGCTAAGCAATAATATCTCTACCAAGTCTTGGAGGATCCAGACAGGCAAAATGTAGCGAAATCAACCCCATTGGTCTCAACAATACCCATTTTTCGAAGAACCTCATGGCAATTGTCCAAGTAATCACAGGGATCCTCGGTAGATGCACAACTGAAAGTAGAAGTGAAGAGCTTGGTAAACCTATCCAACCTCCATAAAGCATCGGCTAACATAGCCGCTTCATCGCCGATTTGAGCTACCACATCCTGATGTACTACCCCAACTGGCTGAACCACTAGAGTCCAGAATCTGGGGAGCTACCTACTCCGGAGTGCGAGTAGTAGAAGTCTGAGCCCCTCCTCCAGTCTAAGAGGTGGCTGGTGCTTCAAGAAGCAAACCTGCTCGAGTGACACTCTCCATGAGGCCCACCAATCGGACTAGAGCGTCCTAAAGAACTAGGGTAGAATAAACCCCTCTGGGACCTGAGCTGGGCCCAGTGGAACTGCTGGGGCAGAAACCTCCTCCTCGAAATCAACCTGAGGCTCCACCACTAGTGCTGCTGCTCGGGGCTGAGCTCTGCCCCTAACTCGACCTTTAACACGGCCTCTGCCTTGCCCTCTGCCCCTAGTGGGTGCTGCCGCTGGAGGCTTTAATGACTGATTGGTAGATGACGAAGCACGTGTTCTCGCCATCTGCGAGAGAACAGAGTATAAATTCAATTAGTATTGAGAAACCAAACCGCACGACAAAAGAGAACAAATGTGAAACTATTCCTAACTTTGTAGCCTCCGGGGGAGAAATACAGACGTCTCCGTACCGATCCCTCAGACTCTACTAAGCTTGTCTGTTAACTGTGAGACCCATGTAACCTAGAACTCTAATACCAACTTGTCACGTGACGCAAATTTTCCACCCGCAGGGTCGTGATGGCGCCGACTATTGAGAGCTAGGCAAGCAAAACATTATTTACATACCTCATTATCAAATTACTTCTTTAATCAAATAAAAAGGCGATAATATGAATTTAGATAATTAAGCAGAATTAAATAAATAAGCGAAAGTCAACAATAATCATAACTCAAGACGTCTATTACAACTTTCAAAACCTCAATGTTAGATAATACGCTTAACGCTAGAGGGGGGGGTGAATAGCGTTATAATAAAAATTAGCGTAAACTTTGCGGAATTAAAAAATTGCAGGAAGTAAATAAGTGCGATAAATAATAAAGTAGGCACCGATGTATTCTGGTTCACCACAACACGTGGCTAGTCCAGTCCCCGAGAGACTCTCTCGAGATTTTCCACTAACTTGTCAAGATTACGGGTGCTCAACAAACCTTTACAGCTTAAGGACACAAGCCTTAACACCTTTGCTCGGAGATACAACACTCCAAGACTTCACTGTTAAGCTTACGGGTGCCTAACCAACCTTTACAACTTAAGGACACAAGCCTTAACACCTTTGCTCGGAGATACAACACTCCAAGACTTCAACCAAGGAAACACAAGTTCCTTACAACAAGAGAATCACAATTCTCTTACAAGTGTACAAAACACTAAACACTCAAACAAAGCACTCCTTAATGAGTAGATATGAGTAAAAGAAGTAAGCTTAAGATCACAACAACTATGGACAAGACTTTGGCTCTCAAAAGCTTTATGAAATGAATATAAAATGATAAACAATAGTATGCAAGCTTATAGCAATAGAATGATCAGTTGTTGTGTGTTGTTGTGTTTAAAACACTGAAATGAAGCTGTATTTATAGTTGAAAAACTTGGCATTACCGTTGCCTAATTGCCAATTAAGAGTTGCTGATTTTACTCTGTGACAATCGATTGTCAGGAAGCCACAATCGATTGTTTGCCAATCGTACCAAAAATCAATCCCAGATTTTACGCTTAACAATCGATTGTCCAAGATCAACAATCGATTATTGGCAACGTTCAAAAAATCATTTCCAGATTTTACGTAAAACAATCGATTATACCAATCAATAATCGATTATTCAGCAACGTTCAAAAAATCCTTTCCAGATTTTAATTTCAACAATCGATTGTACAAAATCAACAATCAATTATTCAGCAACGTTCAAAAAATCTTTTCCAGATTTTAATATCAACAATCGATTGTACAAAATCAACAATCGATTACCTGACGGTATTTGAAAACTTTACGACAACGGTCAGCTTCACAATCGATTGTGCAATGTTAACAATCGATTATTTATCAGATTTTGAAAATTATTTTAGACACTGCCTCGTGACAATCGATTGTTATATACTCACAATCGATTATTTAATAACTTTGAAAAAGTCTGGAAGTCACTGCCTCAACACAATCGATTGTCATAAGTTCACAATTGATTATCTTGTGACTTTGAAAAATCTGAAGGACATTGTCTCTTCACAATCGATTGTCATTAGCTTCACAATCGATTATTCTGAGTTTTGAAAAACTTTGATGGACACTGCCTCATCATAATCGATTGTCATAAGGTTCACAATCGATTGTCATGCAGGTTTTGAAAAACCTGATGCTCACTGCCTTAACACAATCGATTGTCATTAGTTCACAATCGATTGTCATGCAGTCTTGGCTTAACATAAACGATTATCATAAGTACATAATCGATTATCTTAGTCCAGTTTTTAGAGGCATGTTTAAAAATCATTTTGACTGAAGTAAATATGCATGATTTAAAATCATTTAGCATTAAATTAAATATGCATGATTTTGTAAAAAATAGTTTTACGAGAGAAGCCATGTCATGAGTCAAGTTGTCGGATCAAGATCACAATTAAGAACGACTCATTTAAACTATAGAACTTTGTCTTGTGCTTGAATCTCGTTATCCACCAATTGTGCGCTCGTACTTGAACTTCGTCATATATCAATTTGCTTTTGTTTGTCATTCATCAAAACCTACACATAAGAACACACGTTTTAGTATAAAGCCTTGAGAACGTGTTTCCAACACTCAATACATCGAACCTGGTGTCATAGTGTCACAGACTCTCTAAGAGTCACTACAAACAAAGTTCGAAGGAAATACAATAAGCTGTTTTTTAACAAAATAAAATGAAACAGGGAAATAATATAGAGGGAGACGCCAGAGCCTGCGAACGCCTACAGGTCTACCTTGGGTCTCCGGGTGGGCTGAAGGAAGCCCTCCAACTACAGCTGCTGTTTGACGCTTGAATCTGTGCAAAAGAGCACAGAATGTAGTATCAGCACAACCAATCCCATATGCCGGTAAGTGTCTAGCCTAACCACGACGAAGTAGTGAAGAGGCTAGGACCAGACTACCAACTAAACCTGTGCAGTTCAAATATATATATATATATATATATATATATATATATATATATATATATATATATATATATATATATATATATATATATAGCGGAAAAGAAATGCAGGAATTAACCAATCAATATAGAAGGGGGAGCATGCTGTGGGGGAGATAACAACTATGAATAAAAATCATCAAATAACGAAGAAATAGCATGGCTAGACATCAATAATGAATTAGGAATCAATAAGTGCACGGCATCACGCTTCGTGCTTTTACTCTCATCCTCACCAAGCAATGATATAATAAAAATGTGCACGACATCACCCTTCGTGTTTTTACTCTAATCCTCACCAAGCAATGATATACTAAAAAGGTGCACGCCATTCACCCTTCGTGCTTTTACTCTCATCCTCACCAAGTAATGATATACTAAAAATGCGCACGGCATCACCCTTCGTGCTTTTACTCTTATCTTCACCAAGCAATGATATAATAAAAATGTGCATGGCATCACCCTTCATGCTTTTACTCTTTTACCTCACATATAATCAATGGAATTGGCACGGAATGGTACATCATGCGGCACGACATCACCCTTCGTGCTTTAAAAATCTTTTATTACAATAGCAAACAATAAACGGCATTATTGTTCGTGCTTTAACACTCTTCCTCACCCAAACAACAATCACAAACAAGGGGCAAGGGAATAAACAAAATAATAATAGAAATCTCGGCAAGAGAACACAGTTAAAACAACTAATTCGTGGCAAGGTACAACATCAATAATCTCATCGTCCCGGCAAGGGAAAATAATCAATAGGAAACCATATCTCGGAAAGGGAACAATTTAAATACTCTTTCTCTTCCTTTCACTATTATTTCATATCTCGCTTTACCACTTGATCCAATGCTCTAAAGGGTTCAATCATCTCATATACTTACACAATTTATATAATAACTCGAGCCAATGCTCCTCGATGTTCAAAGGTCACAATTTCTTTCACCAACTTTTCATATATATAGAAATCATCACCGATGCATGAAAGAAACAACGAAATCATGACATTCACAATGTAAAGACTCACAGTCATGCTAGACACCAATGCATAGATACTCGTCACCATGCCTATACGTCGTACTCAACAATTATCACATAGCAAATCAGACTCAACTCTTAATCCCTCAAGCTAAGGTTAGACGAAACACTTACCTCGATGCCACAAATGCAATTCAAGCCTCAGCTATCGCTTTACCTCTTGATTCCACCACCAACTCGGTCGTATCTACACACAAATTACTTATTTACATCAATAAATGCTTAATGAATCAATCTCAATGCATCTCAATGCATGAAAATGAGTTTTCCAAAATTTTACCAAAAAAGTCAAAAATCGCCCTCGGGACCACGTGGTCAAAACTGCAGGTTCGAACCAAAACCTGATTACCCATTCCCCCATGAACTCATATATATAATTTGTTTTGAAATTGGACCCAACATTGAGGTCCAAATTCCCAATTCTTGAAAAACCTAGGTTCGACCCAAAACACCTTATTTTCCGATGTAAATCCTTGATTTTAAGATTAAATCATGTTAAAAGATATTAATGATTAAGGAAAACTAGTTAAAAACGGCTTATAACTGATTTGGTGAAGAAAGGTTGCTTGAAAAATCTCCTCTTATGTTTTAAGGTTTTGAAAAAAGTAAAAAATAACTGAAAATCCCGCCTATTTATACCCCTGGCGGAACCCCTGTGCAGACCACACTAAATGGACCGCGGTTGCACAGGCTCATCTAAAGACCTGCAATTCATTTCCCACCGCGGAGCGCACAAAGGCGACAGGTGTCGCGCTGCCTTCGCTGCGGACCGCACAAAGGTGACCCGGGCCGCATAGCCTCCATCGCGGACCGCAGCTGCGCTGGCCCCTCCGCGGACGCACGCAATTTATTGCAGACCTCACAAGAGGGTTTATAGGCCTGCAACTTTCTAAACCTGCAACATCTGATTTCTAAGCTTAAGGCATGTCGGAACCTACCCGAAACTCACCCGAGCCCTTGAAACTCTAACCCAAATATACACACAACTTCAAAAATATTCTACGAACATATTCGTGTAATCAAATTACTAAGATAATATCACGAACATCGAATTAAACCTCAAGATCTCTGAAATTTCTCAAAACTCCTTTGAACATCACATTTACCAATTAAGGTCCGAATCATATCAAACGACGTCCACTTTCAATCAAGTTTTATTGAAACATCTTAACTCATATATAAGACCTATGCTGGGTGCCAGAATCAAAATAGAGGCCCGATACCAATACTTTCCAATCAAATATCATTTCAATTTTCCTTAATAATTCTAGAAAAATAATTTCCTTTAACATTCATTTCTTAGGTGTGAGACCTTGGAATTTGATTCCGGGCATACGTCCAAGTCCCATATTTTCCTACAGACCCTCCGGGACCATCAAATCACGAGTCCAGGTCTGTTTGACCAAAAGGTTAACTAAAGTCAATTTTATTCATTTTAACATCAAAACTTAATTTTTTTATAGAATTTCATATTTAAACCTTTCGGCTATGCGCTTGAACTGTGCGCGCAAATTGAGGCATCTCTAAATAAGGTTTTCAAGGCCTCGGGAGTATAGAATTAATTAGAAACTGGTGATGACCCTTTGGGTCGTCACATGTAGCAGTTTCCACTGAACCGCTTCTTGCTTGGGTTGTATTTCGGTCCTGAAGCCCTCTTCCTCTTTTTGTTCTCTTCAACAATATTTTCTTCCATTATTGTGAGTTTCCACGGCCTCTCAATTCAGCAGCTTTATTTCCTTTTCGATTCTCAATTGAACAATGAGATCTTCAAGGGACATCTCCTTGCATTTGTGTTTCGAGTAGTTTTTGAAGTCCTTCCATAAATGAGGCAACTTCTCAATTATTGCTGCTACTTGGAATGCTTCATTGATGACAAGACCTTCAATGAAGTTTCTGTTAGTAAAAATACTAAGATTACTACTTTTAACATCAATATTAATTTCATTTATGCCTTCAGCAAAGAGATCGTGAATAATCACTTGCAATTCTTGGACTTGAGTAATAACAGACTGCTATCTACCATTTTGTAGTCTAAAAACTTTGCAGCAACGAACTTCTTCAACCCAACATCTTTGGTTTTGTATTTCTTTTCAAGCGCAATCCACAGTTCTTTTGACGTTTTCACGCTATTGAGCATCCTCCAGCCCGTTTAGAATATAATTCTTGCAAAAAAAGTCTGAATGCTTCCACACCTCAGTCACGAGAAAGTATTTATTTTCTGGAGTTTCGTCGGAAAACACAGGAATATCTTCCTTGATGAACTTTTGGAGACTTAGAGTAGTCAAGTAGAAGAACATCTTTTGCTACCCGCTCTTGAAATTAACTCCAAAAAATTTTCGAGTTTCTCCGTCGGTGCCAATGCTGCCGGTGTTGTTCGGCTCGTTGAGGCATTCGCAATCACCATCGGAACAGTTTGGTTTCCGTTATCATTAGTTTCTGTAAAAAAAAATGACACAAACATTAAAATCACGTGATTTTAATCTCCAATAGAATACAAAACCACAATGGTTTTATTCTCCAGAAATAATGAGTACAAATACAAAAAGTAAATTAAATTCCTCAAGCTTGTTAGTATAATGTATTTGTAAAATAATTCTGGAAATATAAATGAACATAAACAGAAATGAACAACGAAATAACAGAAAACTAATTCGAGCCCACTGAATTCACAATATTTCGTTAAGGAATTTAATCCGCTCCTAGTACCCAAAGTTATGGATTATTTCCTCTCAGGATAGAACGAGTTACACACAGGTGTAGTGGTACTTCAAACCCCGGTGTTTCAGTGAACACAAAGTTTGGTAGCAAATCACACTTGCTGTTGCTTTATTTGATGCTAAAAATATGCAGAAGAAGGAGGAGAAACTTAGAAAATTGTATGAAAATTCTGAGTAGAATAGTCTTGTATTTATAGCCAAAGTTGAGCGGAAATCTGAAGAGGTGCAACTCTTTAGAATGGTTGTTTCTGCAAAACGGCCACAACATAAATACCATTTACATAAATGTATTTACTCAACAGTAAAGAGGAAAATAAAGAGGGATAATTGAAGATGATGGTTAATTTTCTGTTACCAAAACATAAAAAATGGATTGGAGGATTTAATATCAATATTTATTTTAATATTAATATTCTATTATTAAAATAAATATTTAATAACATTTCTGTTAATATTTTACCAAAGGTCGAGCGAGCGACAACGCAAGGTTTGCCTTCTTCTCAACTCTTCAAGAGCTAGAAGAATAGCAATTGCTTATATACCTATAAAAAACCTCTTCCTATTCCATTATGGGACAATGTCCATTTGCCAAGGAGGAAAACTTAACATTTCACTCAAAAATTTCATTTCTCATTCATCCTCTTTTAAATATTTAATATATTAATTAAATACATGACAAACCCAGCACTCACACCATTTCACCTGATACATGATTTTGTGCATATACTCTTAGTGACGAATCGAGAAAAAAAGTTTCCAAGACAACATTAGCACACAAATCATGCAATTCTTTGCAATAAGCACATGCAATTCACCAAATTGTTCATGAAGTACCCGAGCAACTAGTCCATACCAAAGTTATGAAGCACATAAAACTACAAAAAGGGTGGATAATTCCGTACACAAACCCAATTTGACTGCGAGTCGTGATTATATTTGTCAATTATCCAAGAGAAAGAAACACATTATTATTGAATGAGACAGCCTTGAGAGGAACGTATCAAAAATGAGAAAGAGATGAACAACAACGAAGAAATGAACATCCAAGACTTGCTTCCCAATGCTCCCACATCTGCTAGCTGGAAAAGCTGGCTGCTTCTTGCCCGAGTTGCTGCACATTTTAGCTGTTCAGCAGCCAACCATTTTCACGTCAATCCAGATATTAGAATCTGCAGACAGCAAGTTCAATTTAGGGCAATATTACTCATACAATAGTCATTTTCCTGGACTAATGATGCTAGCAACTTTATTAGACAGATTAGTAACCATCTGCCAGAGGCACTAGAAGAATTATACGCCTTGCTGGACCTCAGAAAAGAAAAACGGAATGAGTAAAACAAGAAAAATGAACAAAAGGAATTAGATCCCAGCTCTTGCATACAAGATAAATATCTATACGGGATATCCACTACTAAGATAGGATCAGCCATTATAATAAAAATTAATCTGACGCCTTCACAGTCGTAGCAGGTAACATAGAGGTGCATATGAATAAGAAATATGAAAAATAATTGTAGGTGAATCTAAGAATGTAGCTTGACAAGAATGTGTTAATTTCATCCGGTTGGCAAAGACTTGTGCCAAAAATTACAGCAAGGCATATAGTTATTGAAGCTAAAAGAGAAGTTAATTCAATAACCATAAAAAATATGAGATATAGTTAGGCAAAACTCTGATAGTGATACATTACATTTTTCTACCTGCTCAAGTGATTCTGAGGCCGGGAAAAGTGTTGCTGCCCTGCTTCACTTGCATGGAAAGCCTTTGATGCTCCACACGCTGAAGCTGCGATGACAACTGGAGCAAATCGATAGTGGGTTCATCTTCACAAGAAAGTTGATCCTTGTGGTTCACAAAATTTGGACCTTGAATGATCCCATTGACGCCATAAGTGTTGCTAGGAAATAGTATCTGGTCCAGTCCACCTTCTGCAGAATTGACCCCAGATGAATTGAATGTGTTGGACATTCTACCTGCTGAATCCTGAGGACGAAGTCCCAGGACTTCTTTAGATGCTTGAGTCACACTGTAACGTGAATTATTGCTTGGGGAAATCAGGGGATGAGTGGCACGTAAAACAGTGGAATGATTTGACGGGCCCCGTGATTGAGATGACAGAAGAGAGAGAGCATTGCTGGAGTTTGATATCCCCGATAGCCCATGAATAGTAGAAGATATGTCCAAGACATGCAAGACTTCAGATCCAGTTGAGGTGGTGTGGAACAATGAAGGGGAAACAAAATCTGATCCTCGCATATCATGCAGAGATGACATGGTACTCTCGTTAATTCTGCTCGTTGTTACAGCGGGTTGTCCTTCATCATGGAGAGGTTGACATTGTTTCTTGGCATGATATGACATAAAAAAAGATTTTGGTTGCAACTGTCCATTTGAAAAGGGCATGGCAAGTTGAGGGCTACGCTCAACACCATCTTCAACTTTTACATTCTTATACCAGTCATTCATCTCAAATTTTGGCTGATGCAGAAAGCGGCCACCAAGTATGTCTTGGCAAGCAAAAGATGATGTCGCAAAAGAAGTTCCTCGAAATCTGGTACCTGAAAAAACCTGGAGCGTGTTAATGGAACAGTACAGATGAATTTTAAATTTTGTCAAAAACATTTCGCAAAATACGAAAACACTGATTCCTGGTTGTCCAGAACTCACTTGGAAGAAACATAAAACTTCATAGATATAAAATTCCCTCCAAATACAACATGCCAAACGAGAAAGATATGAAGGACACAAGATACAAACTTCACGTTATAAACTTGTGCAACGTGTTAGTTAAATAAAAAGAATTGATAAGGTAAAAAGTAAAGGATATGTTACTTGTAGAAAATCACTCTATCTATGACATGTGCGCTTTGGTTGCATGAGCACGATTTTCAGGTATAGGTTTTGATGAATGACAACAATGAAGTCAGTGTCAAACAACGATATTATATGACAAACAATCAAGCTTGAATGCCAAGAAGCATATTGATGACGGAATTGCATAGACAAGCCAAGGACGAGTTCAAAAGTTGAAGACCAAAGACCCAAGGCGTAGGTCGTTAGGTAGAACAAATGTAAGAGCAACGTTTAAAGTTATCTCGTCTTTTGGCTCAACATAGGTCATCATAAATATGCATAAAATCATTTTATCAAATCATATTTATCATAAACATATTTTAAATACTTCAAACAAAATGATTTTAACGTTTTCATTTTAACCAAAATGGTTTTTGAAGTAAGTTTTCAATTCTGGTATATTACATAGGTCATCATTAATATGCATAAAATCATTTTATTAAATCATATATATCATAAACATTTTTAATATACTTCAAACAAAATGATGTTAAAGTTTTCATTTTAACTAAAATGGTTTTTGAAGTTTTCAATTCTGCCCAAGAATAATCGATTATCCAAGGATGCATAATCGATTATGCTGAGACCGTTGCCAGTGTTTGAACACTGCCTCAGAATAATCGATTATGCCAGCAAAATAATCGATTATTCAGCAGAAAATTAGCATTCTGATTTTCGGAACGTTAGAGACATAATCGATTATTACAATCAAATAATCGATTATATGTGTGCAGAATTTGATTCCGATTTTGTAACGTTAACAAATAATCGATTATGTGATATAAATAATCAATTATCTGGGCACAAAATCAGCATAATTAATTGTCAATTAAGCAACGGACATAACCATTTTAACCCCTATAAATAGAGGTCTTTTGAGCTGTTTTTAAACACACAACACCTCCCAATATTGATATACATATTGACATTATTTGAGCATCATTTTAGAGTTTTTGTTGAACCATTTGAGAGACAACTTTGAGTTGTTCATAGAGCTAAATTTGTATCTTTTTATCTACTCTTTTGAGAGAGTTCTTGTTGTAAAAGAGAAAGGTGTTTCAGAAGAACATATCTTCTCATTGATTGTCGGGTTCGCTAAGTACCCTAAGTCTTAGTGTGTGAAGTCTTGTGGTGCGGTATCCACGAGCAAGGTTGAAGTCTTGAGGTGCGGTATCCTCGAGCAAGTTGAAGTCTTGTAGAGTGTACATCTACGAGCAAGTGTAACGGTTTGTTAGGCACCTGAAAGCTTAACGGAGTTAGTAGAATCTCGAGAGAGTCTCTCGGGGACTGGACTAACCACAAGTTGTGGTGAACCAGGATAAATTCGGTGTGTTCTTTCCTTGCTATTTTTATTACCGAATTTATTTTATTTCTGCAATTTTTAATTCCGCAATATTTATCAATATTCTCGTGCCGCACTATTCACTCCCCCTCTAGTAACGGGCATAAATCCTAACAATTGGTATCAGAGCCTAACTCTCTCAAAGCCTTAACCGGTTGAGAGCAATATATATTTTTGTTGAGAATGTTGAATGCAGGTATAATGAGCGAAGGCCACTCTACTATTTTGCCTCCATTATTTGATGGAAGCAATTACACATATTGGAAAGAGCGGATGAGAATCTTCATCCAATCAAATAACTTTCGTGTGTGGCAAATCATTAAGAACGGTATGCCGACAAAGAAAGTTGGAGAAGCCATGGTTCCAAACGAGGGGAATGAATATAATGCCAAGGCCATAAATATGCTATATTGTGCGGTGAATTCAAATGACTATCGGAGGATTTCCTATTGCACAACCGCCAAAGAAATGTGGGATAAACTTGAAGCCGTTTATGAAGGTACGCCTCAAGTCCAAAAGCATGTGACATGGGACTCGGACAGCTCGTGTGATAAAACGACTGCCCTATGCTTCATGGCCGACGAAGAAGAAGAGGTAAGCACTTCTAATTCTTGCTCTTTTGAAGAAATGCAAAATGCCTATGATGAATTATTTGGTGAATTTATTAAGGCTTCCAAAACCATAAAAGAATTGAAGAAAACACTTTCTTTGCAAGAAAAAGATTTTGAGAAAACACTTTCTTTGCAAGAAAAAGATTTTGAAAAATTGACTTGTGATAATGAAAAACTAAAAGAAGAAAATTATTTTTTAGAAAATGACAATACTGTTCTTAAAAATAAAATCAAAATTTTAGAAGAAGAAAATAGATTTTTGGAAAATGACAATGTCGATCTCAAAAATAAAATCAAGGAGATGAATGAAGCCTCTTTAAATGTTCAAAGTTCAAATTGTTCTTGTAGTTCTTTGAAAATAGAGAACATGGAACTTAGAAATACACTAGAAAAATGTAGTGTAAATGGTTCTAAAACAAGTAAAGTAATTAAAAAGGATGATAGAAATGAGGTTAAACCACCTAGAAACGACTCTAGGAATTTTGTTAATAAGTCTAAAACTAATCTTTTTAGACCACCTAGACACAATTCTAGGAATTTTATTAATGAGTCTAGAATGAATAATTTTAGATCACCTAGAAATAACTCTAGGAATTTCAACGCTTCTAGGAATAACGACTTCAGATCACCTAGAACGCATTTGGCTCAACCTAGACATATGCACAACCCTAATGTTATATGTCATTATTGTAACCGGGTAGGACACATTGCACCCGTATGTTTTGCTAAACATAGAGATTCATATTTTGATTATGATTATTATTCGCCTAACCCCCAAGGACCCAAAAGAAGTTGGGTACCGAAAACCTATTTTTAGGTACTTTTGCAGGTGTGCTTGAAGACTACGATATTGTAGTAGATGCACCAAGCACGAAACCTTACTGCATCGAGGGGGAACGTCGGTTAGTTATCGTATTTTTGATAAAAACGTAATAGTTGATATGTGCTAACAATTGATATTAATTATTGATCCATGTTTTTGATAAGTTTTATTTTGAATAAAAATTGGTATCAATTATTTTTATATTAAATGATTGATTCATGTTTTGATGAATATTTTTAGTTTAAATAACAATTGGTATATTTGCGAAAAATGACCGTTATTATGATTGGTATGTTTTTACTAACGTTTGGTATTATTTGATGTTGATATGATTTTTTTCTAACAATTGGTATCGTCAATAGTTTAAATAACAATTGGTATACTCTTTTTGCTAATGCCAAAAGGGGGAAGAATTTAGGCGATATGCATCGAATAAGGGGGAATGTCTTCACATTCTAGTATGCTTTAATTGAGGGGGAATATTCAATTAAGGGGGAATTATATTAAATTGTTCACATGAATTGTATGTTGAGATATATCATGAATTTAGGGGGAATCCGATATGCATATCTCCTGTTGTTTGTCATTATCAAAAAGGGGGAAATTGTAGAAAATCACTCTATCTATGACATGTGCGCTTTGGTTGCATGAGCATGATTTTCAGGTATAGGTTTTGATGAATGACAAACAATGAAGTCAGTGTCAAACAACGATATTATATGACAAACAATCAAGCTTGAATGCCAAGAAGCATATTGATGACGGAATTGCATAGACAAGCCAAGGACGAGTTCAAAAGTTCAAGACCAAAGACCCAAGGCGTAGGTCGTTAGGTAGAACAAATGTAAGAGCAACGTTTAAAGTTATCTCGTCTTTTGGTTCAACATAGGTCATCATAAATATGCATAAAATCATTTTATCAAATCATATTTATCATAAACATATTTTAAATACTTCAAACAAAATGATTTTAACGTTTTCATTTTAACCAAAATGGTTTTTGAAGTAAGTTTTCAATTCTGGTATATTCTGGTATATTACATAGGTCATCATTAATATGCATAAAATCATTTTATTAAATCATATATATCATAAACATTTTTAATATACTTCAAACAAAATGATGTTAAAGTTTTCATTTTAACTAAAATGGTTTTTGAAGTAAGTTCTCAATTCTGCCCAAGAATAATCGATTATCCAAGGATGCATAATCGATTATGCTGAGACCGTTGCCAGTATTTGAACACTGCCTCAGAATAATCGATTATGCTCAGCAAAATAATCGATTATTCAGCAGAAAATCAGCATTCTGATTTTCGGAACGTTAGAGACATAATCGATTATTACGATCAAATAATTGATTATATGTGTGCAGAATCTGATTCCGATTTTGTGACGTTAACAAATAATCGATTATGTGATATAAATAATCGATTATCTGGGCACAAAATCAGCATAATTAATTGTCAATTAAGCAACGGACATAACTATTTTAACCCCTATAAATAGAGGTCTTTTGAGCTGTTTTTAAACACACAACAACTCCCAATATTGATATACATATTGACATTATTTGAGCATCATTTTAGAGCTTTTGTTGAGCCATATGAGAGACAATTTTGAGTTGTTCATAGAGCTAAATTTGTATCTCTTTATCTACTCTTTTGAGAGAGTTCTTGTTGTAAAAGAGAAAGGTGTTTGAGAAGAACATATCTTCTCATTGATTGTCGGGTTCGCTAAGTACCCTAAGTCTTAGTGTGTGAAGTCTTGTGGTGCGGTATCCACGAGCAAGGTTGAAGTCTTGAGGTGCGGTATCCTCGAGCAAGTTGAAGTCTTGTAGAGTGTACATCTACGAGCAAGTGTAACGGTTTGTTAGGCACCCGAAAGCTTAACGGAGTTAGTGGAATCTCGAGAGAGTCTCTCGGGGACTGGACTAACCACAAGTTGTGGTGAACCAGGATAAATTCGGTGTGTTCTTTCCTTGCTATTTTTATTACCGAATTTATTTTATTCCTGCAATTTTTAATTCCGCAATATTTATCAATATTCTCGTGCCGCACTATTCGCCCCCCTCTAGTGACGGGCATAAATCCTAACAACTATTACATTAGTTGCAATTTTAACCCATGTTAAAAGATTTGTGGTACCTGAATTTCGAAAATCGAATAACACGTTGGTCTTTCAGGAGAATTGCAATAGATGAAGCGACACATGGAATTAAATAAGATAAATGAAATGGAGAAGTGCAAGATTATTATGCAATAAGAAGATACCTAAAAAGGAAATGCAAATTCAATAGAATAGTGATGAGACGAGCATTACTGTAGGAATATTGTGTATTAGCAATGCTATTTGGGAGTGAGCCCAATATATCTACAAGATAAATTTTGTAAAAATAGAAGTTTTGGGACAGATGAGCAGTGATACAAGATTGCATAAGATTAAAATGATCACATACAACAAAGGTGCAAGAACATAGAAGATAAACTAAGAGAATGTCCCTTAAGATGGTTTCCTTGTGTCCTTGGTAGACCTCCTTATGCATCCGTTCTTAGGTGTTTACACTACAATGATGGAGTGTGTTAATGAGGATGTTACAGACCTAAATCACATGGAGGAAGATCTGTCAACTGACCTACAATCTGAAATAAATATGAACCTAACTAAATACACAACGAAGTCAAAAGATCCATATAGGAATCACATACTAGTTGAGATTAAGGCTTGGTTGTTGTTACACTTTCATTAGGTCCAATGTTTGTTAATCTGGTTACAAACTTATATGCCAGTCCAAAAATAAGTGTATGATCTAGAGAAACTTAATTTTGGAGTACCCTCTAATTTATCTTTAAGAAAAAATTAGAGGATTTGAGCGAAATGAAATGACCCATATAGAGCAGAATGTAATAAAAGATTCCCATGTCCAAAAGATGAAGGTAATTGAAATGAGGATGTTGAGATGGATGTGCGGTCATAACAAATTAGATAGAACTAGAAATGAAGTTTCGGGACAAGCTGGAAGTGGCCCCTATGGAGGACAAGATGCGGGAGGCGACATGTAGATGGTTCGGACATGTGAAGAGGAGAGACACAAATGCACCGGTGAGGAGGTGTAAGAGGTTGGCTTTAGAGAACCTAAGGAGAGGTAGAGGCAGGTCGAAGAAGTATTGGAGAGAGTAGATACGGTGTTGCTCCAGTACTGAGGACATGACCATGGATAGGAGAGTATGAAGGTTGAGAATAAAGATAAAGGGTTAGGTAAGCCGAATGTTGTCCTTGTCTGTATCAGTAGCTTCAGTACTTGACTTAGTATCATTTATATATCTTCGTATTCCTCGACTTATGCTATTACTTGTTGCTTTCGTTTTGGCTTTCTGATTGCAGAACCTAGTATTTGTTTTGTATTTTTGATTCGGTCTTTGATTGGTGTGCTTGTTGTTGCCCTGCCTTTTACCTTTTCTAAGCCGATAGTCTACCAGAAACAACCTCTACCTTCTTGAACATAGGAGTAAGGTCTGCGTACACACTATCTCTCTAGACTCCACTTGTGGGAATATACTGAGTTTGTTATTGTTATATAGACAATCCCAACTAATTTGAAATTAAGGCGTAGTTGATTGATTCGTAAGTATTACTTATAGCACGTGAATAAACACAAATTCTGAAGTATAGAACAAGAATTCAAATGCATTCACTATCACAAATTTCAAATATTATTTGCTGAAAGAAAGTTTCTTCATGCTGTTAGAGTCAGATAAACATGGCATTGTTTTCTCTAAAAACAATTAGTGCTAAATACATCCATATAGAGTTTTAGGTTTGACATTATCATTCTCGAAACGGTCTTAAAACTGTATTTTATACAAAATCCATGATACATAACAACATTTAGATTAAACAAATTTATACTAATTGATGTGCAATACAACTACTGTAACAACAACAACTGCGCCTCAATCTCAAGCTAGTTGGGGATAGATGCGGTCTCAATTCAGGAATATGATTGGTAACTAGAAATTTTAGCTCACCTACTAAGGAATACTTGAGGGATCAGAGAGCTATCTCTAAAAGCAGATACTTTGGTTTGGAAAGCAGACAAGGATGGCTGTTTCTGTTAAGACTTGGCAGAGTGCTTTATTTAGAAATGGCAGAAAGAATTAGTGGCCTTGAGAATCCTATAAAAATAAAGATGTTGTGTTTCACTTGGATTACGTTGCATAGAGCAAGTCTTTCTCAAGAAAACTACAAAGAAGGAGGGTCATCACTAGCAGCGGATACTACAAATGTGAAAAACAGTGGGAGCTTCATGCTTTTGTATTGCTCTGTGTCCTGGCAGAGGAGATTACCAATAACTGGAGAAGCAGATATGAAAAAGCAGCTCGAAGTTCCGTGGTTACATCTCCGATGTGCATAGTATGGAATGTGGGGAAGAAAAGGAAATTTAGATGAGAGCAGTGGTACAAATTCTAGATGTTTATAATGCTTGGCTTTTTGGTGTAACATGAAATATGTAAAACATTTTGATACCTTGTTTAATATTTTTAACTCTGTAATATAGATAGGAAATCAAGTCTTCAATCATGCACAGATTTCAGCTCGCCGATTTTGGCAATAAAATGTACTGACCAAAAAATGGATTATAGGAAATAGTCCAGAAACTGATAGTCATGCATCTTAGCGAGTTTCATATTAGAGAAGAAACTATAATATGCAAAACTAAGGACTACTTTTACAGCAAATGACTAAAACAGCCCGAGTGCATACCAGTGTGGGGCTTCCTTCGGCGCTCATTATGACCTGCAAGACGTTTCCTACAGCTCCGTTTGCCATAATCAAATTCAGCCAGCAGATGGAACCTACAAGCAAAGCATCAAGAATGTTTAACATAAACAGCAAAGAAGAGAACATCTCTTATTGTAACAAAAAGAAGAAAGACAACAACTGATTTTTATACAAAAGCAATTAAAGATGCTATTATCAATCAAATTATTCACAGAGATTGAGAAGTATGATCTAAAAGAGATTGTACACAGTTCACAATTTTGTTACACAAGTAGCTTGGGATGAAAAGGATTAAAATGGACTAGTTTAAGACTTAGGGGCAGCTAATAGATTGATTGCATAGCTTGCACAATGATTGGCTAATAGATTATTCTTTTGTTTCTAAATTTAGAATTCTGCCTTTAGAAACAAAGTATAACCTGCTACATTGCTGGCAAAACCTTTGCTCAATGCCGTTTACGATAACTTTAGCTGTCTTTGAGTGAACCTCACAAACTTTATGCCTCTTGTGATAGTCCTTACAAGAACTGAGATCCTTTCCACAACCTTGAACCTGACAAAATGGATGGGAACTCAAACCTCCTGCTCTCATTCTCTTGGCTGGAACAATGGACTCAGCACAAGAGACATTAGGCATAATCTTGGGAGATTTGTAAACATTTACATCTATTTGATCAGGAAATCTTCCAAGCTTCAAATCAATCAGTGATGAATCTCTAGAGTTTAAGTCCACAACTGAGCTTGATAACTTGGAACTTGACTTGGACTTATCTTCCCCAGAATATGCACTAGGACTAGCTGCCACAGAACCAAAAGAACTTTGGTCACTGAACATAGTTTTTCTCATCAAATTTTGAGAACCCAATTCAGGAAATCCTTGATTATTAGTACTACCTTCTTGACTTGAGCACACCATATAGCTGTTAGGGGTCTTCAATTCCCAACCCATTAATCCATTTTTAGCTCGCCCCATTCCATCATTTATAGAAACTGATTCCTCTGATATGAAACCCTTTCCCCCTGATAGATAGCTCCAAGACTCCATTTTTCCAAGAATTAAATAATTTCTTCAATAATTTCATACAAACCCAATATGCTGCTTCACTCTTCCACACAGGAACTACTTTGAATTTTCAGCTCCATAACCAAAAATACACTTGACAAGCTCAAGAACTGCTGCAAAAATATTCTTGAAAACCCAGTAAAAGGGAAGTCATTAAACACTATAAAAAGGACAACTGAAGGGAGCAGAAACAGAAATAGGAGGAAACCCCATAATAACAGTTATCAATCAAGAAGCAAGTAGACAAGTTAAATATTTGCCTCCTTAGTGGAAGCAAAAGGAGCTATAGCAAGAAAAAGTAGTACTACACAGTTGGTAAGTGAAAAGAAGTGGTCCAAATATACTAAACATTACAAAATAGAAAGCTGCCAAAATGACAGAAAAATGTGAGAACTTGGGAAAGGAGAAAGGAAGTGATCTGATGCAGGGATATGGGTTAAGTGTACCACAAACAAATCAAGTGGGTGTCTTTTATGTGTAATTTTGAGATATAATTCAGTGAAAGAGATGTGGCATTATATTTTTTGGGGTAACACTCCCATGGAATAGTATATGGCTGTCTCTCTCATTGTAAGAGATAGAATGATATAAAGCTACTTGTTGCTACTTTCCTTTGCTAGTAGGTAATTTGCTATCCAGACACTTTTTTATTAATTTCTGTTTAAAATAAACAACAACAACTACCCAGTATATTCCCACCAGGTGGGATCTGAGGAGGATAATATGTAGACGAGCCTTACCCTACCCGAAAGGGTAGAGAGGCTGTTTCCATTCGACCCTAACAAAAACAAAAACAAAAACTTAGCTTAGCTTCATATAAAGTAGGAGAAAAAATCAAATGAAAATAATCTTTGTTTTTTTATAAGATAATAATATCCAGAGGAAAAAGTCTCGCGTGCTTCATAAAATAAAGGAAACTCGTTTCTTACAACATATTTTAATTTATGTGAGAGGCCAATTAGAAAAGGAAATATTTATCTGTATTTTTTTTTCATGCTTCATGATTGTTTTTAGAATATAATATCAAGTCAAAGCTGACAGAACTCTTCCTTAGACTTGAGTAATTTACACTGGAATTGAAAAATATTACTAGAATTATAATTGAGTTTAAGTTTACAACAAAACAATTCTCTATTTTTCTTTTCGAAAAAAAAAAGAAAGTCCTCAAGATAATTCATCTGTTATGTACTTTGTTTGATCATTTAAGTTTGTAGGGACAAAATATATAGAAGATAAGATCTTATATGTTTTGTGGGAACGACCGACGCAGGAAAGCTTTTTTGGAACACAGTGCTTTTTCATTGTAAAAGGTTATTTTAATATTTGTATCCAAAAAAATTAAATACATAATTCAGATTTCGTAAGGGGAGACAAAAAGAGTGAAAAATGTCACTGATATATATTGGAGTATCTGACAGAACGAAGTGATAATAACCTAACGCAGTAAATACATAATTTTCATCAAAGAATTTTAAAAAAAATGCATAAGTACCTCCGATCTATATTCATATTTCCAAGTATATATTTTTCTTACGTAGGAATTCTGTTATTCCTAAATTTATTTTAAATAGAATTATTTGCATTCTTAATTTTGACGTGACAAATCGTATTTCACTCTCCCAAAGGAAAGCGAGAAGCAAGAATAAACGATTTTTAAATTATCTTTTATTCCTTTTTATCATTTTTTCTTACTTTTTTCCCCTTTTCCTTTTCTTTTTTCATTTTCTTTGTATTTTTCTTGTACTTTTTTTGTTTCTTCTCTAACTCCGTCAGATATTCATTCACCGGCGATTTTGTCTAACCGTTTTTCTTCTTTTTTTTACACATAATTAAATTCTCAAAAAGATCTATTCATAAGCAAACGCAAAATACACTCAGATTTTGGGGGGAAAATCATCATCGGAAAAACCTTCCCACGCCAAAAAAAATAATGTATTGAGATTTTAACTGGAAAAAATTTTCTCAGCTTATATTCGTTTTTATTTCTTTTGCTTTTCTTCCCACACATAAATTACACTTTCAAGAATATATATATATATACACACACACACACACACTTAGATCCGAATAAAAATCTGTCACAAAAAAAAAAATTCAACGGAAAAAATGATGTTTGTAAAATTCTGATGATCACCATTTTATATCGTCGTTGACCAAAACAAAAAGAAAGAGAATGAAATAACAAAAAAATATGAATAATAAGAAATAAAAAAAAGATAAGAAAAAGAAGAAAGAATAAAAAAAGTATTAAAAATACATGTGGGGGCGTGTGTAGCTAGCTCATTACTTGCCAAGAGTTTGGTTGTGTGTTAAAGGCACAAATAACAACAACAACAACCCAGTATAATCCAACTTAGTGGGGTATGGGGAGGGTAGTGTGTATGCAGACCTTACCCCTACCCTGGGGTAGAGGCAGTTTCCAAATAGACCTCCAGCATCATTCCCTCCAAGAACTTCCCACCTTGCTCTTGGGGAAACTCGCACTCTCAACCACTCGGTTGCAAGTGGGGGTTGCTTACCATCAGAGCAACCCCTCTTGTCTATAATTTCATTTAAAATAAGTTTAGGGGTATAATAGAATTCTTGCAAAGAAAAGATGTATAGTTGGAAATTCGGATATAGGTCAAGGAATACTTAAGCATTTTCTCAACAAAAAAAAAAAGAAGACATTATCCACGGAGTAATGTTTATTTATAATTTTAATTTTATATACATATTATAACTAGCAAAGAGGTTCGGAACCTTCGGCTCGTAACTTCGCCAATAGCTGTGGATGTTGGACAGTGGCAGATCTAGTGCATTATTTACTGGTTCCCGTGAATCCAGTAACTTTTATCTAAACTTTTTATTTTTATTGAAAAGTTTATTAAATGTATAAGAATATTTAACTTGAAACCAGTTCGTTAATTCAGTTATTCTATATTAACTCAAGGCTTTTATAGGAAAAATGACATTGTATAGCTATTGTAAAAATAATAACCGGAAAAATATATAAAATTTATATATATATTTTATATATATGTACATTATGTATTTTATATTACAAAAATTATACAAATTTTACATACTTTTTTAATTACTAAATACTAATTTTTTTTGGAATTATTTAAAATTAATAATATCTTATTTTTATAAAAACTCATAAACTTAAAATCTCTAAGGTTAGAAGTGAATGGAAGTTGGACAAGAATGTCACTTTGAAGGCGTCATTCTTAACGTTATTTAGAAGTTTGAACTTAAGAACTCTCCTTCATTAATGGAGTGTGGAAAATATATCATTGATGGCAAGTTTGGGGTCAATATAACATTGATGGCAAGTTCAGTCATATTCGACGCCTCGATTATTCAACGACGACAACAAGTCCTAACAATAACGATAATAGCATTGATAAACTCAGGGTTTAAACTAGATTGGACCTGGTGCATTTATATCTATATTTACTTTATTTGTTACGTTTTAATTTATATCCGTTTTGTAAAAAAAATTGTAAGTATATCTTTTTTTTCACATAATTTCAGCATATGAGGATGAAGTATCAAAGACAATCATGCAAAACTTCAGCCTCTAGTAAACGAGCCTGAAGTAGCAAGTGTGCTGAAGTTTTTGTTTGTAATTGCTGAACTTAAATATAGTAGCTGAAGTTTTGTTCTCTATTTGCTAATTATTGAAGTTTTTGTTTTCGTAAAGTTAAAGTTTTTGTAACTGACGAACTTCAGCTCTAGAGCTAAAGTTTTTATTTTTGTAATTGGCGAACTTCAGCTCTAGAGCTAAAATTTTTGTTTTGTAAGTTTTGTTTTTGTAATTGGCGAAGTTTTTGTTTTGTAATGTAATTGTCAAACTTCAGCTCTAGCTATTTAGTTCATTTATAAAAGATTCAGCACTATATAAGCTGAAATTTTTGAAAAAATATTCTAAACATACTAGAAAATAATCAGATTGCAAACGGTATCTATCATAAATTTTGGAAACAATAAACGTGAAAGGAAAAATATTATCATTGTTTACTAACTTACGTAAGTGAAAATATTCATAAATTATTGTCTAATAACTTACGTAATTACTTATAATTTATTTTAAAAATAATCTAATAAACATATTTATGACAATCATCCCATGAACAAAAGTTCCATAGTAGCATCAACAGCAGCAGAAGAGAAGAAGAAGAAGAAGAAGAAGAAGAAGAAGAAGAAGAAGGAGGAGGAGGAGGAGGAGGAAGAGAAGGAGGAAGAGAAAGGAGGCTGAATTATTTAAAAAATGGATACAAGTTAAACGTTTTTTAAAAAATAGGTATATGTTAAATGTGAGATTTATTTACAACTAATGTTTCATTTTCAGGTTATATTCTTTTCCTTCATGTTTTAATTCCTGTAGCCATTTGGTCAAGAACAACAAAATTGCTCAAATTAGTAAAATGAACTTAAACTATGGAAATTTTATAGACGTATACTGTGCTTCTGTACAAGCTTAAGAAACTGTGTCCCTTCAAGTGGGAAACATAAATGAAGGAAATAGAGAATGACCCTTCTTACCCTTTTCTTTTCCACTAATTCTTTTTCCCTTTTCCACCTAATTTCCATGTTCCTATATAACTGGATAATATAACAATGGTACTTCTAATCCTCGCGTATATGAACTAGGAATATAATGCATGTGGTCTGTCCACAGCATCATCCAAGATACACAGGCTAAATACCAAGCTATATGGTCCAAATATACATTCAACAGATATATACACACACATAAATATCTCACTTTTTTTCTTGGCTGCATTTACCTAATTCGCTTCTTCTTTTTTTGTGTGGTTTTTTCAAAGATAAAAAGGATGGGGTGGAGTTGTTTCAGTAACCGGGAGGATAACCTTCCAATTTTATCTGTATTAATTAGTAATTTAAAGCTTAAACTTTATATATGGATTATTACAAAAGTCATGATTATAACCTCCCTGTTGGTCGTAGCAGCATGTCATGTTTAAATAGTCTCACACATAAAATGTGTTGGGCACATGCTTATGTTGTCCGGCCAAAGGTCTAATGACCCGATTCTATTCTTTTTTGGTTTATATTCTTATTTAGAATTGGATTCGGTGTTTATTCCTATTTTGAGTGAGTTTTGATTTTAAGAGAAAGTACCACTCATGATCTATAAATAGGATAATCTTTGAGAATTGTTCTATGTTCATGGTACAAGTCTTTCAAAGACCTAAAAGGTTTTTGATAGAGCTTTCATCAAGAGAGAAGAGAGAAGAAAAGTATTTATTTTGTTGAAGATTTTTATTCCGATCAGCCTTCGTTAACCGTTGGATCGGACTGATATTTTGACTGAGTATTCGTAACATCTTGATATTTGAACGGAACATCGGATTTGGAGGCACGAAGCATCTGATTTCAGCCTCGAACAACAATTTCATTTTTGTGGATTCTTCTCTTTCTTCAATTGATTTGTTCTTGCTCTTATTGCTATTGTTGCTCCGTGTTTGATACTTGTTCTGTAGCAAATTTGAAGAACTTTTGTAACCCTCTTATTGTTATAATGGAGTTGCTTGGTTTTTTGTGATCCCGTGGTTTTTACCTTCGATTTGAAGGGTTTTTCATGCTAAAATTTGGTGTTATTTATCTTTTTTACTTTCGGGTTTGCCTCTTCCTCGACATAATAGTGGTATTAGAGCCTTAATTATTTATCTGGGTTGTTACAAAATGGAGGCGAATATGAGCAAGATGGTATGTTTAAATGGGAGAAATTATAATATTTGCAGAAGCAAGATGAAAGATTTGTTGTTCGTGAAGAAAATGCATCTACCTTGCAGCTTATAAACCCGAGAGTATATCTAATGAAGATTGAGATTTTGAGCACCAACAAATATGTGGATATATACGACAATAGGTTGAAGATAATATTCACAACTATATTGTGAATGAGACACATGCAAGATCATTGTGAGAAAAGGTAGAGACTCTTTATGCTTTAAAACTGGGAACACCAAGTTGTTCCTGCTAATGAAATTGATGACCTTCAAATACAAGGAAGACAGCCCTATCCTTGATCACATAAATGATTTTCAGGGCGTCCTTGATCAGTTGTCTAGAATGGTAGTTAATTTTGATGATGAGATACAAGGACTTTGGTTTCTTAATACTTTGTTAGACTCTTGGGAATCTCTTTGTATTACTTTGACAAATTCAACTCCTGGAGATAAGATGACCATGGAATATGCCAAGAGTAGTGTGTTGAATGAGGAAGTAAGGAGAAAATCTCAGTGTTCGTCCTTACGAGCATATGTCTTGGTTACAGAAGACCAGGGGAGAGAAAGAACAAGAGGCTGAAGGAATAGAAGTAAAAATAGAAGTAAGTCAAGGTCCAAATACCATAATATTACATACAACCACTGGCCAAGAAAGGACATATCAAAAGGTTTTGCCACAAGTGGTTGCAAGACATTAGATAAGAAAAGAAAGTTGAAAATAACGAGAACAATGTTACTGCTATTGTTCGAGATGACCTTATTTTTGCTTACGATAAAAATGGCATCAATTTGGTATCTCATAAGACAAGCTGGATAGTAGATTTTGGAGCTACTTCACATGTCATACCAAGAATTATTTTTTTCAAATCTTATACCCATGTTGATTCTGGAGTGTTAAAGAAGCACAATGCCAGTAAAGTTAAGGTATTTGGTGTTAGCACAATTTGTTTGAAAACTAATAATGGTATAGTGTTAGTTCTTCAAGATGTCAAGTATGCTCCAGACTTTCCTTTCAATTTAATCTTAGCAGGAAGATTAGACGATGAAAATTATCAAAATAGCCTCTTTAATGGCCAATGGAAGCACATCAAAGTCTCGTTAGTAGTGGTTCGAGGAGTCAAGTCTGATCATTTATATGTGACACATGGCTCTATTCTTAATGACTCCATAAATCTAGTGAAAGATGACACTTTATTAGAATTGTCGCACAAAAGATTAAATCAATATGAGCGAGAGGAGAATTATGTGTTTGGCTCAGAAAAGTTTGCTTTTTTGGAGTGAAACAAGAAAAGCTAAAAAGGTGTATCCATTGTTTAGATAGCAAACAGAAAAGGGTTTCCTTTCATAGCCATCCTCCCTCAAGAAAGCTTGATTTATTGGAGCTAGTACACTCTGATTTGTGTGATTCTTTTAAAGTAAAGTTAAAATGTGGTAAACTTTACTTTGTGACCTTCATTGATGATAATTCTCATAAGTTTTGACTGTATCATTTTGAAATCTAAAGATCAATCACTTGACGTGTTTAAGGAGTTTTAGGCTTTAACTGAGAGATAAACGGGGAAGAAATTAAAATGTATTCGCACTGACAATGATGATAAATATTATAGTCCCTTTAATAACTATTTCAAGCCACTAAAGCTACCCATCAATTAGTCTTTTATTTTTGCTTTAGCGGCATTTATTATGGCTGGTATATATTTATTTTATTATAATAAAGGTAGCTTTTTAAGAACTACTATAATAGCACCTAAATATGTATCCAGATTTGCAATTATGCTAATATTTAGCAGTTTTTTTTTATGAAATTAAAATATCATAAATATGTTACTCACTCAAGAAATCATAACGATATTTTATTAAATCTATAATATACAAAAATAATTGCTAAAACATAAATTTAGAGTATCAATACAAAGAAAAAAATATATCATTCGAATCCAACAATATTTGTTTCTCCTTCTACAAACTCAGTTCCATACAGTGGCAATTTTAGCCTCTAAATCACCATCATATTCAGATATGGTAGACCAAAGTATTTATTCTCTCACTAGTCATTTCTGCCCCAACGTGGATCAGATCATGGTGTCTTGACAAGGCTAAACAAACACGATCGATTCTTGGTGACTCCAACAAGTTGAAACCATTTGACAGTAACTTTGTAGCCACATCATTTGTGGATTGTCGCTTCGAAGAAAACCGCACAAATGAAGTTGTTAGAAAACTTACGCCATCTACTCGTGAAAAATATTTAACATATATGCAGTCGAAGTTAGACGATGACGGCAACGATAAACCATGATTCTCTTCAACTTTGTACTCTTAGCTCTTTGTTTATTAAGCATTACAGGTGACTAGTTCATGTAAACCAGAAAACACACATTTAAGTTGCAATTCCAACCAAATTTATTGTGTCTCACTATAAAAACCTAATACTCAAGTATAAGATAAAAAAGAAATGACTGCAAGTTGTTGATACCTAATTTTTTCCTATAATATTTTTAAAATGCATATGTACCTTTAAAAGTACGCATTAGCATCAACTGGTATTTTTTCATAATTTTTATATTTTTTTATTAATTTATCTTAGCACTTTATTCATTAAATAATTACGAAATTTCATCACAAATGTTTTAAGTATATTTCTTGATTTGATACTACTATTTATAGTTCTATTAAGTCCAAAATTATTTCATAAATAACCAAATTGGTACCTTTTGATTATAATTACAATAATTTTGTCATTTTGTAATTATAGCTCATGCATATATTTTTGAATTATTTTACCAGAAATTGATTAATTATATGTTTAACATTACTAAATGACTATTTTTAACATTCCTATTGAAAAATATTTTTATAATAAGTAAATATTTTATAAATTATTTTAGCCAATTTATTAGGGGTATCTAACAAATAACCTTGTTTAAAATCAATTTTAGCCAATTGACAAGGCCAAATACCCTTATAAAAAGAAACCCAAAGCTCCCATAGGCCTCTGTATGCCCCGACCCAATAGCCTCGTTTAATCATGACCGTTGATTATTTTGATCAACGGTCCACGATTAAACTTACTATATTAACTCAAACGACCCCCTAAACCCCCTCATTAGCTCTCATTTCCGCTTGCCCTTTCATTCCCTCGTCTCTCAAATTCTTTTTGACTCTAAACCCTAATCACCCTCACCCTCACTCATATATTGTCGTTCATGGTGGTATCTGACCACCCCCAGGCCTCTAATGGCCTCTCCTATGATGGTATCGCGGTCTCGGGGTCCTCAAGGGACCAAGGTTAGTCTGCTTACACTTTTGGTCTTTGCTCACCTGTTTCAAGATGTTTCAATTTGATTTCGAGTAAGATCTTCCTATGTCACCTTAGATCCATGGATTTCTAAGCCTACTTCTTCATCTCTGTGTTGTTCTTCTCGGAACCCTAATTTTGTCCTATGAACTTCTCAGATCTGTGCAAGATCGTATATGGATCGAACTTATTTTACATGATTTTTACAAGAACCTTCTGATTTTTGAATGATTTTCTATTTTTTCTAAACTAGGGTTTCCCGAAAATTTCTTTCTCTAAAACTTTTGATAATTTTGAGTGTTTAATATTCTATTTTGTTTATATTTTGTTTGGATTCTGAGTGTATCCGGGTTCCTTGTGTACCGATTTTGTTCTATGCTTTGGTTCTTGTGATTTTCCTTTAGCTTAATTTGATGTCTTGTGATTTTTTATCCTAATGTTCCTCTATTAAGGTTCTTGGTTCAACTCCCTACTGATTCCATATGTCTATATTCATCATAGGTATTTATGGTAAACCTATATTTCTCTCTTTAAATCAGTGATTAATTTGGATTCTTGATTTATCAATTTGTTTCGTTAAGACCTATGTGTTGAGTCCTGACTATTCTTTTCTTACTTTATTAGAATTGTCTGCGGTACTTGCTTATTCTTTACACTAAACCCTTGCCAATTTAATTTTGAAGTTCTTTATTTTTGGTTTGATTTGAACTCATTTCCTTAATAAGGCCTCTGATTCTTATTTCTTTACTTAGTCTGATTGAACCTCTTGCCTTAATTAGTTCCTATCATTACCGTTGGCTAATTATCCTTAATTAAAGGAGAAGACTATGCTGAATCTTTGTGTGATTGATTCTCAAATTCCTTAATTGCTGATATTGATTACTTTACCTTATTTGCTCTACACCTGAATTACTTATAGCTCTCTTTATTTTAACTTCTTAGACGAACATTAGTTCATAAACCACTACTTTTACACTCTAAAAATCTCTTTCTACTCTCTCTGCTACTTGTGATCTTTGTTATTCTAGCCGGCTCCAAGCTAAGGCTGGCAATTGTGCAGCATCCCTCTTACATCTTGTGTTTTCTTTCTCTAACTGGTATGCTTAATCCAAACCTATGTGTTTATTTAGTTCTTTATTTCATCAATCATGAGTTCACCCCTTCTTCTATTTACTGCTGACCTAGCATGTCAAATACTACCTTATTCAAATGTGTAATTGGCATGCCTACACTTGTTAATACTTGCCTAGCATGTTCATTTAAGTCCTTGCATGTTCTAACTTACTCCTGCTGAGTTGTCTAATCTCCCTAGAGTGACTCTAGTTGTGTTGTTTATATGTCCTCAACATGTTTCTGTTGTGATCTTTGCTTCATGTTTTAATGACATGCATTCTATCTAACCTATTAGTTCTGAAGAACCCCCTTTGAGAACTCTATGCATCTTGTTGTTTGTGTGCTCCATTAAGGTGTATTCTATGTGATCCCAACCCCTCTTTTCATGGGTGGAAATTGTTTGTCAAAGTATTTTTTTTCAAAGTTGTTTGTTTGTGGCTTGTATTCTGAGTGCAAATTGTTTTTCATATTTTCCTTAAATTGTTTTATCACTAAATCAGTACTGGTTTTCAGAAACTTTGTTTTCACTCCTAAGACCTTTACTTATATTATTTTCCAAACTCTTTCAAATCATTATACACTCTCACTTACTCTTAGTTTACCAAATCATTCCTCTCTAGTATGTGTACTGCTTAGAGACATTTGAGATCTCTCTGAACTCTAGCATATCAGGACTAGCATGTCCACACTACACATAAATCGGTCTTTATTTGAGAAAGGTTTGGGTGTGAGCACTGCCTAGGATCCTTGAGTTCTTTAGGGAACTCTGACGCACCTAGCCATGAAATTGGCTATGGAACTTTGGGCACTTGAGACTACTGAAGGCTTGAAAATTACTTTGGGCCTACTGCAGGATCCCTATAGCTTAATGTATATTTATATTTATGTAATTTATTCAATTTTTGGTCTGTAATAATTAATTATAAATAAATATTGGGGTGACTAATGAAAAGGAAGGGTAGTTGTATACTGTGGGTAAAGTTGGGTAGATAACATGCCTATAGAGTTCATTTCGATTCAAATGTGTTTTGGTAGATAACATGCCTATAGGGTTCATTTGGTTTGAATGTGTTTGTTAGATAATATGCCTATAGGATTTTGCTTTGGTTCAAATAAATTATATTTTCTTTACTTTACATAATTAGAGTCATGCCTAAAGGATCTAAATCAGCTTTAATTATAGAAATCATGCCTATAAGATCTAAATCAGCTTTAATTATAGAAATCATGCCTATAGGATCCAAAATTTGTTTTAGTTAGATCTAAAATTTGTTTAACTCTTGCTTGTAGGTTCTGAATCACTTGAATTAACTAACCTTCTCGTTTCTTTCAACGATATGTTAATCAATATCACTAGAAGCATGCCTATAGGACCCAAATCAGACGTTTAAGAATGTTTACTATCTTACTGCATTCTTGATCGATGTTTAGATACCACATTCATAGGACATCCCTATTACACGCCTAGACAAGCCTATAGGGTGATTAAAAATCCTGCAAACTGTAAAACTACGCTCTATTATCTGTGACTGCTCATATTCAACAGGTCTAAAATCAGTAGGCAAACTGAATAGGTCTTTGACACTTTGTCCTAACCAAATACTGCATATTCTCTGCTCACCTAGATATCATGTTCTAGGCTTTTTCTTAAATACCTGGAACTGTGTTTAAGATGTGCACTTGCTTGCTCTGTTTGTATAGGTAAAAGTTGAGGCTTTACTTGTTCCATCTTTGGTCTAATCCTAATTGTATTTGATTGTCGCCTAGTTTTTTCTCCTTTAAAGAACCTTAAGATAGTCAAGAACTAGCCAAATTAGAGGTCCTAAATACCTCAGGGCCACAAGGAAGGGATGGGTAGTGCACGCATATGGTATCTTTTAAGGTTGCTAGAACGATTTAGGTTATGACCAAGGGGAGGGAATTGGGTATTAAGGATATGATGATTGCGCGCTAATTTCATGTGTAGCCCCTCATTGAGAAGTGATTACTAGGCATGGGTGTGATCCTGTAGGCTAATCAACCTAGGACTCCCTTTTCCCAATCCATATATGTTTAAATTTTATAAACTTTCTTCTCCTTCCATATACATGTGCAAATTATTCAAACCTCTCTCTTGCTCCCATTACCTGAATCGTACATGTATTTAGAATTTGAAAACATACTTTATTTGAAAATATGTATAGAAACTATTTATTTGTTAAAATGACCGTTATGGACCGTGAGAGGTGCCTAACACCTTCCCCTATAGGTTATTTCGAGTCATTACCCTAATCTTTGATAATGCAAACTAGTTGCATGAGTTAACCGCTCTAGGTGCTTTAACGCATCTTAATTCATTAGGTGGTGTCTCTTCAAATACTCAATTCCCAAAAGGAAATGAGTTGTTCCCAATGAATGTCGAAACCCGGACTTCCCCGTCAAAAGGAAAAAAAGGGCACGACAGCATGACGACTACGCTGGGGATATCTTAGGCTCTTACCATAACAAACTTATTTTTTGTAAATTAGTCCAAGCATGGCTTATCCAATATACCTTTTCCCCTTTATTTAGATTTAATATGATTTCTTTTATTTTCTAATAACTGACTTGTCTCTTAATTTTTTTCCCTAGTTCCCTTTCAATCATTTAAATATTGCATTTATTATTCCTACGTGCAAATACCTGACAACATGCTATTTATTGTTGCATAAATCATGGTCCACATCATATTCCACTTGTACGTATTAAATACTATAGCAACGCTTGATGAGGGTTCTGCTCTTTTCATTTATTACCCTTCAATTTGGAAGGCTTATTTGCGTTAAAAATAATCGATCAGCAGTGCAGTCTATGGTTCCGTGCCTTTCCCCCTTAAGTTGTCGTCTTGAGGGTACCAGTCCAGACCATAATAATAACCATACTCTAATCGTAATTGTGCATGCATCATGGTCAAACCTAGTTGGACTAATATGTTGTACATATAATAATCCTTTAAGACAAGCCTTATCCAAAAGTCCACTAGAGTCCATAATCCCAACGGACACAATCACGTTCTATACATTAATTTGGAGAACTAAATACCAATATGCTAATCATGAATAAACAAATGTCAAGTCTGGTGGGGAGAAGGGCCTAACCTTTTTGTTTTGCAGAAAATGAGGCATGAGGTCCCCAGATTCGGCATGGTCAACAACATTCCACCATTGCTACTAGATTGGTGGGAGGACCTTTCCTCATGTGGAAAGAAACACGTGAGAAAGTACTTGGGAAATTTACCTTCTCTACTAGACATTAAGCCAAACAATAGGTTAATCAAGGCTGATACTTTGTTCTGGACCATGAGAGCGTTGTGTTCCGTTTCGGAGATATGGAAATGAGACCACTCATATAAGAAATTGGGGGACTTGTGGGACTGGCTTGTGATAACCTTGGGTTGTTGGTACCGGAGAACCATACTGATAAATGGTTCCTAAAGATGATGGGGCTGAAGAAAAATGCTGACTTGAAATGCTTGAAGAAGTTCTACATACCTTTCGAATACCTGTATGAGAGTTATGGCCATAGCAAATCCTACCGTACCTTCCATGACGAGCTTTCTATCACTTCTCTAGGACACATCCATCGTACAGTGTTCATGTTCATTGTGTGTTTCTTGGGCCTGATAGTATTCCCAATGAAAAGGGAAAGAATCCATACTAGGTTGGCCATGGTCGCCAAGATTTTGATGGAAGGGGTCCATGGAAAAACATACACCATAGTCCCCATGATCATAGCCAACATCTACAGAGCTTTGGAGCACTGTCAAAGAGGGATCGAGAATTTTGACGGTTGTAACCTGTTTCTACAGTTGTGGTTACTAGAACATCTTCCAAATGGTCACTATCGCCAAGAATTTCCGCAAAAAGCATGGAACGACCATATTGCCTTCCATCACCCCAAGTGGATGACTTACATTTCGGACAGGTTTGCTTAGCCGGAAAGTGCTAAAGAGTGGGTAGAGTTCTTCGACAATCTGACTGGGGAATAAGTGTGGTGGATGTTTGAATGGTTCCTAACAGACGAATTCATTATCAGATCCAGGGACTCTCCACACTTGGTGATGATTGGGTTGAGGTATATACTCTTATATCCATATCTGAGTTATGAGGAAGGCAGGCAGGAAGTAGGTTATCCCTAGGATTTTCAAGATGAGTCATTTCAGAGCAGACTTTCAGGACGATGGCATCCCCTACAAGTTCCAAGCCCAGCACACGTGGCATTGCAAAATCATTATGGAAAAGAAAACCATTAAGCCAGACAGGATCATGCGGGATGTGGACCTCTCTACCCAGCATGGTTAGAAGACAACCTAAAGGGAATGGTGAGGTCAGGATCCTGTCGAGGGAATAGGATGATAGACAAAGAAGTTGAAGCTCAAGTTAAATACAACAGACTGCACAAGAGGGTCCACGACTCTGAGAATGAGCACCGGGAAATACACAAGAGAAATATGAGGTTGATCGATGAATGGAAAGAAATGTCAATCACTTTCAAAAGAAGGTTGAAATATCTAGAGCGACGATTATGGAGCTGGAGGGAAAAACCATAAAAAGGATTGAGGATTGATAGAATGCTAAAGGAAGTGAAGGAGGACATTTGGCCAGAGCCTACCTGCTGCTGGGTCTGCGCAAGCTGGGGAACCTGTGTATAATGCAGTCATAAAGATCGAATCCGGGGAGGGTCCTTCTGGGACCAAGTAGACTAGATTTATTTGCTTTCCTAAATGTAATAAGGCCAAGTGCCAATAGTGACTTGCTTTTCTATTATCTTAGTGTTGTTTTAGGATTCGTCTATTTTCATATTATGAAATGAGGCATCTAATGGCATCTAAAGTTCTCCAAATCTACTTGTCGCTAGGCCTACCTCGGGCATAGGGAGGCTCCCGAATTAGGACATGAATTTACATTCTAGAAATATGTGTGTTAAATACTGCAAACATTTCAGAATCCCTACTGACTTGTTTACCCTTTTATTTTCCTTTCATGCTTTATTCCCATCCCCTAAGGTTGATTGCTCATAGTGGAATCATAAACATATCACACAAGATCTAGAGGCCCTCCACCTCCTCCTCCTCCAAGAAATACAAAAGGCAAAGGCAAAGGAAAAATCAAAATGAACGACTTAAGTGGTATTCGAATGGAAAATGTTGAGAACGCAAAAACTTCAGACAACCGGAGTACTCCGACACCAAATGATCTAGTCTTGAGATTGGAACAAAAGATATTGGAACTACAAGGAGAGCTTGAGCAAGTTCGTAACTTGGAAAACTTGTCACTCACCCTAAATGTCCCCGACATTAACCAACAAAACACAAAGAACCCAGCACCTCCCCAAAATACACTAAAATAACATCCACAAAACCCTCCTACACTGCATCAATACGCAACCCCACCCTAAAATCTCAATCCCTTACCAATACCAACTCTGCCACACCATCCTGGGCCCATCGAGTCCCTGGGTAGCTTGGCAGATTTTATTTCTATAGTCATTCTAGGCATTTAAGAGTTTCAGTAACTTTGTTTTAAAGACTTACTTGTTTCAAAATGACTGCTCGATTCATCGAGTCGTACTTGTTTGGATGTTTTTCAGTTATTATCGAATGCATTGCTCTTTATTATTCATTATTATTTTCTACACTTTTTCTTCCTACAACGTTATTAATACTTTCCTTGATAAACCAATGACTGTGACATGTAATGAGACAATGTAATATGAGGATAATGATTTGTATGAAGAAGACGAGATACCCGAGGAAGTTGTCAGGAAGGTTGAAAACTTTAAGAATAAGCCTATGTACAATCTGGACGAAACCGAAGCAGTAAACTTGGGGGATGTTAAGACCGTCAAGGAGACTCGCATCAACATTCACTTATCACCAGCAGAGAAGGAAGAGTACATCCATTTATTAAAAGAGTATGAGGACATTTTTGCATGGTCATATGATGACATGATTGGTTTAAGCACGTCCATAGTGTCTCACAAGTTGCCTACTAATCCATTGTGTCCGCTAGTAAAACAAAAACTCAAAAGGTTCAAGCCAGATATGAGCCTAAAAATTAAGGAGAAAGTTACTAGGCAGATCAAAGCCAAAGTTCTCAGGGTTGTGCGGTACCCAACCTGGTTAGCCAATATTGTGCCAGTCCGAAAGAAAGATGAGAAAGTCAGAGTGTGTGTTGACTATCGAGATTTAAACAGAACAAGTCCCAAGGACGTCTTTCCATTACCAAACATACACATCCTGATCAACAATTGCTCCAAGCATGAACTCAAATCCTTTGTAGATGGCTTCGCGGGTTATCACCAAATCTGGATGGACGAAGAAGACGCGGAGAAAACATCTTATATCACACCTTGGGGGATATACTGTTACAAAATGATGCCATTTAGTCTAAAGAATTCTAGAGCTACCTACATTAGAGCCATACCAACCATCTTTCACGATATGATACACAAAGAAGTAGAGGTGTATGTGGACAATGTCATTATCAAATCTAAGAGGGTCGCGGATCACATTGCAAACTTGAGAAAGTTCTTTGATAGATTAAGGAGGTACAAATTGAAACTGAACCCCGCAAAGTGTGCATTCGGGGTTTCCACAGGAAAGTTACTGGGATTCATTGTCAGTCATCGAGGGATCGAGCTGGATCCATCTAAAGTCAAAGCTATTTAGGAGTTGCCGCCACCTAGGAGAAAAAAGGATGTGATGAGCTTCCTAGGACGTCTCAACTATATCAGTCGCTTCATAGCCCTGTCCACAGTCATATGTGAACCCATATTCAAGATGCCGAGGAAAAATGTCGAGACAAGCTGGACCGAGGATTGTTAGAAAGCTTTTGACAAATAAAGGAGTACTTGTCCACACCACCAGTTCTAGTCCCGCTAGAACTAAGATGACTTTTACTACTCTATCTCTTTGTATTGGATGGAGCCTTCGAATGTGTTCTAGGATAACATGACGAGACAAGGAGAAAGGAGCAAACCATATATTACCTGAGTAAGAAGTTTATACCGTACGAAGCACGATACTCTCTATTGGAACGCACTTGTTGTGCTTTGACCTGGACGACCCAAAAGTTGAGGCATCACTTTTGTGCCTATACCATATACCTCATATCCAGGATGGACCCTCTGAAGTATATTTCAGAAATCCATGCCGGCTGAAAGTTAGCCTAGTGGTAGATACTGTTGAGCGAGTTCGATATCGTCTATGTAACTCAAAAGGCAGTCAAAAGGAAAGCATTGGCAGATCATCTTGCTGAAAACCCAGTGGGAGGAGAATACGAACCCTTGATAACTTCCTGATGAAGAGGTATAATTCGTATGAGAGGACATTACCGAAGCATACGACGGTTGGAGGATGTTCTTCGACGGAGCTGAAAATTTCAAAGAGTGGGCATTGGAGCAGTTTTGGTATGATAAATGGGTCAAAATTATCCGGTATCTGCTAAACTCAGATTTTCCTGCACCAACAACATGATGGAATATGAATCATGTATAATAGGACTCAATATGGAAATCGACACAAATATTCAGGAGCTACTGGTAATCGGTGATTCAAATCTTCTTGTGAACAAGGTACAAGGAGAATGGGCCACCAAGAATTCCAATATATTGCCATATCTGCACATGTGCAAGAATTGAGAAAGAGGTTCACAAAAATAGAGTTTCGGCATGTACCTAGAATTCAGAATGAGTTTGTTGATGCATTGTCTACCTTGTCATCTATGATACAACATACAAACAAGAGTTTCCTTGATCCCGTCTTAGTGAGAATTCATAATCATCCGGCATATTGTGTTCGCATCGAGGAAGAAACTTATGGAAAACCTTGGTTCCATGACATCAAGGAGTATTTGGCGAAAGGAGAATATCTGGAGCATGCAAACCACACTCAGAAATGCACACTCTGGAGGTTGTCCAATCACTTCTTCTACAACGGAGAAAATTTGAACAAAAGAAATCCTGGTTTGGGATTGCTAAGATGTGTCGACGTAAAGGAAGCTTCTAAGCTAATCGAGGAGATACATGCTGGGACATGCAACCCGCATATGAATGGTTTTGTCTTGTCCAAGAAGATACTTAGGGCCGATTACTTTTGGATGACTACGGAGACGATTGCATCCAGTACGTCTGCAAATGCTACCAATGTAAAGTGCACACCGATGTGATAAAAGTACCTCTAAATGATCTCAATGCAACAAGCTCACCTTGGCCATTCGCCGCTTGGGGAATGGATGTCATCGGTCCGATTGAGCCCACTGCTTCAAACTGGCACAGATTTATTCTAGTCGCCATTGATTATTTCACAAAATGGATAGAGGCTGCATCTTACAAAGCTGTAACCAAGAAAGTCATCACAGACTTCGTCAAGGATCGTATTGTTTGTCGATTCGAAATCATCGAGTCTATTGTTACTGATAATGCCACCAATCTCAACAGTGATCTGATAAAAGCCATGTGTGAAAATTTCAAAATCAAGCACAAGCACTCCAACACCTACAGATCTCAGATTAACGGAGCTGTAGAAGCCCCCAACAAAAACATCAAAAAGATACTAAGGAAGATGGTATAAAACTACAAATAGTGGCACGAGAAGCTACCATTTGCTTTGTTGGGATATTGTACTATACTTCGCACATCAACTGGGTACTCTCTATATGTTACTTTATGGTACCGAAGTTGTCATCCCAGCCGAGGTAGAGATGCCTTCATTAAGAAGCATACAAGAAGATGAACTCAGCGATACATAATGGATAAGGAGCCGCTATGAATAATTGGACCTTATAAATGGAAAAAGGATGAACACAATATGTCACGGTCAGCTTTACCAGAGCAGTATGTCTAGAGCTTTCACCAAAAGGGTTAAACCAAGTCAGTTTGCACTAGGACAACTGGTATTCATGAAGATCTTCCCACATCAAGATGAAACCAAATAGAAATTCTCTCCCAACTGGCAAGGTCCATACATGGTTCATAGGGTGATAATAGGAGGAGTACTCATACTTGCATAAATGGACGGAGAAATTTGGCCAAAACCAATCAATTGAGATGCAGTCAAAAGAGATTATGCTTAGACTATTTACATTTACTCATCTGATATAATTGAACTACGCTTGACCTGATTCCCATTTACGAGGGGATACGTAGGCAGCCTTATGTTCGGTCATATAATAATAAAATTTCCATTTTCCACAATATCAGAATCTGGGGAAGAATTTTGAGGAGGACCCTCAAAATTTTGGAGCAAGTCCAGCCGACGCTAACATATGCCCGACGGTCAAAAATCGGGTAAGAAATTGGGGCAGAATTTTGAGAAGGGTTCTTAAAATTCTGAGGAAGGGTCGACAAGTCTCGTTACTCGCATACGGCCGAAGGATCATCTACCAAACTGGGGCATAATTTTGAGGAGGAACCTCAAAAATTCTAGCATGAGAAAGCTGCAATGTCTCTGAAATGTATTACAGTCACTAGTTCATCTAAAAATCATTTGATATATTAGTGCGTTTCTAATATGACTCTTTTTATCAATAATTGCATATTTTCGAAAACTCTATTTCCGTAAGAGTCAGGTGTTACCCAGGGAAACTCGAAAAAGGCCTTCATAACGGAGCAAAGTAATGACAGCGGATAGAAGCACGAACCAATCTTCCCTCAAAAAACTTACAATTTTTCTTTGAGCGCAGGCACACCTGACATAACAGCAACATCCACAAATATATACACGTAGCAAGATCATTATCACTCAGGCAACAAACACCGAATATATCTCCAGATAAGAAATATGTTATTTTTATTTGCTACTCGCTCTTTGCATGGGATTAAGCCCTACCTCCATCCTGCATGAGGCTAATTCTTGCCTCCATATCTGCATGAGGCTAATCCCTACCTCTATCCTGCATGATGCTAATCCCTGTCTCCATACTTGCATAAGGCTAATCCCTGCCTCCATCTTGCATGAGGCTAATCTCTGTCTCTATACTTGCATGAGGCTAATCACTACCTCAATAATTGCATGAGGCTAATCCATGCATCCATTTGCATAAGTCTAATTCATGCCTCCATGCTCGCATGCTAATCCCTGCCTCTATACTTACATGAGTCTAATCCCTGCCTCCATACTTGCATGCGGCTAATCCATACCTCTATACTTGCATGAGGCTAATCCCTACCTTCATACTTGCATGAGGCTAATCCATGCCTCCATACTTGCATGAAGCTAATCCCTGCCTCCATACTTTTATGAGGCTAATCCCAGCCTCCATACTTGCATGAGGCTAATCCATGCCTCCACATTTGCATGGGACTAAGCATTGTCCCTCCTTGCAAAAATATTGCCCTATTCTAGTACTATCTATTTACTTTTCGATCGGGCTAAGCTCTGCCCTTCATTTCACAAGACTAAGCGTTGTCTTTTTAACACTATATTATTGCATCTATGGGATAAAATATCGCCAATCTATCCACACGCGTCATAGTCTAAAAGGAATCATCCTCATAGACGGAAGACACCATGCCATGGCATGAGGATTTCTCGAATTTGCATATCATTATTCAAAGGAGTCATGGTTCAGAGGCACCATCTCCATGGCTTGAGAACACCATTTCATGGCCCGCGAATCCCTCACAAAACAATTCGTGGCCCAAGACATCACGGTCCGAGGACGTCATCCTTAACTGTCCGAAGATGGTCCTTGTATCGTGTTTAAATTTTTGCACAAATACATGTTCGTAGCATCTGTTTATCTGCAGGTGACCGGTAAGCAACCGCTATCCTAGCAAAAGCGACATCGCTCCAATTCTTTCAACTATCTCAAACCTAGACCATTCGCCATAACCACTCTTGCATCCATTCCGAAATCTCGTCTCCATTCTTGTAATGACTTCTTCGGTATATTCCGCCAATGAATCTAGAACTACAAGTGTCCTGATTCCTGTAAAATCAAGGATCTGTAGGCAGCTCAAAGACGAGAATCCGGGTTGTGTCTTTGAAAACATCTCATCTGGTAAAAATTGGCCATCGTTTCTTCACTTATAAACTCTTTCATCCTTCTTGGGTAAAGAGGGAAGCTGTTGATACCCAATTTTTCCTATAATATTTTTAAAATGCATATATACCTTTAAAAATACGTATTATCATCAATTGATATTTTTTCATAATTTTTACATTTTCTATTAATTTATCTCAATATTTTATTCATTAAAAAAATAAGGAAATTACATCACAAATATTTTAAAAAAATTTCATGATTTAATACTACTATTTATGGTCCTATTAAGTCAAAAATTATTTCACAAATGGCTAAATTGACACCTTTTGGTTATAATTGCAATAACTTTGCAATTATAGCCAATGCATAACATTTTTATATTATTTTACAAAAAAACCATTGTATTTTTAAATTACTAAATGACTATTTTTAACTTTCCTATGCATGAAAATTATTTTTATACTTAGTAATTATTTCACAAAATTATTTTAGCCAAAATTTATTCGGGGTATCTAACAAATAACCTTGTTTAATTGGAATTTTAGCCAATTGACAGGCCCAAATACCCTTATGAAAAGTAGCCTAGAGCTCCCTTAGGCCCCATCTGCATGCCCTGACCCAATAGCACCATTTAATCGTGGTCGTTGATTATTTTGATCAATGATCCACAATTAAACTTACCATATTAACCCAAATGACCCCCTAAACCCTCTCATTTGCTCTCATTTCTGCCGCCCTTTCGTTCCCTCATATCTCAAATTCTCTCTGACTATAAACCCTAATTCACCCTCGTTGTCACTCATTTATTGTTGTTTATGGTGGTTTCACCATCCCAGGCCTCTAATGGCCTCACCTATGCTGGTATCACCGTCTTTAGGGTCCTCAACGGACCAAGGTTAGTCTGCTTACATTTATGGTCTTTACTCACCTGTTTTAGGCCATTCCGGTTTGATTTCAAGTAAGATCTTCCTATGTTTCCTTTGATCTATGGATTTCTAAGCCTACTTCTTTATCTCTATGTTGTTCTTCTCCAAACCCTAATTTAGTCCTTTGAAATTCTAAGTTCTGTGCAAGATCTGAGATCGATCGAACCTATTTCACATGAGTCTTACAAGAACCTTCTGATTTTCGAATGGTTTTCTATTTTTTTTTCTAAATTAGGGTTTCCCGAAAATTTCTTTCTCCAAAACGTTTGATAATTTTGAGTGCTTAATATTTTATTCCTTATGTGTTTTAACTAATCCGAAAAGTTTGCTTTAATCCTAACTCGTTTTATGCTTAAAACCCTTATTTTTTCGATATTTTGTTTGGATTTTGAGTTTTGGGTTACTTGTGCACCGATTTAGTTTTATGCTTTGGTTTCTATGATTTCTCTTTGGCTTAATACGATGTCTTGTGATTTTTATTCTAATGTGCCTCTATTAAGGTTCTTGGTTCAACTCCCTACTGATTCTATATGTCTATATTCATTCTGGCTATTTATGGTAAACCTATATTTCTCTAATTAAATTAGTGATTTTGATTTGGATTCTTGATTTATCAGTTTGTTTCGTTAAGACCTATGTGTTGTATCCTGACTATTCCTTTCTTGCTTTATTTGTATTGTTCGCAATACTTGCTAATTCTTTACACTAAACCCTTGCCTATTTTATTCTGAAGTTCTTTATTTTGGTTTGATTTGAACTCCTTTCTTTAATAAGGCCTCTTATTCTTATTTCTTGACTCAATCTGATGAACCTCTTGCCTAAATTAGTTCATGTCATTACTGTTGGCTAATTCTCTGTAATTAAAGGAGAAGACTATGCTGAATCTTTGTGTGATTGATTTTAAAATTCCTTAATTACTGATAAAGGATTACGTTACCTTATTTGCTCTACTCCTGAACTACTATATAAACTCTCTTTATTTTAACTTCTGACACGAACATTAGTTCATAAACCACTACTTTTACACTCTAAAAAAGTTCTTTCTACTCTTTCTGATCCTTGTGATCTTTGTTATTCTAGACGGCTGCAAGCTAAGGTTGGAAATTGTGCAACATCTGTCTTACATCTTGTGTTTTCTTTCTCTTATCGGTATGCTTTTGATTAAATTTTAGAATCTAAACCTATGTGTTTATTTACTGCCTTAGTTCATCAATCCCGAGTTTATTCGTGCTTCTGTTTACTTCTTACCTAGTATGCCAAATACAACCTTATTCAAATGTGTAATTAGCATGCCTACACTGTTAATGCTTGCCAAGCATGTTCATTTAAGTCCTTGATTGTTCTGTCTTACTCCTGCTGAGTTATCTAATCTCCGTAGAGTGACTCTAGTTGTGTTGTTTATATGTGATCAACATGTTTCTGTTGTGATCTTTGCTTCATGTTTTAATGACCTGCATTCCATCTAACCTATTAGTTCTGAAGAATACCCTTGAGAACTCTATGCATCCTATTGTTTATGTGCTCCATTAAAGTGTATTCTATGTATTCCCAAACCCTCTTTCCATGTGTGAAAATTGGTTGTCAAAGTATTTTTTAAAGTTGTTTATTTGTGGCTTGTGTTCTGAGTGCAAATTATTTTTCATACTTCCCTTAATTATTTATCATTAAAACAGTGCAGGTTTTTAGAAATTGTTTTCACTCCTAAGACCTTTCTTTATACTATTTACCAAACTCTTTCAAATTATTATGCACTCTCACTTACGCTTAGATTACTAAGTCCTGCCTCTCTGGTATGTGTACTACTTGGAGACCCTTTGGATCTCTTTGAAATCTAGCATATCAAGGTTGGCACTTTCACTCTACACATAGATCAATCCTTATTTGAGAAAGATCTGGGTGTGAGCATTGTCTGGGATCCTTGAGGTCTTTAGGGAACTCTAACACACCTAGACATGGAATTAGGTATGGAACTTTGGGCACTTGAGACTACTGAAGGCTTGGAAATTTTTTTGGGCCTACTGCAGGCTCCTTATAGCTTAATGTATATTTATATTTATGTAATTTATTCAATTCTTTATCTGTAATAATTAATTGTAAACAAATATTGGGGTGACTAGTGAAAAGGGAGGGTAGTTGTATATTGTGGGTAAAGTTGGGTAGATAACATGCCTATAGGGTTCATTTCGATTCAAATGTGTTTTGGAAGATAACATGCCTATAGGGTTCATTTGGTTTAAATGTGTTTGTTAGATAATATGCCTATAGGATTTTGCTTTGGTTCAAATAAATTCCGCCTGTTTTACTTTACATAATTAGAAGCCATGCCTATAGGATCTGAATCAGCTTTAATTATAGAAATTATGCCTATAGGATCTAAATTAGCTTTAATTATAAAAATCATGACTATATGACCCAAAATCAGTTTAATTAGATCTAAAATCAGTTTATCTTATGCTTATAGGTTTTGAATCAGTTGAATTAACTAACCTACTCATTTTTTCAATGGTGTGTTAATAAATATCACTAGAAAGCATACATATAGGACCCAAACCGTCCGTTTAAGAATTGTTTACTGTCTTACTGCATTCCTGATCAATGATTAGATACCATGCTCATAGGAAATTACCATTACACGCCTAGGCAAGCCTATAGGGTGATTAAAAATCCTGCAAACTGTAAAACTACACTCTATTATCTATGGCTGCTCATATTCAACAGGTCTAAAATCAGTGGGCAAACTGAACAGGTCTTTGACACTTTATCCTAACCCAATACTGTATATTCTCTGTTCACCTAGATATCATGTTCTAGGGCTTCTCTTAAATACCTAAAACTATGTTTAAGATGTATACTTGCTTGCTCTATTTGTGGAAGTAAAAGTTGAGCCTTTACTTGTTCTATCTCAGGTCTAGTCCTAATTTTTTGGTTGTCTCCTAGATTTTTCTCCTTTAAAGTACCTTAAGATAGTCCAGAACTACCCAAATTAGAGGTCTTAAATACCTTTGGGTCACAAGTAAGGGACGAGAATTGCACGCATAAGGTATCTTTTAAGGTTGCTAGAATGCTTTAAGCTATGAACAAGGGGAGAGAATTGGGTAGTAAGGATATGATGACTGTGCGCTGACGTCATGTCTACTCACTCAATGAAGAGTGATTACCGGGCATTTCATGGGTATGATCATGTAGGCTAATCATCCTAGGACTCCCTTTTCCCAATTTTATATGTGTTTAAATTTTATGAACTTTTTTCTCCTTACATATACATGTGCAAATTGTTCAAACCTCTCTTGCTCCCATTAGCTGAATTGTACATGTATTTAGAATGTGAAAATATACCTTTATTTGCAAATATATGTTGAAACTATTTATTTGTTAAAATGACTAATTCACATAGTTTAAGTTCGGTTGGCACCCACCATTGTGGACCGCGAGGGGTGCCTAAAACCTCCCCTAAGATTATTTCGAGCCCTTACCTTAATTTCTGGTAATGCAAACTAGATACATGAGTTGATCGCTCTAGGTGTCCTACCTTACCTTAATCCGTTAGGTGGTGACTCTTGAAATACCCAATTCCTAAAGAAAACGAGGTGTTCCCAATAAATATCGAAACCCAGACTTCCCCGTCAAAAGGAAAAAAGGGGGCGCGACACAAGTTACATGAAAACATAGCATGAGAATGTGCTTGTGGAAATGAAATTCATACATGAGCAGTCGAACCTCTTAAGCATAAGTTGGTGAAATCATAGTAATAATGTTAGAAAATACAATTGCACCCTACAACAAGAAGGAACCATATTCACTGCATATTAAAAAATTGATATGGAAGGAAAGAAGCCGCCCAAGATCAGTTATAGCAACTTAGAATCCTGCTATCTTCACATGATTTATTCTATAATTTGATGAATTGTTATGCATCCTATCTAGCTTGTTGAATGATAAGCATCAAGACTGCAAGATGTTTAACTCTGATGCTGAATATGTGTAAAGTAGTAGCTAAAAAATAAAGAGAAATGGGAGTCCATTTTATGGCAAAAAGATGTTTGCCAATCAGTTGTAGAAAGAAATTAACAAGGAATTATGGAAACATAAAGAACAAGTTTTTGATCCATTTTTGAACAATGTAATTGAAAAACTATTCGACAGTTAAAACTGAAGAAGCTTCTTTCAGACTCATCAAACTTAATATTCATATAAAATAGTTCCGCACTAACTTTCTCTGCATAAACAGACCCATCGAAGCTTTTACATCAGATAGAGTTCATAGACATTTATACTAGTATGTCAACCAATTTTATTTACAGTAGTAAAACTACTAGCTGCTGCTGCAGGTATCCAATAGTGATGGTCTGCTAGAGGCTACTATACAAAGTACTACAAATGTGAATTATATAGATACTACACTGTATGTTGCCGAATATCACAATAAGTATAATAATATCTACATAGAATAATAACAAAGTACAATTATTGATAATTAAAATGTGCTCACAACAAGAATTTCAACTACATACTTACGTTTGTGTGAAGAGTGCATGCCTTCAAGAGATTTGAAGTGACATCCAATGCTGCAAATCTAATATCAAATTAAATTATCATTCCAAAGATCAAAATCATGAAATTACACCTTGAATTTCACTCTATGTTTTTTATCATTGCATAATAATATGGAGAAATTCCGACAAAATGAGAAGTCAATATATCCATATTGTAGAGTATATCGGAGAAACATTAAATCATTGTCGCTAAAGATATTTTTTCTTGTAATATCCTAGACGGAGTTTGGTTTACCAAAGATGTTTTTTATGATCACTTGATAATTTTTAGGTGTAAAGCTTGTGTACATGTTTCTAAAGATGAGATCGAAACTGGATATTAAAACTAAGCAGTGCATCTTTATCAGTTATGGTCAATATGAGTTTGGGTATCATTTTTATGATCCAGTTTACAATAAACTTATTGGAAATCATGATGCAATATTTTTTAAAGACCAGACTATTGAAGACATTGACAAACCCGAGAAGATATATTCCTAGAGTAATGAGAGCTTAATTGATATCGATCTAGTTTCTATGGCCAAGGCACCTGTTACACATGAAGGAACACAATACAATGATGAAGATAGTTATCAAGATCAAAATGATGATCATGGTGTAGATGTTATGGATGCTCCAGCTGATGAAGTTATGGTTGATCAACAACCAATTCCTACTCTGGTAATTACTTTGAATTCTCTTGATTCTTCTCCTAGAATATTCGTGCGCTATCCTCTTGATGGGTATGTACTTTTGACTGACATGGGAGAACCTGAGAGCTATGATAAAGGTATGGAAGATGAGACGAAGTCACTCCATGAGAATGACATATATGAGTTAGTGAAATTGCCGAAAGGTAAGAGAGCTTTATTTAACAAAGGTGGATGTTTAGAGTAAAGCAAGATAATCATACCTCCACACCCAGGTACAAAGCGAAGTTAGTTGTTAAAGGTTTTGGCAAGAAGAAGGGAATTGATTTTGATAAAATTTTCTCCCCTGTTATGAAAATATCTTCTATTCGTGTGGTTGTATGCTTAGCCGTGAGTCTAGATTTAGAGGTTGAGAAAATGGATGTCAAGACTGCTTTTCTTCATGATAATTTAGATGAGGATAACTATGTGTAGTATCCTGAGGACTTCATAGTTAATCTTGTAGATAAGCATGTGTTTTATAGAAAATTGGTAGACATGAATCCTGTTAATAGTTCCTCTACTTGAAGACACATTTGGCCCCTTGGATGGAGGGGAAGTTTGTTGGGTACATGCCCATATTGTCCAGCCAAAGGCCCAATGACCTAATCCTATTCTCTTTTGGTTTCAATACCTATTCGAAATTTGATTCGGCGTTTATTCCTATTTTATGTGGGATTTGGCTTTAAGAGAACACACAACTTATGATCTATAAATAGGGAAACCTTTGATAATTGTTCTATGCTTATTGGTACAAGTCTTTGAAAGACTTAAGCACATAAGAAAGATTTTTGAGAGAGCTTTAATCAAGAGAGAAGAGAGAAGAAAAGTATTTATTTTGCTACAGATTTTTATTCTGACCAGTCAATTTTAAAATAACGTTTTTCGATTCATTAACCATTGGATCAAGCTGATATTTTGACTGAGTGTCCGTAACATCTTGGTATTTGAACGGTGAAGATCAGATTTGGATATCGTAGTATCTGATTTCGAGCCTCGAACAACCATTTAGTTTTTGTAGATTCTCCTTTTTCTTCAGCTGATTTATTGTTGCTCTTGTAGTTATTGTTGCTCCGTGTTTGGTACTTGTATTGTAGCCAATTTAAAAAATTTTGTAACCCTTTTATTGTTATAGTGGTGTTTTTTGGATCTTTGTGATTCCCTAATTTTTACCTTCGATTTGAAAGGTTTTCCACGTTAAAATTTAGTTTCTTTATCTTCTTTATTTTTGGGTTTGCATCTGATACCACTTGTTAGGACCGAAAAAAATAGTTATCATACCTTGAACGACAATAAACCTGACAACAAAAGAGAAATATACCAAAAGATACACAAATATTTAATGTAGTTCGGTCATTGACCTGCGTCCACGGGTGGAGATGAAAAATCCATTATATAAAAAGAGAGTATTAAATATCGAGAGAACAACCTCACAAAGAGGCAAACATTAGTGACACGCTAACACTTGTCCCATAAAATTCTCCTCCTAAATACAACTTTCAAGTTATATATGCCTACATTGTGGATGCTACTGAATGAGAAGGAAAGATCCTCAATTTATAGAAATCCAAACCTTTTCCTACCATAAAAAAGACTAGCCAAATATGAGAGATTTATAATTCTCTTCTAAAAGAAGGAAAGCCTAATTATGATAAATATATTACATTTTCTTTTAACAAATAGAAAAATCAAATATAGTAAGGAAATAAGGACAACACCTAACAAAATGTTCTTCTCTTGCGCAACTCTTACTCTAATCAAAAGACCATTTTCAAATTCAAATTTCTTTTTGTTTAATTTAAGTGCAATTATAATTGATATGGAAGATAAATAGGATTTTCTCACTGTTTTCTGTCAATAGTTATAAACAAGTAACTTACAATTAAAAGCATGTTATAAAATAGAAGTCTATTTAGAGTGAATGTCTAAGAGTTTTAGCTTGAAGCTAAGTCATTCCTCTTCCTATAAATAGAGGTGCTCTCTACCATTGTAAATCACCCCAAGTATTAATAAGAATACTTCTCTCTCTCCCTATTCTCTCTCTATTTGCTCTTGTTCTTGAGTTATTGTTCTTGTCTTTTATATTATTTCATAACACGTTATCAGCACGAGTCTCTAACCAATTGAAATTTTTCGATTGTCTTAACTTTTGTTTGTCTAAGGTTTTGCTTCAAAGAAAGAATGAAGAAAGAAGGAAAAGAAAAAGAAAAAAAAAGGGGGAAACGGAAAAGAAGAAAGAAACGAAAAACAAAAGAAAACAAAGGAACGAAAAGAGAAAAGAACGAAGAAGCAAAAAGGAAAAGAAAACGTTGAAGAGGAATTGAAAACAAAGGAGAAGAAAGAAACAGAAAACAGAAATAGAATCTTCTTGAGAAAATTAAGGTAAGTATTTTACTTTTCTCTTTCAAATTCTTGAAATTTTATAACTTGATTTTATATGCAAGCAAAGACAACAAAGTTTGATTATAACTCTAATGGAGTTTGTAAGAAATTATAACCACATGAAGTGGTAAAATCTCTATGTCCTGCCATGATTAAATTCATGTATGATTGTGGGCAAATAATTAAAAATCTGTCCCATTGAATTTGCTCCATTCCCTTTAGAGAATGTGGAAGCAGTATATGATAAGTCTGAAAGAAGACTAAAGTATTACCAAGAAGGTATCAATGAATGTGGACGTGGCAAAGAATTCCGTCCAATTGAATTTGCTCCATTCCCTTTAGAGAATGTGGTAGCAGTATGTGATAAGTCTGAAAGAAGACTAATTACCGTAAAGGTATCAATGGATGTGGACATGGCAATAGACGAAGTTATAATCGTCATTATTGTAGTAATGAGAACAATAAGGATTCTCAAAATAATCTTTCACTTTATGAAAGTAATATTTGACATGAGATTGTGTAAAGCACATAATTATGATCCATTCCCTGAAGTGAATGTGATAATTGTAATAGAGCCCGTAAGTATGAACACGCTCTTGATGTAAATTTGTTTTATGTCTGACATTATGAAAAGAAAGTTCGTTGCCCTTGAAATTTCGGGCAAGAACTATATGACATGGGTGTTGGATGCTGAAATCCACTTAGATGTTATGGGTCTCGGAGACACCATCAAAGATAGAGAAAAAGCATCCACCCAAGAATGTGCGAAGGCCTTGATTTTCTTGCGCCATCACCTTGATGAAGGTTTGAAGATTGAATATCTCACCGTCAAGGATCCACCTATCTTGTGGAATGGCTTAAAGAAGAGATATGACAACCTGAAGTTGGTCACTCTGCCACAAGCACGATACGATAAGAACCCAAAAGCAAATAGTTTATAAACTATATATTATCGTTGCGGTGAAAACGGGCACTGGTAAAAGGCTTGCCGTATACCATGACTTTTGGTTGTCCTTTATCAAGCATCTCGAAAGAGTAAACGCCCTGAAACGAATTTTGTCTCTGACGACAACTTTGACATCACCCACTTGGATGTGGCAGACTTCTTTGAGCAACCCGAGGGGAAGATAGACCACCTAATCGGTGATGGATCCGTGATGAAAGAAGATGGAGCTATTTGATTTTATTTTACTTGTTTGTATTAGTGAATGAATAAACTAATAGCCATTAATATTAGCTCGTATTAGTTAGTTCATGATATAATGTTAGTATTAGTTCTTTAGAATGTATCAATATGCTCAAATATCAATAATATTTTTACTTTCCAGTAGAGGTAATCGACTAACCTGAAAAACTAGTCGGTTATCTCATATTTCGCATAAAAACTGCAAAACAATCGATTGTCAATGATCAACAATCGATTGTCCTTAAAACAGTGTGATCTGGAATTTTACAAAAACAGTCAACAATCGATTGTCTATGATCAACAATCGATTGTCTTTAAAACAGTGTGATCTGGAATTTTACAAAAACAGTCAACAATCGATTGTCTATGATTAACAATCGATTGTCCTTAAAACAGTGTGTTCTGGAATTTTTCAAAAATCATCCACAATCGATTGTCTATGTCTAACAATCGATTGTCATTAGACAGTGTAATCTGGAATTTTTCAAAATAGCCAACAATCGATTGTCTATACTTAACAATCGATTGTCTTAAAACAGTGTGCTCTGGAATTTTTCAAAATAGCCAACAATCGATTGTCTATACTTAACAATCGATTGTCTTAAAATAGTGTGCTCTGAAGTTTTTTCAAAATAGCAAATAATCGATTGTGGGTGTTTAACAATCGATTGTCAATGTTCAACAATCGATTGTTTGTGTTTAACAATGGATTGTTTGAAGAAAATGTTTAAACTGAAATTTTCAAACTGCAAAGTAATGGATAACATATCTGTTTTTGTTAGTCAACTGTTAGCAGCAGATTTTGAAAATATTATGTGACACAAACGAATTGAGCTTATTTATTCTTATGTTCGTGTATTTCTTTTATATGTCAAACCATGGGAAGTAAATTGATTGAAGGCTCCGGAAGAGCAACTGTAACTCTGCCCAAAGGCATGACGTTTATCTTAGAGAATGCAATATTCTCCTCCAAGTCTAAGAAGAACTTGTTGAGTTTTAATGATATCAATCGCAATGTTCTCCTCCAAGTCTAAAAGGAACTTGTTGAGTTTTAAAGATATCATTCAAAATGGATATCATATTGAGACAATAGATGAGAATAATCTTGAATTCTTCATGAAAACGAGGCTGCCCATTTCGGTTTGGGTTCACGCCATTTTGCATGCAGCAATGCTAGTTCGTCGGCTGCCCATTTTGGTTTGGGTTCACGCCATTTTGCATGCAGCAATACTAGTTCGTCGACTGCCCACTTCGGTTTGGGGTCACGCCATTTTGCATACAGCAATGCTAGTTCGTCTCTGACTGACGAATTGACACAAATATTCCCCGTTGCAATTGGTTTTGGGTCATGGACCCAATATATCCCATTTAAGAATCTTTGGATGCGCAGTATATGTGCCTATAACACCGCCATCCCGCACCAAAATGGGTCTGCAAAGAAGGTTAGGAATATATGTTGAGGTTGAATCGCCCTCCATTATTCGCTACCTCGAAACATTGACAGGAGATTTGTTCACTGCACGATTTGCAGACTGTCAATTTGATGAGACACTTTTCCCAAAATTAGGGGGAGAAGTTGGTGAAACCAAACGGGAAATTTTGTGGAAAAATGCATCATTATCTCATCTTGATCCACATACCTCTATTTGTGAAAGAGGCACAAAAGATTATCCATTTGCAAAGAATAGCAAATCAAATGCCTGCCGCATTTATAGATTTGAAAAGGATAACAAAATCACATATCCCCGAAGTGAATGTGACAACATCTGATTCACGAATACATATTCATTATTGGAAGAATATGAACATGAAATTGGTATTAAATGTACCACACTCACCCCTAGAAGGAGGTTGGAGATGATACCACACTCACCCCTAGAAGGAGGTTTGAGATGATATATGGCATGAATGATCGTTAGTCACGTACCTATTGTACGCCAAAGTATTTTGAAAATATGACTATTAAAGGACAACGATAATGCAAGAAACATATCTTGCATATAAGTTTGACATGACCATAATGGTATAACTTTCTCTTTAAGAAAGATATTCACCACATGGATGTTGATGAATCTGTGGTAGTACAAAATTAATTGAGAGCTCTAGAAGAGCCAATTATTACTATGTTGGAGAAACACAATTGAGTATTGTGCTGTAGTAAGTCTCAAAGAAACTTATTCAGTTTCCAAAGTACACGCGAAAGCGATTGATTATATTGAGACTATAAATAAAGGAAGGATTTGATATCTCCTATTACTACAACTTGTAGCGGGGTAATTTGTATATGAAAAGCTACCCGCTTTGTTCTCCAGTTTGTACTACACAAAAGAAAGAATGCCACAATAAAGTGGATATCTATTGGTATAAAAACCCATGTCATAATAAACCTGAAGTTTATTGATAAGTGCACATGTCATGGAGTAAATTTGAAGTTTTACCAATATTGATAATTTATTCAATTGACATTCGTGTTAGCCATCTCATTTTATGTATGATGTGCAAATTCACATAGGTGAATAATAAAGAACTAGAAAGTTCTTTACGAATTCTCTTGTATCACTTGTTCTCATTAATGAACTGACCAACTAAAGAGTTCGGGTTGAAGCCCATAAATTCTGGAAATATCAAAGGTGAATATGGGCCCATTCACCTGCCATGTATACCACATATGATGCATCTATGATATGGTTACATGCGCAATTGTTATTAACCCGCAGCCTGGCCGGTGCTTGCGAGGTAAATTGCTCAGTAATCTAACTTCGAGCATAATTTCCAGATTCTCTACTCAAGACAGTTCATCTTGATAAGTTGGTTTATATCAAAGTTGGTTTAGCAAGATAATTATTGAGTGCTTCCACTTAATAGCTAAACTGTTTCTTATGAGAACAAAGTTATATATATCAGTTTGATATAAGTTGTATACGAGAGTATATTCTCCCCTCACAAGTGGTTCAAGGTCAGGAACCAAATAATTTCATCTTATTATTAATATGCCATGTATATTGACATGATAATGCACAAAGATGATTTCCCAAAGTTGAGGAAACAAGTTAGCTTTTCTAACATGAGGGGGAGACATGATAAACACTTGAGAAAAGGTTACATGGGATGAATTATCATATCCCCGAATATCATGATATGAACCTGAAGTTCATAAAAGGGATAATTCAATTGCAACATATTGCAAAGCATGCTATACGCATTTGCTGACCCAAAGAAAGTAACTAAATGGAAGAGATACAATTCAAGAAGAATTGATTCCATATGAAAAACATGTAGTTTTGAACCTATAGTTCAAATGCTTGAAAGTATAAAGTCAAAGGTATGTATAGTCAGTTTTCGATATCTTATTTGTCTAGCATGACATGGAAAACTTGATATGCATCTAAAGTCTATTATATGGCTTATATGACTTAACTTGAAAGATTTAAGTTGCTTGAAGCATATGCAATTCTTGATCCTGAAGTACCACATCCTAAGTACAATTTGTGTACATATGTATCTTGCTATAACTATAAGCATGATGGCATTGAGAATGCATCTATGGAGATATTGAAGAGTTATTCCACGACATTATATGAAGATGTTCATATCTATCAAGAATGATGATTTCAAGGTGCGGAATATTTATTCAAGTCAATATGGTTGATTTATTTATCAAATCTCTATCAAAGATCATTTTGAAGATGATGCACAAGATTGGAATGCAAATGCTCAAGGATATAAATTGATGTACTCATTAGGGGGAGTTAATGCGCGTTGCACTCTTTTTCCCTTACAAGGTTTTGTCCCACCGGGTTTTCCTTGCAAGGTTTTTAACGAGGCAACCAATAGGCGCATATTCAAACATGTGTACTCTTTTTCCTTTCTTTAATTTTTCCCAATGGGTTTTGGTTTTAAGGTTTTATGAGGCACATTATTGAATAGACATTCAAGGGGGAGTGTTATAAAATAGAAGTCTATTTAGAGTGAATGTCTAAGAGTTTTAGCTTGAAGCTAAGTCATTCCTTTTCCTATAAATAGAGGTGCTCTCTACCATTGTAAATCACCCCAAGTATTAATAAGAATACTTCTCTCTCTTCCTATTCTCTCTCTATTTACTCTTGTTCTTGAGTTATTGTTCTTGTCTTTTATATTATTTCATAACAAAGCAGTTAAACTAAAGTTGAATAAATTTCACCACTGCTACGTCAAATCTACATGACTTCAAAAGGGGCATTTCAGGAATACCAGGTATTCCAAATCAATTCTTTGTTCTTGTTTTACTTTCTCATTTCTTTAATTGTTTTTATATATTCAAAATTATAATGTTATATTAGTTGTATTTCTTTCCATTTTTACCTCTGAACTGATGACATGCTCATTATGTGTCAACAAGAGTCGTTTTGATCTCCTATCCAATTAAATTAGGTGGTTTTCGACAACAAGCAATCCAAAATAGGAGCCTACATAAGAGAAAAAACTAGACTTGGGACAAAACTGCAACTTCAGTGATAGATGACGCACCACTTACTTAGAAGTTGCAAGTCCGATTAATACATTTCATTCATAACTTTCTTGGGACAATAATGGTAGGGGACCATCAGTGTACAAGATTAAAAGTTTTGGGACCAATGATGAGTGGTTAGGGAGAAGCTAAGTTTGGCCAGATTTTCAAGGTAAGAGAGATGACTTACTACTATTTGTTTCCCTATAAATCTCACTGCTTTGAAATAATGGACTAAGAATGCACAGCTCCAGTGGGCTAGGGAGCTATGGCATATTCCATCAAAAATAATTACTAAAGTTCATTCACAATCGTTATCACTCAAGTCTTTAGAATTGTCGAACAAGAATAAGAAAAGAAAAAATATCCCTTCTTTTAAGGTAGAAATTCAAAAATAGTTGGATGTATAAGTGGTCATTCAAAAATAACTACAGTTTTAAAAATAATTAAAATTTAGTCATTTTTATATAAAGATAAATTTAAACGAAAAACTGTTCAAAATCCGAAAAAATACTCCAGCATAATATACTGGGATTTGGAGCACCGACGCTCCACTCTCTAGTATATTATACTGGAGCCAGCAAAGTATACCGGTCCAACATAATATGCTGGAAGTTCATACACATGTGCACTGAATTCCAGTATATTATGCTGGATCGGTTTCAGTTGCAGCAAAATAGTGACGATTTTTCAGTGACTTGACAAATGCTGGCTATTTTTGAATAACCAGTCCGAAAACTCGCTAGACTGTGCTATTTTAGCTTCTTTTAAGAGTGTCAATTTGAGTCCAAACTCACTTGACTCGCTCAAACCGTCAATTTGATGAACTCAGCCGGCCATCTTAACCAAACCCATTTCAACCCATGAAAAGTTGGGGAAGTGCACAGTTAGCCACTAATTAGAGATATTTTTACTTTTTAATCATTAAAATGTATTTACTCTTTTGCTAGTGCTTAATAAATTTTTACCCGCCCCTACGAAAATACACATATGCTAGACATGGGTACTAGGTAAATATTAAGCATACGGTGTCCTTAACTTCATGTGTGCACCGTAAATGTTAAGGACATAATGTCCTTAACTTGTATTTACGCCTTATGTTGTTAAACTTTAGGACATTATGTCCTTAACTATATATGTGCAGAATAAATGTTAAGGACATGGTATCCTTAACTTCATGTATCTAGTGTAAATGCTAATGACATAGTGTACTTAACTTCATGAGTGTTGTGTAAATATTAAGGACATGATGTCCTTAACTTCATGAGTGCTATGTAATATTAAGGGCAAAGTATCATGTATTTGCACCTTCTATTGTTAAACTTTAGGACATCGATTCCTTAACTTTATGAGTGATGTGTAAAAGTTAAGGACGTCATGTCCTTAATATTTACACAACATTTATGAAGAAAGAGTAAAAATATATTTTCATGTTAATTTTAATAAAGTAGTGGCTATTTTTGTTCACAATTAAAACTACTGGATAAAAACTAAATATCATATTAAAAAGTAGCTATCTGATAACTAGGGATTCTGATGCATTTTACTCTCATTTTCACTTGAGCTTTGATTAAAAATATGTACAAAATAATCCCAATGGGTTACATGATGTACTTGTTTGCGGGTTTGGTAAAAAAGGTGATAATTAGTCAACATCAGCAAAAAAAAAAGAAACATGCACAAGTACCAAGAACAAGTCCAAGTACAGGGAAACAGGTCCACTGCAGCCGCACTCCATTTAGTGCGGTTCGCAGTGATGAGGTTCAAAGAGGTGCCTTTTCAGAATATCAAGCATTGAGGCTGCACTTCATTTCATGCGGACCATAATGGACTTATCGCGACCGCACTTGACCGTAATGGACTCACCGGGCCGCACTTGATATTGTCCGGTCCGCAAAGATGAAGTTCAAAGAGTTGAAGAATGGGAGCTTAATGCCAATACGGTCCGCGATCCTATTTTATACGGACCGCAATAGAGGCTACCTCGACCGCGGTGCATTTTGTGCGGCCTCCGGAGGCCAAGTTCAGAGAGCAGAAATTGCTGCCAACAAGCCTCACTTCGGCCATACTCGATTTTGTGCGGTTCGCACTACCCACTCAGAAATATTTTTGTCCAGAAAATTTGGCCTAGTATAAATAGTTTATTTTCCCATTTTTAGGTTATCAGTTGTATTTTGACACTCAACTGCACTCGGGTAATAGTGTTCCTTAACCATTTTGAGTAATTTTAGATATCATTGAATCTTCAAGTATTTATTTGTAATTTAATATTTTGGGATTTTCTTTATCTATTTATCAGTTTTCTTCTATTATCATGAATAACTAGACCCATTAACTAGGGTTGTGGCTCAATCCTAGTGTGGGTAGTTGATGGGTCTTGTATTTTAATGCTTAAGTGTCTATGAGTGTTTGATATTTGGACTAATTTATTGTTTCAATGTTGAATTAGTGGTTGAAAATATTAATTTAGGCCTATTTGACTTGGCTTCTTCTTGAGAAAGAGAACTTGAGCCTAGGAAAATTAGTCCAACAAAGAATTGGGGCGTATTTGAGAGATTGATAGCCCTAATTAAAGGGTTAAACCTAGAGATAGTAATACCCAACTTGAACCTTAATTGCTTGCACAAATTATCATATCCAATTGGTCTTGAGAAAGTCAATTAGGGCAAAATCTCTCAAGCTACCGAGAGGTATAGAGTGAGAAGTACCGTGCATTGGTTATATCCTAATCCCCAACATGACAACCTTTCCTTAGACTCGATAATCCATCAAGTATCCACACAGGAGAAAGTCACTTCCATGGTGCCTTCTTAACTATTTAGACAACCTTTAAGTATTTAACTCTTAGCTTAATTTACCATCTTATTAGCATTAAATTAGAAGTAATCAAAAAACCAATAATAATTAGAAGAGTATTTAAGAGCGACTACGCATCTCTAACTTAGATAGAAATTAAATTCTCAATTCTAGCTCCCTGTGGAGACCGATTATGACCTTCTCAGGTAAAAGCTGCTTTGATCACTCTCGCTACTTTGTAGTGGTGCATGGTTGGCCTCAATCACTTTTTGGCACCGTTACCGGGGAGCTAACTGTATTGGCTATCTATCTAAATAGTTTTGTGTATTGTTCTTCTTTCTTTCTATAATACTAATTTGTGTGTGTGTCATAACTTCAGGTGCAAAATGGAAACAAACAACAATGACCCTCTTGGAAATGTGATTGCCGAGGACGAGGTAGATGATGTTGGAGATGATGAGGTGCTTCTTGTACCTCAAGGACAACGGAGAGGCCGCCAGGCCAATGTTGATGATAGTATTCCAGACCCTCCTCCGCCACCTCCAACAGAGGTTCCTCGAGTGCTTCCCAACCAAGGATATGCTAGTGCAATAGTCCCACCCCGGATCCGGGCGGACAATTTTCAAATTACTAATGTGATGCTGACATTGTTGGAGTAGCGACGGTATGTCAGGAGGGCTCCCACTCAGAATGCTTACAAACATCTTAAGGGTTTCGTGTATAACTATTGGGGAGCAAGCAAACTAATATGTCGGAAGATGCACTTTGGTTGAGACTATTCCCTTTCTCACTTAGAGGGAAGGCATTGGATTGTCTTGGGCGTCTTCCCAACCATTCCATCACTACCTGGGATGAGTTGGCGGGTAAGTTTATTGCAAAGTTTTTCTCACTTGAGGCACATGACAGCATTGAGGAATGAGACCTAAGATTTCAAGTAGGAGCTCACCAAACCATTACACGAGATTTTGGGAGAGATATAGAACCACGGTAAAGGAATGCCCCAACAATGATATGACTGTGGCAATGATGCAACAGAATTTCTACCGGAGCATCTACATAAGAAATCAACGCATAGTGAACCAACTTGCTGGGGGTAATTTCATGAAGCTGACTTATGATGAGGCTTGTGTCATTCTTAACGAGATGGCTGACACGTCCTCTGCTTGGAAAAGTAGAGCCAATGTGCCACAGGGTGACCCCATGGTCACTCACGTGCACCAAGAGCCACATGATCATGGGCAGGCTATAGCAGAGCTGACAACAACAATGAACTAGCTAGTAAAGTCACAGTTACAAAATGTTCAAAATTCACGCCAAGTAAATGCCATGGAGGGTGTCAACATGCTAGTGAACAAAAGAAGACAAAGAGGTCAACAGAACCAAGAGAGTTCCTATCAATTTGATAACGATTGTGGTGGATTCCAAGATAATAGTTATGATGTACGGAACGAAGAAGTGCGATATGTGAACAATTATTAGAACCACATGGGAAATTCATCTAACCAACAACAATGGAGACCCAAGGCAATTGAGGCAATCAACAACAACAAGGGAATAGTAATTAGGAAAACAACAACCAAAATTCCAATTGAGGCAATCAGAACAATAATCATAAAAATCAGGGAAATTGGAATGGCAACAACAACAATTGCGATGGTAACAACAATCATAGTGGTTGGAATAATGACAATTAAGAAAATTGGGGGCAAGGCTTTCAAAGGGATATATCAACAACCGAACAATCCACCTCCATTTCTATCCAAGGGTCCTAGTTCTTCTAACAATGACACGGAGAGAATTAAAATGATATTTGAATATATGACGAAAAATAATGTGTATTCTGATGCTCAGATGTCTTCCCACAATATTTCAATTAGGAATTTGGAGGTTCAATTAGGCCAAATCTCACAGTCCTTGAATACTCGCCCTAAGGGTGCTCTACCAAGTGATATGGTAGTTAGCCCAAAGGGTGGGAACAACCATGTTATGGCAGTAACTACAAGGTGTGGACGAGGAGGTGATGTGAATGCCTCCAAAAAAACAAATTTTGAGTGATAAAGTTGAGTTGCAAGAAGATGGTGTTCCTTTGGTGGTTGAAAATGTGATTGATGAGAACGTAAATGAAAAAGTGAGGATTCATATTCAAGATACCGAGGTGGAGACTTAGAATGACGTGAACCCGTCTAGGGAACACGTAATAGACATGCTAGAACTAGTTGTACCTAAAGCCAACGCTCATTTTCCAAGACCACCTCTACCTTATCCTCAAAGGCTCGCGAAGAAAAATAATGAGAATCAGTTTAAAAAGTTTATTGACATGATGAAGAGATTATCCATTAATGTGCCTCCGGTGGAGGATCTAGAACAAATTTCGGGCTATGCTAAATTCATGAAGGACTTGGTGACAAAGAAAAGCTCCATGGACTGCGAAACTATCAAGATGACCCACCAAGTTAGTGCAATTGTGCAGTCAATGGCATTGAAGCTAGAAGATCCCACTGCTTTCACCATTCCTTGCATCATAGGGAGTGAGAACTTTTCTAAGGCTCTATTTGATTTGGGGCAAGTATCAACTTGATTCCCTACTTAGTTTTCAAGACTTCGGGTATTGGGCAACCGAGGCCGACTTCCGTGAGACTGCAAACGGCAGATAGAACTATAAAGAGACCATTGGGTATTATTAATGATGTTCTTGTCCGGGTGGACAAATTTATCTTGCCAACTGATTTTGTGATCTTGGATTGTAAGGTAGATTATGAAGTTTCGATCATATTGAGGAGACCTTTCCTTGCTACTGGGAAGGATTTAGTTGATGTGGAAGTAGGGAACTCACCTTCCAGGTGGGTGATGAGAAGTGGTCTTTCATGTGTGCAAGTCAATGAGCAGCCCAATAGTTTTGAGGTGTGCTCTTTTGTGGACCTTATCACGGCAGTGATAGTTGATGATACAAGTGCAGTGATCAATGTGGAGGACCCTCTAGAGGTCGTATTGTTGAATCTTGATTTCAATGATGATGAGGAACGAGTGGGGTACATGAATGCTTTAATGGAATGGGCTCTTATTCTTATGAGCTTAGAAAGCTCTCTTTGGATCTTGAAAATAGAGATACTCCTCCAACAAAGCCTTCAATCGAGGAACCTTAGGTGTTAGAGTTGAATTTGTTGCCACCACACCTCAGTTATGAGATCTTAGGCCCTATTTGAACTTTGTCGGTTATTCTTTCCTCTTGTCTTACTAAGATGCAGGTTGATGCCACATTGGCAGTGCTTCAAAAGCGGAAGAAGGAAATTGGATGGACCTTAGCTGATATTCGGGGGATAAGCCCCGCATTTTGTATGCACAAGATTATTCTAGATGACGATACAAATCCCTCCTTGGAACATCAAATGAGGTTGAATGAGGCAATGCAAGTAGTTATGAAAAAGGCGGTGATCAAGTGGTTGGATGCCAGGGTTGTGTACCCCATCTCTGATAGCTCTTGGACTTCACCGGTGCAATGTGTTCCAAAGAAGGGTGGCATGACCGTGGTTGCAAAAATGCAAAATGAGTTGATTCCCGCCAGGACCGTCACTGGGTGGAGGGTATGCATGAACTACCGCAAGTTGAAAAAAGTGACCCGCAAGGATCACTTTCCTTTGACTTTTCTTGATCAGATGTTAGATTGACTTGCTGGGCATGCCTTCTAATGTTTCTTGGATGGGTATTCTGGATACAACCAAATATTGATTGCTCCAGAAGATCAGGAGAAGATCACATTCACTTGTCCAAATGGCACCTTTGCCTTTTCTAGGATGCCTTTTCGGTTCTGTAATGCACTGGCTACATTTTGATGGTGTATGATGGCCATTTTCACTGATATGGTGGATGATATTTTAGAGGTGTTCACGGACTTGAGTGTTGTGGGTGATTCATTTGATGAATATTTGAAAAATCTTGATAGAGTGTTGGCCCGTTGTGAAGAAACCAATCTTGTTCTTAATTGGGAGAAATGCCACTTCATGGTGGAATAGGGCATAGTTTTTGGGCATAAAATTTCAATGTATAGTATAGAGGTGGACAAAGAAAAAGTTGATGTGATTCAAGACTCCCTCCCCTTACCTATGTCAAAGAAGTTAGAAGTTTCTTAGGCATGTGGGTTTCTATCGACGATTTATCAAAGACTTTTTGAAGGTAGTGAATTCCCTGCGCAAGCTATTGGGAAGGGATGCCAAGTTCGTGTTCGATGAGAGATGTATTCAAGCTTTTGAACTTCTCAAGCACAAGTTGACCACCACTCTATTATCACCACAACTAATTAGAGCTTACCTTTTGAGCTCATGTGTGATGCGAGTGATGTTGCGGTTGGGGCGGTTTTGGGCCAAAGAGTGAACAAAATGTTTCATCTGGTGTACTATGCGAGCAAGAAAATAAATGATGCTCATATGAACTACACGGTGACTGAGAAGGAGCATTTGGATATTGTGTTCGCGATGGAAAAATTTTGGCCGTATATCATGGGTGCCAAGGTCATAGTCGTTACCGATCATGACACACTCCAGTACTTGATACCGAAGAAGGATTCCAAAGCTAGACTAATGCGATGGGTCTTGTTATTTCAAGAGTTTGATTTGGAGATTGTGGACTGAAAGGATAGTGAAAATCAAGTGGCGGACCACTTGTCCCGCTTGGAGGAGGAGGGGAGGCCTCGTGATGGCCTAGAGATCAATGATTTATTTCCCAACGAACAAATCCTTTCGGTGAATGGTATGCCATGGTTTGCGTACGTTGCTAATTTCCTTGTGGCTAGTATAATCCCGTGTGAGCTCTCTTCTAACCAAACGAAGAAGCTCAAATGGTAGTTTGGATTTCTATTGGGATGAGCCATACTTATTCAAGATTTGCACGGTGTAGGAAATCATTCTATCCATGATATGTGTGCTTTGGTTGTATTAGCATGATTTCCAGGTATAGGTTTTGATGAATGACAAACAATGAAATCAACCGTCAAACAATGTTATTGTATGACAAACAATGAAGATGAATTAGCAAACAATCAAGAGGGTCGACAAATCAATGATGATGAATCAAACAATCAAGATTGAATGCCAAGAAGCATATTGATGAAGGGATTGCATAGACAAGCCAAGACGAGCTCAAAAGTTCAAGACCGAAGACCCAAGGCGTAGGTCATTAGGTAGAACCAATGTAAGAGCAACGTTTAAGTTATCTCGTCTTTTGGCTCAACACATGTCATCATAAATATGCATAAAATTATTTTATCAAATCATATTTATCATAAACATATTCCATACACTTCAAACAAAATGATTTTAACGTTTTCATTTTAACCAAAATGGTTTTTGAAGTAAGTTTTCACTTCTGGACAGAATGGGAGAATAATCGATTATTGCAAAGCTGATAATCGATTATTGAGGAAATTTCCAGCAAAACTGGAAATTCCAGAATGTGAGAATAATCGATTATTGAATAGTGAATAATCGATTATTCTGGGAAATTCCAGCTTTGCTGGAAATTCCCGAGAAGTAAGATAATCGATTATCCTCTTGGAAATAATCGATTATCTTGTATCCGTTGCCTTCCAACGACTAGTTTTCTGAGCGTTAAAGTCACATAATCGATCATGCAAAGTCAATAATCGATTATTCTGTTGGAAATCATATTTAGTGTTTGAACGTTGGGCGACAGCTATATCACCTCCACACCCTATAAATAGAGGTCTTTGGAGCTGATTTTAGATGAACAACATCTCTCATTATTCTTGAACATATTGATAACAGTTATGCATCATACTTAGAGCTTTTGTTGAGCCATTTGAGAGACAACTTTGTGTTGTTCATAGAGCTTATATTGTATCTCTTTATCTACTCTTCTTAGAGAGTTCTTGTTGTAAAAGAGAAAGGTTCTTGAGAAGACCATACCTTCTTATTGAGCGTTGGGTTTGCTAAGTACCTTCAATCTTAGTGTGTGAAGTATTGAGGTGCGGTATCCTCGAGCAAGGTGAAGTCTTGAGGTGAGCTATCCTCGAGCAAGTTGAAGTCTTGTAGAGCGTACATCTACGAGCAAGTGTAACGGTTTGTTAGGCACCCGTATGCTTAACGGAGTTAGTGTAAACTCGAGAGAGTCTCTCAGGAGACTGGACTAACCACACGTTGTGGTGAACCAGTATAAATTCGGAGTGTCCTCTCCTTACTCTTTTAAGTACTGCACTTACTTTACTCCTGCAGTTTTAATTCCGCAAAATTTACCGACATTCTCGTGCCTCACTATTCACCCCTCCTCTAGTGAAGGGCATAATTCCTAACAGTTGGTATCAGAGCCTAACTCTCTGAAAGCCTTAACCGGTTGAGAGAACGGTATATATTTTTTTGTTGAGAATGTTGAACGCAGGTATGATGAGCGAAGGACACTCTACCATTAGGCCTCCACTATTTGATGGAACCAATTATACATATTGGAAAGAGAGGATGAGAATATTCATCCAATCAAATAACTTTCGATTATGGAACATCATCAAGAACGGTGAACAAATGCCGACAAAGAAAGTTGGGGAAATCATGGTTCCAAAGGAGGAAGATGAATATAATGCCGAAGATATCAAGAAGGTTGAAAATAACGCAAAGGCCATCAATATGTTGTATTGTGCCGTGAATCTGGATGACTATCGGAAGATCTCTTGCTGCACAACCGCCAAAGAGATGTGGGATAAGCTTGAAATCACTTATGAAGGTACGCCTCAAGTCCGAGAAGCTAGAGTTGATTTTCTAACACATGAATATGAACTCTTTAGAATGAAGGAGCCTGAAAGCATCGATGATATGTTTGATCGATTCTCAATGATCATCAACGATCTCCATGCTCTTGGGAAAGTATATTCGAACAAAGATCTTGTTCGAAAAATCCTGCGGAGTCTCACTCCCGAATGACGTTCCAAAGCCAATGCCATCCAAGAGTCGATAGGAATCACGGACATCACAATTTATGGACTAAGAGGTAACCTCAAAACTTATGAAAGCACAATTCTTAAACCTTCATTTGGAGATGAGAAAAGTCCAGGTATTGCCTTCAAAGCCTCATCTTCTAAAAGAGTAGAGTAAGTGATTCGGAAAGCGATGATGATACTACTTCCAACGATTTAATTGAAAAGTTTTATAAGTTTATGAAGAAGGAAGAAACAAGTCCTTCATGCCATAATTGTGGAAAACTTGGCCACACCAAGTCACATTGTCCAAAACCCAAGGACAAGAAGAAGAAGAAACACCAAAGGCGCGTGACATGGGATTCGGACAGCTCGGTGATGAAACTGCCGCCCTATGCCTCATGGCCAACGAGGAAGAAGAGGTAAGTACTCCTAACTCTTACTCTTATGAAGAATTACAAGAAGCTTTTCAAGAATTATATGATGAATTGAAAAAGTCTTCAAAAATCTCCAAAGAGGCCAAGGCTAAAATTAAAGTTTTAGAAGAGAAAAATAAATTTTTGGAAAATGAAAATATTGATCTTAGAAATAAAATTAAGGAGATGAATGAAACTTCTTCAATTGATCAAAATTCTAATTTTTCATCTTGTGATTCTTTGAAATTAGAGAACATAGAACTTAGGAACACACTAGAAAAACGAAGTGTAGAAGATCCTAAAACTGTTGAAGAAATTAAGAAGAAAAAGCCCAGGAAATATAAAAGGCCTAAAAAGAATAAGAATCATGATAGAAATGATGTTGCACAACCTAGAAATAATTCTAGGAATCTTGTTAATGAGTTTAGAATTAATCATTTTAGACCACCTAGAAATGACTCTAGGAATTTCAACACTTCTAGGAATAACGACTTTAGATCACCTAGAACGTTTTTGGCTCAACCAAGACATATGCACAACCCGAATTTTATATGTCATTATTGCAACCGGGTAGGACACATAGCACCCGTATGTTTTGCAAAACATAGGGATTTATCTTTTAGCTATGATTATTATTTGCCTAACCCCCAAGGACCCAAAAGTGTTTGGGTACCTAAAACCTATTTTTAGGTACGTTTGCAGGTGTGCTTGAAGACTACAATATCGTAGTAGATGCACCAAGCACGAAACCTTATTTCATCGAGGGGGAATTTCGGTTAGTTATCATATTTTTGATAAAAACGTAATAGTTGATATGTGTTAACGATTGATATGTCTTTGTTAACAATTGGTATCAATTATTTTTGTTGATTCATGTTTTGATAACTTTTATTTTGAATAAGAATTGGTATCAATTATTTTTGTTAAAAATAATGATTGATTCATGTTTTGATGAATATTATTTTTGGTTTGAATAACAGTTGGTATATTCTTGAAAAATAAATGATTCATGTTTTTAATACAACTATTGGTTTGTTAAAAATTAACAGTTGATATGTTTTTAAGTAATATGATTTGCTAAAAATAACCTTTAATATGGTTGTTATGTTTTTACTAACATTTGGTATCATTTTATGTTGGTATGATTTTTAATTATTTGAAAATCGTCATCATGTATATTCCTTATTGTATTTCCTATTTTTTTTTTACACTAACAATTGGTATACCCAAAAGGGGGAAGTGTCAAAAAGGGGGAAGTAGGCTTTGTATAATCTTTTTGCTAATGCCAAAAAGGGGGAAGAGCTTAGGCGATATGCATCTAATAAGGGGGAATGTCTCTACTTATTAGTATGCCTTATTTGAGAGGGAATACTCAATTAAGGGGGAATAGCATGGCTTTAGGGGGAATCCGATATGCCTATCTCCTATTGTTTGTCACTATCAAAAAGGGGGAAATTGAAGGAAATCATTCTATCCATGATATGTGTGCTTTGGTTGTATTAGCATGATTTCCAGGTATAGGTTTTGATGAATGACAAACAATGAAATCAACTGTCAAACAATGTTATTGTATGACAAACAATGAAGATGATTAGCAAACAATCAAGAGGGTCGACAAATCAATGATGATGAATCAAACAATCAAGATTGAATGCCAAGAAGCATATTGATGAAGGGATTACATAGACAAGCCAAGACGAGCTCAAAAGTTCAAGAACGAAGACCCAAGGCGTAGGTCGTTAGGTAGAACCAATGTAAGAGCAACGTTTAAGTTATCTCGTCTTTTGACTCAACACAGGTCATCATAAATATGCATAAAATCATTTTATCAAAAACATATTCCATACACTTCAAACAAAATGATTTTAACGTTTTCATTTTAACCAAAATGCTTTTTGAAGTAAGTTTTCACTTCTGGACAGAATGGGAGAATAATCGATTATTGCAAAGCTGATAATCGATTATTGAGGAAATTTCCAGCAAAATTGGAAATTCCAGAATGTGAGAATAATCGATTATTGAATAGTGAATAATCGATTATTCTGGGAACTTCCAGCTTTGCTGGAAATTCCCGAGATGTAAGATAATCGATTATCCTCTTGGAAATAATCGGTTATCTTGTATCCGTTGCCTTCCAACGACTATTTTTCTGAACGTTAAAGTCACATAATCGATTATGCAAAGTCAATAATTGATTATTCTGTTGGAAAATCAGATTTAGTGTTTGAACATTGGGCAACGGCTATATCACCTCCACACCCTATAAATAGAGGTCTTTGGAGCTGATTTTAGATGAACAACATCTCTCATTATTCTTGAACATATTGATAACATTTATGCATCATACTTAGAGCTTTTGTTAAGCCATTTGAGAGACAACTTTGTGTTGTTCATTAGAGCTTATATTGTATCTCTTTATCTACTCTTCTTAGAGAGTTCTTGTTGTAAAAGAGAAAGGTTCTTGAGAAGACCATACCTTCTCATTGAGCGTTGGGTTTGCTAAGTACCTTCAATCTTAGTGTGTGAAGTCTTGAGGTGCGGTATCCTCGAGCAAGGTGAAGTCTTGAGGTGAGGTATCCTCGAGCAAGTTGAAGTCTTGTAGAGCGTACATCTACGAGCAAGTGTAACGGTTTGTTAGGCACCCGTAAGCTTAACGGAGTTAGTGTAAACTCTAGAGAGTCTCTCGGGAGACTGGACTAACCACACGTTGTGGTGAACCAGTATAAATTCGGTGTGTCCTCTCCTTACTCTTTTAATTACTGCACTTACTTTTCTCCTGCAATTTTAATTCCGCAAAATTTACCGACATTCTCGTGCCTCACTATTCACCCCCCCCCCCTCTAGTGAAGGGCATAATTCCTAACACACGGATGGTGTGATTATAAGGTGTATCCCCGAGGAGAAGAAGTGGAGTATTTAAAGGCTTGTCATTCCTCTCCCTATGGTGGCCATCATGGCGGGAGGAGGACGGCTTCAAAGTTCTTAGTTTTGGGTTTCATTGGCCAACTTTGTACAAAGATACAAGTGAACTTGTGAAGAGGTGCGAACGAATGTCAAAGAGAGGGTGAAATTTTGAAGAAAGATGAGATGCCTCTCAATACCATTCTTGAAGTTGATATTTTTTGATGTATGGGGCATTGATTTTATGGGCCCGTTTGCTAGCTCGTGTTGGAACACATACACTCAACAGTAGAAAGGAACAGAGGAAGAGACTCCAAGAAAGCAAATTAAACCACAAATACGAAAGTTTCCGTACAAAGGGGGCTGGCTTCAACAACCCATTGGGGACGAGTTGCCAAGATAAACAAACAGTTAATTTGTTTATAGCCACAAAAGTTTTCCTACAAAAGGGGCTGGATTCAACAACCCATAAGGGACGGCTTGCCAAGCTACAGAACTCAGAAAACTTTTGAACTATAACCAACGTTAGCTGTTTATAACTCAGAAAACTTTCGTACTATAATAAACTAACTTTCTTAGAGTATTCTTACTCTATTTTTTCATACATGGACCGGCCTTTCCATCCATTCAAAAGAAAGAACAAGAGAGAAATTTAGAAAGCACTCATATGTAGTATATCACAAAAGATTTACAAAGGTTACAAGAAGAATGTAAGATTCTAAGATTCTAAGATGATTGTAAGATCATCCTACAAATAATACAAGGCCTCCTTTATATAGGGATAGGAGGTTATTACAAGACAAACTTACATGATAAATAAACATATCATACGTGGCAAACTTATCTTACAAGTGGATCCTTCTAAGCATGTGAATGACTTTAGGCAAAACAACTAAAAACACCTGAAAACATGTGAAAAAGGGTGAAATATATATGGTGTAGCATGTAAATGTATATGGGAGCACGTGACGCCATGTGAAAGTAGGCTGTTCCATGTGACGAATCATGTGGAAGCATGTGACAACAATTTGAAGTGGGGCCCGGATAGTATGGAAAGATGTAGAAATTTGTCTTAATTTTTTGAGGGTTTTTTGGTGGCTAATCTAGGATTATAATGTGTTTAGCAGGGATTTAGGCAATTATCCTTCATTGATTCTAGGGTTGTCTTCTAGGCATCTTCTCAAGGACCTTGTGTAGTAACACCTGGAATTTAACGGCCCTTCTGTGCTGTGTTCTTTCACCTTTGGATTGAGAGATATAATCCGCAACCTTAATCTGGAAATGTCTTCAGTGATCGTTTCTCGGATGACTTCTTATGGGGTTTGATATTCTTTTGCTGCTTCCCGGACTATTTCCCAGTAAGGATGATTGCTTGTGTAATTCCAGCTTGCCCAATCTTTTGTCCATATCTCTCTCGGGATGCACCTATTTTGTTGAAAAGGGATTCTTTGTGCCTCGCTATATTCTTCTTCCATTGATAAAATTGACACGGGAAATTTCCACCAGAATGATGCCTCTGCTTGCGCATGGACTTCTCCATTAATAATCTTTTCTGGCCTATGAAATATGAATACCTTCGCCGTGTAGGAATCATTAAAGTATTTTAACCAATATCTCCTAGGGTTTGAACCATAGAAAAAATACTTTAAGAGCTGGTGAAATGTTATCAAAATCCTTGAAGACGTTGCATTTGAATTCCATGACAATATATACTAATGGCATAGGTACCAGAAAAACCATAATAGTTCTTATGAAAAATCCGTGGCTTGAGCTATGAATATATGGCAGAATGGATATTCTGGATTGACTGGATATGGCTTAAGAATGGATCCTCCATGTTGCCTAAAAACTTGTAGCTCATAATAAGTTCTTCTTTCCATAATAATTGACGGGTCAAATGGGTCCTCTTCGGTGGATGATTCGTTCGCTGTGATGAACTTGTTCCTGGCATACTTGAGAGAATGAAAATGTGGCTAATTATCTGTTGCTTTGACTTCAATTTTGTTGGGGAAAATGTCTTTGAGAATTCTTCCGGTCGAGACATAAAATCTGCGAGAATATTATCTTTTTCTTTCAGGTGCCTGATTTGAAACTTATATGGAGAGAACCATTGAGCCCACCTGAGAATCTAAGGATTGGGAATAGTTTTTGCATTTAGCTGAATCATCGTCGGGAAGGCCTTCATATCGATTTCTATTAGAAATTTTGTGTGAATAGGGAAGAAATTAAATTTATTGATTCCATACTTTACAGCAAAAATTTCCTTGAAAGTGGAGTGATAATGTTGCTCGACATCTTTGAACTTTCCACTAGCGTATCCGCATATTTTCCTCTGGCCATCTTTTTCTTCAAATAGAATAGCACTCCAATATTCATTGCTGGAATATAGAGGGACTTGACATTTTTAGAAATCTCTTTTGTTTCCTTGACTGCAGCATCTTGCTTCTTTCCCATGATGGAGCATTTTTCTTGAGCATCTCTGTGAGTGGAAAAATATATGTAGAGATATTCAGGATAAAATATCTCACAAAATTTACTATACCCAAGAATTGTTGGATCTGCTTTGTTGTGAGGCTGGTATCCAGAAATTTGGGTAATTCTTGACATATATGTGGTCCTGGACTCTATTCACATGGGACAAAATAAATTCCAAGAAAATCAATCTCCTTTTGAGCAAGAACCATCTTTTTTTGCTGAGAGCATGATTCCGTACTGTATTACCAATGCCTCAAATTGACGAAGCAAGTTGATATGTTCCTCTAATGTATAACTAAATAATAGGATGTCATCAATGTAAACTAAAGAGGTATGGAGGATGTGCTGGAATAATTTTATCATGGCTTTTTGGAACAAGGAAGGTGCAGTTTTTAACCCGAAGGGCATGACTTTCCACTTAAAGTGATGATCGGGGATGCAAAATCTTGTTTTGAGTCTTTCTTCAGGGTAGATTCACAAGTACCAAAATCCAAACTTTAAATCAAACTTAGAAAATATTTGGCCTTAACTAAGTGGGAGAAAAGAGTAAGTTTATTTGGATAGTGAATTTATCATCTTGGAGGAAATGGTTAAGAGGCTAGTAATTGATGACTAACCCGAGTTTTCCTCTTGTCTCCTCTGCTATTTTGTTGACATAAAATGCTTCACATGCCCATGTGAATCAGAAGTCTCTATCAGATCAAATTCCATAAGTTCTTCACATTCTTTCTTTGCAAGCTGAAGATGATCTGGATTCATCCTTGAATGAATGGCTTTTGTTGGATTGATATTTTCATTCTTTTTTAATAGGAGCTTGATAATAAAACTCTTCCCTTTGCCAAAACGGGTGTTTCCCTTTCTTCATGAAATCCTTGTATGATTCAGCACATGAATGTTCAATGAGATTTTGCTCAATCTCTTTGATTTTTTTGTCATTGGCGATTTGGAATAGCCTTGGAATCTCATAATAAGGTCTGAACTGCTTTTTAAAAGCTATCCCATTAGCCTTGATCTGGAGTGATCTCTAAGTTGTCTGTAAATGTAGGCTCCAACAGTAAGATCCTTTCCATGTACATCATATCCTAGCAGGTTCGTTCTGTACCTCAATCCTGGAAAGAACTCAATTGTGACGGGGTGCTTTGTAATGTTAGTTGTGGTCAAGATTGCATTTGATGCAATTTTGAAATCCTTAAAATGCGGCATCCATTGATCTTCAGGGAGAACAGCAAGATTTATGAGTGAGGAAGCAACTCTGGTGTTGATGAAAGTAATAACTCGAGTTGGTTTATCCCATTTGGATGAACAGAGTTTGAGTTCTACTTGAGGAACGACTGCGAGAGCATTGATCTCATCTCGAGCTTCGATCACTGGTTCTGAAATTTGGTAGTGATCACTGCCTTGATCTTCATAGATATCAAAAGAGAATAACATTTCTTCATTAGGTTCATCATCTACAGAGAATATGGATTCAAGCTCCTCGTCCTTCCTAGATGTATGCCAGTGTAGTCTTCAATTTCTTCAATGAGTTTGACAGATCTTCTTGATTGTGGATAATTTTTTGCGAAATGTCCAATCTTGTGGCAAATAAAACATCTGTTTTTTTGTGAAAATTTCCTGGCCTTCTCCGTTTGAAATATTTTGTGCGTCTCTTAGACCTTGCTTTCATGTCTGGAATTCTTGGCCATTTGAACCTCCTGAATTCTCTCCTTCGCCTGGATGTGTGGTCGGAACATTCTGATCCGGTGATTAAATTAGACTTGTGACATGATTTGTCAAGCGCTGGATTATGTTGGATAATTTGTTTTTAGCGCAGAGCGCTTTGTACTATCATCCGACGAAAATAGCTTGCCTGATGTAACCAATATATTGGAGTGTTATGGACGGAAACTTTTCTTCAGTGATGGTCATGGTTCAGCTTGAGCTTTAGAAGGGAAGATACAAAGGTTTGCTTCAGATTGATGTCTCCTCCGATCTCGAAGTATATCTTCGCCATTTTTGAAAATGTCTATCAATGTCATTTTTTGTCAAATGATACACACTTCATCTCAAAGAGTTGTCTTCGCATTTTCTCCTGTCTTTGGCCAGTATCACCGCAGAAAACTTCATGTAGGATCCTGATGTTAAAGGCAAAATCTTGAGAAATAAGAAAAGTATTTTTGTCTTGAGTTTCAAGTGAGTTCCACCAGTCTCTAAGGATTCCTGAGAACCGGGAAGTTAGTTCTGACAGGATGATATACTTTTCTCGTTCCACCAAATTTTTGGTCACCATCCAAGTATAGAAGTCTTGGATCCTTTGAGTCCATTTTGAAACCTTGACATCATCTAAGGTGAAAGTGTGGAAACCAGTTCCAACTGGTTTTGATGCCATGGGTGGTTCATCTGTCATGCCTTCTTGTTCCTCATCTACTTCAGATATTTCTGGGTCTATTGGCTGTTTTACAAATATTGGGGGATCATGTTCCTTAGAAGAGTTTGCTGTGGATTCATTGCTTAATTGAGTGCTATCTTCCATTGTTTCATCTTCTGATGAGTTTAGAGATTCTGACCATGGTGTATCTTCTTCTGATATGTATCTTGGCTGGGAGACATAGAGGTCTGGAGCTTTTTGGTCAGAAATCATCAGATTATCGTGGTTCGACCCTTTTGAACTTTCTCCTTGGTCTCGTCTTTTCTTGATTTGTTTCTTTGCTGCAAGTGCATCTTTCCTTTCCCAAACTATTTTTGCGATGTCAAAATCATTTTCTTGTTTTGGTGGTTATTACAAGACAAACTTACATGATAAAATAAACATATCTTACATGGCAAACTTATCTTACAAGTGGCTCCTTCTAAGCATGTGAATGACTTTAGGCAAAACAACTAAAAACACCTAAAAACATGTGAAAAGGGGTGAGTGTAGCATGTAAAAGTATATGGGAGCATGTGACGCCATGTGAAAGTTGCATGTGATGAAGCATGTGGAAGCATGTGACAACAAGTTGAAGTAGGGTCCGGATAGTATGGAAAGATGTGGAAATTTGTCTTAATTTTTGAGGGTTTTTTTGGTGGCTAATCTAGGATTATGATGTGTTTAGCAGGGATTTACGTGCAGGGTTGGCCTCAATCACTATCCCACGCCATTTCTACAAAATTGGACTGATTTTTAGTCCAAATTGATCAATGAATAATTTTAGTAAAACATATTTATTGTTTGATATATTATATATGACCATAATAAAAGAAAAAAATCTTATTTGATAACTAAATAATTCATAAGAAAAGCATACACATTAATTAAAGCTTGGGTAAGAGTTAGGTGAACTAGATTATGATCCAAATTTTTACCCAACTTGATTCAGCCCATCTCAACTCAAGCTACTTTTGAACGTGTTAATTGACATGTTTATTCATTGACTTAGCCCATTTTAACCTGCCAAAATCAACTCACCGTCCATTTGACACTTCTACTTCTTGGTATGATGCCATGGTTCTCTAAAAGTCTAACCGCAAAAGCAATTGGTCTTGAATTATGTGGTATGCTTCACACAAAAATTCTGTGAGGTCTCTTTTTAAATATTTTATATTATAAGTAGAGCAGCATGCAATACTGGAGGGGACTTAGTCAACTCGCATGCACTTTGATTAATCTATTGAATTGTACCTGTTAATTAAAGTTGAAGTGGACAAGCAGTGGAGTCTGTTGTAATAGGGATTAAAAGTTGGGATTATTTTCGAGTCCTTACTCCTAATAAGTGCAAATTAACTACTATCTCATTCCCATTTCCCTCTGGGGGTATATGTATTTCAATATTTTCTTCGGATGTTTCATTCACAATAATATATCACAACCAGATAAGCCGAGCAGAACCATATCCTTAAAGTTAAAACCAAAAAGAAAAAGAGGAAATATAAACTGTAAACTGTAAAGCGCCTAAACAAACTTTTATGTGGTTTTTAAAATCTAGCAATTAAAGACACGGTCAAGCAACTTGCTCTAAACACACTGTGATTTCAAGTATTTTCCAATTTCCCTTGGTTCCCATACCACTGAAATGCTCAGCTTTTTACCTTACTGGGCTATACCCACTTTTGCCTTTGTGCCTATTAATGGCATTCACTGTTTGTAAGTCTAAAATTTTATTTTGTGTTTCATATAACTTGAATAAGGTATTTTTTTGTCTCACAGTTTTGTGAACTTAGATTTTTCTGGATTAAGAGATCCAAGATTGTGGTCCACAAGTTTATGAGACAAAAAAGAGTCTCACACAATAATGTCAATTGTATGAGGCACACAATAAAATTACTCCTCCTTTACAGATGTTGTACGATATTTATTCAATCAAACCATTTATTAGATAATTATCTGTATTGATAATCTGATAGAACCTGCTAGGGTTTATACTTATAATATAAAATATACTTATATTATCAGTATATATAACTTAAATAAAATCTTCTGGAATTCCGCCGTCCTTATTTTTCTCTTGATCATCCCACCTTTGGAGATTGACAATTGAAAATAACCAAGGCGTTCGCACATTGTAATATTAAGGTCAATTTCTTCAAGTTTTGATGCTTCCTTTGAAGCGAAACATTACTATTCGACTATTCGTTTTAAGTAGGGTTAGTAAAGTGGTTCAAAGAAAGCAGTTATCCATTCATATTATCTATTAAAAAAATATGTTGGATAATAAATTGTTTAAAAATAGATCAAATATGGATAAGAACCATATTATTAATTTAGAAAATAGATAACCAATGAATAACTAATGAATCTGACTTTTATATTTGTAAAACCTTAAATTTGAGGTTCTTCGAGTTAGGAAGACTAAGAATTCTCCAAAAAGTGACCATATGCAAGAAGTCATGGATAATATGGTTACCCATATTATCTACCGGTTAACCCTTTTTTTATCCGTATTAAATATGGATCGAATCAAATAATTTATCTGTTTTTCATTATCTATTTTCGACTCAAATCATATCCGACTCAATCCGCTCGTTTGCCACCCCCTAGTTTTACGATTTAAATTAAAAGCTAGGTGTCCAGTTCGTTATATAAAGGCCTTTCAATTTTGGGGTTTCCATATATATGTCCCCCACCCCCCACGAACCGCCTACCCACGTGCACCTTCTTTCCTCTATTATTAGTTCTTGAATGTGAAGTAGCTTTTTCTGCATTGGTAGGGTATATAAGCTTTTCCCTTGCTGACAAAGTGTGCTGTTCAAACTCAATAAGGTTGTGACTTGTGACTTGTGACCTTTTTTTATTTTCTCTCTTCATTTTGGACAAGACTATATTATGAATGAATAATGAATCTTCTCACATTGTGACTTGTGACCTTTTTATATTTTCTCTCTTCATTTTGGACAAGACTATACTATGAATAAATAATGAATCGTCTCACATGCATGTGAGGGTGGCAACTGGCAAACCACTCACTATTTTTTCATTTAATGCTCCCATATATATAGTTACCCCTTTATTAAATTGAAATATAAGTACCTTGTTTCAACAATCATATGTACACTAATTTACCTAAAATCTTTCGTGTGTATTAAGACCATTGTCATCAACGAAAATTATGGTGTTTGATCAATCAGCTGATAGCGTGCCAATTCTTCCATGCATTTAGATATTAATGAGATGTAGTTGAAACGAGACTAGTGTAACAAGCTTAGGAAACTAGGTTTATTGAAGCGTTTTGTCTTATTAACGAGCTTATAATGACAAGTCACAAACGTTGTACTTTGTTGAAATCCAAAGATTCTCAGCTAACTACTCTCCAAAATCAAATACCTATTTGTGTCATATGTTTTTCAAGAATCACGACAACCCCCTTCGTCTAGCTTTCACATGTCTCCCCACCATTCTATCGATCAGATGCAACTCTTAGGTTATCAGTTCATAAAAATTACTACCTCCTTTTTAATTTACGTAATCTTATTTAATTTTGCCCGAAGTTTAAAAAAAAAAGATTTTTAAAGTTTGTAGTGCTAAGCAAATCTTAACATTTGTGTGCCTATTATTCTTTTAAAACTTATGAGGTTAGACATATCAGAGTGTTGTATAGCTATAAAAATTTCTCACTGATAGAAAGTAAATTAAATTATTTTTAAATTTAAAAAAAATCATTCTTTTTGAAAGTACCAAGAGATGAGTAGTATTTGTTGGCATATAGATATACATGTAAAAATTTACTAAATTACAACAAAATATTCAGCATTACTCATTTATTTTAAAAATACAATGTTAATTTTTTTAAATAACGAATCCATCAAATTTAAAGTTTGGATGTGGCGTACTCTCAACCACATCCTCTTTCAGGTGAGGTGGGGTTGTGTGTGGATAATTCAAGAAAGGAAGACCCACAGTCTTGAGAATAAGTCAAAACAAGAGGAGAGGTGTAATATTGACAAGAGGGGTTGCTATGATGGTAAGCAATTTTTATTTCCAATCGAGAGGTTGTGAGTTCGAGTCTCCCTAAGAGCAAGGTGGGAAGTTCTTGGAGGGAAGATTGCCGGGGGTTTATTTGGAAATAGCCTTTCTATCCAAGGGTAGGGATAAAGTTTGCGTACACAGTACCCTCCTCAGACCCCATTCAGTGAAATTATACTGGGTTGTTATTGTTGTGGTAAGAGGAGAGGTGTAACAGTCCTTTGTTTCTGTGAGGGTGGTGCAGTGTGTGAGATGTATCCATCTTTATTGGATCGTTTTGCATTGGTTTATATGAAGCCGCTTCTATCCCAACCAATGACATTGTGTTGCTTTGTCCCTTTCCTCCCACTATATGTCCCATGTGAACATATCAATGCAATCAACCACCAATATTTAACCCATCCAAATACGCATTGCATAACATTTATTAAAGGGAAGAGCGTCTTAGAAATTTATTCATTCTTAAAAATTGAAAACCTCTAATTAAAGATAAATAAATTACAAATAACCAGACAAATTCAATATTTATTTCTTTTATTTGATATATATATAAAATATACACTATTGTAATATTACATCGTATGCTATTTTAATTTATTAACGATTGAATATACGACTATTTTAGTTCATTCATCTATTATCTTTCTTTCCCTTTCTGTTGGGCATGCTGAATCAATCCATAGTGAGATTCAAGAGGGGCTTCCTGGTGGACTTGGTTGTTGATTCAAAAGAAAGCCCAACATTCACGAAGCTAGGCTGCTTCGTTGCCGTAAGAAATTCAAAAGGAATTTTTACATTCCTACATCATATAGAAATTTCTTTTACTTTTTATGTGGAAGATTTGATTTAATTACAAATTCGTATACCAAATTATCAATCCTATATCATATTTAATTAAATGTTTAATTAATGGGTAGATTTTACTCCTTAATTAAAGATATCCATATATGCTATGTTTCTCTCTTCCCTTAATTATTACATTTCTTTCTCCTAATCCCAGCGTCATTTTCTCCCTCACATTTTTTTCTCTTCTCCATTCCTTCTCCTTCTCAAAAAATATAAAGATGAGACTCATTGAGTATAATCAGATTTTTAACCAAAGAGATTCAATATGAAACCCATTATTTCGGTTATTGTAATTTCTGGTAATTGTCAGATATTGTTTTGAATTTTAACAAGTACGAGATCGAGAGTAGATATATGATACAGAAGACTTCCTCAATCGATCAATCAACAATTCTCAATTGTAAATTTGTGGTGTAGCCATATGAATCTTCTGTAGGTGTGACAGTATGTGTGCAATTGTAGTTTATTTGTAGTTTTTTGTAGAAATTTTGCAGATGAAGATCAAATTTTAATGTCAACTTTTTTTATCACATAAGATTGTAGTTTAATTTGTAGTATAAATGTAGTAATTCTTTAGATACCCTTAAAAACAATACAACTTTATGCAATACTTAAACCGATTTGCAGTTTATTTGTATTTTTTTTGTAGAAATTTTATAGATAAAGAGAAAATTTTATAGTCAACATCTTTTTTAACATAGATTGTAGTATAGTTATAGTATAAATGTAGTAATTTTGTAGATACCGTTCAAAACAATACTGCTTTATACATACGTAAACTGATTTGTAGTTAATTTGTAGATTTTTTGTAGATTAGGAATACATTTTGTAGTCAATATTTTTTTCAATATATCATTGCAGTTTAATTGTAGTATAAATGTAGTAGTTTGTAGATACCATTAAAACAATATTGAAAAAATATTTAGTCCCAAATTTTTAGCCGCCTAATTTGGAAAGAATAAGCTATTCAAATATTTATCCCAGATATGTAGGCACCTAATTTGGAAGGAATCAATTCTTAATATCGGGTATTTAATGATTGGTATAAATTTTCCAGATTTGTTGGCGCCTAATTTGGAAGGAATCAATTCTTAATATTGGGTATTTAATGAATGGTATAAATTTTGTAGCAAAAATATAACATGGCGGGTAATAATGAAAATATGCATATTTTTAATAATAAGGTTTCATATATGTGTATAGATAAGAAAAATCCCAATTCAAAAATAGCTAGATTTATATGTGGTCGTTTAAAAATAGTTCAATTTTAAAGATAATCAAAATTTAGCCACTTTTTATGTAAAAATAAATTTGAATAAAAACTCTATTTAAATTTTGAAAAAAATACTCCAACATAATATATTGGAGTTCCAGTATAATATATCGATTCAGTATAATATACTGGAGTTTGGAGCACCGATGCTCCAGTCGCCCAGTATATGATACTGGAGCCAGCAAAGTAAACCGATCCAGCATAATATGCTGGAAGTTCATACATAGGTGCACCGAACTCCAGTATATTATGCTAGAGCGGTCTCTGTTGCAGTAATTTAGTGATTATTTTTCATTGACTTGGCAAACGCTGGCTATTTTTGAATGGACAGTCCAAAAACTGGCTAGATCGTGCTATTTTTAGGCCTGCAATTTCGAAAGGAATCTTTACACAAATAGCCAGCTGTATTCAATGTTTACTTTTTCTACCTGGTGTATATAGATTATATACTAAATGTCGATTATACATATTTTATACATAATTTATATATAGAGAGAGATAGAATTATTTTTAGTTTAAGTAATTGGATGGACCGCTATTTAGGTTAATTATTTAATCCTGCGCAATGTAGAAAAAACATCTAATTCACTTCTTTCTTCTTCGTTCTTTTCCTCTCCAGATCTTTAAAATGTATTTAATAAAATATTCAATATTTTTCTTCAAATTAAGGACCCTTCACAATGTCCTGCCCCAAATTATATTCGTAGTCTCTCCAAAACATAAATTAGGGCTAGCTTCATTGGTTTTAATTTCCTTTGCATCACATGCTTTCCAGAATTTTGTGAAGAAAATAATCAAGAATCGACAAAAGATAAATTTATAAATCCTGATTTTCCTTCATAAAACTTAAAATGCTAATTCGACTTGTATAACACATTCACGATGATGAATGAAAATAGTGAAGTAAAATGTGAGAAACTAAATAAATTGGGATTTTGTTGGGCTTGATCGGATGATCTGTTAAAAGCGAGGATCCAGAAACAAAGCTTTATCATTTCCTTGGACTTCAAAATGAAAAATTAGATTAGTTCGTGTAGCCCAAGCCGATAATGATATGGTAATACTGCTTGGGCTATTCCATATTGGCCCATGGATCTTGTGGAATAACCCACAGATTTTGGGGCGATATGCGTAAATAGTCATTAAGAGAACGAGTCTTTTACTTTAAAGCTAGTGTTTTAAATATCTTTAGTCTTTAGTTATTGGTTTAATAAATTTTTATCTGATTGGACGAAAATACCCTTCTGCTGTAACTTATACCTATGCTTTTATTAAGGATCAAGAGCAACAGCATCACGTAACTAACTTCAGCAGCATCAGAGACTGTGATCGTCGAATTTCAAACTATAGAATTGCAGAAGCTTCTCTTCCGATTTGAAACTACAGAATTCAACTTTCACGTCAAAAAATCGACATAAATTTAGAATAAGTTATGTTTCTGTGTGGTTCTATTGATTTTTATTTCGTTACTAGGAATTTGATGCTAGGAATTTAATTATTTTTTCTGAATTTCCAGATTGATAAGGTTAAGGACATCGTTCTGTGATAATTCTATAAAAATTGAGCACATAATGTTAAGGATTTCGTATCCTTAACATGACTGTTATTACTAATATTAAGGACATAATATCCCGATTTTACAAATTGAATTGAAAAAGTTAAGGATATTTTTTGCTGTTTTTCTGAATATTAAGGACATACTGTCATAGTTTCGCAAATTGTTTTGAAAAAGTTAGGGTACTTGCTCCTGAAGTTTGAGTTTCAAGTTGAAAATTTATGGACACTTGGACCTGAAGTTTGAATTTCAAGTTGAAAAGTTACGGACACTTGGTCCTGAACTTTGACTTACATGTTCAAAAGTTAAGAACACTTGGTCCTTAACTTAGAGTTACAAGTTTAAAAGTTAAGACATGCAGTCCTTAACTTCAAGTTTCAAGTTTAAAAGTTAAGGACACTTGGTCCTTAACTTTGAATTCCAAGTTCAAAAATTAAGAATACTTGGTCCTTTACTTACAGTTCCAAGTTCATAACTTAATGGCACTTGGTCCAGAACTTTAAGTTCCAAGTTCATAAGTTAAGGACACTTGGTCTGAACTTTGAGTTCCAAGATAAAAATTTACAGATACCTGGTCCTTAACTATAAGCCCCAATTTCAAAAGTTAAGGACACTTGATTCCTAACTTGGCCTTGAACTTACAGTACATGTTCTTAATTATACGAGGATTGCTCTATAAAATATGTCTTGAGTTTCCCAATCTCTTGACTTTCAAGATGGAAACAATATGCATTATATTTGCTTTTAATGGTAGATGGACTGAAGACTATAAATATCTTGATCATCAAACAAAGCTTGTTCTAGAACCTGAGGCAATTCAGTTTGAAGATTTCATTAAACAGATCTTTGAAGTTATTGAATTGGATAGAGACAAGTTTGAAGCAGTGATATGGTTTGATATCAACCTTGGAACAAGCAAGAGAATGCTTGTATCCAAAGATTTAGATCTTCGCACATGTATAGGGCTGTCATTTCATTGTGTATATTTTGGAAATAGTTTTTGGATAACAAACACCTTTGAACATGTCAATAGAGAAACTCAACATGACAATCAATACTAATGCCAACAAATAATGGAAATAGATACGGTTGAAGCTCAACCAATAACTGAAGAGGTGTTTCAAATATTTGATTCTATTCAAGTAGAAGGACAAATCATTAATGAGATTGACAACGAATAAGATTTGGGTATTCAAGTCTTAGAGAGTGCACTGGTAATCGAAGAAGTTGCTAAAAAACTCTACTCAACTAATTAAACGAAGGTCAAATTTGAAATAAAAAGAATCCCCAACTACGATATTAAGAGAAAATGCTTCGTTGGATGAAATAAAAGCGGGACTAATATTTGACCAGAAGAGTATAATTAACTGTTTTTCGAATATAACAATTAAATAACATTTTGAATTCAAGGTTTTTAGATCAATCTCAACAAGATATTCGTTGAAGTGCAATCATGGTAGGTGTGGATGGTGTGTGCGAGCTTTATGTCACACCCATTTTTTACCAACTTAACTAACCCTCTTAAATAAATAAAAAGATTTGTAAAGCTCAAAATGAATTTTCATTAAAAGTGACAAAATTGTGTTCAAAAGAAAATAACTCAGAGTCGCCACCTGACATTGGTTGTGGTGTGCCAGGTTACCATTTTTACAAAATAACTTTCCTTTCAAAACACTTTGGACTCCCAATTATGTCTGCGCCAGAGATTCGGGTAAGAAAATTTATTTGACTCGGGGAGAAGATGTTAGGCACTTTCCAAGTCTCGTGAAACTCACGATTGCATACTCAATCTATCTGGTTTTTAGAATATTCAAATTGAGGTAAAAATAAATACGAAAAAGCAAAATAAACACACAAAAGAGGCTTGAGGTCGACCCCACCTAGTAAAAGATAAAAATAAAATAAAATAAAAATAAAAATCCTATTCTATGCTTTCTCAAATTGTCCCATCTTTGACCTTCAAATACAAATACTTCGGACATACCCCGGAAATATATACAAACTCTACGAGGTATTATACGGATAAATTTAACTCAAAGGGACAAGCTCCCAACTCGAAACTCAAAAAAATTTTAAAGCTTGTCTATCTAAGTGTGACCGGCCTAAACATACTACTAGCAAAGAAGTAAATAAACAAGAATAAAAGAACAATATAATTTATCCTACACCTAAATCTCTTTTACTTTTACCCAACAATCCGTTCCAAATGAGCTCTCAAATTTCCACTCCTTATTCAATTTAAGAACCAACACTATTTGATGAAATCTATAATAATGAAATGTATTAATTAACCAAATTCATCACAAGATAAAAAATATCGCAGTTAGTCATGGAAAATATACACATATACAATTCAAATACATATGTAACAAATATCAGGAGGCAAGATATTAAAGGTATGAATGGACCTTGAATGAGTTTTTAATTAATCTCTATCTGTATGTGCAAAGTTTTAAAAGAACGACAACAACCAACGAACAATTGATCGGAACTCAATTAGACGCGGAACTTGAACAACAACTGAGATGAAAAAGTCTATCCGTTGAAATTGCAACGCTAGACTAGAAGCACACGAACGACAACCTCAGATAATATCCATTTGAACAAAAATCCGGAATCGAAAAGTGAAAAAGTAGAAATCTGTGTTTCCTTTTAATTTTTCCGATTTTCTCTTTCGAAACATGATTAACAGTTTACCAAAGCAAATAGATATTTTTGTATATTTTTTTTGAATCTAAACAGTAAATCAAATTATACTCTTCCCCTCTGTTGGCTGCTCGTTCTAGGTTGAAGAGGAGGGGTAGTGCGGCGGGTTTTCCGGTGGATTTTAGAGGTTAAGTGTGTGTGTTTTTGTGCTGCTTTAGGATGTAGGAGATGAGGGTGGTTGTTTGGATGTGTGCGTGAGTATGGTCGAGTGTTCAGGTATTTCGGCGAGTTTTGGGGAGCGAATCAATTTTTTATGAAAGGGAGAAGAAGAAATAGAGGTTCCAACGCTTTTGGAGATGGAGGCCGGTGGTGAAGATAGCTGAAGGAGCTGGAGTTTGGCTGGTGGGATGGAGTGATGATGGCAGAGGCAGTAAGGAGACGGGGGCGACGACTTTAAGGGATCAGGGGTGTTCTCTGGGGGTAGGTTTAAGGTTGTAATTATGTAAATATATGTGGAGGGGGATTAGTTTTGATTATTGGATAAAAAGGGAGTTAATGGCTAGAATTAAATTTAAAAAAGTTGATGGGTTAAAGGGTCCTGGGCTTCATATTTGGGTCTTAAAATTGGACTAAAAGAAAAATCAAACCGTAGCTAAATACCTTTTAATATAAGCTAAATATATTACATATAGCAAAAATTTATGTAATTAATTAAATTAAATTATATATAAAATATGATACTATTTTCTAATATTTTTCAAATGTCAAACTAATAATAACAATATTAGATTAAAATCGTCGCAATATTAAGATAATACTAGTACCCAAAACACAAATATCCTTGATAATAAAGTGTAACTATTTTTATATTTTTGAATTTTATGTAAGGTAGATGAATAAAAGTAACAAGATAAAATATCAATAACCAAAATAAATGAAAAATATTTTTATAATTTTTATTTTGTGACAAAATAAAGTAAAATAGTTAAAACTAGGTAAAATAGCGATATTAGACCTAAACTAAATATCCAAAAGCTAAAATGAGTAAAAACTCGAGGAGGGTAAAAAATCACATGTCTACAGTTGTCCCTCTTTGACTCGAAACACGAAGAGTTTTCAGACAAAGAATGACAAGACAAGTTTTTTGACTTGATCCTTATTTAGAGAGACCAAAAACTAAGAGAAATGAAGAGAATCTGAGCTGCCTATATATCCTTGGCTATAAAGGAGTCAGCCCACATATAGTTCAGAAGTAGGAACAGTGATAGAGTGTACCGAGATGGAAAGCCGATTGAGGTAACGTCGAGGTTCCGGTCTGCGGTCCTGTTATTACATCAAATCAAAATCTAAAAGAACTAAGCAAGCTTATCAGCTATGAGTTACAAGATCCATATCTGCAAGTCTACTGAAGCTTGATCTTACATCTTGGATGATTCTTCATATAGACTTTTGATTTGAATCTTGATGCTTGCTAGCTGCAGGTGCTGATTCATTCTTCCACGACTTCTTTGGATCAAGTCCGAGCATGCAATACTCATAACTTCAACCATGTCTTGAGCAGTTCACATGTTTCGCCTACTTCTACGTTTTGGATTCACTTATTTTTTCTTTTTCTTTTTCCTTATTCTGTATTGAGATTACTTCTGTTGATCATCTCGGACTGTTGACTCACATTCTTGCTGCGAGCTTCTGCTACTTCTAACTTGAATTGGATTCTGAAATGACTTTCTTTGCTCTCCAGGTGGGTGCCTGATTGCTAAAACATGAACTGTATTCCCTTGTTCTCTGTTAGATATGTAAATATAGTAGAACTCTAGTTATAGTAGAACTCTAGGTTATTAGTATTATATATAGGGCTCATTGTATTATGTTTAATCTCAGTTATATTCTTCTCCCGTACTTTCTCACATGGTATCAGAGCTTTAATGAGATAATTATCGTTGTGCGTCATTCCAACGACATCCGGGAAGAAATAACTCGGTCACCGTGCAATTTTTCGGTGACCTAAGTGACTAATTACGTCAAAGTCACTAATTATCAGTGTTGTGCAAAAACCAACACCACCACAAGACTCGGACTAGAATTCCGACCGAACCCCAGAAATTTCTCCGGCAGACTCCCCGTCACGCGCCGCCACAGCTGTCGGCGCGTCAGACCACGCGCCGGCGAGTGGGGCTGCTTCCGGCCAGTTTTTGGCTTCGCTCCAGAAGGGCAGTTTGGTCGGCCTTAATTTCCGACCCTACCCATCCTTGTTCCGTTCGATTCCGACAACTTTCAGTTTATCCGGCGACTTTTCCGGCAGCTACAGAGACTTTCCGGCCAGAAATTCAAAAAGTTTCTTCAGGACAGTATCATCGCCCTCAAATTCCGAGCCTACTCATGTTCTTTACTTTTCAATTCCGACAACTTTGAAGTTTTTCCGGCATCTACAGTGATTTCCCGGCAAAAAAAAAACAGTTTTCCTTCATTTGTTTCAGCAAATTTTCAATGATGTCTTTGGGAATCGATGCTTTCGGGTCTAGAAACCTGGGTTCGATGTTAAACTACATATGTAACAAGCCCGGTACATATGATTTATATGCACCAAGTCGTTTATCATGTTATCAGAGCCAGGCCCATCCCAATTATTGTTACCGATATTGTGCCCCCATTTATGTTGTCCACGCTCCAAAGATCTGGGCGTGAGGGGGGTGTTGAGTTGTCCCACATCGGAGGGATTTGAGGTCCTTGGTCTCCTTATATGCCTTGGGCAATCCTCACCTCATAAGCTAGCTTTTGGGGTTGAGTTAGGCCCAATGTCCATTCTTATCATGTTTACATATCAATTATATATTCTTCTCCTGTGCCTTCTCACATTCTCCAGATGGGAATCTGATTTCTAAAACGTGAACTATATTCCCTTATTTTCCAGGTGGGGCCTGATTTCTAAAACTTGAACTATATTCCCTTGTTCTCCAGATGGGCGCCTGATTACCAAAACTTGAACTGTATCCCTTGTTCTCCTGGTCGGCATCTGATTGCCAAAAGTTGAACTCCATTCCCTTGTTCTCCGGGTGGGCTCCTGATGTGAAAATTGAAATGTATTCCCTTGTTATCCAAGTGGGTGCCTGATTAACGAAACATAAATTGTATTCCTTTGTTCTCCAGGTGGGCACCTGATGGGAAAACTTGAAATGTATTCCCTTGTTATCTAGTTGGGCGCCTGATGCAAAAACTTGAAATGTATTCCCTTGTTGGGTACCTGATTGCCAAAACTTGAACTGTATTCCCTTGTTCTAAGTGGGCATCTGATTGTTTAAACTTGAACTATATACCCTTATTTTCCAGGTGGGTGCCTGATTGCCAAAACTTGAACTGTATTCCCTTGTTCTCCAGGTGTGCGCTTGATTGCTAAAACTTGAACTATATTCCTTTTTTCTCCAGGTGGGCGCCTGATTGCCAAAACTTGAACTGTATTCCCTTGTTCTCCAGGTCGGCATCTGATTGCCAAAAGTTGAACTCTATTCCCTTGTTCTCCAGGTAGACGCCTGATGTGAGAACTTGAAATTTATTCCTTTGTTATCTAGGTGGGTGCCTGATTATCAAAGTTTGAACTGTATTCCCTTGTTCTTCAGGTGGGCACCTGATGTAAAAACTTGAAATGTATTCCCTTGTTATCTAGGTGGGCGCCTGATGCGAAAGCTTGAAATGTATTCCCTTGTTATTTAGGTGGGCACCTGATTGCCAAAAATCGAACTGTGTTCCCTTGTTCTCCAGGTGGGCGCCTGATTGCCAAAAGTTGAAATAATTCTGAAATGAATTCCCTTATTCTCCAGGTGGGTGCCTGCAATTAAACAACAAAACGAAACAAAGTTTTCTGCCCTAGTTTGCACTTGAAGATTTATGAGTTGTTAGCAAAAGTGTAAATCACCTATGCTATTAATGCAATGATGAGAGTAAAACTAAAGACGTGACTGGGATGTGCATATCATTTGAATCAAACTAAGAATATTTCACTAGCAAGTGCGTCTGCTAAGAATAGAACCTGAATGACCCAGACTAGGAAGTACGTCTCCTAGATTTAATATTGAGCTTGCAAAAAACTATAAACTAAGCTTAATTAAAGTAAAAACTGAACCCTTTTCTCCACGAGGGACTCCTGATTTCAAGAAAACTAAAGATTAATAACTTAAAAAAACTAAAAATCTATCATAGGAGAAAATTCATCAGACTAGGTTTTTTATCTTAGGAGAAAAATTCATCAAACTAAGAATTCTATCCTTGAAAAAAATTCATTAGACTAGGTATTTTTTTTGGTATCTTAGGGGAAAGGTTCATCAGACTAAGATTTATAACCTAGGAGAAAGTTCATCAAACTAAGACTTCTATCTTAGGAGAAAAATTCATCAAACTAAGATTTTTATCCTAGTAAAGTTCCTCCGACTAGGTACCCTTTTTGTTATCTTAGGAGAAAGATTCATCAGATTAATATTTTGATCCTAGGAAAAGATTGATCAGACTAGGTCCTTCTTTTTTGTTATCTTAGGAGAAAGATTCATCAGACTAAGATTTTGTTAGGAGAAAAATCCATCAAATTAGGACTTTTTATCCTAGGAGGAAAAATATAAAGAGCAATGACAAAATTTTATGCACACTAGCAAGACAAGTAAGGGCAAAGATTTGAGAAACTTCCCTTTGTCGGCTCCTCTTCTTTTTTCTTTTTTGTTTTTGAGCCAACTTGCTTGCACTGCTTTGTTCCTATTTCAAACATAAAAAACTTGTGAGTAAAAATTTGGTGGTTAGTTTGTGGCCTTCACCTAGAAGGCGGATGCTTCTGCACTTCCCAAAATAACTTTGATTTTAACTTGGAAGACCTTGATTGTTATCGACTACCCATTTTCTTTCCACCCTTATCATAGAAAACACCTCTGCTCTATTCTATCTCAATTTCCTCTATTTGTTACATTTTGCTCATGAATTGACATTTACAGAACCCTTGCATTTCACATGAATCCCAAAGCACGTTGATGTTACCAACTCAGGGTACATTCCACTTTTCCTTGACTTATGCCACTTTTATGTGTGAGCCAAATTCGTGTTGTGCAATTGGAAAGATGGTAGCAAATTTGAAGTCATTTTCACTTGTTCTGACCAAATAGACTCAAAAGAGAATCAAACAAAACGAGAGGAACAAAATAAGGGGAAAAACAAGAAGAGATGGTATCTAACAAGAAAGTATTTTTATCCAGGAAAAAGAACAAAGTAAAAACTAATCTGATTTGAAGGCCGTCTCTACTGACCATGACATGCATTTTGGGATTAAGCGGCATGATCTGTCAAGCAAGCCTAATCTTCAATTCTTGTTATGCCTCTAATCTATGAAATTGGGCTTCAACGCTCCAATTGTCCTATTTGATCAACAATCCTCAGTTGACTTGTGGTGCCCTGAAGGGTTTTCACTATCAAGCCTCTCTCATTTTTCTCTTTTCTTAACTCACCGTCGCCTTACGGTGCCCCTGTGGGTTTGCACCAATAAGAATCTTTCATTTAATCATTTTCTCTCTTTCTGGTGAGATTAACAATATTACCCATGATGCAAGAAGATCCTACTTTCCCCACACTTGATTTGACATCTTCAAATATTGGTCGGAAGGTCTTTCTTTGAAACGTAATGACTTTTGGACATTGTTAGAAAGAAATGCTGGCATGAAGGCTTAAAATAATTTAAGATGAAAAGGTTCAAAATTATAACTTTTAAAATTAGATCTTTTGGCATAACTAAAACTTCTGCCCAGTTTCTTGGACTCCTGGGATTTTTTATGGAATTTCTAAAAAAATTTGCCCCACTCTTGACTTCGGGGATTCGGAAATTCTTTATTTGGTATGATCGAACCCTAAGGCTGCCTACGTATCTTGAGGTGACAAAAATCAGGTTGAACCTAGTTTAAAAGACAAAGTTGTTGTTTTGTTTTTTCTTTTTCTTTTCTTTCTTTTTCTATTCTTTTTTATTTCTCTTTTTATTTTGTTTTCTTCTTTTTTTCTTTTCTTTTGCTTTTCTAGTTCCTAACTCTACTTCTGATTCCAAAAAAGGGGTATGGAACAAAACAAATTAAGGCTCTAAAGGGGTAGCAAAAGATAAAAATGTTTAGGTAGCATAATAAATGTATTCGTCATACCAAAGTTAAAAACGCCAAGTACAGACATGCAATTGAAGATAAGCAAAGAAATCATACACGGTATCTAATAATGGCATCAACACAAACAAGAAGTGCCAATGGGCAATACAATTGTCCCAATGAATGGCCCTTGTCTTTTCGAAGCAGACTTGACTCAACCTTATGTTGATGCGGAGGAGTGCATTTCAGCATTGACTGATCTACCTCAAATTGCTTGAGAGATATTCCCCTGTTGTATGTTCTAATCAACCTCTTGATTTCCCAGACTAATTTTCTCAGTTTCACTCAATTCAAGCTTTAGGTTATCTCAAAATGCGTGAATCTTTACGTGTTTCCTCAAATGCAACTTTTATCATGTTCAAAACTTTGTTATTGCCTCATGATTAGACTAACTTTCAAGACTAGGCTAAGAATTATGCGTGCATGTCATGTCACCAGAGTCAGCATGGAAAGAACTATAAAAGGAAAAGTTATATAAACAAAAACTTAACAGAAAATAAGAGATTACATTAGACAGATGGTGAAAAAGGTTTGAACAAAACAAGCAAAATAGACATGAGTTACAGCCCAGGAAAAATCATAAATAACACTAGACGAAACTAAACTGACTAGGAAAAATAATAAGGAGAAAGGTTTAAGCCACAAGATAATGTCCATATTACAACCCTGAAATAACCCAGACAACAGAAATTACAACAAAATATATCACCAAAAACTCATCCCTGGCTAGCCAAGAAAGGAGTGTCTTTCCAATCACCAAGCTCGACATCCTAGCCACTAGGTCGCACATCAAAATTACTGGGACCTTTCACCAATTTCAATGTCATTAACTTTGTTCAACAAGTTCCCAAGAGGATTCTTATGCTCTATGTCACCACGCATCATCCCCACAAAGTGTGCATCATCAGGTGCATGTAAAGGATTCTGCGTGACGTTCTAGGTGTCATTGTCCTGGATCATAATTATACCTTCTTGAATCCTTCTTTCTATTTCTCTTTTCAAATCCTGACAACTTCCGACATTGTGCCCCTGGGAATTGGAATGGTATTCATACCTTTTAGAATTGTTAAAGCTTCTTGCATGCAAGTTTACATGATTCGGAGGAATAGGTGCAATCAGGTCATAATGATTTAATTTCTCAAACAAGCTTGCATAAGACTCTCCTATCAATGTAAAATTATCATTCAACCTTTATTTACCTCTATGCCCATGGCTTGGATGTGGGTTATGGGGCTTGAAAATTTTCTAGAGACTGGTAGAGATTTTGCGGTGTTGGCGCTCGCTTTCTGGGGTGTCCTTGTGGCTGGACAACATATTGTGGTGAAGCAACAGAGTCTTGTAGGTTCTCAGGGGAATTGTCAAAAAACAAACGAGGCTGGTCATGCCTTCGAGATGTTCTTCTAGGACCTCTTCCTGACCCTAATGTCAACATGATTTCTTCAACCTTCTCATTCGTGCCACTAATATTACCAGATTCAATTTGGACAGCCTGAGTTGCAGCTTTGAGAGGTGCTTGACATATAATTCTGCCTGTCTTAAGGCTGTTCTTCACCATTTCTCCGATTTTGATTGCTTCCGAGAATGATTTTCCAATTGCGTACATCATGTTTTGATAGTAATATGGTTCTTGATCTTGAAGGACGACAGTTATTAGCTCGTGGTCATCTATGGGTGGTTTCACTATAGCTACTTGTTCTCTCTATTTAATGGCATATTTCCTGAAACTTTAAGTTGGTTTCTTCTTCAGATTTGAAGGGGAATTATGGTCGGGGGAGATGTCAATGTTATATCGGAACTGTTCGACAAAGTCCTGGGCCATGCCATCCCATGCATACCATCATGATATATCTTGAACCATAAACCATTTAGAGGTTATACCCGTAAGGTTTTCCCCAAAATAAACCATCAGTAATTCTTCATTTCCTCCAACAACTCTTAGTTGACTGTAATACCTTTTCAAGTGGGCTATGAGGTCTCCATGTCCACCATACTTTTCAAATTTGGGAGTCTTGAAACCAAGAGGCAAACGAATATCGGGGAACATACATAGATCCTTGAAGGCAATACTCTTCTGACCTGCCAGCCCTTGTATGTTTCTTAACTATTGTTCTAAGCTTTTTAGTCTTTGGGTTATTTCTTCTAGTGCTATATTTCGGGTAGGCTTCTCAACCTTTGTAGGAAGATCAAATAGGTAAGAGTGGTACTCAAGAGAGTATTATTGTTCTTGCTTGATAGAAAATTTTGACTCATGAGTTTTCCTCTACACCACCGTCGACTTTGGGATGGTGAAGACAAGCATAACTGTAGTGGTCGCCTGATTATTGTTAATGGCACACTTTAGGACTGCGGAACAGAAGTTCCAGCTATAGTCATGCAATTGGGATAAAGATTCACCCTAAATGGATAGAATTAATCGGACAATGAAACTGAATTGGTAGTAGCAAAGATGGGTGTAAATACTGGGAAAGCATAAGAAAGGGGTGGTCCTTGACCATTGGTCCATGTTTGACACATTTCAGACATTTGTTGTTTCAGCTTTTGGACCTCCTCGTTCAATTCAGATTCCGACTCCGCAATCTCCCTCGAGGGGTCGACAACTCTTGTATCCAAGTCTTTGCTAGCCATGGCTTTCTTGCTTTTTGACATTGTGTTGTATGGATAAATCATCATAGTGCTATAAACTAACCACCATATGTTATAATGAAAGTAACAAAGATGAGCAAAACAAAGACAACATGTTAGCGTTAGGACATTTATCAGATAGAAATATTACATTGCGTGCAATGTCCCTATTACGGTTCTAGAATGACTTCAAGGGTCACAAGGTCATTTGACATCATCGTAATTTTTTTCATTTCAACCTTCTCTCTTTTTTCTTTTCTAGCACTTCTTGGCTTGCTCATTTTCCTTCCTCTCTTTTTCTTTTTGATTGTCACTCTTTTCTTTCCTCTCATTTATCACATCCACAATTTCATCTCTTTTTTTGTTTTAAGAAAAATGATTCGATCGAACCCTATGTAGGTTGCCTACATATCATACCCCTTATGAATCAAATCAAGCGTAATTCTGGAAAAGTAATGGACAAAATAACTAACAAACAAAAATCTTTTTGGGATTTCTTCTTTTAATTTTTTTTGGTTTTTCAAGTATAAAATGGGAAGTAATATAACAAAAGACTCGATAATTCTGTACAAGGATAGAAAGTAAAAGACAACATGAATGATAAACTCAATACATAAAAGTATCTATAATCAGCTCCTAGATGCAGTGGTCTTGGTGTGTTTATCATGCTCGAGCTCTTGTACACTAATCCATACCTGAATGAGAAAAATAAGTCAAAAAAGAGTTAGGGACTCAAGACACTATGCGACGCCACAACACCTCATATGGGACACATGCAAGACGCGATTGAGCTATTTTTGAAAATTAACTATTGCGGCCAAGAGTGGCCAAAAGTGTAAACTCAACAAGATTGACCTCATAGACATGGGTAGTGCCTCGCTAAGGCTTAGATGGATTCAAACTCTCAATAATCATGACCTAAAATTAATTTGCAGAAATTGCCCAATTTTGGGAAACGAATGATATGGCAAAGATGCAAACTCAATAAGGACGAACCTTAAAGTAACATGACACCTAGTTGTGGACTTAAGGTCGTAAGACATGGGTAATTGAACCACTTTTGAAAAAATAAGCCTATTTTGCAAGAATGACCGATATGGCCAGAAGTGGCTAGACATGCAAGATTTGGCTAAGGCCCCGCGAAGCCAAGAACCTAAGGCTCATTAGGAAGACCAGACCCTATGTGAATTTTCTACGTATCCCGCCCCGGAAGACGAAAATCAAGTGTGTATAGTTCGGGAAGATTGGACAAGGGAAAAAGCTTTTCTTTAAAAAAAAATACAACTAATTTGGAAAAACCATAGTTTTTGTCATTTTTGAAAAATAATGAAAGATGTAAAATCTTTTTTTTTTGGATTTTCTTTTTTTTTTATATAATTTTTGGAAAATAGTGGAAAAGTACAAAATCTTTTTGGATTTTTCATTTTCAAATTTTTTGGTCTTTTCTTGAAAAACTTGTGAAAGAAAAATATAACTGGCCCATACTAGCTTCATTTTTTACCCTTCTTTTCCAAATAATGACCCATCAAATGACCATTTTACCCTCAAAGGTATAACATGTATCATATAGGGATGATTGAATGTCTTTTTGGGCCACGGGCCCATTTTGACAAAATTTAGATAGGCTTCCTACGAAGGGACACGGTGCCTAGGACCGAGCCCTACTAAGTTTGAATGACATGATACAAATATGAATGACCTAAAGGCTTAACTAATTTTGGGGTTCATTAACATGGCAATTCGGGGTAGCACGTGGTTGATGGAGGCTGCTCTAGTTGTTTGCCCACTCCATGATCCCGCGCCACCCCCTAAAGACACGAGCGACTCACAAAAAGGCCGTGCACACTCAAACATACTCTGGAAGACTTGTTGCAGAAAGAAGACCTATTTTTATGCAGATGATGACAATTATGAAGCAGTAAACACATAAGAAAAAGCGATAAACAAATAACAAAAAAAAAAATAGCAAATAAGAAAAACAAACCAAATAAACAAAGAAAATAAAAAAACGAACACCTCAGTTGAGTATCTTAAGAGCCAACTAGATCAAGTACCAGCTCGCACCTGCAACACTCTAGTGGAGTCGCCAAAGCTATTACACCCATTTTTTTACCAACTTCACTAACCCTCTTAAATAAATAAAATTATTTTTAAAGCTTAAAAGGATTTTTATTAAAAGTGACAAAATTGTGTTCAAAAGAAAATAACTCAGAATCGCCACCTAACATTGGTTTCAGGGTGCCAAGTCACCATTTTTTAAAATAATTTTCCTTTCAAAATACTTTGAACTCCAAATTAAGTCCGCAGCAAAGATTCGGGTAATGAGGTTCATTTGACTCGAGGAGAAGGTGTTTGGCACTCCCCAAAGTCTCATGAAAGTCACATTTGTGTGCTCGATCTAGTTGGTTTTTAAAATATTCAAATTGAGGTAAAAATATACATGGAAAAGCAAAATAGACACATAAAAGAGGCTCTAGGTCGAGCCCACCTAATAAAAGATAAAAATAAAACAAAAAATAAAAACGAAAATCCTATCCTATGCTTTCTCAAATTGTCCATCTTTGGTCTTCAAATACAAATTCTTCGGGGCATACTCCGAAAATATATACAAACTCTACGGGGTATTTTTCGGATAAATGTAACTCAAAGGGATAACCTCTCGCCTAGAAACTAATAAAATCGTAGCCCTACCCAAGTGTGACCGACCTAAACATGCTACTAGTAAAGAAGTAAATAAACAAGAATAAAAGAACAATATAATTTATCCTACACCTAAATTACTTTTACTTTTACCCAACAACCCGTTCAAAATAAGCTTTCAAATCTCACTCCTTATTCAATTTAAGAGCCAACACTATTTGATGAAATCAAAAATGTTGAAATGTATTAATTAGCCAAATTCATCACAAGATCAAAAATAGTATGGATAGTTATGGAAAATATACGCATATACCATTCAAACACTTATGTAACAAACATCAGGAGGAAGATATTAAAGGTACGAATGGAGTTTGAATGGATTTTTTATTAACCTCTGTCCCAATATGCAAAGTTTTAAAAGAACGACAACAAACAACGAACAATTGAGTGGAACTCAATCAAACACGGAACTTGAACAACAACTGAGATGAAAAATTCTATCCGTCGAATTTGCAACATTGGACCAGAAGCCCTCGAACGGTAACCTCAGATAATATCCATTTAAACAAAAATCTCGAATTGAAAAGTGAAGAAGTAGATATATGTATTTCCTTTTAATTTTCCTATTTTCTTTTTCGAAACGTGATTAACAGTTAACCAAACCAAAGAGATATTTTTGTATATATATTTTTTAAATCTAAATAATAAACCAACGTCCTTTCTCTCTTACCCTTTGTTGCCTGCTCGTTCTGGGTTGAAGATGAGGGGTAATACGGCGTGTTTTTCGGTAGGTTTTTAGAGGTTGGGGGTGTGTGTGTATTGTGCTACTTCAGGATGTATGCGTGCGTGTGGTCATTCGGATGTATGCGTGCGTGTGGTCCGGTGTTCAGGCATTCCGGCGAGTTTTGGGGACCGAATCGATTTTTTACAAAGGGGAGAAGTAGAAACAAAGGTTCCAACGATTTTGAAGATGGAGGTCGATGGTGAAGATAGCTGAAGGGATGGAGTTCGGCTAGTGGGATGGAGTGATGATGGCGGCGACAGTGAGATGGGGACGGTAACGACTAAGGGTTTAGGAGTATTCTTTAGGGATATGTTTTAGGTTGTAATTAGGTAGATATTTGAGGGCGAGAATTAGTTTTGACTATTGGATGAAAGGGAGTGAATGGCTAGGATTAAATTACTAAGAGCCGATGGGTTAAAGGGTCTTGGGCTTTATATTTGGGTCTTAAAATTGGACTAAAAATAAAATATCTAAACCTTAGCTGAATACCTTCTAATATAAACCAAATATACTACATATTACAAAATATATATAATTAATTAAACTAAATTATTATATAAAATATGAACCTATTTTTTATATATTTTTCAGATATCAAACTAATAATAACAAGATTAAATTAAAATCATCGCAAAATTAAGATAATACTGCTACCCAAAATACTAATATCCTTGAAAATAAAGTATAACTATTTTTGTATTTTTGAATTTTATGTAAGGTAGATAAACTAAAAGTAACAAGATAAAATATCAATAACATAAATAAAAGAAAATATTTTTGTAATTTTTATTTTTGTGGCAAAATAAAGTAAAATTGTTAAAAGTAGGTTAAATAGCAATATTAGACCTTAACTAAATATTTAAAAGCTAAAATGAGCAAAAACTCGAGAAGGGTAAAAAATTACATGTCTATGCTTTCAGAATTAAAGATTTAACACTGTGCAAGATAGTAAAGATTGAGAAAAATCATAACTGTTGTGTCAACACTATGAAAGCAGATCAAAGGCATGCAACTTCCAAGTTGATTAGTGGTTACATTATCGGCAATCTTAGAGACCCAAGGTTTGAAGTTACACCAGCTTTTGTCATGGCAGAAATGCAAAAATTGCACGGACTAAATATTAGGTATCACAAGGCGCGACGTGCTATTCAACGTGCTTCCGCTTTAATAAGAGGAACTCCTAATGAGAATTATGAATTATTATCTTCATACTTGTATATGATGAAATGTAAAAATCCGGGAACATATACTAACATAAAGATAGATGGCAACAATAGGTAAACAATCAAAAAAATGTTTATTAGTCTGTTTTATAAATTTTAGTACTTGATGTCTTTAACCAGTTAAAAAATTAAGGCATGTTGTCCTTAACTATCATGTGCACAATCAAAAAGTTAAGGGCACTTGGTCCTTGACTTAGAATTGCAAGTTATAAAATTAAGGACATGGTGACCTTAACTTTTGACCTTGTTAATCTAAGTTAAGGACTTCCCGTCCTTAAATTTTTAGCTTGTAAACCTAAATTAAGGACTGCATGTCCTTAACTTTATCACTTGTCACTCTAGTTATGGGCTACATGTCCTTATCTTTTGGCCTTATTAGTCTAACTTCAGGACTACTTGTCCTTAACTTTTGAAACTTATAACATAAAGTTCAAAACTGCCTGTCCTTAACTTTTGAACTTGTAAGTCAAAGATAAGGACATGCAGTCTTTAACATTTTACCTTGTTAGTCCTTAACTTAGAGTTAGAAATCTTTAACTACATGTCCTTAACTTTTGAACTTTGAACTCAAAGTTAAGGACTGGAAGTTCTTAACTTTATAACTTGTAACTCTAAGTTAAGGACTGCCCGTCCTTAACTTTTGACCTTGTTAGTCTATCTTTAGGACTACTTGTCCTTAACGTTTGGCCTTGTAACCTGAAGTTCAGGACTACCTGTCCTTAACTTTTGTTAACCTTGTTTTATATTGTATTCTCAAGTTTTTTCACATGTTTAATGCATATGAATCATCAATATCAGGTTGGAATCATTGTAAACCAGTGATTGATGTTTGGCGCAACTTTTTTGAAGTCAAAATTTCATGGTGTTTTAATGATTTCAGCTTCAAAGAATGTAAATAACCAAATTTTCCCACTAGCCTTTGGAATAGCAGAATCTGAAAATAAAAATTCCTATGAGTAGTACTTGTACGATGTAGACTCCATCAGATACATATCGATTTCTTTTAGTGAGCTTCGCAATGCAATTGCGAGCTGTGAGAATTTAATTTTTTTATTCGACAGGCGTCAATCTAGTGCATATGCTATCGCAAAGGTATATCCTGAAAGCCACCATGGGATTTGTATCTATCATTTGGAGCAGAACCTAAAGCGAAGGAAAGTGAAAACTCAGGTCTTAAAACTTTTTCAAAGTGTTGCAAGAGTATATAGGCGCAAAGAATTTGATCTTGACATGTCAGATATAGCAAAAGTAAATAAGGATACTTATGACTACTTGATGGAAGAACCACAGGAAAAGTGGGCACGTTCGTGTAGTCCACGACGAAGATATGACATGCTCACAACAAACATAGTTGAGTGAATAAATTCTGTCGAATTAGAATCAAGGGAGTTGCCTATATTAAGAATGATGAATTTCATTCAAGTGAAGCTACAACTTTGGTTTATGAAAAAGAAGAAATGAAGTAGAAGAAACTTTTTATGATGTTTCTTGTTGGGTAGAAGAGGAATTGAAGAAAAAGTTAGATTTAGCATTTACTTTGAATGTAAGTATTATGTTCTATGTTTAGGTTATTATTTTAATATAATTTAATATAATGTACTAACTTATAATTTTTCAACATTGAAGGTCTTCCCTGTTGATTCATCGCGTTCTAGAGTTAAAGAAGAAGGAATAACTTTCTTGATGGACTTAAACAAAAGAACATGTGATAGTTTTCAGTTTCAATTTGACGAATTACCATGCATACATGCAATTGCAGCTATCGAGACATATGAAAGACAAACACATCCTGTAGGACATACTGATTCTTGGATTGTACCAGAGAGTGTTAAGTCACAAATTGTGAAACCTCCAGATTTCAAAGTTCCACCAGGTATAAGACATAAGAAAAGGCATATTCCAGCTACCGAGTCATAATAAATAACACTCAAATGTGGTCGTTGCAGAAGAATTTTTCATAATAGAACAACTTGTATATATTCTCAAGCATTCCATCTATTTTCAAGGAAGCATAGAGAACAGTAGATATATCCACTTATTCTTTATCGGCTCTTTTAAGTTTTTGCTATAAATTGGATTTATTTAGATTATTCTTTTGAGCAGATGTCTGAGTTTTAAAATTCTTTATGCTTACATTCTTTTTGTTTCGTTTGAGTTTAAAGTTTAAAAGTTAAGGACATATAGTCCTTAACTTTGACTTACAAGTTCAAAAGTTAAGGACAGTCAGTCCTTAACTTTGACTTACAAGTTCAAAAGTTAAGGACATACAGTTCTTAAGTTTGAGTTGAAAGTTAAAAAGTTAAGGACATGTAGTCCTTCGGTTTGAGTTCAAAGTTCAAAAGTTAAGAACATGCAATCCTTAAGTTTGACTTACGAGTTCAAAAGTTAACGATTACAGTCCTTAAGTTTGAGTTCAAAGTTCAAAAGTTAAGGACAAACAGTCCATAACTTTGACTTATAAGTTGAAAAGTTAAGGACACTTGGTCCTTAACTTACATTTCCAAGTACAAAAAATAAGGACACTTGGTCCTAAAGTTAAAGTTCCATATACAAAAGTTAAGGATTCAATTTCAAAAGTTGAGGGCACATCGTCCTGAACTTAGAATTTCAAGTTCAAAAGTTAAGGACACTTGGTCCTAAAGTTTAAGTTTCAAGTTCAAAAGTTAAGGACTCTTGGTCCTGAAGTTTCAGTTTCAAGTTCAAAAGTTAAGGACACATGCTTCATGGACTTACAAGTTCAAAAGTTAAGTACACTTGGTCCTTAACTTTGAATTTGAAGTTCAACTACACTTGATTCTGAACGAATACTTACAAGCTCAATATACTTAATTTAGGGATTGCAAAGGGAAAAATCAACACTTGACAGAAAAAAAGATATTAATAACATGATGCCTTTATATTACTTCTGATATTGTAATTTTGCATAGCTGTAAGAAAAATTATGCTATGCAAACCAAATAAAAGTGCCTTTTGAGGAATTTACAAGATATTTTAGAATTCATATGGATTTTTTACAATAATTTTATATGAAAAATCAACTACAACTAACTTTCTTTACAAATATCCTCAAATACCAGTACACCACACGTTCAAAGAAGTAACCACTTTATTCCGAATGAAATGTCATTTATTTCCAAAACTACAAGTTTAGCCATCCAATTTAGTAATGACTTACAAAACTCATCCATCGCTAGTTTATCTCCAATAGATTTACCTGCTTATAGAACTATAAATCCAATGACATCCTCAACCAATTTCCATCTCAAACCATGACTCCACCACATATTATTCACTCTCTAATTCATATACCAACCTAAATATTGACGCTTCTTCTTTGCTACTAAACTACAGTGACAATACGTTTCATTTTAACTATCATAGTCGTCGCCAACATTTTCTGGTGGTTCAGAAGTTCATTTCCACTCTCCATGTGCCCAAAGATTTGCTGCTAGTTCTTTTCTAATGTCTTTTATGTCTACGGGTTTGAATTTCTCCATATCCTTTTCCATCATAAACAACTCTACATACTTGATTAGGAATGCACCACAATCAGTCCTAAGAAAAATGTAAGATATGAAGTTAATCTAAAGTACATATAAATTATATAACAACACGTACGATCCAGTTTGGTGTGGTGATCTTTGCCACTGAATATCAAATTTGTTGAATGCATTTCCAAGAGAATTGTGATTTTTCTCAAACTGTGAGAACTTTAGCAAGTGGAGGATCATGCGTGCATACATTTCAATGTGATTCATTCCTGCCTCATATGTCTCGCTATATATGGAATTGTACACTTCACATCTTTTTCTCATTCAAGTCCAATACCCCCAAAAGAAAATGTTTCATATTATCATTATATTCTGAAGGAAGTCGATATGGAAAAAAAGATTTTATCAACCACAGTCCAAGCAATTCCATATCTACGACTGTCACCCTACACATATGGTGTCAGAAACAATTGATTATCACCACACCAAAACTCATTTGTAGCATCTTCATTGAAATCCTTATACACAAGCACCATATAGTTATCAAAAAGTATATCTATAGTTGTGCAACAAAAAGGATGGCCGCGAGGGTGGTAGCATTCCTTGTTTCTCAGATAATATATGGAAATGTCAATATGCTTCATAAAAAGGCACAAAATAAAAAAAATCCATGAGTCATAAAGTAATTATAAAATAATAAATTAGGAATAAAGTAAATAAATGCCTCGCGAATTATCAAACCTTATCATCAAGTACAAAACTACTATCTGAAAGCTCAAGGAAGAACATTTTGCTACTGATTTTTTATGATACAATTTTTATGGATTCTTTCTTACACTATTATCATCGACATATATATCAGTTTGTCCCTTGAAAATTTTGAAAATATCAAAGTTAGAAGTTAGTCTTCATTTCCTAAGTAAGGACATCTAGTCCTAAAGTTTGAGTTTCATGTTGAAAATTTAAGGACATTTGGTCCTGAAGTTTGAGTTTCAAGTTCAAAAGTTAAGAACTCTTGATCCTGAACTTTGAGTTTCAAGTTCAAAAGTTAAGGACCCATGATCTTGAACTTAGACTTACAAGTTCAAAAGCTCAGGACACTTTGTCATGAACTTAGAATAACAAGTATAAAGTTAAGGACATGCAGTCCTTAACGTATAGTTCCAACTTCAAAAGTTGAGGGCACTTGGTCCTGAACTTAGAGTTTCAAGTTTAAAAGTTAAGGACACTTGGTCCTGAAGTTTGAGTCTAAATTTGAAATGTTAAGGACACTTGATCCTGAACTTCAAGTTTTAAGTTGACAAGTTAAGGAAACATGGTCCTGAACTTCAAGTTTCAAGTTAAAAAGTAAAGCACACATGGTCCTGAACTTAGACTTTCAACTTCAAAAATTGGGACACTTGGTCCTGAACTTAGACTTACAGGTTCAAAAGTTAAAGACACATGGTCCTGAACTTTGTCTTACAAGTTCAAAAGTTCATGACACTTGGTCCTGAACTTTGAATTCCAAGCTGAAAATTTGATGACACTTGGTCCTTAACTTTGATTTCCAAATTCAAAAGTTAAGGTCACTTGGTCCTGAACTTAGACTTACTATTAATGAAGTTAAGGACACTTAACTTTAGGAATTTCAATATCAATACAATTAGCCCTAAATTTAAAATTACAAGTTAAGGACACAATTTTAAGCAATTAAGAAATAATAAAATACATTAAGGGACTTACGATTTTTTTCAACCTTTCCTTTTCTCCTTGCCCAACTACCCAGTGAATTCAATAATATTGCATCATCTTTAGCATAATGAAAAATACATCTACGAGTATATTTTGATTTTATCCAGCCCGAATTCTTGGGAGTATTTTCATTGTGTGCCATCGATGTTTTTGTTTTTCTTTCCCGGTCTAAAGGAGATTTCAACTGCTAACTAAGCTTCTTATTCCTTTCACCTCGACCAAGCTCTTCTTCAATATTTCCTCAAACCTCTATAGAGAAACCCCCATCAATACTCATTTGTGTACTTGGAGGAGTGCAAGTAACAATAGAAAATGATAGACCGTCATAACCAATACTATCGCTCTTCCTTTTCCTAGTATATTGGTTAAGAGCTTCATCTTTGTTTTGCTCTGCAGACAACACTATATATATATATATATATATATGCTGCAAGTCATCAAATAAAGAGACAAAAACTAAGAACATATTTTTGAAACGTACTGACATATTTATTTATGAATATAATATTTAAGACACAATCAATACATGTCTTGTTCACACTGCCTTCTTGTGTTTTTTAACAGACCAATTGCATTTTCTTTATATTCCAACTGTACATTTTCCTTATCTTGTAACTGTTTTCCATGTTCTTCAATTGCAAGTTCACAATATTCTACAAAATATTTACAAGAGCTAACACAATTAGTATTTGTTACTAATTTTGATTAAAATAAATATGTACAAAATTAAAATAACACAGTCTAACCGTTTGCAATTGTCAAGGTCATCCTAGTTAAATCATTATCTTCACAAGCACTTTCTTGGCTTCCAATATTGTCGGTAAGAGAGCGAGGTGTAGAGAGATCACATGTTCCATCTATGCATTTGAAAACAATCTCATTTATTCTTGTTCCTTGGGTATTTTCTAAGTCTTGAGATTGTACTCCAGTTTTCTCTTGATACTCCACTCCAGTTTCTTCCCTTGCAACTTCAAAAGATTCTGTAACATTTACAATTAATACCATTTTTAATAGTTATCTAAAACTAACATTCAACATATTATGAAAATTCCATCTAACCTTGAGTGACATAATTTTGAACTTCAAATTTCTCTTTATATGAGAGAGGTGTAGACATATCATATGTTCCATCTAAACACTTGCATGTAATCTCACTGACACTTGGTCCTAATGGACTTTTTAAATCCTGAGATTGCACTCCACATTTACAAATTTTTTCTGTTACACCTGTCTCTTTTGGATTTTTTTGGTATTGACATTCTACTACATCTTGAACTTCCACTCCATCAATAGATTCTACATATATTTGTAATCATAAAAAAGTTTATATGTATTACACTATTGAATATAAATTTCAATGCAAAAAATTCAAAATCTATATCTAACATTTCCCAATTTCAGTGCCAATATCAGTTTCATCATCTAGATGTGCATCTCTATAATTGCGTTCATACTGCACTTCTGCATGCACATCTGTATCATCACATTCATCACCACATTAGTCTTTGTTAATTGTAATAGTAGGTTCTATACCATCACAATGATATCAACTCCATCTTTAGTAACTGGTTCATCAGGTTTCACAAAAGTCTTCAATAAAGTATCAATCTTTGATCCTAGACTTTTCCTTAAATCCTATAAAAGAAACGAATTTAGAAAGTTAAAGACAGGTAGTCCTAAACATCAAATTACGAGTAAAGAAGTTAAGGACAGCCAGTCCTTAACTTAGAGTAACAAGTTGAAAAGTAAAGGACATTTGGTCCTAAACTTCAAATCTCAAGTTCAAAAGTTAATGACATGCAATCTTTAACTTTGAATTTCAAGTTAAAAAGTTAACTACATGTGACAACCCAAAGGGTCATCACTTGTTTTTAATCAATTTATGTGCCTTTGAGGCCTTGAAAACCTCATTTAGAGTCGCCTCGATTTACAAGCACAGTCCGGGCATGTAGCTGGAAGGCTTAAATATGAAATTTTTGAAAAACACTAAGTTTTAATGTTAAAATGAATAAATTTAAATTTGGTCAACATTTTGGGTAAACGGAGCCGGACCCGTGATTTGATGATCTCGGAGGTTACGTAGGAAAATATGAGACTTACGAGTACGCCCGGAATCGAATTTCAAGGTACCAAGCCCGAGAAATTAATTTTTCTATAAAATTATTTTCTTGAAATATTTAAAGAAATTTGAAATGAAATCTGATTAGAAGACGATGGTATCGGGCCCATATTTTGGTTCATGTGCCCGGTACATATCTTATATATGTTTTAAGTCATTTTTGTAAAAATTTTGTTGAAATATCGGATGTCGTTTAATGTGATTCAGACCTAAATTGGAAAATTTGATGTTTTAAGAAGTTTGAAAGAATAAGGTTTAATCTGATATTTATGATGTTATTTTGTTGATTTGATCACGCGAATAAGTCCGTAGGATATTTTTGAGGTTGTGTGTGTATTTGGTTTGGAGACTTGAGGGATCGGATGAATTTTGGATAGGCCACGGGATGCATTTTTGAACTTAAAATTTGCTGGTATGAACTGACCTGCAGGCTTCGCATTTGCGAAGCTATGTTCGCATATTGCGAGCTCACAAATGCGACAAAGCAATTGCAAATGCAAATTAGAGGACTGGCAGGCTGAGTTGCAAATGCAACTTTATCATCGCAAATGCGACTTTGCAATTGCGAACAGCCTCTCGCAAATGCGATGATGGTTGGGAGGCTGACTTATCGTAAATGTGAGGCATGTTTCGCAAATGCGAATGTCTTGGATTATGTCAGTGTTCGCAAATGCGAACATTTTTTTGCAATTCCAACATCAACGGGTCGGGGTTCGCAATTCGCATTTCCCATAACTGAGGCCTGCATGTTTCTATACTTAGCCGATTTTAAGTCATTTTTCACATCGTTTTCAAACACAAACTCCTTTGGGCGATTTTCCAATAACAAATCTTCTTCCAAATCGATTGTAAGTTAGTTTTTACTCATTTCTTTCGATCATTAACATCTTTTAACATGATCTCAATCTAAATTCAAAGATTTTCATGGGGGAAATTGGGTGTTTTGGGTAGAACCTAGGGTTTTCAAAAAGTGGGGATTTGGACCTCAATTTGAGGTCCGGTTTCAAAATAAATTATATATTTCAGTTCGTGAGGGAAATGGGTAATCGGGTTTTGTTCAAACCTCGAGTTTTGACCATGTGGGCCTGAGGTGATTTTTGAATTTTTGGTAAAACTTTGGGAATCTCATTTTCATGTATTGGGGTTGATTCATTTAGCGGTTATTGATATAAATAAGTAATTTGTGATTAGATACGAGCGAATTGGTGGTGGAATCGAGAGGCAAGGCTATAATTCAGACTTGAGTAGTGTTCAAGACATTGAGGTAAGTGTTTGGTCTAACCTTAGCTTGAGGGATTAGGAGCTGAGTGCTATTTTCTATGTGGAAATTGTTGAGTACGACGTATAGGCATGATGACAAGTATCTATACGTTGGTGTCAAGCATGACTGTGGGTCTTATATTGTGATTTTCATGACTTCATTGTATTATTCATTCTTTGGATCAAGATTTCTAATTGTTGTATAAAGTTTGTGGAAAGAATTGTGACCCATGATCATTGAGGAGCGTTGGCTCAAGTCGTATAGCGAATTGTGAAAGTGTAAGTGACAATTGAACCCACTAGAGCATTGGCTTGAGTTGTGAAATGAGTTATGAGGGTATAAGTGATAATTGAACCTCTTGAGCATTGGCTCGAGTTGTGAAGCTAATTGTGAATTAAAAGTGAGAAAGAAAAGAGATCATTATGTTGTCACACTTGCCGGGCTATTGTTGAATTATTTGTTATATCCCTTTTCGGGATCTGGATATTATTGATGTCGTTCCCATGCCGGGATTTAATTGTTGTTGACTTGTTTCTCCCTTCCCGGGATTCTTATTGCAAATTTCCTTTATTTCCTTGCCCTATTGTTTGTGATTGTTGTTTGGGGTGAGAAAGAGATTTAAGGCACGTAGGGTGATGGCGTGCATTGTTTGTTTGGTGAGGAAAGAGTGTAAAGCACGAAGGGTGATGCCATGTCGCACGATGTACCATTCAGTGCCAATTTATATTGATTCTTATTGAGAGGACGAGAGTAAAAGCATGAAGGGTGATGCCGTGGACTTGTCCTTGATTTTACCTGATTCATGCTGATAATTGAGTTATGTTGTCCTTTACGTTTATTTACTGAATTTATGTTGTTACTTGATTTTATTTCGATGTTATTGATTCCCTTACTCTATTTTCCTTGTGATTGTTGTTTGTATTAGGGAGAGAGTTAAAGCACGAAGGGTGATGGCGTGCATTGTTTGCTATTGTGAGGATACAGTGTAAAACACGAAGGGTGATTCTGTGTTGTATGATGTATCATTCCATACCGATTTTCATAAATTATATGGTGATGAAAGAGAGTAAAAGCACGAAGGGTGATGCCGTGGACATTGTTATTATATGATTGATTTGGTGAAAATGAGAGTAATAGCACAAACGGTGATGCCGTGCACACTTTTAATATAAAATATTATTTGTGTGAGGACTATAGTAAACGCACGAAGGGTGATTCCGTGAAAATTGTTGATTTCTGATTCTTGTTGATATTCTAGTTATGTTATTTCTTTCCTTACTTGATGTTTCTATTCAGAACTATTACCTCCCACACAACATAGTTCCCCTTCCCACATTGACTGGTTATTTTCTCTCTCTCTCTCTCTCTCTCTCTCTCTCTCTCTATCTCTCTCTCTCTCTCTCTCTTATATATATATATATATATATATATATATATATATATATATATATATATATATATATATATATATATATATATATATATATATATATATATATATATATATATATATATATATATATATATATATATATATATATATATATATATATATATATATATATATATATATATATATATATATATATATATATATATATATATATTTGAACTGCACATATTTATTTGCTAGTCTGGTCCTAGCCTCGTCACTACTTCGCCGAGGTTAGGCTAGACACTTACCAGCGCACGGGGTCGGTTGTGCTGATGCTACACTACACTATTTTGTGCAAACCCCAGTGTATAGACTTCGGACCGCATTGGGATTGCTTATTCTTGTTCCTCAGGTGACCCGTATAGCCCCGCAGGCGTGTGTAGGCCTTGGCGTCATTACTTTCCCGTTTCTTACATGTATTTCTAGAGACACTATTGTATTTAATTCTTTCATACTTTTACTTGTAGTGTTTTTAGACCATCTGTGAAACTGTGACACCAGTTTTGGCTAGTCGAGACTCAAATAGTTGTAATAGATATTCATGTCATATGGCTTATTATTTTCTTCCCCTTATATTATATTCCATTGTTTAAATGTTATTTCTTCGTAATTGTTAATGAGAATAAAATTGGTAAACATGTAGATGGTTCACTAATTGGCTTGCCTAGCTCTCATTAGTAGGCTCCATCATGACTCACGAGGGTGGAAAATCTAGGTCGTGACAAGTTGGTATCAGAGCTCTAGGATACATGGGTCTCACAGTTCACAGACGAGCTTAGTAGAGTCTGGGGGATCGGTACGAAGACGTTTGTATTTATCCCTCAGAGGCTATAGAGTTAGGAAAAACTTTGCATTTATTCTTCCTTGTCGTGCGATTTTGTTCTCTTAGTGCTAAATTGAAACCTCTACTCTTGTACTTTCGCGATTGGAGAGGTCATGTACCGCTTCTTCGGCTGAGCAACAACATAAGACAGTGATAGATCAACTACATCTTCGGAGGCTTTATGGAGGTTGGATGTGTTTCCCTAAGCTCTTCACTATTATATTTAGCTGTGCATCTACTGAGGATCCCCAGGATTATCAAGACTGTTGTCATGAGGTTCTCAAAAACATGGGGACAATTGAGACCAATAGGGTCAATTTTGCTATTTTTCGCTTGTTTGGATCCGCCAAGACCTGTTGGAGAGACGATTGTTTGGCTAGACTAGTTAGGTCATTAGCTTTGACTTGAGAACAGTTCACACAGCTAATTCTGGAGAATTTTCTCCCCATCATTCAGAGAGAAGTATATTAGAGGCAGTTTGAGCGTATCGAGCAGGGTTCTATGACTGTTACTCAATACGAGATTAGATTCATCGACTTGGCTCGTCATGCTCTTATCATATTCGCACTGTGAGCGAGAGTGAGGAGGTTCATAGAGGGACTCGTTCAGCCCACTCAGTTAGCTGGAGGTGGAGGTAGAGATATTAGAGGTGGAGGTAAAGGTATTAGAAGTGGAGGTACAAGTGGTGTTCTGGTTTGTGATAGAGGTGTTTCGGTGTTGTTTGATCCGTGATCTACGTATTCGTATGTGTCATCTTATATTTGCATGTACTTGGTTATGCCTAGTGATGCATTGAGTGTTTTCTTTTTATGTGTCTACACCGCTGGGTAATTCTATTGTGGTCGATCGAGTCCATCGTTCTTGTATGGTGGTGATTGGGGGTCTTGAGACTCGCATGGATTTGTTGCTTCTATACATGGTCGATTTCGATATTATATTGGGGATGAACTGATTATCACCTTATCACGCTATCTTGAAGTGTCATGCCAAGATTGTGACCTTAGCTTTACGGGGTATGCCTCGTTTAGTGTGAAGAGGGACTCATGTCCTTTCTAATTGCAGTGTTATCTCGTATGTGAAGGCTCGACGTATGTTAGAGAAAGGGTTTTTGGGATATTTGGCATATATTCATGATTATAGTGCTGAGGTCCCTTGTATTGATCATAAGCCTGTTGTTCGTGAGTTTTCCAAGGTTTCCCTTCGGACCTGCCGAGTATGCTGACCGACAGGGATATTGACTTTTGCATTGATGTGGCTTCGGGCACCTAACCCATTTCTATCCCGCCATATAGTATGTCCCCGCCTGAGTTGAAAGAGTTAAAGGAACATTTGCAAGACTTGCTTGAGAAGAGTTTCGTTAGACCCACTGTATCGCCTTGGGGTGCACCAGTGTTGTTTGTTGAGAAGAAGGATAGTTCAATGAGAATTTCTATCTATTACCAGCAATTGAACAAGGTTACAATCAAGAATAAATATCCATTGCTGAGGATTGATGATTTGTTCGATCAGCTTCAGGGTGCCAAGGTATTTTCAAAGATTGACTTGAAATCTGGCTACCATTAGTTAAGGATTAGGGCATCGGATGTCCCTATGACAACTTTTTACACTCGGTACGGGTATTATGAGTTCTTGGTTATGTCATTCGGGTTGACAAATGCCCCAAAACCTTTTATGGATTTGATGAATCGAGTATTCAGGCCTTATTTGGACTCGTTCATGATAGTCTTCATTGATGATATTTTGATGTATTCTCGCAGCCAGGAGGAGCATGAGCCGCATCTCAGAGTGGTTCTTCAGACTTTGAGGGATAGTCAGTTGTATGCAAGTTTTCGAAGTGTGAGTTCTGGTTGAGTTCAGTTGCATTCCTGGGTCATACTGTTTTAGTAGAGGGTATTTAGTATTCAGGTTTATCCGAAGAAGATTGAGGCAGTCAGTAACTGGCCTAGACCAGCATCAGCTACAGAGATTCAGAGTTATTTGGGATTCGTAGGCTACTATAGTCGGTTCGTGGAGGGGTTTTCATCTATCGCAACCCCGATGGCTAGGTTAACCAGGAAAGGTGCCTAGTTCAGATTGTCGGACGAGTGTGAGGCGGTCTTTCAGAAGCTTAAGATAGCTCTGACTACGGCACTGGTGTTGGTTTTGCCCACATGTTCAGGGCCTTATACAGTTTATTGTGATGCTTCTCATATTGGGCTTGGTGCAACATTGATGCAGGATGGCAAGTTCATTGCCTATGCTTTGCGGCAGTTGAAGATTCATGAAAAGAACTATCTGGTTCATGATTTAGAGTTTGCAGGCATAGTTCACGCATTGAAGATTTGGAGGCATTATCTGTATGGCGTAGCATGTGAGTTGTTTACGGATCACAAGAGTCTTCAGTATTTGTTCAAGAAAAAGGAGTTGAATTTGAGGTATAGGAGGTGGTTGGAGTTGTTGAAAGATTATGACATCACTATCTTATATCATCCGGGGAAGGCCAATGTGGTGGCCGATGTTTTGAGTAGGAAGTTACTAGTATGGGCAACCTTGCCTATATTCCGGTTGGTCAGAGGCCGCTTACTTTGGATGTTCAGGCTTTAGCCAATGAGTTCGTGAGACTGGATGTTTCTGAGCCTAGTCGAGTATTAGCTTGCATAGTCGCTCATTCTTCATTGTTGGAGCGTATCAGTGATCGGCAATTTGTGTGCCTAATGTTGATGGGCTTTGAGAGTTGATTTTAGAGGAGGCCCATAGTTCTCGGTACTCTATTCATCCGTGCGCTGGGAAGATGTATCAGCATTTGTGGCAGCATTAATGATGGTGTAGAATGAAGAAGGATATAATTATATATGTGGCTCGGTGTCTGAAATGTCAGCATGTTAAGTATGAGTATCAGAGGCTTGGTAGATTATTTTAGAGGATTGAGCTTCTCGAGTGGAAGTGGGAGCGGGTCACTATATACTTTGTTGTTGAAATCCCGTAGACTCGGAGGAAGTTCGACGCAATTTGGTCATTGTTGATAGGCTGACCAAGTCAGTGCATTTCATTCCTGTGGCAGTCTCCTATTCATCAGAGAGGTTAGCTGAGATCTATATTAAGGAGGTTGTTCGCCTTCATGGTGTGCCCATTTGTATCATTTCGGACCGTGGTACGCAGTTTACCTCGCGTTTCAAGAGAGCGGTTCAATGAGAGTTGGGCACATGGGTTGAGTTGAGCACTGCATTTCATCCCCAGACGGACAGTCAGTCCGAGCGGACTATTCAGATTTTGGAGGGCATGCTTCGAGCTTGTGTCATTGACTTTGGAGTTTCGTAGGATCAGTTTTTGCCTTTACCAGAATTTCCTACAACAACAGCTACTAGTGGAGTATCCAGATAGCTCATTATGAGGCTTTATCTAGTAGGCGGTGTCAATCTTTGGTCGGATGGTTTGAGCTGGGAAAGGCTAGATTGTTGGGTACGGATCTGGTTAAGGAGGACTTGGACAAGGCCAGAATCATTCAGGATAGGCTTCGTACAGCTCGGTCCAGGAAAAAGAGTTATGCATACCGTAAGGTTTGAGATGTGGCTTTTATGGTAGGTGAGCGGGTATTGCTTTGAGTGTCTCCTATGAAGGACGGGATCAGATTTGGGAATAAGGGCAAGCTTAGCCCTAGGTTCACTAGTCCATTTGAGATTCTTGATCGAGTGGGTGAGGTTGCTTATAGACTTGCATTACCGCCGAGCTTATCAGTCATGGATCTAGTGTTTCATGTGTCCATGGTCCGAAAATATCACGGCGATCCATCCCACGTGTTAGATTTCAAAACTGTCAAGTTGGACAAGGACTTGTCTTACGAGAAGGAGCCGGTGGCTATTCTAGACCGGCAGGTTCGTCAGTTGAGGTAAAAGAGTTTCCCTTCCGTTCGTGTTCAGTGCAGAGTTCAGCCTCCTGAGGCATTGACTTGAGAGTCCGAGTCCGATATGCGGAGCCATTTTCCCCATCTTTTCCCTGACTCAGGTACTTCCTTCTTCTGTCCGTTCGAGGACGAACGATTGTTTTAGAGGTGGAGGATGTGACAACACAAATGGTCATCGCCTATTTTTAATCAAATTTCGTGCTTTCGAGGCCTTGAAAAACTCATTTAGAGTCGCCTCGATTTGCTCGCATAGTCCGGGTGCGTAGCCGAAAAGCTAAAATATGAAATTCTGTGAAAAATGCTAAGCTTTGATGTTAAAATGAATAAATTTGACTTTAACAAACATTTTGGGTAAACGGACCCAGAACCGTAATTTGATGGTCCTGGAGGTTCCGTATAAAAATATGGGACTTGGGCGTATGCCCGAAATCAAATTCCGAGGTCCCAAGCCCGAGAAATAAATTTTTCTATACAATTGTTTTCTTGAAATGTTTAAGAAAATTTAAAATGAAATCTGATTAGAACACGATGGTATCGGGCCCATATTTTAGTTCCGGCACTCGGTACAGGTCGTATATATGTTTTATGTCATATATGTAAAATTTTGTTGAAATCGTATGTCGTTTGATGTGATTCGGACCTAAATTGAAAATTTTGATATTTAAAGAAGTTTGAAAGAATTCATGGATTTTGAGTTTAGTCTGATGTTTATGATGTTATTTTGGCAATTTGATCGTGCGAATAAGTCCATAGGATGTTTTTGAGGTTGTGTGTATATTCAGTTTGGATCCCCTAGGGCTCGAGTGAGTTTTGGATAGGCCACGAGGTGCATTTTTGAAATTAAAATTTGTTAGTATGAACTGACATGCAGGCTTCACATTTGCAAAGCCAGGCTCGAAATTTGCGAGCTCGCAAATTCGACATACCAATCGCAAATGCAAATTAGAGGGCTAGCAGCCTGAGTCTCAAATGCAACTTCCTCATCGCAAATGCGACTTCGCAATTGTGAATAGCCTCTCGCAAATGCGATGATGGCTGGGAGGCTGACTTATCGCAAATGCGACGCATGTTTCGCAAAGGCGAATGTCCTGGATTCTGTTAGTGTTTGCAAATGTGAACATTATTTTCGCTATTCTCACATCAACAAGTTGGGGTTCGCAATTGTGAATCCCTCTTCGCATTTCCCATAACTAGACCTGCATTTTTCTATACTTAGCTAATTTTAAGTCATTTTTCACATCTTTTTCAAACACAAACTCCTTTGGGCGATTTTCCAACAACAAGTCTTCTTCCAAATCGATTGTAAGTTAGTGTTTACTCATTTCTTTCAATCATTAACATCTTTTAACATGATTTCAACCTAAAATCAAAGATTTTCATGGGGGAGATTGGGTTTTTTGGGTAGAACCTAGGCTTTTCAAAAATTGGGGTTTTGGACCTCAATTTGAGGTCCGATTTCTAAACAAATTACATATTTGAGTTCGTGGGGGAAATGTTTGATCCAATTTTGGTTCGATCATCGGGTTTTGACCACGTGGGAATTTTTTGACTTTTTAGGTAAAACTTTGGATAACTCATTTTCATGCATTGGGGTTGATTCATTTAGCGTTAATTGATGTAAATAAGTAATTTATGATTAGATACGAACGAATTGTCGCTGGAATCAAAGGGCAAAGCTATAATTGAGACTTGAGCAATGTTCAAGGCATCGAGGTAAGTGTTTGGTCTAACCTTAGCTTGAGGAATTAGGAGTTGAGTCCTATTTGCTATGTGGAAATTTTTGAGTATGACGTATAGGCACGGTGACGAGTATTTATACGTTGGTGTTAAGCATGACTGTGAGTCTTATATTGTGATTTTCATGACTTTGTTGTATTATTCATTCCTTGGTGAAGATTTCTAATTGTTGTATAAAGTTTTTGAAACTGTGGGTCTTATATTGTGATTTTCATGACTTTGTTGTATTATTCATTCCTTGGTGAAGATTTCTAATTGTCGTATAAAGTTTTTGAAAAGAATTGTGATCCATAATCATTGAGGAGCGTTGGCTCAAGTTGTAAAAGTGTAAGTGAAAATTGAACCTCTAGAGCATTGGCTCGAGTTGTGAAATAAGTTATGAGGGTATAAGCAATAATTGCTCCTCTAGAGAATTGGCTCGAGTTGTGAAGTGAATTGTGAAGTAGAAGTGAGAAAGAGAAGAGATCATTATGTTGTCACCCTTGCCGTGCTATTGTTGAATTATTTGTTATTTCCCTTGCCGGGATGTGGATATTATTGTTGTCGTTCCCTTGCCGGGATTCTTATTGCAAATTTCCTTGCCCTATTGTTTGTGAATGTTGATTGGGGTAAGGAAGAGAGTTAAAGCACAAAGGGTGATGCCGTGCCACAAGGACTTGTCTTATGAGGAGGAACCAGTGGCTATTCTACACCAGCAGGTTCGTCAGTTGATGTCAAAGAGTTTCCCTTCTGTTTCTGTTTGTGGAGAGGTTAGCCTCCTAAGGCATCGACCTGGGAGTCCGAGTCCGATATGCGGAGCCGTTATCCCTATCTTTTTCCTGACTCGGGTACTTCCTTCTTCTATCCGTTTGAGGATGAACAATTGTTTTAAAGGTGGAGGATGTGATGACCCAAAGGGTCATCACCTATTTTTAATCAAATTCTGTGCTTCCGAGGCCTTGGAAATTTAGGGTCACCTCGATTTGCGTTTGCAGTCCGGGTGCATAGTTGGAAGGATTAATTGTGAAATTTTTTAAAAAAACTAAGTTTTGATGTTAAAATAAATAAATTTGACTTTGTTCAACATATTAGGTAAACGGACCCGGACCCGTGTTTTGGTAATCCTGGAGGGTCAGTAGGAAAATATGGGACTTGGACGTATGCCCATAATCGAATTCCGAAGTCCCAGGCATGAAAAATGAATTTTTCTGTATTATTGTTTCCTGGAAATGTTTAAGGAAATTTGAAATGAAATCTGATTAGAACACGATGGTATTGGGCCTTTATTTTGGTTCCGTTTCCAGGTACATGTCTTATATATGTTCTAAGTCATTTCTGTAAAATTTGGTTGAAATCAGAAGTCATTTAACATGATTCAGACCTAAATTGGAAATTTTGATGTTTTAAGAAGTTTGAAAGAATTCATAGACTTTGAGGTTTAATCCAATGTTTATGATGTTATTTTGGTGATTTGATCACACGAATAAGTCCGTAGGATGTTTTTGAGGTTGTGTGTATATTTGGTTTGGAGCCCCGAGGGCTTGGGGTGAGTTTTGGATAGGCCACGGGGTGCATTTTTGAACTTAAAATTTGCTGGTATGAACTGACCTGTAGGCTTCGTATTTGCGAAGCCAGGCTCGCAATTGCGAGCTCGCAAATGCAAAAATTGCAAATGTGAATTAGAGAACTGGCATCCTGAGTCGCAAATGCAACTTCATCATTACAAATGCGACTTCGCAATTGCGAACAACCTTTCACGAATAAGATGATGGATGGGAGAATGACTTATCGCAAATGCGACACATGTTTTGCAAAGGCGAATGTCCTAAATTATGTCAGTGTTTGCAAATGCAAACATTATTTTCGCAATTCCCATATCAATAGGTCATGGTTTGCAATTGTTCGCATTTCCCATAACTAAGACCTGCATTTTTCTATACTTAGCCGATTTTAAGTCATTTTTCACATCGTTTTCAAACACAAACTCCTTTGGGCGATTTTCAAATAACAAATCTTCTTCCAAATTGATTGTAAGTTAGTTTTTACTCATTTCTTTCGATCATTAACATCTTTTAACATGATTTCAATCTAAAATAAATGATTTTCATAGGGAAAATTGGCTGTTTTGGGTAGAACCTAGGTTTTTCAAAAATTGGATATTTGGACATCAATTTGAGGTCCGATTTCAAAAAAAAAATTACATATTTGAGTTCGTGGGGGAAATGGGTGATCGGGTATTGGTTCGAACCTCGGGCTTTGACCATGTGGGCCCAGGGGTGATTTTTGACTTTTTAGGTAAAACATTGGGAAACTCATTTTCATGCATTGGGCTTGATTCATTTAGCGTTTATTGATGTAAACAAGTAATTACTGGTTTTATACGAATGAATTGGCGGTGGAATGGAGGGACAAGGCTATTATTCAGACTTGAGTTCTGTTCCGGGGCATCGAGGTAAGTGTTTGGTCTAACCTTAGCTTAAGGGATTAGGAGTTAAGTTCTATTTGCTATGTGGAAATTGTTGAGTACGGCGTATAAGTATGGTGATGAGTATCTATACGTTGGTACAAAAGCATGATCCTGAGTCTTATATTGTGATTTTCATGACTTTGTTGTATTATTCATGCCTTGGTGAAGATTTCTAATTGTTGTATAAAGTTTGTGAAAAGAATTGTGACCCATAATCATTGAGGAGCGTTGGCTCAAGTCGTATGACGAATTTTGAAAGTGTAAGTGACAATTGAACCTCTAAAGCATTGGCTTGAGTTGTGAAATAAGTTATGAGGCTATAAGCGATAATTGAACCTCTAGAGAATTGGCTCGAGTTGTGAATTGAATTGTGAAGTAGACGTGAGAAAGAGAAGAGATCATTATGTTGTCACCCTTGCCGGGCTATTGTTGAATTATCTGTTATCTCCCTTGCCATGATGTGGATATTATTGATGTCGTTCACTTGCCGGGATTTAATTGTTGACTTGTTGCTCCTTTTCGATTCTTATTGAAAATTTCCTTTATTTCCTTGCACTATTGGTTGTGATTGTTGTTTGGGGTGATGAAGAGAGTTAAAGCACGAAGGGTGATACCGTGCCACACGATGTACAATTTTGTGCCAATTTATACTGATTCATATGGTTAGGACGAGAGCAAAAGCATGAAGGGTGATGCCGTACACTTGTCCTTGATTTTACCTGATTCTTGCTGATAATTGAGTTATGTTGTCCTTAACGTTTATTTACTGAATTTCTGTTTTAAGTAGATTTCATTTCGGTGTTATAGGTTCCCTTGCCCTATTTTCCTTATGATTGTTATTTGGGTGAGGAAGAGCGTTACAGCACTAAGGGTTATGTCGTGCATTGTTTACAATAGTGAGGAAATAGTGTAAAGCACGAAGGGTGATATCATGTTGTACGATGTATCATTCCGTACTGATTTTCATTGATTATATGGTGAGGAAAGAGAGTGAAAGCACGAAGGGTGATGCCGTGCACACTGTTATTATATGATTGACTTGGTGAGAACGAGAGTGATAGCACAAACGGTGATGTCGTGCACAATTTTATTATAAAATATTATTTTGGTAAGGATGAGAGTAAACGCACGAAGGGTGATGCCGTGCAAATTGTTGATTTCTTATTCTTGTTGATATTTGTTCCTTTCCTTACTTGATGTTTATATTCAGAATTGTTACCTCCTCCACAGCATGTTTCCCCCTCCCACATTGATTGGTTATTTTCTCTATTTCTTTTCTGCTGTGTATATATATTGTAACTGCACAGGTTTATTTGCTTCTGGTTCTAGCCTCGTCGCTACTTCGCCGAGGTTAGACTAGACACTTACCAGCACATGGGTTCGATTGTGCTGATGCTACACTCTACACTCTTTTGAACAGACCCCATTGTATAGACTTCGGACCGCGTTGGGATTGATGATTCTTGTTCCTCAGGTGACTCGAGATAGCCCTACAGGCGTCCGTAGGCATTGGCGTCTCCTTCTATTTACTTTCCTGTATCTTACATGTATTTCTAGAGACAATGTTGTATTTAATTCTTTCATATCTATACTTATAGTATTCTTAGACCGTCTGTAAAACTGTGACACCAGTTCGGGATAGTCGAGACTCAAATGTTGTAAAAGATATGCATGTTCAGATGACTTATTGTTTTCTTCCGCTTATGTTATATTTTGTAGTTTAAATGTTATTTCTTCATATTTGTTAATGAGAATAAAATTGGTAAAAAGGTAGATGGTTCAATAATTGGCTTGACTAGATCTCATTAGTAGGCGTCATCACGACTCTTAAGGGTGGAAAATCCGGATCATGACACGACACTTGGTCTTGAACTTCATGTTTCAAATTAAAATGTTAAGGACACTTAGTCCTGGACATCAACTTTCAAGTTCAAAAGTTCAGAATAGATGGTCCTGAACTTAGACTTACAAGTTCAAAAGTTAAGGACAACTGATCCTAAACTTCATTTTTCATGTTCAAAAGTTAAGGACATACAGTCCTTAACTTTGACTTCCAAGTTAAAAAGTTAAGGACAACAGGTCCTGACCTTCAAGTTTCAATTTGAAAAGTTAAGGACACTTAGTCCTAGAATTCAAGTTTCAAGTTCGAAAGTTCAGACAGATGGTCCTGAACTTAGACTTACAAGTTCAAAAGTTAATGACAGTTGGTCCTAAACTTCAAGTTTCAAGTTCAAAAGTTAAGGACGGATAATCCTTAACTTTGAATTCCAAGTTCAAAAGTTAAGGACACACGGTCCTTAACTTTGACTTACAAGTTAATAAGTTAAGGACACTTGTTCCTAAACTTCAAGTTTCAAGTTCAACAGTTTAAGACAGATGGTCCAGAACTTAGACTTACAATTAAAAATGTTGAGGACACAAGGTCCTGAACTTAGACTAACTGAAATTAATGATATTACCTTGATATCATTTTGAATCTTTTTTTCTGATACAGATATTTTCTGATTAATTCTAGTAGCTTTAGCGTGCAGATCCTTTTTAAACTTCTCTGAATCTCTAAATCAAAAAACCATAAAAACAAAAAAGCCTCTTAAGCAAAAAATAATCAAATAGAAAACTAATGCTATTCAAAGACAGAAAACCTACTTTAACAATTTCCTTAAGCATTCCTTCATCAAATTGTGTGGAAGAAGGAATTGAGCTTTTATCTTGAGAAATTGGCTCATGCACACTAACATGCTCTGTATCTTCTTCACAAGAAAAAAATGGTGCCGCCTCGATCAACTTATAAACCTATTATATAACAAAAAAATATAAGTTTTCAGAACTAAAACACATAAACAAAAAAATAGCTAGTAATTAGATTAATTTACATTTTTATTATGGGAGTATTTTTTACACATAGAATCATATTGTGGAGATTTTATTTCCGAATAATATAACATCCGAGGAAAACCACATTCTCGAAAGTTCATAAATTATTTTTTGTGGAAAATAGGCAATACTTCCATAATCCAAACACAAAAAACAAAAGGAAAGGCAAGTATAGTGTAGCTATCCTTGTATTTATCTTTGTCTTTCTCATTCTCATTGAGCTTCAAACAACTCTTTAATGATTTTAATAATGTTTCATAAAAAAAAGAGCCCCAGTTGAAAATAGAGTAGAGTACATCATCATCTGTAATTTTCATTATCTGCTCGGACATATTCCTATTCTCCTGCTTCCCCATCAAAATAGATTCAACAAAATAAATTGTTTCCAACTTCACAACAGCATCATCGCTGCCTACAAATGATGCAGATGTACCATCTGGGTGAGTACTAATAAAATTAAATAAATCACCCAACTCAACTCAATTATTTTCGGAGAAATAGACTTTCGAAAGCCTATTTTCTTTTTCATGCAAACCTTTGATTTCCAGTGGAGAAGAACAATTCAAACTAGTAACTATATGAAATGCTTCACGTGTAAACTTAATTTCATGGTAAAAAACCTTGAATGTAGGGTTATTATTTATAATTTCTGATAGCAATACAATGTGAATAAGTTTACCATAGTACTTCACACTTTCTAATTGGGAAAAAATTCTGAAAAATACCATCACTCAACTTCTTCCACTTTCTATTCGTCAAAAAACTTTTTTTTGTTTCCTTATATTGTAAGTATCCTTTCCAATAGCTCATTAAATTACGCCAAAAATCAAATTCGAATACACGATCTCCTTCCATTAGCACACTACAAAGAAGGAAAAAGAACATAAAAGATTAGGACTAAAGGATTAGGACTTACAGTTATAAGTTGAAAAAGTTCAGGGCACTTGGTCGAGAACTTGAAGTTTCAGGTTAAAAAGTTAAGGACATGTAGTCCTTAACTTAAAATTTTAAGTTCAAAAGTTAAGGACAACAGGTCCTGAACTTCAACTTTCATGTTTCGAATACACGATCTCCTTCCATTAGCACACTACAAAGAAGGAAAAAGAATATAAAAGATTAGGACTAAAGGATTAGGACTTACAGTTACAAGCTGAAAGAGTTCATGGCACTTGGTTCAGAACTTTAAGTTTCAAGTTAAAAAGTTAAGGACATGGAGTCCTTAACTTAAAATTTTAAGTTCAAAAATTAAGGACAATAGGTCCTGATCTTCAACTTTCAAGTTCAAAAGTTAAGGACACTTGGTCCTTAACTTCAAGTTTCAAGTTAAAAAGTTAAGGACAGAGAGTGTTTAACTTATAATTTCAAGTTGAAAAGTTAAGGTTACTTGGTCCTGAACTTCAAGTTTCAAGTTCAAAAGTAAAGGACACTTGGTCCTTAACTTTGAATTCCAAGTTCAAACGTTAAGGACATTTAGTCCTGAACTTTGACTTACACGTTCAAAAGTTAAGGAAACTTGGTCTTTTACTTAGATTTACTAGTAAAAAAGTTAAGGACGGGCAGTCCTTAACGTATAGTTTCAAGTTGAGAAGTTAAAAGGACACTTGGTCAGGAACTTCAAGTTTCAAGTTCCAAAGTTAAGGATACTTGATCCTTAACTTCAAGTTTCAAGTTCAAAAGTTAATGATACTTGGTCCTTAACTTTTATGAACACAGTTAACTAAAAATTGAAACACAGTTAGCTTATGAATTCGTACGACTATTTTTATAAAATATCCTTACATAATCAAATATATTTATTGAACCACAAACACATTTTAATGCCAAATTTTTTTGAATAACTTCCTCACAAAAATTTGCTCCTTATTGGACACTGAATCAACTTATAATTATTATTTTTGAAATTTCACACATATTGATGCCAAACACATCATTGATCACGATTACACATATACAAATACAAAAATGCATAAAAGCAAAAAAAAAAAACCCAGTTCGACAATGCAGAGAAGATGACGAAGGAGAAAGATTAAATGCATGTGGTTCCATGCAAGGACGATACAGGTACTAAGCAGCACGTGAAAGTAGCCTCTGAAATTGTCGCTCGCAAACTTCCCTCTAAACGAATAAAAAAAGGGTTCGGGAATATAAAAATTGAATAAAGGGTAAAACTGTCTTTTCAAAATAATTGTAGTAGAGTAGTGGCTATTTTTTCTCAACATTAAAATTAGTGAATAAAAAATAAATATCACCTTACTTAGTGGCTACCACATGCCATTTTTACTAGATTTCGAGAGAGAAAAACGCACACCGATGAAAATGAATGTTTTACATGCTATTGCTAAATAATGCACCCTATTTATTATAAATTAAATTATTTAAAATGTTATTATTTATAGCTATTTTTATATGTTATAGCAAAATACAAATATATTCGACTAATCCCTCGACTTTCCCTTGAACCCTCTCCCTTCTCCCTCAATTCTCTCTCCTTTTCCCTCTCTCTTTGGCAAGGCCGCGTCTTCTTTGGTGACTATTCGCCATGCCAGATTTGTTCAGATTTACGACGGCTCTGCTTTAGGTTTTCTTCTTCTCCGGCGACTCAGTTTCACATTTTCAAAAGCTCAATTCGTAGCCATGGCCAGATCTGTTCTCCTACCCCCTCGTTGTTTCCATCACCGGGAGTTTGTCATCTCTATCGGACCTCTAACTCTTACCTCAACGGAGAGAATAGTTCTGAAACTTTCCAGCAATGAAGGAGTTTAATCTAGCTCTAGTAGCTCGGTGAAGAGAATGCCTTTGAAATTTTTCGATATAGATCCATGGCTATTGAGTACAGATACAAATACAATTATATAGAAATTTTCGTGTTTTTAATTCGTGCACTTAATTTCTGCATCATAAATACTATCCTTCCAGTTGTTTATTTGTTATATATAGTTGGCTCATTTGAAAATCGGTAAAATGGTAGCAATTAAATTTAAAAATAAAAATAGTTCACCCCCCCCCCCCCCCTTCCGTACTTTCATTTTCGTAGTTTGAATATACTCGAATTGAAGACGATGAACTGAATGTCTTGTAAAATAGTTAAGAATGAATAAGGTAAATTGAATACAATGTATATAGCCAAATTGAATAGAACGGTATACACTCAATTTTTTGATTTTTTTTATTTGAATATAACTGAATTCTATATAGTGAAATTAAATACAATATAAAATATATAAGAATGAATAAATTCGAATTTAAATACAATGTATAAGATCGAATTCATACATGCTGATTTACAAATACAGTCGCACGAATACATGGAATACTTAAAAAATCCATATTGTTTAGGCGGATTACCTTACTGTATTTATAAATACAGTTGTACGAATATATGAATATAGCACAAAGCAACGAGATTATAAGTATGGCAAGCAAATATAGATATTGTAGCCATAGCACGTTAATAGTCACTTAACTACAATGATTTCTAAAAATTCCTCGATGAAAATATTACTATCAAAATTCTATCTTACTGTATGATTCTGAGGAAGTTATGAAATTTTTAAGAAAAAAATGTCAGTTGAATTATTCATATCATAAACTCGAAACTAGATATAGGGGTAATCTATATTTTCGAGTTTCCTCTTTAAGGAGGGAGTGAGGGTTGAAGAATAATTGAAATAGTTGAGAGGTCAGCTTTCAGGTGAATGAATTGTATTTGTCAAAGATGGTACTAAGAAATGACACGAGCGACTGATTGGGTACTCCTTGCCAATAGTATGGTTGAATGTTGATTAGTACTTTAACTGAGGGATCCACTCACTTTGTGCTCACGTCTTAATTGCTTCTACCTTTTAAGGGAAATTATATGATAATTATTTATAAAATTTATAACAGGTCATTTGATATAATGGTGAGATAAATAACAATATCTGATGAGATTAATCATATCACCTTTTATATGGGATAGGTAATTCCATAATTTTTGTATAAAATTTATCTTATTATTATCCTTGCCCCTTGTACCAAATGAACCCTAACAATATACGAATTTACCTCTTGAAAATCAAATCTATTTTTTGGTTTAGACTGGTTCTAGAAAGAAGTAATTAGTTCAAGTTATTCAATTGTGAACTCACTAATTTTGATCGAGCTATTAATTTAGTGGAAGGTTCAAAACATTCAAAAATCATGAAATTTAAATTTTAGTTCCATCCCTAGATATAAAAAACCTGACATCACCCTAAATTAAAGTAAATGGTGCTCCACTTGCTTTAGAGCAAGAGTTCATATCTTATTTTTAACTCATCAAGTAGCGTTAATGACTAAAGTTTCTTAAGTTTTTTCTTTTTTAATATCAACATTGTCTCTATAGTATTATTATGATTCTGCTATCCTAATATTAGGTCTTTAAGCATAAATAGTCGTAAAGGTAATAAGGTATACGCATATACGGCCCTTGGGGTCTATATATAATATGAAATGGGTGCTCATGCATGAATGTACCTTGTCAAATTTTGTTGCAGCCGTGAAATTAAGTCAGGGTTTGACCCTTGAAATGAATGGTTATATGTCTCAAAAATTGGATAACCATTTTCCCCGATTGATGTAAAACGAGAATGTATATTAATTCATTAGTACTTCTTGATTTTTAAGGGAACTGTAACAACTTGCTCGTACGTTGTCTCGCCTTCTTTTATTGAGTTCAAAAGTATAAATTCCTAAACAAGAGCCACATTGGACAAAATATACCTGTAGCTAACTTATGTCAATACCTGAAAGATGCTTTTGTTTAAAATTCTGGTACTGTTTCAGAATGGCCCCCCCAAAAAATAGAGGCGTCTTGTTAATCATATATGAATAGTAGTTGGCCATTCACGGCTATGGATGATTTGAAATTTACTCAAAATGAAACTAAGATTTATTAGGTTTAAAGATTTTAGTCATATTTTAAAAATTGTTGTGACACACAAGTAGATAATCAAAAATAAAGTTCATTACTCAAATAGTCACTCAAATATTCGAAATTATTAACTAAAGCCATCTTTCTTTCATTTGTAACAAGAAATTCACTTAACTATGCATCTAACACTCACAAGATCACTTACCTAGAGTTCTGTTACTTTTGAGTGCCAATACCTATTTTACCTTCTGAATTATCAATTTTTATCTTCTTTTTATTATTTTTAACTTTTAATATTTTTCTCTTTTTAATTTATATTATGGACTTACCTATAATAATAAATTTTATTTATAAATTAAAAATAAGTACCGTATTACTGTTCATTCATGTAGAAAACTTTATTCTTTTTGACGCAAGTTACTTAAGCTTCTAAGTAGCGTATAATAGATTGTTTTGACTAGTTTTTGTGGGGTATATATATATATATATATATATATATATATATATATATATATATATATATATATATATATATATATATATATATATATATATATATATATATATATATATATATATATATATATACTTTATTTTTATAAAATTTTACCAATTTATAAATATTGACGATAATTATACTATTTTAAAAATAATAAAAATTAAATACCTCTGAAACTTATGCTTCGTTAAGGCATACGTAAAACCCCTCGCCTACGCCCACATCTTTTAAAATGCTGTTTAATACACATTCTTGTTCCACGCTCTATTCCGCAAAATTATTTATACACTTAAACTTTATAGGTGTCATAACACCCCATTATTGTTTAAAAAATTATATTTGTTTACTCCCTCCTAAGACATCGCCATCCGCGCATCTTAAGACAGCAGAGTTAAATGCGTTCTTACTCTCTTAATCATTGTAAACACCCAAAGAAAGATTATTTTGAAATGTTAATATAACCCCAACCAATGGCAAAATTCCCTCTTCCCCAATGTTTTACCAAACCAAATTGAAGAACCCTAATTTCTTCTTCTTCTTCTTCTTCTTCTTCTTCTTCTTCTTCTTCTTCTAATTTCTACCGAAATTCTGTCAAATTACCATCTAAAGTTTTAATCTTTGAAAGCAAAGATTAATCTTTCTCCTTCTTAAGAACCCTAATTTCTTTCTTTTATTATTGTTATGTCTTTCACCGAAAATTCAATTATCTGATCTTTGAAAGCAAATGCAAATTATCTGGCTTTGATATTGTCTGTTTGTGTTGCATTTGTTGGAATGCCTTCAGAAGGCTCGAATTTGATAAGGTTTTGCACGGAAGAGGAAGAAAACGAGTCAAGTGGAGAAATTCGATGTTACGATGGCTAGTGCTGCCTTTGTTAACAGCTTGGATCCCTTGGAACCCAGGAAGAAGATATTGGATTTGACCATACTATGGTGTAAATGATAGTAAAACTTCTTTGAATAATTTAGTTGTGAAAAATTATAATTGATTAATTTTCTTTTGTTATTCATCTTAGGTTCCACGATCTTGTGATTTTTGGGTTTGGAAGGATTTTGAAATTGATCCTAGATCCAAATTTGTTATTCCAAAATTGCTTGACAAAATGGGTGAACTTGAGAATGTATTAGAAGGCTTTGAAAATCTTGCCAAATCGAGGACAACTTTAAAGGTTGAAAACACTATAGAAGGGGACAAGATGAAGAAGGTTGAGGCTCAATTGGTGAAACTGCAAGTCGATATGGAGAAGATGAAAGAGAAGGATAAGAAATGAAAAAATAAATTGGCTAAGTCAAAGGCTAGGAAAAATATAATTTGTTCATTATATTGGGTATGTGTATTATACTTGTTTCTTGTAGGTATCCATAAATGTCATTGAAAGAAGAAGTAATGAGATTGTCATTGTGAATCTAGTTTTGTCATCTCAATATGTATGTAGTTGTTGCTTGTAGGTTTTATTTTATATGCTTATAATGGACCTTTCATGAATGTAAGTCTTTTGTAGTTTTGTCATCTCAATATTTTGTAGTTTTCTCATCTCAATATGTATGTAGTTATTGCTTATCACTTGTGTTTCTAATAAAGAATTATTTTTAAGCTATGAAGTAAACTGCATAAACTTCATAACTTGAAAATCAACAACAAACACACAAAAGACTTAATATGGCAGCTGCATAAACTGTATTGAAACACATATTTGGTCTCGTTGAGCTAAAAGAAATAAAACATAATAAAAGTCACAAAATGAATTAAAAAAACAAATGTCTGTTGTCATTGTAGCAACAACAAAACAGACACCAAATGTAATAAAATGCGAAATGAAGTCTATAGCTACTTAAAAATCCTTATCATAATACATAATTGCAGTCTACAACCACATAATATTTTAGCATAATGCAGTCTATTGTAATACAGTCATACAAAACAATATCTTCATCAATTAGGTTGATTTGCAGCGGTGCTTTCCTGGCTCAACTTAGTAGCCCTAGATCTTGTTTGAATGAGTTTCTTGCCTCTCAAATGTTGAATATGCCTTGATGGCATAGCTTCCTTACCTTTCTATTGAACACCTCGTGTTGGTTGATAGCCTAGATCTCCAGTTACTTCTACCGAAGACCTTTGTGTAGATGATATTCCATGCTGCCAAAATCCAACAGAAAATCAGACAATGAATTCACATAAATATGACAGGTTGTGTTAGACTTACATTTCGAATTTTTAAGCCACTTTGAGTACGTAAAACTCCCATCCCAACCATCCTTAGCTTATAATATTATGTTCTTACATCAGTGCTAGTACTAACATCCTACATCAACCAGATGCTTGGTAAAAATCTGATAATTATGTAAAAGGATAACGAAAACATTAAAGGGAAGAACTTCATCTTTTGTTTTAAACCTTTTGTCCTACCCCTTCCTCTTCCAGTACTTTGCTTTGGTGGCTTTGAACTACAAACACTTGCAGGCACAGAACTTGCTAAAGTAGCAGCAGTATTACTTCTAGCAGCTTTATGATACCCCGCCTCTTGTTATGACCCTTGTTATGACTATTGCTACATGTCATTTCCACTCTATTTTTGGATACTTTTCCTGTCTTATATTTACCTGGCTCTTTTCTTCTAACCTTCTTTGGCCTTTCTGGCATCTTCTTGGTATGATGTGGTATAACAGTTGGATTTTGTGACTCTGGCCACATATTCATATCTAAAACAGGCTGAAGAAAGTAATTGTATGTTTTCATATAAGTGGTATTACTGTACCAATGAGAAATATAGTTTAAAAGCTTCGATTTTAATAATGAAGGGCAACAACTGCTTGAGCACATGGTATGCCTTTTAACATCCAAGTTCTGCAGGTGCATGTTTGCCTGTTGATGTCCACTAGATGTTTCACTTCACATGCACAAGATCCTTGGTTCACTTTAAATCCAAACTCATCATTACAGAAAATGTTACATTTCATTGACCTTTCTATGTTCTCTTCCAAGACTTTCATGGCCATAGGTGAAAAATCAGTAATCCAAGTGTTTTTAAACTGTCTGAGTTGACCTATTCTGTTTATCATCTTCACCCTTATTTCGTCAAGAATTGTCACTATATTTTTTTTCCCTCCTACAAACTGTCCTCCCAACATATAATCTCAATTTCTTTATAATCAACTCCTGAAAGTTGAATATTCTAATATTAGGTTGTTCTTTTATCCTCTCATTAAATCTTTTGGCCAAGAACTTTGAATTACATAGCTTGTTTCTGTTAGTAAGCTCACATATGTAAACTACATTATAGTTCTTGACTACAAAATCCTTAGTCCTAGAATCATAACTAGCAACTAAAATTCAAGGACATGATGCCTTCTTGCACTTAGCCCTCACCCTTGCAGGTTCTTACATACTTTCCTATAGAAGCCTTTTGTTGAACAAAATACTTAGTTACATCTTCTATGAAATCTATCATACTTGCAAATGCAATTCCAGTTTCCCAAACTATTTTCTTGCAAGTCTTGTCAAAGATTACTCTTCTTTTAGCCTTTCTTATTCTAACTTTAACTTTCTGTTGAACCTCCCCTTCACCTTCATTATCAACATCATATAGATCTTTCTCAAAACTAGCACCTTCATCTGAGTGGTAATAAGGCTCATCACCACCTATCTTACCTTCTAAACTCTTCTTCTTCCTAGATTCATATTCATCATACCCCATACTTCGCCCCCTCTTACCTAGTTCAACATGTTCTTGTTCAGGAGCACTTTTTTCCCTCTTCTTCCTCTTTATAATCCTTCTTTCTGCCCTAAATGCGTTGTATTCCTCATCTGTATCACCGACGTAATCAACTTTTCATTCTTGAAACAACTCCTCATGCTTTGAATCTGAACTATTATCAGTGTTTTTACTAGATTCATATGAGGAGTTTGAACAATCATCAATGGTAACAGCTGTAGGAACATTGTTATTGGCACTATTATCAGCAATATTGGAAGCCTTTTTAGAAGTTTCCAAACCCTTACATTCCCCCCCCCCCCAAATCTTGACCATATTCCTTCTCAAAAGTAACATTACTATCACCCCTACTTCGCTGACATATTCCACTAAGGGGGGCACCACTACAATATCATCAACTATGTGATCTACATATTCCTTCAAAATATCCCAACTTTTTAACTTTTCACAAATACCCATAAGATCCTTATCAATCTTAATTACTACCAAACCAGGATAATTGGTTGGTTGTAACCCTTTCCCTTTTCACTATATACCCCATGAGGTATTACAACTTATTACAGACCAAAGTTTAAAAATTACATCAGAAATCAAACTATAACCAAGGAGCCTAATCCAGACTCAAGGTCTAAAATTTGAGGTGAACCAACTCCGAAGATCAAGATTTTCCAAAGCCTTTCTCTCATTTGGGGTGTATCGATAGTTCCCAAGAGCCTCGAGGCGGACTCTGGGTAGAGCTTACAACCCAAATACATTGCAGATCAGATTGTAGTGTAGTGTGGAAAGGCCAGCCCTCAAATTTACAAGTTTAGAGGGAACTCAAGGTCCCAAGGCAAGACTCATCGGAGGGGAGCAGAACTTAGAGTTTGAGAATAAGTGTAAGTACATAGAGAGGGTTAGGGAAGGATATGGCAGGCTTGTGGTCATACCTACTAGTAAGGCATGCTGGCACACCCCTGACCAGCATGTTAGCTACGTTTGGGAGCTAAGACCCATTGAGGGTCAAGTTCAGACCTGAGCAGTAATTTAGATATTGCCAGGCCTTGAACCCTAACTCAAACACATAGAGGGGAATATGGGTGTAGGAATTCTTCATAGAAACAGGTACAAAGAGAATAGCATACAGGTTAATCACTAAGCATGAATGGTAAGGCAAAAAAGATTGCAGAAGCTGTAAATAAACAAATGGGGATGATGGTTGAAGTTAAATCAGAATATACTAGTTGCAGGGGAAACTAACAAGTAAAGCAGAAGTCTTGCAGACCCAAATTACAAGCAAGCAATATAAGAGATCTCAGATGAGAGTAGAGAATTGAAAAGTATTGTGATTGAGAGTGTGTATAAGAATATGTGTGTATTGAAGGTTCCAAGTTGTTCTAAGTGCAAAAGGGTCGTGTCCCTCTGATAGTGCAAAGGACAAGTAAGAAAAGGTAAGAAAATAACTTGCAATCAATCATATAAAGTTTCCCTTTAGTTAAGGGATTCTGATTTCAAACGGATAGAAGACATTTAAGGAAAGAGTTTGATTAAAATCTTTTCCAAAGTAACACAGGAAGGATAAATACATAAGGATTAATTAACGCAATATCCAATGGTACACGGTTGGTAAAAAGAAAAAGGAAAGAGGATCAATAAAATGTTTTGTAAAATCAAAATTATAGGCTTAACTCGAATGGACCAAGTCAGGAATAGGAAAAAAGGATTCAATTAGAGAAAATTAGTAGCAATCAATCAAACCCTCATTAGAGGATGTCATAATCATTTGATTAGTTGGTAAAACCTTTTGAAAGAGGAGTTCTCACATATAAAGCACAAAATTATGTGAATCAAGAGTGCTAATTAGAAAAGACAGGAATGAGAAGAAGCAAGGAAGAAAATTCAGAGTCACAACAAAGAGATACACAATCAGTTCATAGACTTAGAATGAATCTGATAGTCCAAAGTAGAACTCAAACACAAAATCAAAGCTTGCCAAAAGAAAACCCCAAATCCTAGGGTTTCCACTTGATCAGATAAAGATACAAGAAGTTAAGACACTGATAAAGGTTCAGAAGTCTCTTTTAGAGACTTATGAGAAACAAACAGACACGATCGCAACTTTGAAACAACTGAGTGAAAGAGTCGTTTTGAGAGCATAAAGAACAAGTCTAAGAAAAGCTCGGGACTTGAACAAAATTCAGAAAGGAAGAGAGATAATACAAACTTAAGATGAAACATGCTTGGAAAGAACACGAACAAAATCCAGTAAAGCAAACAAAATTAAAGAACTCCATATGAGACATATACTGTAGAATAATACTAGAAAGCACAACAAGGAACATGTAGGAAAATATAGCAGAGATTAGCATGTGAGCCTAGTCTTGAGGCACAGTAGAATACCAAGCACATGGGTATCACGTATAGTAGAAAAAAGAAGAGCATAAGAACAACACATGCGTGGTAAAAAAACACACGAGCATAGTACAGACAAACACTCATAAAGAGAAGAAAAGGAAGAATCAAAAGATGTTCCTAATTCGAAGACAAACAATTTTAAAAGGACATTTTGGGGAAAGCACTTTAAAAGTCGAGTAAAGCACAAACCATTACAAATATTAAGAAAAATAAATGGAGAAAAAACCTCGAACAGCCTAGGGTTCTGGAGAAACCCTAAAAATGAGAAAGGCTTGGAAAAGTCAGATCCTGGGGTCGGATAAGCGAGAATCAGGTTCCTGAGGCTTGAATATGCCGGAACAAAGGCCGGATAGGCCATAGAACCATAGATCTAAGAAGATCTGATAGGGAACCATCAAGGTCAAAGCCTTGATTCTTCAAATATCGAACACACATGAATAATAAGGAGACTCCTTGGTAAATACTACAAATAGAGTAAATAAGGAGACTCCTTGTTTCTGCGGACGCTGCAGACGTACCTTAAAGTCTCCGTATCTCTCCTGGCCTCAAGGATAGTGCACCTGAGATGAAGTACCTGGCGCAGAAAAGGCATGAGTACATCACATCGGTACTCAGTTAGTGTGGTGTACTCAGTTAGTTCCAAGCCTAACCTCGGTCGGGTAGTGACGAGGAAGCTCAGGGCCCTACTAAGGTTACAGAATATAATAATAACGTACAATATTAAATAAGATGGAAATAATGTAAACCAGCAGTGAAATAAGACATAATTTATGAGGCAACAACAACTAAGTGATGAACAGAGTAAACACAGAAATGTACAACTCAACACCGAAATACCAAATGAGGATCTCCCAGGATACCGTCCTGTAGTTCATTCCATCAAGTTTTCGAGGAGCTCCCGGGATACCGTATAGTAGTCCATCATATGAGTATAACCGAAAGATCTCCCGGGATACCATCATGTAGTCCAACTATCAATGTGTAGAGGAGTTCTGTTGGGAATCTAACCCGTAGTTCCAAAGTAAAGTGCAGGGGGATCTACCGGGAATCTAACCCGTAATCCCAAAATAAACAAACAAGGGGGGAGCTATCGGAATCCCACGTCCGTACCCCCAATGTAAATGCGCAACCACAACCAGAAGATATTCAAAAAGACATACAAAAGACAAGCAACATCTAGTACTAGCCTAACATGTTTCACGTAATACAGTCAAGGCCACTTAAACAAGTAGGCAAGTTAAATCAACCAAACATGTCTTTCTAATCTAACACGGATTATAACTGCAAGTAAAATAAAGCAAATACAAGAAAAACTTAGTCTCAATATCATAAGTAAAAACTGGATTTTCAACGATTAGATCAAGTACGCGCTCGCCCCCTTACTTACGAGGCACTCATTTACCGAATAACATATCCTAAGGGAAAGGTCCCCCACACAAGGTTAGACAAGCCACTTACCTCGAATTGGTTAAAAAATCAACTCGAAATCACACTTTTGCTGTGAATATCTGACTCCAAATGGCCCAAATCTATTCAATTCAATTATATATTGTAAATAACATCGCAAGAAACTAATTCTACTATTTAATTCAAAACTAAGGCGCGAAATTAGGTAAAATGACTAAAACGCCCCGAAGGCCAAAGTCTCGGAATCAGATAATTTTCACATTTTCAGAACCCTCGTACTCTCACGAGTCTAATCATATAAAAATCTCCCAAATCGAAGGTCAAACACCTACTCAAAACTCAATAGTTTGGTCTACGAAGTTTTCCTCATTTTTCATTCAAAAATATGAATTAAGGAAGAATTTGTGATTAGATTAGTGGGTTTTAAGCATAAGAGAGTAGGGAATCGTTACACAATCATTGCCCTCGAAAATCCCTCGAAATTTCTCCCAAATCTGAGCTCCCAAGCTTGTATTTTGATAAAAAGGCTAACCCTCGGATTTTGAAATCTTTAAATCTATCCAGGTATTTAATGCATCGTGAACACAGAGGAATTCTCGTGTTCGCGAAGAAGAAAAATAAATGCTGCTGAAAATGCCCTTCGCGAACGTGAGGAAGGGGCTGCGAACGCGAAGCTTCGCGAACGCGACAGTCGGGACGCGAACGTGATGAGGAAACTGGTCCTCCTCTAGAATTACTCTATGCGAATGCATGAAGGAGGACGCGAACGTGATCAAGGAGTAAGTCAAAGCTATGCGAACGCGGGAGGAGAGCCGCCAACACAAAGAGAGATATGGGACCTACAACTGCTGAAGGATGTTCTGCAAGTTTTACAATTCCAAATGGCTCTGTTGAGCGTTTGAAACACATCCGAGGCCCCCGAGACCTCAACCAAACCTACAGACATATCCCATAACATCATACGAACTTTTAACAATCCTTAAACCACCTAAAACAATGCCGGAAACTCGAATTAATCAATGATTTGAGCCTAAGAACTTCAATTTTCATCAAAACATGCTTTCAATAAGAAACCTAACTAAAACTCGTCCGATTGACCTGAAATTTTGCTCAGACATCCCAAATGAAATACAGAGCTACAGCAACTTCCAGAATTCTATTCCAACCCTCAGATAAAAAACTCACTATCGAGATAAAAACTTCAAAAACTGAAACTTCGGCATTTCAAGCCTAAATGAGCTATGGACTTCCAAAATGCATTCCGAACATGCTCCCAATCCCAAAATCACCTAACGAAGCTAATGGAACCATCGGATTTCCATTCTGAGTTTGTCTTCATAGTGTTACGACTACAGACCACTTTTCAACACATAAGCTCTCATTTAGGGACTAAGTGTCCCAAAACTCTTTGAAACCCAACACTGAACATCCCGACTGACCAAAATACGAGAAATAAACTTAGGGGAAGCAGTTAATGGGTGATCGGGACATAAATTCAAAAATTACTGACCGGGTTGTCACATCCTCCTATAGTTAAACATTTGTTCTTCCTCGAACGAGCATAGAGAACATACCTGAAATAGTGAAAAAATGAGGGTATCGGATGTGCATACCCCGCTCAGTCTCCCAAGTCGCCTCCTCGGTCCGCTGACCCCGCCACTGAACCTTTAGTGAAACGATATTCTTTGACCTCAACTTTCTAACCTGCTTGTCAAATATAGCCACTGGCTCCTCAACACAGGATAGATAATTCTTTCCAACTCGACTGAGCTGAAATCTAACACGTGCAACGGGTCATTGTGATATCTCTGGAGAATCAAAACATGAAATACCGGATGGACTCCTGCCAAACTCAGAGGTAAGGAAAGCTCATAAGCAACCTCCCCAACTCGCCTCAAATTGTCAAAAGGGCTAATAAACCTCGAACTCAAATTCCCTTTCTTTCCAAACCTCATGATGCCCTTCATAGGCCAAACCTGTAGCAGAACTCGCTCTTCGACCATATATGATACATCACGAACCTTCCTGCCCGCGTAACTCTTCTGTATGGACTGGGCTCTATGGAGTTATCCCGAATCACCTTAACCTTCTCTAATGCATCTTGAACCAATCCTGTACCTAATAGTCGGGCCTCACCCGGCTCAAACCAACCCATCAGAGACCTGTACCTCCTACCATATAAAGCCTCATACGGCGCCATATAAATGCTGGACTGATAACTATTATTGTAAGCAAACTCCGCCAATGGTAAGAATTGATCCCAAGACCCTCCAAACTCAATCACACACGCACGGAGCATATCCTCAAGATTCTGTATAGTACTCTCAAATTGCTTGTCCATCTGGGGGTGAAATGTTGTGCTCAGCTCCACTCAAGTACCCAACTCCTACTGAATGACTCTCCAGAACCGTAATGTGAACCGAGTACCTCGATCCGTAATAATAGAAACTGAAATACCATGCAGATGAAAAATCTCCCGGATATAAATCTCTACCAACCGCTCCGATGAATAAGTAGTACACACAGGGATAAAATGAGCGGACTTGGTCAGGCGGTCCACAATCACCCAAATGGCATCAAACTTCTTCACTGTCCGAGGGAGACATACTACAAAATCTATGGTGATCCTCTGCCATTTCCACTCTAGAATCTCTATTTTATGAAGCAACCCACCTGGTCTCTAGCGCTCATTCTTCACCTGCTGACAGTTGAGGCATCTAGCTACATATCCAACTATATCTTTCTGCATCCGCCTCCACCAATAATGTTGTCTCAAGTCCTGATACATCTTTGCGGCACCCGAATAAATGGAATACCACGAACTATGAACCTTTTCAAAAATCAAATCCCGAAGCCCATCAACATTGGGCACACAAATCTGGCCCTGCATCCTCAATACCCGTCATGTGCAATGGTCACATCTCTGGCATTGCCGTGCTGAATCGTATCCTTAAGGACAAGTAAATTAGGGTCATTATACTGCCACTCCCTAATGCGATCGAATTAGGAAGACCGAGAAACCACACAAGCTAGGACCCGACTAGGCTCCGAAAGATCCAATCTCAAAAATTGACTGGCTAAGGCCTGAACATCCATCGCCATAGGCCTCTGCGAAGCTGGTAAATATGCCAAACTCCCCAAACTCTCCGCCCGGTGACTCAAGGCATCTGCTACCACATTGGCCTTGCCCCGATGATACAGAATGGTAATATCATAATCCTTTAGCAACTCAAACCACCTTCTCTGGCGCAAATTTAGGTCCTTATGCTTGAGCAAATGCTCAAACTCCTATGCTCAGTATAAATCTCGGAAGGCACACTGTACAGGTAATGACGCTAGATCTTCAAGGCATGAACAATTGCAGCTAACTCAAGGTCGTTGACAAGGTAGTTCTTCTCATGTATCTTCAACTTCCTGGATGCGTAGGCAATCACCCTACCATCCTGCATCAACACCGCTCTGAGGACAACTATCGAGGTATCACAGTAGACAATATAAGACCCCGAACCGGTAAGAAATAACAAAATTGGGGCTGTAGTCAAAGCTGTCTTGAGCTTCTAAAAGCTCCCCTCACACTCCTATGTCCACTAAAATGGGGAACCCTTCTGGATCAATCTAGTCATAGGGGCCGTAATCGATGAAAACCCCTCCACGAAACGATGGTAGTTGCCCGCCAAACTAAGGAAACTGTGGATATTTGTAGCTGAGAACGGCCTGGGCCAATTCTATACGACCTCTATCTTCCTCAGATCTACCCGAATACCCTAGCTCGAAATAACATGGCCTAAGAATGCCACTAAATCCAACCAAAACTCACATTTTGAGAACTTCGCGTATAAGTTCTTCTCTCTCAGGATGCGAAGCACGATCCTCAGGTGCTTCTAATGATCTTCCCGACTCTGGGAACACACCAGAATATCATCAATAAAAAGAATAACAAACGAGTCGAGATATGCCTTGAATAAACTATGTATCAAATGCATAAAAGGTGTTGGGGCATTGGTCAACCCAAATGAAATAACAAGGAACTCGTAATGACCATACTGGGTCCAGAAGGTAGTCTTCGGGTTATCTGGCTCCCGAATCTTCAGTTGATGGTAACCTGAGCGCAAGTAAATCTTAGAAAACATATGTGCTCCCTGAAGCTGGTCAAATAGATCATCAATATGAGGCAAAGGATAACGGTTCTTCACTGCAACTTTGTTCAGCTGGCGATAATCAATACACAGACACATAGAACCATATTTTTTCTTCACAAACAAAATAGGAGCACCCCACGGTGAAACACTGGGTCGAATAAAACCCTTATCAAGAAATTCCTGCAACTGATCATTCAATTTCTTCAACTCAGGAGGAGCCATATGACACGGATGAATGGAAATGGGCTGAGTGCCCGGTAACAGGTCAATGCCAAAATAAATGTCTCTATTGGGCGCCATGCCTGAAAGATTAGATGGAAACACATCAAGATAATCCCGTGCTACTGGAATTGAATCAACAAAAGGGGTATCAGCACTAACATCTCTCACGTAAGCTAAATATGCGGCACACCCCTTCTCAACCATACGCTGAGCTTTAAGAAAAGAGATAACTCTACTAGAAGTGTGATCTAAAGTACCACTCCACTCAACACGCGAAATACCTGGCATAGTTAGCGTCACGATCTTGGCGTGACAATCAAGAATAGCAAAATGGGGCGACAACAAGTCCATGCCCAAAATAATGTAAAAATCAAGCATACTGAGTAACAATTAATCTGCTCTAGTCACAAAATCACGAATAGTAACAAATAGGACCGATAAACACGATCTTCAACAAGAGAATCCCCCATAGGAATAGAAACATAAACGGGGGAACTTAAAGAATCCCGAGGCACACCCAAATGCTGAGCAAAGTAAGAAGGCACATAAGAATAAGTAGAGCCCATATCGAATAGAACGGATGCCTCTCTATGAAAAACCAGTGTAATACGTGTGATAAGAGAGTCGGAGGCAACAACCTCAGCACGTGGGGAAGGGCATAATATCTTGCCTGGCCTCCCTCTCGAGAGCGAATCTACCTCCCAGGACTCCACCTCTAGCTGGATGAGCGGGTGAGGCGGCAACTGGAGCTATAACCATAGCCTGGGAACTCTGCGGGGCATGCTGAGGCTGAGTAGTCTGTGGAGATGTACCCCTACCAAGTCTGGGGAAGTCCCTAACCATGTGGCATGTATCACCACACTCAAAACAAGCTCTGGGAAGGCGCGGCGGCTATGGCTTACTAGGGCTCGATCTGCTGGACTGACCTCTGGAAACACCTCGCACAGGAGGCGCAATAGAAACCGAAGGTGCATAGCAAGGCTCCTGAGGTATAGGCGGAGCTGGAGCACTGCTGGCTGCTGGAAGAGCTAAATTAACGGGGTGACCAACTAAACCCCTACCATGTCGACCTGTTGTTGGGGTGCGGGCACCAGAGTAGTGGCCCGATTATCAAGACCTCTTGGCCTCTCTCTCCACTCGCTCCCTGGCGAGTATACTCTTGATCCTCCTAGCAATGCTCACTACCTGCTGATAAGTAATGTCCATCTTCGACTCTCGAGCCATGCTAGATCTAATGGGTGGGATAAGACCCTCGATGAACCTGCAAACTCTCTCACAGACTATAGCAACCAAGGCCGATGCATGCCTGGCCAATCTGTTATAACGGATAACATACTCCGAAACAGTCATAACACCCTAGCGCAAATATTCAAACACTATGCGCCATGTGTTCTTGAGACTCTGGGGGACGAACTCTCTCATAAACATATCCGAGAATTGGGTCCAAGTTAGTGAAGCAGCCTCGACTGGACTGTCTATCTCATAAGTGCGCCACTAGCCATATGCGGCTCTCCAAAGCTGAAAAGTAGTAAAAGAAACCCCACTGGACTCTACTATGCCATAGTGCGAAGAATATGGTGGCACTCCTCTAGAAATCCCAAGGCATTATCTGATGCTAATCCACTAAACACTGGAGGATCATACTTATTGAACCTCTCAAGTCTCCGCTGCTCGTCCTCTGAAGCAGTTGACCCGTCCTCTGGCTGAACTGGCACTGCAGGTGGTGCAGGAATAATCTCGGGAGTCTGCTCAACCTGCACTCACTGCTCAGGAGTGCGGACGGCGGGAGTCTGTGCTCCTCCCCCGGCCTAAGATGTGGCTGCAGCAAGGGGAAACAACCCTGTCTGAGCCAAGGTGGTGTACATACTAATGAACTGAGCCAAAGTATCCTGGAGAGCTGGAGTAGTAGTGGCAGTTGTTGGTGGTGCCTCAATGGCAGCTCACGTAGGTGCTCTGGCTGTACCACATGCGTGTCCTCGGCCTCTACCCCGACCCCAGCCTCTAACAGCTGCAGTAGGGGGCGCGGGTGCCTGATCATTCCAAGTAGTGCGTGTCTTCACCATCTTTTGATAAAATAGAAGACATAATTTTAGAATTTTGTGATGTCAAAACATCGCACGACAAGGAAATCAAATGAAGTGGAAACTTTCCTCACAGTTACATAGCCTCTCGTAGATAAGTACAGATGTCTCTGTACCGATCAGCGAGACTCTAATAAACCAGCCTGTGTCCCGTGACTCCTATGTCTAGAGCTTTGATACCAACTTGTCGAGATCCTAGTTCGCTCTCCGTGAACATGTCGTGATGGCACCTAGTCCCTATAACTAAGTAAGCCTAACAATGAGGAAAAATAACATAACTTGCAAAATAATTAATTAAAACTGAACAACTAAAAGAAATATGTATATAACTATCGTTAGGCATACACAACTCAAAATAAATGCAGAAGTCTACTATAACACCAGAAAACTCACGGGAGCACAACTATCGAATAGTAATACATGGCTATAACTTCAGAATATCTAAAGAAAAAGTAAAGAAGAAGTCTAAATACTATAGATGGAGTAAAAAAGGAGACTCCTTGGTCTGCGGACGCTGCAGAATTACCTCAAAGCCTCCGTAGCTCTCCTGGCCTCAAGGATAGTGTGCCTGAGATGAAGTACATGGGTCTGCACATGAAAAACATGCGCAGAAGAGGCAAGAGTACACTACAGCGGTACTCAGTAAATGCCAAGCCTAACCACGGTCAGGTAGTGAAGAGGAAGGTTAGGGCCCTACTAAGGTTAAACAATATAATAAGAACATACAATATGAAATAAGAAGGAAACAATGTGAACCAACAGTAAAATAAGACAGAATTTACGAGGCAACAACAAATAAGCGATGAATAGAGCAAACACAGAAATGTATAGCTCAACACTGAAATACCAAATAAAGATCTCCCAAGATACCGTCCTGTAGTCCATTCCATCAACTTTTTGAGGAGCTCCGGGGATACCGTCCCGTAGTCAATCATATGAGCACAACAGAAGGATCTCCCAGGATACCGTCTCGTAGTCCAACAATCAATGTGCATAGGGGATCTACCAGGAATCCAACTCGTAGTCCCAAAGTAAAGTGCAAGGGGATCTACCGGAATCTAACCCGTAGCCCAAAGTAACGTGTAGGGGATCTACCGGGAATCTAACCTTTAGTCCCAAAGTAAACAAACAATGGGGGGGGGGGGGGGGGGGGAGCTACCGGAATCCCACATCCGTAGTCCCAATGTAAATGCGCAATCACAACCAGAAGATATTCAGAAAGACGTATAAAAGACAAGCAACAGGTAGTACTAGCCTAACATGCTTCGTGTAATACAGTCAAGGCTACTTAAACTAGTAGGCAATTTAAATCAACTAAACATGTCTTTCTAATGTAACACAGGTTATAATTGCAAGTAAAATAAAGAAAATACGAAAGAAACTCAATCTTAATATCATAAGTAAAAACCGGATTTTCAATGATTAGCTCAAGTACGCGCTCATCGCCTCACATACGAGGCACTCAATTACCAAATAGCATATCCTAAGGGAAAAGTCCCCCACACAAGGTTAGATAAGCCACTTACCTCGAGCATCTGACTCCAAATGGCCCAAATTTATTCAATTCAATTATACATCATAAATAACATCGCAAGAAACTGATTCTACTATTTAATTCAAAGTTAAGTCGCAAAATTAGGTAAAATGACTAAAACGCCCTGACGGACAACGTCTCAAAATTAGATAATTTTTATATTTTCAGAACCCTCGTACTCTCACGAGTCTAATCATATAAAAATCTCCCTAATCGGAGGTCAAACACCTACTCAAAACTCAATAGTTTGGTCTATAAAGTTTTCCCCATTTTTCCTTCAAAATCCAAATTGAGGCAGAATTTATGATTAGATTAGTGGGTTTTAAGCATATAAGAGTGGGGAATCGTTACTCAATCGTTGCCCTCAAAAATCCCTCGAAATTTCTCCCAAATCCGAGCTCCCAAGCTTGTGTTTGGATAAAAAGGGTAACCCTCGCATTTTGAAATGTTTAAATCTGTCCAGGTATTTAAAGCATTGCGAACATGGAGGAAGTCGCGTGTTCGAAAAGAAGAAAAACAAATGCTGATGAAAATGCCCTTCGCGAACGCGAGGAAGGGGTTGCAAACGCAAAGGCCTAGAAACGCGAAGCTTCGGGAACGCGACAGTCTGGACGCGAACGCGATGAGGAAACTGGTCCTCCTCTAGAATGACTCTACGCGAATGCATGAAGGAGGACGCGAACGTGATGAAAGAGTAAGTCAAAGCTATGAGAACACGGGAGGAGAGCCGCCAACACGAAGAAAGATCTGGGACCTACAACTGCTGAAGGATTTTTTGCAACTTTTACAATTCCAAATGGCTCCGTTGAGCATTCGAAACACACCCGTGGCCTCGGGACCTCAACCAAACATACAGACATATCCTATATCATCATTCAAACTTATAACAATCCTTAAACCACCTAAAACAATGTCGTAAAGTTGAATTAATCAATGATTTGAGCCTAAGAACTTCAATTTTCATCAAAACACACTTTCAATCAGAAACCTAACCAAAACATGTCCGATTGACCTGGAATTTTGAACACACATTTCAAAGGACATGACGGAGATACTGTAACTTCCGAAATTCCATTCCGACCCTCGGATCAAAAACTCACTATCGGATCGAAACTTCAAAAACTCAAACTTCGGCATTTCAAGCATAAATTAGCTACGGACTTCCAAAATGCATTCCGAACACGCTCCCAACCCCAAAATCACCTAACGGAGCTAACAGAACCATCGAATTTTCATTCTGAGGTTGTTCTCACATTGTTTTGACTACGGACCACTTTCCAACACTTAAGATCTCATTTAGGGACTAAGTGTCCCACTACTCTCCGAAACCCAACACCGCAAAATTGCAGAAATAAATTTAGGGGAAGCAGTTAATGGGGGATAAGGGCATAAATTTTAATAATAACCGGCCGATTCGTCACAAGCGTGACCCATCGTGAACGTGAAGGGCTCGTCGCGAACGCGAAGTGCATTTTCGGCTAGTGATTTTTAAAAGACCAAAAAAAACAGAACACTTTCGGGATTGTATAAAAGTTTCATAAGCCTCTTCTTCTCTAAAGCTCTTAGGTTATTTTTGAAGCATTTCTTCATCATAATCTCATGGGTGAGTAATATTTAACTTGTATTCTTCCATTTTTATCAACACCCACTAGATTTCTAGACCTAAAGCATGTGATTAAGGATAGAAAATTAGGGATTTGGGAAGAATTAGAGATTTTTAGATTAATTGCGATTTAGACCTTGTTTTTGGGGTTGGATTTGAAAAAAAATTATATATTCAGGCTTGCGGAAGAATCGGTAATCGGGTTTTAGTCAGAACCTCGTGTTTTTACCAAGCTTGTCCGGGGTCGATTTTAGAATTTTTGAAAAGAATGATTAGAAAGCTATAATTTGGCATCGAAATTGAATGTTGTAGCATTTATTAATGTTAGGAAGTCGATTATGCATAGATACAATTGATTTGGAGCCAAATTCGAAAGGAAAGTAGGTGTTTGAGGCTTGAGTTGGTCATGGAAGTTTAAGGTAAGTGTCCGGTCTAACCCTAGCTCAAGGGATTAGGAGTTGAGTCCTATTTGCTATTTTCTCCTTGTTGAGTATGACGTATAGGCATGGTGACGAGTACCTACGCGTTGGAGTCGAGCATGTCCGTGAGTCTTAAATTGATACTTGTTGTATTCTTAGTGATATTACAAATGCTTTATAGGGTGAATTCTTGATAATGAGTAAAGACTCAGTTTATTTTCATGAAAGTTGCTTATGATTGAGAAAGGGTGATAACTGAGATGAGTTGGAGTTGAGTTAAGAGTGTTTATAGCTGTTTTTCCCTTGCCGGGACGTATAAACTAGTACAAATGAATTCCCTTGCCAGAATGGTGTAATTTATTGTTGATCCCTTGTTGGGATTGTTATTATGATCATTATTAACTGTATATTGAAACGGGTTTCACACCGCAATAATTATATATATATATAACTGTTGCAGCGTGCAACCCGATCCATATATATATATATAACTGCTGCAGCGTGCAACCCGATCCAATATAATACAGTATGAAACCCGATCCATATATATATATATATATATATATATATATAACTATTGCGGTGTGAAACCCGTTTCAATATACCGTTAATAATGATCATAATAACGATCCCAGCAAGGGATCAACAATAAATTACACCATTCTGGCAAGGGAATTCATTAGTACTAGTATATACGTCCCAGCAAGGGAAAAACAATATATATATATATATATATATATATATATATATATATATATATATATATATATATATATATATGTGTGTGTGTGTGTGTGTGTGTGTGTGTGTGTGTGTGTGTGTGTGTGTGTGTGTGTGTGTGGATTGGGTTGCACGCTGCAACAATGTTAAATGATAAGGGATCGGATTGCACATCGCAATAGTATTGTTGTTGTATTGTTGTAGATATTGAATTGTCCTTTCATATTGTATTAAGTTTTTGTTGGATTTGATATGTTTCCCCAGAGCATGTACCCCCTCCCATTTAAATTGCTTATTCCTGTTTACTTTCCGCCATATAGTATATAACTGCACAGGTTTATCTGGATTCTGGTCCTAGCCTTGTCACTACCTCGCTAGGGTTAAGCCAGGCACTTACCAGCACATAGGGTCAGTTGTGTTGATACTACAGTGTGCACTCTGTGCAGATACTGGAGCAGTACTTTGTCAGCAACAGTAAGGGAGCTAGCCTTCAGCCTATCAAGATTTTGAGGTAGTCCTGCAGGCGTCTGCAGGCCCCGACATCTCCTCTATCTTTTATTATCTTCTTTTATCACTTGTATCCGAGACATATGGTGTTTCTCTCTTTCAAACATTTGTATGTAGTAATCATAGTTAGTCTATGAATGTTGTGACACCTGTTTCTTGGTATAGGCACATGTTTATTTACGTATTATTTTGGTTTATTTTGTCCAAGTCTTCCGCTTAATCTCATATTCCGCTGTTATTTAAATGTTTATCACTTGTTAATATAAGTTGTAAAAGGGATTAAAATAAAAGAGTTAAAGATTCCTAATTGTGTGGTTTGCAAGGCATCTACGAGTAGGCACCATCACGACCCCCGAGAGTGGGAATTCCGGGTCGTGAAAACTCGTCACTTTACCTATACGACACACACATGGATTTTCACATAGCAATTAAGTCGGGGGGTCCCTAATCCCTCGAGTCAAAGTTAGACACAACAATTACCTCAATCCACAAGCTATTTACTGCTCAATTACCGTTTTTCCTTTAGCTTCCACCTCAGAATCACTCATATTTAGTTATTATTAATTTAATAACATCAATTTTCACTAAAGAAATCAATTCAAATACATAATTATAAGTTTCCCAACATTTCTCCTAAAAAGCCAAAAAATGACCCCAAGCCCGCGTGGTCAAAACCTGAAGTTCGAACGAAAATCCGATAACGCATTCACCCCCGAGCCCGGACATACAATTGGTTTTGGAATCCGACCTCAATTTGAGGCCTAAATCCCTAAATTTTGAAATCCCTAATTTCTACCCAAAACCCCCCAATTTTACCATGAAATCGTTAGATTCTAGGTTGAAATCTTGTAAAATAAAGTGATAGATTGAAAGAAAATAGTTAGGAATCACTTGCCTTTGATTTGGGGAAGAAAGTCTTTGACAAATTGCCTAGAGAGTTTCTTGTGTTTGGAAGTTTTTAAAAATGAGAAAATTCCTGTCTAAGTTAAGACTTATCAGTTGCAGATGTTGCATTTGTGAAACATGCAAATGTGAACTCCTCGCATTCCTGCAGCCTTCGCTAATGCGAACAGCTTGTCGCAAATGCGAACTTGGACTTCTCAAATGCATACCTATTCTTTGCAAATGCAAAACTGCCCAGTCCCCTCCCATGCTCGCAAATGCAAAATTTCTTCGCAAATACGAGACTCGGCTCACAAATGCAAGATCTATAGACCTGAAGCATACCAAATATATTTTTGAAGTTCATTTCACTCGTTGGCCTATCTGAAACTCACCCGAACCATTAGGAATCCAAATCAAACATGCACATAAGTCTTAAAATATCATACGAATTTTGCTCGTGCGATAAAATCACCAAAATAATATCTATAACTATGGATTTAGCACCAAAACACATGAAATTCTTAAAAACACTTTGAAATTTCTATTTTCACAACCGGAAGTATGAATCACGTCTAATCAGTTCCATTTCTCACTAAATTTCATATATAAGGAATAAATATTATTTTGGACCTGTAGCGGACTCTGGAACCAAAATACAGACCCGATACCAATAAGATCAAACATAGACCAATTTCTTAAAACCATTTGATTTTTAGTCTTACAATTTTCATCAAAATTTTATTTCTCGGGTTAGGGACCTCGAAATTTAATTCCTGGCATACTCCCAGATCTCATATTTTAATATGGACTTACTGGGACTATATAATACCTGTATCTGTTTACTCAAAATATTGAGTGAAGTCAACTAAATGAACTTTTAAAGGAAAAAATTATTATTTCATCAATTTTTCACACAAAAGCTTTCCGAAAATATGCCCAGACTATGCACACAAATTGAGGAGGAATGAAATAAGGTTTTGAAGGCCTTGGAATACAGAAGTGGGCTTTAAAATATAATATGACTTTTTGGGTCATCACACAAGCCAATGTTAAAGATTCATTAAGCCAACTCTCATACATTTCAATAATTAATAGTAATTAAGTTGTAACGAGTTACAATGAAAGCGGAAATTCATAATTGCCTCAACATATATATTATACTACCTGGATCTGGAGTCACAATTCACAAACTTATAATATTTCACTACAAATAATTGTCTGAAAAAATACAACTATTTTCGAAATGAAAGAAAAGCAAAATGAAAATTCTAGAAAGGGACTCCAAGGTCTGCGGACACCGGCAAATCTACCTTGAGTCTCCTATAGGATGGATTTAGTTTCCAACCTCACGATCAACTTGGGCCAGTACCAGAATCTGCACCCCGGAATCGATTTGGAAGAATGAACTTCAATTATTTAAGCTCTAAGTTGGAAAAATTGACTAAGATTGACTTTTTAGCCTTTGACCTCGAAATGGAGTTTAGTTGGTTCCGTTAGCTTCGATGGGTGGTTTTTGACTTAGGAGTGCGTCCGATTTGTAATTTGGAGGTCCGTAGTCTAATTAGTCTTGAATTGGTGAAAATTGGATTTTTGGGATGTTGACCGGGTAGAATTTTTGATATCAAGGTCAGATTCCTATTTCGGAAGTTGGAATATGTCCCTAATGGTAAATGAGACTTGTGTGAAAAATTTAAGGTCAATCGAAGGTAATTTGATAGGTTTCAGCATCAGTTGTAGAAGTTGAAGTTTCAAAGTTCATTCATTTTGAACTTTAAAAGTCTAAAACAAATACAAATGTTGAACAAAAGATAGTAAAACAGAAGTGATAGACAGGGACTTCGAGGTTTTGTGAACACCGACAGATCTACCTTAAGTTTCCATGGTCCAATCCGAGCTACTACGCCTCTCGATCAACTGGGATCAATGCAAAATTTTGCACAGGATGTGTAGAGTGCAGTATCAGTACAACCAGACCCATGTACTGGTAAGTGTCGAGTCTAACCTTGGTGAAGTAGTGATGAGGCTAAGACAAGACACGTACTAGTAAAGTTGTGCAGTATAACAATATATATATATATATATATATATATATATATATATATATATATATATATATATATATATATATATATATATATATATATATATATATATTGTGAAGTCTTGACCAATCGTCTTTAGAATTAAACCCTCGATCCCCTATTAACGCTCCTTACTTCTGAGTTTATTTCTGATATTTTGAATTGCCAGAATGTTCAGTTTTAAGTTTCGGTGAGTTTTCGGACACTTAGTCCTTAAATGAGAGCTTCAGTGTTGGAAAGTTGACTATAGTCGGAACAATGCAAAGACAATATTGAAATGGAAATCTGATGGTTCCGTTAGCTCCGTTAAGTGATTTCAAGCTTAGGGGCGTGTTCAAATTGTGTTTTGGAGGTCCGTAGCTAATTTAGGATTGAAATGCCGAAATTTGAATATTTGAAGTTTCCTGTTTAATAGTGAGATTTTGACCCGAGAGTTGGAATGGAATTTCGAGAGTTGTAGTAGTTACCCTGTATCATTTGGGACGTGTGTGAAAAGTTTTAGGTCATTCTAAAGAGGTTTGATAGATTTTTTATCGAAAATGTATTTTTAGAGTTTTTGGAATTCTTAAACTTGAATCGGATGAAAAATGGGTGTTTTGATGTTGTTTTGACCGTTTTGAAGGTTGGAACAAGTTTGAATGAGGTTTTACGATTGGTTGGCAGGTTTTGTTGAGGTCTCGGGGGGCTTCGGGTGTGTTTCGGATGCTCAACGAGCCATTTTGAAACTTGTTAGAATTACAAAATATCAGGTATCTAGTTTCCTTAATCGCGTTCACGGCCTTCCCTTCACGTTCGTGTAGTGTAATTTCAGAGGATGTTTAAATTGTTCTTCGCGATCGCATCATTTGGCTCATGATCGCGTACATCTGCCCCCTACTCCTTCGCTTCACATTTTCCTTTTTGCGTTCGCGTAGTAGAACTAGGAGCCGGGGGTACTGTGATCATTTTCCCCTTCGTGTTCGCATTGCCTTTTTTGTAAATGCGTAAGACTGCCCTTTTCCTCTTCCACATTCGTGTGCTCCATCTCGCGTTTGCATAGCCCAGTTCAGGATCCATCAATTTTTCCTCTTTGCAATCGCAAGTAATATTTCGCGATCGCGATGAACAAAACAGCTGAGCAGAATATAAAAATTTCAAAATGAGTGTTTAGCTATTTTTGAGAAACTTAATCTTGGGAGCTCGGATTTGAGCGGGATTTTATGGGGATTTCAGTGATATCTATTGGGTAACGATTCCTAACTCTTTTTTGCTTGTAACCCATTAATCTAAACATGAATTCATCCTTTAATTTTGAAATTGCATGAAAAATTAGGGAAAAGTTGTTAGACCAAGTATTTGAGTTTTGAATGGGGATTTGACATTGGTTGGGATTATTTTGATATGGTTAGACTCGTGAGGGTGTGAGGGTTATTTTGAATTGGGATTTGACATTGGTTGAGATAATTTTGATATGGTTAGACTCGTGAGGGTGTGAGGGTTCTGGAAATGTAAATTTTACTCAATTTTGAGACGTGGGCCCTAGGGGCATTTTGTTCATTTTATCTATTTCGTGTATTAGCTTAGAATTTAATTGTACATCAGTTACTTGAAGTGTTATTTACAATATGCAATTGAATTGAATAGATTTGGGTCATTTGGAGTGGATTACTGGGCAAGGGCGTGGTTTCGGGTTTATTTGAGCTTGTTCGAGGTAAGTGGCTTGCCTAACCTTGTGTTGCAGACTATTCCCCTAGGATTTGGTATACTTAATAATTGATACGTCTTGTATGTAAGGCGACGAGTGCGTAGTTTTTCTAAATGTTAGAAATCTGGTTTTCATGAAGTACTACTAGTATGTTTACTTTCCTATTTATTTCTTGAATTATAGCCTATATTAGCTTAGGAAAAACATGTCCAAGTGATTAACTTGCCCTATTTGTTTAACTACTTTACTTGAATTATGTGAAGCATGATAGGCTAGACTATTTATTTTGCCTTAATATAAAGTTTGATATTTCTGAGTATATCTCCTGTTGCTGTTACGTATTTACATTGAGACTATGGATATGGGACTCTGGTAGCTCCCCCTGTCTGTGTTACATTTGGGACTGCGGATGTGGGATTCCGATAGCTCCCCCATTGTTTGTTTACATTTGGGACTACGGATGTGAGATTCTGGTAGACCCCCCTATACCGTTTTATGGAACTACGGGAACGCACTTCGTAGATTCTCCAAGTACTAGGTACTTATATTTTGGACTACGAAATGGTATTCCAGTAGATCTCATGTACTATGAGCTGGACTACGAGATGGTATTATGAGAGACTTATTAGATATGCATACCGGGACATTAGGACGGTATCTTGGAAGATCCCTATTTGATATTATTGGAGTTGAGTTGTATTTCCATCATTGTTTATGTTGCTTTATGTGTAGTTATTGATTTCCCTTATATCCTGTATTACTTTTACTGTTGTACATATTTATACTGTCGAATTATATCTTTTATTTAACCTCAGTACGGCCCTGACCTTCCTTGTCACTACTCAACCGAGGTTAGGCTTGGCACATACTGAGTACCTCTGTGGTGTACTCATGCCCTTTCTACACATGTTTTTCATTTGCAGATCCAGCTACTTCTACCCAGTCTTATCACCCCTGAGGTAGGCAACTGCTCTAGCGACTTCGAGGTATATCTGCCATGTTTGCAGACCAAAGAGTCTCTTTGTATTCTTGCATTTAGTATTTAGCCCTTTTGTATTTTTTGTTGTTGCTAGACAATTTGGAGTTAGAGCTATGTAGTATTTCTTAGCTTGTGATGGGTTTTCGGGTTTTGGGAGTATGTATTGGTTTTGAGAAGTTAAGTATTGTGTATGCCGAACGACATTTTATATAGCGGTTATTTATATTATTTTGGCTTTTGATTATTTCTTCGGCAAGTTTCATTTATGTACCGCATTATTAGGCTTACCTACTCGTAAAGATTAGGTGCCATACGATAGTTCACGAAGGGCGAACAAGGGTCGTGGCATATTAGTATCAAAGCTCTAGGTTCATAGGAGTCATGAATCAGAAGCCGATTTATTAGAGTCTTGCTGATCGGTTCGAAGACATCTGTACTTATCTACGAGAGGCTATATAGCTGTTAGGAAAATTCCACTTTATTACCTTGTGCAAGATTTTTTGATATCACAATTCTGAACTTCTATCTCCTATTCTCTCATAAATGGTGAGGACACGTGCTACCCGAGATGATCAGGCACCTGCGCCCCCTACTGCAGCTGTTAGAGGCTTGGTGGGGTAGAGGTCGTGCACGTGCACGTGGTGCAGCTAGAGGACATGCACGAGCTGCCACCGAGGAGCCACCAGTAGTGCCAGTTGGAGTCCAAGAACGTGACACACCTACTGCTACTACCACGCCAGTACTTCAGGAGACTATGGCACAGTTTATGAGCATGTACACCACTTTGGCTCATGCAAGGTTACTTCCCCTTGCTGCAGCCATATCCCAAGCCGGGGGAGGAGCATAGACTCCCCCCGCCCACATTCCTGAGCAACGAGTGCATGTTGATTAGGTCCTAGAGATTATTCTTGTGCAGCCTGTAGCCCCAAGCCATCCTGAGGACATGGGAGTGGCTCCGGAGGATGAGCAGCAGAGACTTAAGAGGTTCAAGAAGTATGATCCTCCTGTATTCAGTGGGTTAGCATCAAAGAATGCCTTGGAATTTCTAAAGAATTGCTATCGTATTCTCCGTACCATGGGTATATCAGGATCGAGCGGGGTTTCATTCACTACTTTCTAGCTTCGAGGAGCCGCCTATGAGTGGTGGCGCACCTATGAGTTAGACCGTTCAGACGAGGCTACTTCGTTAAGTTGGACCGAGTGTTTAGACCTATTTCTAAGAGAGTTTGTCCCTCACAGCCTCAAAGATGCATGGCGTACTGATTTTGAGCATTTACGCCAGGGTGCTATGACGGTCTTAGAGTTTGCGGTCTATAATACTAGCTTGGATAGGCATGCACCGGCCTTGATTTCTACTGTTCATAAGAGGGTTCGTTGGTTTATTGAGGGGCTTATTCCCAGCATTAGATCTAGTATGGCTCGTGAGTTGGAGATAGATATTACTTATTAGCAGGTGGTGAGCATTGCTAGAATGATTGAGGGTATGCATGCTAGAGAGAGAGAGAGGAGAGAGAGAACAAGATGTCTTGAGATTCGAGACATTTTCTGGTGCCCGTACCCAAACTGCAAGTCATCATGGTAGGGGTTATATGAGTCTCCCTGTTCATTCAACTCTTCCAGCAGCTAGTAGTGCTCCAGCTCCTCCTAAGCCTCAAGAGCCTTATTATGCATCTCGAGTTTCTAGTGCGCCTTTTATGCGAGGTTCTTTCAGAGGTCAGTCCAGCATGCCTAGCCTGAGCCAGTCACAGCCACCACGTCCTCCAAAGCTTTTTTGAGTATGGTGATACATGCCATATGGTGACGGATTGCTCCAAACTTGGGAGGGGTGCACCTCCACAGACTTATCAGCCATAGTGTGCCCCATAGAGTTCTCAGGCTATGGTTACTACTCTAATTGCTACCCCACCTACTCAGCCAACTAGAAGTTGAGGTCAGGGAGGTAGAGTCTACCCTATAGGAGGAAGCCAGGCCCGATGCTATGCCCTTCCTGCCCGTACCGAGGTTGTTGACTCTGAATCTATCATCACTGGTATTATATTGGTTTGTCACAGAGATGCATCAATTTTATTTGATCCAGGCTCCACTTATACTTATGTATCTTCTTATTTTGCTACCTATTTGGGTTTATCTCGAGATTCTTTGAGTTCCCCTATTTATTTTTCTACTCTTATGGGAAATACTCTTGTTGTGGATCGTGTTTATTGGTCATGTTTGGTTGCTCTTAGTGGTTTTGAGACCAGAGGTGATTTATTATTGCTCAGCATGGTAGACATTGATATTATCTTAGGAAAATTGGTTGTTGCCCCATTATTCTATTCTTGATTGTCACGCCAAGACCACGAAGCTGGCTATGCCAGGTGTGTCGTATGTTAAGTGTATGGGTGACTTAGGTCATACTTCTAGTAGAGTTATTTATTTTCTCATAGCTCAGCGTATGGTTGAGAAGGGGTATGATGCATATCTAGACTATGTGAGAGATATCAGTATTGATACCCATTTAGTTGATTCAGTTCCAGTAGAACAAGACTTTTCCGATGTGTTTCAAGCTAATCTTCCAAGCATGTCTCCTGATAGAGATATTGATTTTCGCATTGATTTGTTGATGGGCACTCAGCCCATTTCCATTCCTCCATATCATATGGCTCCTTCTGAGTTGTATGAGTTCAAGGATCAGTTGCAAGAATTACTTGATAAGGGTTTTATTCGACCCAGTGTATTACCTTGAGGTGATCCTGTCTTGTTTGTGAAGAAAAAGAATGGTTCTATGCGTATGTGTATTGATTATCGCCAGTTGAACAAGGCTATAGTGAAGAACTATTATCCTTTTCCTCGTGTTGATGATCTTTTTGACCAGCTTCAGGGTGCATTGGTGTTCAATAAGATTGACTAGTGCTCAAGTTACCATCAGTTGAAAATTTGGGAGCAAAATATCCCGAAAAGTGCTTTCAGGACTCAGTATGGCCACTGCGAGTTTCTTATTATGTCATTTGAGCTGACCAATGCCCACCAGCTTTTATTTATTTGATGCACAGTGTATCCCAGCCATATCTTGACTCTTTTGTTATTATCTTTATTAATGACATTGTGGTGATTCTCGGAGTCGGGAAGATCATGAGCAATACTTAAAGCTAGTGCTTCAGACTCTTAGGGAAAAGAAGTTACATGCAAAGTTCTTAATATGTGAGTTTTGGTTGGATTTCGTGGCATTCTTTGGCCACGTGGTATCGAGTGAGGGTATGCGGGTGGATACGAAGAAGGTAGGGGCAGTGCAGAGTTGGCCTTGACCATCCTCAACTACAAAGATCCACAGTTTCTCGATTTTGCAGGCTACTACCGTCGTTTTGTTGAGGGGTTTTCATCGATTGCATCCTCTATGACTAGACTGACTTAAAAGGGTTCCTTGTTCTAGTGGACGAAGGAGTGTGAGGCGAGCTTTCATAAGCTCAAGAAAGTTTTGACTAAAACCCCAGTTTTAATATTGCCTACAGGTTCGAGGTCTTATATGGTCTGTTGTGATGCCTCGAGGGTTGGCCTCGGAGCAGTGTTGATGTAGGACGGTAGGTTGATTGCCTATGCGTCCAGACAGTTGAAGATACACGAGAAGAATTACCCAGTCCACGACCTTGAGTTAGCTGCCATTGTAACGCCCTGAAGATTTGGCACCATTATCTATACGGTGTGTCTTGTGAGATTTATACTGACCATTGGCTCTTGCAGCACCCGTTCAAGCAAAAGGATCATATTTTTTGTTAGAGGAGGTGGTTAGAGTTGCTGAAGGACTATGATATCTGTCGCGCCCCCTTTTTTCTCCGCAAAAATTGGGTTTATGCCATTTGTAGGGACAACTCATTTCCTTTGGGAACTAGGTTTGCATTTGAAGAGTCACAACCTAATGATTAGGGTGCATTAGGACACTAAAAGAGTTTGGTTTGAATAAGCAAAGATAGGGTAAGGGCTTGAAATTATTCTAAGGGGATGGTGTTAGGCACCTCTCAGAATCCACTAATGTGGTCCCGGCAAGACAATTATTGTGAATTGAGGTGCAATTAGCATATAAGCAGACATGGCTCAAAGAATAGGGGATTTCAACACATAATGATTTGAAAGTAAAAAAAGTTTGAAAGAACCATTAGAAAAGCCGATTTTTAAAAGTAAGGAGTTAAAATGCTGAAAAGAAAGAAATGAAGAATAAAATAAGGGGGGTCCTAGGTTTATTAAAAATATGGATCACCCCAAAGAATATCCAATAATCACTCCTCAATGAGGGGCTACAAGTCATATTATCGCGTGGTCATCATATCCATATCTATTCTTGTCACCCCGTAAGGTATTTAAAGCGCGGATTGGTCTTGATTACTTATTGCATGGTATTGCCAGTCCCACTCCTATCAGTCCCGAAGGCACTTAGGACTACTAATCCTAAGAGGGAAGGATATTAGGCTTATTTGGAGTTTCAAAGGTAAAAACTCTAAGGCGAAATACAAAATACATATTGCATATTTGGGAAAGCATATAAACAGACAATAGGGGTTGCATGGTAAGCAACCTCCACTTCCAGCCAAGAGGTTTTGAGTTCGAGTCTCCCCAAGAGCAAGGCGGGAAGTTCTTGGAGGGAAGGATGTCGATGATCTATTTGGAAACAGCCTCTCTAACCCAGGGTAGGGGTAAGGTCTGTGTACACATTACCCTCCCCAGACCCCACTAAGTGGGATTATATTAGGTTGTTGTTGTTGGGAAAGCATATAAACAAAAAAAAAGTCTCATTTATACCTCCTTAAACAAACAAAGCATATAATTAGCATGACTTGCGCATACTTTTTAGGTCTGATTAAAAAATACCAAAGATGAGGGAGCTTAAATACTGAAGCAGAATGGTTTATTACATAACTCCGATAAGAAGTCCGAATCAGGACTGCCTGCTAGTTGTAACTAAAATAGATTCACTTCATAGTTATTACTCTAAGGCTTGCCTAGGTGTTTAGACGGGTTCCTATAGACATGTATATCTACTAAGATTCAGAAGGTGATGGGTTAGTAAAAATTCAAAATAAATTGTTTGAAATCCTATGTGCATACTTACTAAACATGGTTAAGCGAGGAATTAGGTTATTAAAGAGATGTAGAATGTATAGAAATAAAAAAAATTGGTTACAGGTTCTACAGGTGATAGCATCTACTATTACTGATTTTACATCTAGCATTGACTGTGAGTGAAAACGAATTAGAAATGCTCGAGGATCCCTATAGGCATGATTTCTATGCATTACTGATTGTAGACGTAGAAGCAAATTGCAGAAACCTCATTTACATGGTGTCTAAGTGCAGAAACTTGCTTTAAACCTTATAGAAATGGTATTCAAATGTAGAAACTTATTTTAAACCTTATAGACATGGTATCTAAATACAGATTGAATTATTAAAATATTCCTATAGGCAGGGTTTCTAGGTGAAGTTTGAATATGAAAAAGTTAAAACATAATATAGGCATGGTTCCTAGGTAAAGTTTGAATATGCAAATGTTAAAACACTCTATAGGCATGGTTTCTATGTGGAGTTTGAATATACAAAAGTTAAAACACCCTATAGGCATGATTTCTACCCTTGCATGCACAGTTACCCACCCTTTTTCACTAGCTAGCCCTTGATGTTTATTACAACTTATTACAAACCAGAATAATTAATTACATCAAAAAAGTACAAAGAAAAGTATAACCAGAGGAAGCCTGATTCTTGACTTCCTGTCTGAGTTATGAGATAGACCAACTCAAAGACCATTATTCCAAAGTTTTTCTCCGATTTGAGTGTGTTAGAGTTCCCTAAGAGCCTAAATGGGACTCCAGGCAGTGCTCACACCCAAATTGTATCACTAGAATAGGGACAAGTGTGGTATGGAAGTGCAAGCCCTTAAGTGTCCAAGTTCAGAGGGAGCTCTTGGGTCTCAAAGCAAGGCTCATAAGAGGGGGCAGAACTTAAGTCTAAGAGAGACTGAAAGTGAAGAAACAGAGTTCAGGGGGAATAAATGAGAGGGGAAGAGGTGCTGGGAAACAGCCATAAACAAGTTGATAATTTCATACAAAAGGGGTTCAAGGGTCGGGAAATTGCTAAGAGTTTATGTAGTTAGACGAGGGTCAGCTTTGGGCATGTATAGCAATAAGGGATCCTGGCATGCCTATAAGCCCACCAGAACACTAAATACTAGAGAAATATAGAGGTTGTGATCCTAGGGGAATCAAGTTTGAGTCATGAACAACAATGCTCGACACTGTCATGCCTCAAACAAACCACCAATATCAAAAACATTGAGGTAGGGGTTAGGATACTTAATACATAGTTCAGAATAGGAAGAATGAAATCACAACATTCTAGAGTAAAGCATTGCACTAAACACAAGAAGTAGGCAGATAAGAACGCAAAAGCATTAAGTAAACATAATGTTGTGATGCTGAAATTTTAATAAGAACATACCAGTTCAAAGAAGCAAAATGCAATAAAGGCAAAGTAGAAGAATTTTTGAAATATAGCTTTGGCTTTCAGCCAGATAAACAGGTCATAGTAGAAGTAGTAAAACAGAAGAGAATGTTTTGAGCATAAGTGATTTTAGAACTAAGAGTGTTCATGTGTTTGAAAGAAGAGAAGGTGGGTATTTATAGTTTTGAAAATGAGTACAAATTAAGGTAATAAGCAAAGTCTTAACATAAACGTGGAAACAATCACGTCAGAATCAATTAACACAAGTACTTCCCATCAATCAAGGAAGTACTGCTCAAACAGATGCTAATCAGGATAATTAAGGAAATAAAATCAGTTTGAGACAAATTGATATTTGCCATATAAAGGGGTCCTAAAATATTGAGTATACAATTGAGTCTAGGTGCAGAACATATGCTTACTTTTGGAAAGGATTCAAGTTGAAATACTACATCAATTAAAGGAAGTGAACCAATCAATTTTGAATAGACTAATAAGATTAAGGTTCATCAAAAAACCCTTTGGCAAACAATTGTTGGAAACACGTTCTCAATGCAATATACTAAAACGTGTGTTCTTTTGTATAGGTTTTGATGAATGACAAACGAAGCGAAAATTGATATATGACGAAGTTCAAGAAACAAGCGCACAATTGATATACAACGAGATTCAAGCTCAAGACAAAGTTTTATAGTTTAATTGAGTCATTCTTAATTGTGATCTTGATCCTACAACTTGACTCGTAACATGGCTTCTCTCATAAAACTATTTTCTAAAATCATGCATATTTAATTTAATGTCAAATGATTTTAAATCATGCATATTTACAGTAGTCAAAATAATTTTTAGACATGCCTTAAAAATCTGGACTAAGATAATCGATTATGTACTTATGATAATCGATTGTTTTAAGCCAAGACTGCATGACAATCGATTGTGAACTAATGACAATCGATTGTGAGTAAGACAGTGAGCATCAGGTTTTTCAAACCTGCATGACAATCGATTGTGAACTAATGACAATCGATTGTGACTGAGGCAGTGTCCATCAAAGTTTTTCAAAATTTAGAATAATCGATTATGAACTAATGGTAATCGATTATGTTGAGACAGTGTCTTCCAGTGATTTTCAAATTAATTAAATAATCGATTGTTACATTGGACAATCGATTGTCAAAGAGACAGTGTCTAAAATGTTTTTCAAAAACTGATAAGTAATCGATTGTGTGACTTTGTGCAATCGATTGTGAAGCTGACCGTTGTCGTAAAGTTTTCAAATACCGTCAGGTAATCGATTATTGATTCTGTATAATCAATTGTTTTGATTAAAATCCGGAAAAGATTTTTTGAACGTTATTGGGTAATCGATTATTGATTTTGTATAATCGATTGTTTGTGGTAAAATCTGGAAAGGATTTTTTGAATGTTGCCAGTAATCGATTATAGATTGTAAGTAATCGATTATCAAGCGTAAAATCTGGGATTGAATTTTGGTCTGACTGGCAGACAGGTGTGCTTGAAGGGATCAAGTGTAGTATGGTACCTTGATAGTGGATGCTCCAAGCATATGACGGGAGATGAATCCAAATTCCTTCAATTAGAGCACAAAGAAGAAGGAAGTGTTATCTTCGGTGATAGCAATAAAGGAGAGATCATCGGCATCGGCTCGGTCGGTAAGGATGAAAATTACTCTATTAAGCATATATTACTTGATAAAGGATTAAAGCATAATCTCTTGAGCATAAGCCAATTGTGTGAAAAGGGAAATCTTGCTTTATTTGATTCGGATGAATGCTTAGTGTTCAGACGTAGTGATTTCAAAATTATCCTCCGTGGTTTTAGAGTGGATAATATTTATATGGTTGATCTTGCTAATTCCTCACCCGATTATGTTGATTGTCTAATGAGTAAAGAGGATGATACTGGCTATGGCATCGTAGAGTAGCACATATCAATATACATCTTTTGAACAAATTGATTTCTCAAAACTTAGTTGTTGGTCTTCCCAATTTAAAATTTGAAAATGACTCTATTTGTGACTTGTGTCAAAAGGGGAAACAAAAGCATCTTTCAAATCTAAAAATATTGTTTCAACTTCTAGACCATTGCAATTGCTTCATATGGATTTATTTGGTCCCTCTCGCATCGAAAGTCTAGGAAGAAATAAATATGCTTTTGTGATTGTTGATGATTACTCGAGATTTACTTGGACTTTATTTCTTGCCAATAAAAGTGATGCTTTTCAAAATTTTAAATATTTTCTTAAGCGTTTTCAAAATGAGAAAGAAACAACCGTCACTTCAATTGGAAGTGATCATGGGGGAGAGTTTGATCACAATCTCTTTGCGGACTTTTGTGACGAACTCGGAATCGAGCATACCTTTTCCGCTCCACGTACACCACAACAAAATGGGGTGGTGGAAAGGAAAATGAGGTGTCTCGAAGAAATGGCTGGAACCATGCTCGACGAAGCTAAGATACCCAAACATTTTTGGGCGGACGCCGTGAGTACCGCTTGCTATGTTCTAAATAGAGTAGTAATTCGGCCGATACTCATGAAAACCCCCTATGAACTTTATAAGGGTAGAAAACCAAATATTTCCTATTTTAGAGTTTTTGGTTGCAAATGTTTTGTTCATAACAATGGCAAAGACAAATTGGGTAAATTTGATGCTAAGTCGGATGAAGGTATTTTCATTGGATATTCCTCACGTAGTAAAGCATATAGGGTCTTTAATAAAAGAACCCAAATTGTGGAGGAATCCCCTCATGTTGTATTTTCCGAAAATAATGCTCGCTTGGCGAGAAAGGATTCCGGTTTTGATCTTGCAGGTATCTTAGATAGCTTGAAAGACAAAATACAAGAGGAACCACCCAAGGAAAATAAAGATGAAACTGAGGAACAACCAACGGAAGAAGCGCCACAATTGGAAAAAGAAACAAAAGTGCCAAATAATTGGAGGACGATCAAAGATCACCCTCTTGAACATGTAATTGGCAACGTTGGAGACGAGGTAAGTACCCGAAACTCTCTCAAAAATACCTTAGAACATACTGCTTTTGTTTCTCAAATTGAACCCAAAACCATCTCAGAAGCAATTGGGGATGAATTTTGGACCTTGGCAATGCAAGAGGAGCTTAACCAATTCGAACGCAATGACGTTTGGGATTTGGTGCCAAGACCCGAAGGTCATACCATAATTAGTACGAAATGGGTTTTTCGCAATAAATTAGATGAAAATGGTATAATCACTAGAAAAAAAGCTAGGCTTGTAGCAAAAGGCTATAATCAAGAAGAGGGTATTGACTATGAGGAAACATATGCTCCCGTAGCTAGATTAGAAGCTATTCGCTTATTGCTTGCATTTGCCTCTTCTATGAATTTCAATTTATATTAAATGGATGTGAAAAGTGCTTTTCTAAACGGTTTTATTCAAGAAGAAGTTTATGTTGAACGACCCCCCGGTTTTGAAGTTTTTAAATCTCCCAATCATGTTTTCAAACTCAAAAAGGCTCTTTATGGTTTAAAACAAGCTCCCCGAGCTTGGTATGAAAGATTGAGTAAGTTTCTTTTGGAAAATGATTTCATTAGGGGGAAAGTTGACACAACTCTCTTTGTTAAGCATAAAAACAATGATATTTTGTTAGTTCAAATATATGATATTATAATTGGTGCTACTAACAATGTTTTATGCAAGGAATTTTCCGATTTAATGACAAGCGAATTTTAGATGTCTATGATGGGTGAGTTAACATTCTTTTTGGAATTACAAGTAGAGCAAATGAAAGAAGGTACATTCATTTGTGAAACCAAATATTGCAAAGAATTGCTGAAACGATTTGAGATGAACAATGCAAAAGAAATGGCAACTCCCATGAGCACATCCGATCATCTAGACAAAGATGAGAAAGTTAAGGAAGTCGACACCAAAAAGTATCGAGGTATGATTGGCTCTCTTCTTTATCTTACTGCTAGTCGTCCGGACATCATGTTTAGCGTGTGCTTATGCGCTCGTTATCAATCGTGTCCGAAGGAGTCTCACCTTACTGCGGTAAAACGGATTTTAAGGTATCTTGTTGGTACTACAAATGTGGGTCTATGGTACCCCAAAGGCTCTTCATGCCAACTTGTTGGCTATTCCTTTTCTGATTTTGCTGGATGCAAATTGGAGCGCAAGAGCACTAGTGGCACTTGCCATTTGCTCGGTAGCTCTCTCGTTTCTTGGTTTAGCAAGAAATAAGTAAGTGTTGCCTTGTCCACAACCGAGGCTGAATATGTAGCCACGGGGAGTTGCTGCGCTCAAATCCTATGGATGAAACAACAACTCTTGGACTATGGCCTAAGTCTTAATCATATCCCTCTTAGATGTGATAATACTAGTGCCATATGCTTGACGAAGAACCCCGTTCTTCATTAGCGAACAAAACACATTGAAATTAGACATCATTTTATTAGAGATCACGTTCTCAAAGGCGATGTCGAAATTGAATTTGTTGAAACCAAAAACCAATTGGCAGACATCTTTAGAGAAAGAGTCCCTCTTCCGAATTCGCAGTGAACTCGGGATCCTTGACTCCACGTTGATCTAAGTCATGCATTGCATTTTTTTACATGATTTCTAACTTGAGCGTCGGAGATGTCTAATTCTTTTTTGCAGGTATCGCTCTAAAAGTAGGGGGAATTATAAAGCATGACGCGCAAGAATCGAGTCTTCTTCAGAAAAATCTGTTTCCCTCATCTAATAATCGATTATCTCGTATCAATAATCGATTGTAATGCTATCATTTGAGCTATTATACTCTCTTTAAATAATCACACCTTCTTTCCAATAAATAAACAAGGTTTATTTCATCTTTGGCATCTTATTATTATTTTTGCTAATGGCGAAAGGGGGAAGATAACGGGTATGATGCACTCTCAAGTTATAAGCTTAAATTGAGGGGGAATTCTCAAATTGAGGGGGAACAAATTGCATACTTGTTGCATGTATATACTTGTCTTGAATCGTCATTATAAATTGCTTGTCTTGCATATCCCGCTTAATGTTTGCCATTATCAAAAAGGGAAAAATTGTTGGAAACACGTTCTCAATGCAATATACTAAAACGTGTGTTCTTTAGGTTTTGATGAATGACAAACGAAGCGAAAATTGATATATGACGAAGTTCAAGAAACAAGCGCACAATTGATATACAACGAGATTCAAGATCAAGACAAAGTTTTATAGTTTAATTGAGTCATTCTTAATTGTGATCTTGATCCTACAACTTGACTCGTAACATGGCTTCTCTCATAAAACTATTTTCCAAAATCATGCATATTTAATTTAATGTCAAATGATTTTAAATCATGCACATTTACAGTAGTCAAAATAATTTTTAGACATGCCCTAAAAATCTGGACTAAGATAATCGATTATGTGCTTATGATAATCGATTGTTTTAAGCCAAGACTGCACGACAATCGATTGTGAACTAATGACAATCGATTGTGAGTAAGACAGTGAGCATCATGTTTTTCAAACCTGCATGACAATCGATTGTGAACTAATGACAATCGATTGTGACTGAGGCAGTGTCCATCAAAGTTTTTCAAAACTCAGAATAATCGATTATGAACTAATTGTAATCGATTATGTTGAGACAGTGTCTTCCAGTGATTTTCAAATTTATTAAACAATCGATTGTTACATTGGACAATCGATTGTCAAAGAGACAATGTCTAAAATGTTTTTCAAAAACTGATAAGTAATCGATTGTTGACTTTGTGCAATCGATTGTGAAGCTGACCGTTGTCGTAAAGTTTTCAAATACCGTCAGGTAATCGATTATTGATTATGTATAATCGATTGTTTTGATTAAAATCCGGAAAAGATTTTTTAAACGTTATTGGGTAATCGATTATTGATTTTGTATAATCGATTGTTTGTGGTAAAATCTGGAAAGGATTTTTTGAACGTTGCCAGTAATCGATTATAGATTGTAAGTAATCGATTATCAAGCGTAAAATTTGGGATTGAATTTTGGTCTGACTTGCAGACAATCGATTGTTGGGGTTTGACAATCGATTGTCAGTGAGTAAAATCAGCAACTCTTAATTGTCAATTAGGCAACGGTAATGCCAAGTTTTTCAACTATAAATACAGCTTCATTTCAGTGTTTTGAACACAACAACACACTACAACTGATCATTACATTGCTATAAGCTTGCATACTTTTGTTTATCATTTTATATTCAATTTCATAAAGCTTTTGAGAGCCATATTCTTGTCCAAAGTTGTTGTGATCTAGAGCTTACTTCTTTTACTCATATCTACTCATTAAGGAGTATTTTGTTTGAGTGTTTAGTGTTTTATACACTTGTAAGAGAATTGTGATTCTCTTGTTGTAAGGAACTTGTGTTTTCTTGGTTGAAGTCTTGGAGTGTTGTATCTCCGAGCAAAGGTGTTAAGGCTTGTGTCCTTAAGTTGTAAAGGTTTGTTGAGCACCCGTAAGCTTAACAAGTTAGTGGAAATCTCGAGAGAGTCTCTCGGGGACTGGACTAGCCACGTGTTGTGGTGAACCAGAATATATCGGTGCGTTCTTTCCTTTTTGTTTATTTAATGCACTTATTTATTTCCTGCAAATTTTAATTTCCGCAAGTTTACGCTAAATTTTATTATAACGCTATTCACCCCCCTCTAGCGTTAAGCGTATTTTCTAACAACAATCGCAACATTGAAGGGTTCAGAATCAGTTAAGAAAGGGTCATGATTCTACACATTAACATATAAACATAATGAATAGTAGTATCAGAAACTCAAAGCCAAACCCCTTGGCAAGAGAAACAACATAAGCATGCAGTCGTAGCAGGAATAAGCTAGGACTTAGTAGTAGAAAATATCCACTTGAAGCACAGTAGTATACAAAGTCGAGTAGTTGCATAGAATCAAAAGTGAAGGAAGCACAATAGCCGGTAAAGAGAGTCAGTAGTGATTGGATGAGAAAACCTTTTAGGGTTTTAAGCATAGTCGAGTTTTAAAGATGATAAACAAATAAATCGAATAAATATAAGCAAACAATTTCAGAAACACAAAAGAAATTAGGGTTTTTAATATCAGTCGAGTTTTAAGATGATAAACCAATAAATCAGACAAAATCTATTAAATAGTCTTGGAAACTCGAATGAACCCAAAGAAATTAGGGTTTTCAACACCAATCGAGTTTAAAGATGATGAACAAGTAAATCAAACAAACACTAACAAATAACTTCAGAAACTCGAATGAACCTAAAAAGAGATTAGGGTTTTCCATATCAATCGAGTTTAAAAGATAGAAAACACACAAGTCAAGCAAGAGTTCAAACAAGCACACATCTTAAACGTGTTAAAAGTCAGAGAAGAGATTTTGAAATAGCTTAATCGTAAAAACCCTAATAAAAAAAGACAAGAGTCATTTCGAAATCAAAATTGAAGAAACTTTCAAGAAGATTTTTAAAAGTTCAAGATAAACACAAATCTAAAGTAGTTCTGAAGGAAATTGGAAAAGATATTAGAGATTAGGTTTTCAGAAGTACCCAAAAGCAATGAAAAATGCCCTGAAAGATATCGATTGAACCAGAAGAGTCAAAGATCTAACTCGAGTGGCTATGGCTGGCCGGAGAAAGGTCAGAGATGACCGGAGAAAGGTCACCGAGAAAAGACTAGACCAAGCCCCTTCAGAATCTGGTCATAAGACCATAACAACAAATAAATAAAAGTGATATGAGGCTGATATAAGTCTTAGGCAACCATGGAAAGCCATAGATTTTGGTAGATTAAGGGGGTGGTGGCTAGGGTTTGATGTGGTTGTAGATTTGTAAAGGAGGGGACTGCAGAGGCAATGTAGGGTAGCAAATGAAAGGGTTTGGGTGATAGTGGGGGATTAATTTAGGTAAAGACTATTTTTTGCCGTTGATCTGAGCAATCAACAGCTTTGATTGGATGGGTAAAGGGGCGGTTTATGAGACCGGGATTAGGTTGGGCTGAATTGGAATTGGATCGGGGTTTTGATAGGATTTGGGCTGGGGTAAATTGGGTTTGAATTGGGTCCAATTTAGGCTACAATCAAAATAAAATGGGGCGAACATTTAAATAGACAATTTTCTCTATTTTATAAAAAATAATAAAATATTTTATGGGAATAAATTAAAGGAACTAAAATAATTAATAGTACATAATTATCAAATTAAAAATATTGCAATTCTATGTAATCTAGCCTTAAAAATACTAAATAAGATTGTAAAAATATGCAAAAATTATTTTAACTATATTTTAGTATAAATATGAAAGTCCAATAAAGAATAACCAAAATAATAATTTTGGGATTAATTATTGGGCTTCTCTGAATAAAATAGAGCAAAAAATTGATTTAAAAATCTATTAAAAAATTAAGGAAAAATAATAAATGTTTGGACATACATATATATATATATATATGCATAGATATACTATTTTGAAAGTATTTTGCATATTCAAAATGTACAGAGTAAAATTGGATATCAACATGTGCCCATCTTTACTCGGGAAGGATGAAAGAGTTGTCGGGTAAAGATATGATGGAAAATTTTGACCTGGAGAAACTGTTTGAAGAGGTTTGGCCATGATCTAGATTTTGAGTTGCCTACATATCCCGGGTCTTATTGGAATCAGGCCATATATAGTTTAGGATTTGTCGACGGAATATGCTGATGGAGACTTCCCAAGAACGGACGCAATATTCAGGACAATGTGAATGATTAAGGTCTGATAGTGCTGCGGGAATTGGAGCGGGAGTGCTCCTGTCAAGATGGTCGTTGCTTGCCGGTTCACATGCAAATAGCAATACAAGCATATATTGTGTGTAAATTTAAACATGATGCAAATTCCCGTCGGACCATGAATGTTGTCTTTGGAATGTTATGATGACATACTTAGACCATGATGTCCTGAGCCATGAAGTCCTGAGCCATGAAGCATATAATAAAGGATTCACAGGCCATAAAATCACGCTCTCGGGCTATGAGAATGATTCCTCCGAACCATGATGCCTTTCAATAATGATATGCAAAAGATTAAAAGATTCCTAAGGCCACGGCGTGGTGTTCTTGGGCAATGCAAATAGTGCCTCTGAACAATGATGCCTTTGGATAATTTGGCGATCTTTTAGCCTATGAGATGCAGTATTTGGCGATCTTTTAGCCCATGAGATGCACTAGTGGCGATCTTTTAGCCATAACAACAACAACAACCCAATATATTCGCACAGGTGGGGTCTGTGGAGGGTAATATGTACACAGACCTTACCTCTACCTCGAGGTGCAGAGAGGTTGTTTCCAAGAAACCCTCGACTCAAGAAGGAACAAGTGACAGAAACAAGTGACGATATATTAGTACTAGCAATAGATTCATAATAAAGAATATATACACAATATAACATAAAATAACAAAATAGCAACAATATAAGGAATACAGGAAATACGAGAAAAAGGAAAATATACTAATATTTAGAGTAAAAAGCCCTGCATCAATAGCTGATTAGTGGCATCCTAAGCCTAACTCCTAATTGTCTAGTCTCACTCTAGCATGTTGTAGAAGTATTCCCAACTTCCCCTAACCTACAACCTTAATGCTCGACCTCCACAATCCCCTACCAAGGGCCATGTCCTTAGTAATCCTATGTTGCGTCATGTCCTGCCTAATCACCTCTCCCTAATACTTCTTAGGTCTCCCTCTACCTCTTCTCGTGCACCCACCGCTAGTCGCTCACAACTTCTCACCGGTGCATCAGTGCTCCTCCTCTGAATGTGCCTGAACCTTTTGAGTCTTGCTTCCCACATCTTTTCCTTCGTGAGCGCCACGCCCACCCTCTCTCAAATATCTTCATTCTTAATCTTATCCATCCTTGTATGCCCACACATCCACCTCAACATCCTCCTCTCTGCTACTTGTATCTTCTAGGTGTGTGAGTTCTTGACCGGCCAACACTCGGTCCCATACAACATGGCCGATCTAACACTGCTCTATAAAACTTATCTTTTAGTAACAGCTGAACTATTTTGTCACACAGGACTCCCGTTGCTAACCTCTACTTCATCCACCCCACCCCTATACGGTGTGTGACATGCTCGTTGATCTCCCCTGACTAACTGAGCCAAGGTACTTAAAACTACCCCTCTGAGGGATGAATTGGGAGTCAAGCCTCACTTCCACTCCCGTGTCCGTCGTCTCGGGCCCAAATTTGCACTCGAGATATTCTTTCTTCGTCCTGCTCAACCTGAAACCTTTAGACAAGGGTCTGTCTCCAAACCTCTAGCTTCTCGCCGCATGTTGTCTCATCAATTAGGACTATACCATCAGCAAATAGCATACACCATGGCATCTCCCTTTGAATATTGTACGTTATGGCATCCATCACCAGGGCTGAACACAGACCCTTGGTGCAACCCTGTAACAATTGGAAAATCCTTAGAGTCACCTCCTACCATTCTTATCCGAGTCTTAGCTCCATCATACATGTCTTTAATAACCCTAATGTAGGCAATTGGGACCCATTTAACCTCTAAGAATCTCCATACGACCTCCCTAGGGACCCTATCGTACGCTTTCTCTAGATCGATAAACACCACGTGGAGATCCTTCTTCTTATCCCTGTATTGTTCAACCATCCTCCTAATAAGGTGGATAGCTTCTATGGTAGATCGCCCTGGCATGAACCCGAATTGGTTGTCTGAAATGCACACCGTCCTTCGCACTCTCATTTCTACAACTCTCTCCTAGACTTTCATGGTATGACTCAGTAGTTTGATACTCCTATAGTTGTTACAGCTCTGGATATCACCTTTGTTATTATATAACGGGACCATTGTACTGCACCTCCACTCTTCAGGAATCCTATTAGTCCTGAATATAACATTAAACAACCCAATATGCCATTCCAAGCCTGCTCTGCCCACACACCCCCAAAGTTCAACTAGAATTTTGTTTGGCCCGGTAGCTCTGCCCTCCTCATCTTACGCATTGCCTCCATGACCTCATCGATCTCAATGTCCCTACAATCATTTATCTCATGTGGGTTGTTATTATTTTGCAAATCACCTAATACAATATCCTAATCCCCTTCTTCTCCATTCATAAGTTTATGAAAGTAGGTCTGCCATCTCCTCTTAATCAGGTTTTCCCCCATCAAAACTTTATCGTCATCATCTTTTATGCACCTCACTTGATCCAGATCTCCAGTCGTCCTCTCTCTCACCTGAGCGAGTCATAATAGCTTTTTATCCCTGCCTTTATTCCTTAGCTCCTCATATAGACGTGCAAAAGCTACCATCTTAGCCTCCGTAACTGCCATCGTTGCCTCCCTCTTATCCACCTTATATCTCTCACTGTTCGCTCTCTTCTCCTCCTCGCTAGTGCTCCTTACTAACCGCATTTAAGCCACCTTTTTGCTTACACTTTACCTTGGACAACTGCATTCCACCACCAGTCTCCTTCGTGGCCACTGGTGCATCCCGAAGATACCCCTAACACCTCTCTTTCGGCCTTTCTTATACAGTCAGCCGTCGTCGACCAACTCCTGAGCTTTATCAACTCCTGAGCTTTATCCTCATACAAGGTGCCCCACCTAATCCTCGGGAAGCCTCGTACTGACCTCTTCTTCCTCCTTATCATAATACCAATGTGCATCACCAAAAGCCTATGTTGCATTGCAAGGGTCTCACCTAGGATAACTTTGCAATCCTCGCACAACATTCTGTCACAACTCCTGAGAAGGAGATAGTCAATCTAAGTCCTCGTCACCGAACTTTGGTAAATACCAATTGCTTCTCCCCGATTAGGAAAACTAGAGTTCGCAATCACTGGATCGAATGCCTTGGCAAAGTCCAACAATGAAGTGGCCCCTCCGTTCCACTCCTTGAAACAAAAGTCGCCATGTACCTCAGTATAACCACTTGCAAACAACCCAATATGACCATTAAAATCTCCTCATATAAATAACCTCTCGGAAAGCGGAATACTACAAACAATGTCATCCAACCCCTCCCAAAAGCGTCATTTAATCTCCTCATCCAAGCCTACTTGCGGCACGTACGCGCTAACAACATTTAAAGTACAATCCCCCACCACCAATTTAATGGTCATTATTCTATCACTCACCCACCTGACCTCAACCATAAACTCTCTAAAGTGGCTATCTAACAGAATACCCACTCCGTTCTTACCCCTCAGTACTCCAGAGTACCACAGTTTATACCCATCCATGTTATTGCCTTCGATCTGACCCACCTAGTCTCTTGGACACATGCTATATTAATCTTCCTCTTCCAAAGGATCTTCGCCAACTCTATGGACTTACTCGTTAGCAAACCTATGTTCTAAGACCCAATTCTCAATCTATAGGCTCCTTTCCCCCTCTACCTCCCCTGCTTCCCGTTACATACCCTGACCCCGTTCCTACTCTCTTCCCCACACGAGGACATGCCCTTAATCTATCATCCTAGACTGCAGCCACTACACCTACGACCAATCTAAAGAAGACTCGCTAGTGCACAACGAACAACAAATCAAACTAGAAGGAAGCAAGTTACTACAAGTACACAAGTAGAATGACTGAACTATTGTGAACTAAAGTAACATCAAAGTAGCTAACACCAAAATGGAATCTATAGAATGGGAGGTACCAACTCCCGATAACCAAACCTACGCTGGCTTGCTCTTCTCGATGTAGTTGTACTCTTCCCACCGCCCATTGATGTCGCTCTTCCTAGTTTCTCTCCTTTGCTTGTGTTTGTGAGCCCAACTTGTCTTCAACAAGTTCTAGAATTTCCCTAAAAACACAGAAAATACCATGACCCAAAAACAAAAAAGAGTTGTCACCGCTACTACTGGTGTAGCCCTGACAGTAGTAAGGGAAATATAGGAAAAAAGATGAGGATTACACAAAATTCACAAAATTGAAGGATACAGTTAGCACGCTCAAGTAGCCTAAACTGAAACAAGAAAAATTGAAACTCCAAAAAAGTTGATGAGACGAGAAATTGGAGAAAGAACTAGAGATGCCAAAAACACTAATTCAATTTCACAAAACAAGAGTAATGATTATCGTCTTTAATTAGTTTACAGAATACAGAGGCAAATAATTTTAGAAAAATAATGCGATCGAAAAGCCATGAAAATGTAAACAAGGTGGCAATCTTTCTGCCATGAAAATGTAAATAAGGTGGCAATATTTCAGACATGTAAATATAAATAAGATGGTGATCTTTCAGCCATGCAAGTGTAGATAAGGTGGCAATCTTTCAGCCATGCAAGTGTCGATAAGGTGGCGATCGTTCAGCCATGCAAATGTAAATAAGGTGGCAATCTTTCAGCCATGCAAATGTAGATGTGGCAATATTTTAGCCATGTAAATGTAGAGGCGGCGATCTTTCAGCCATGCAAATATAGATGTGGCGATCATTTAGCCATTCAAATGTAGAGATAGCGATCTTTCAGCCATGCAAATGTAGAAGTGGTGATCTGTCAGCCATGCAATGCAAAAACAAATGGAGGCAATGTTTAGTCTCGGAAGGAAGAATGGTAGGCTTATACAATGCAGTAAAATGCAGATGGAAATAGTGTTTAGTCTCAGAAGGCAGAATGGTAGCCTTATGCAATGTAATAAAATGCAAATGGAGATAGTATTTAGTTTCGGAAGGCGGAATGGTAGACTTATGCAATGCAGAAAATGCATATGAAGATAGAACTTAGTCTCGAAAGGCAAAATGGTAGCAATATGGAATATAGAAAAATGCATATGGAGACAGTGCTTAGTCTCAAAAAGCAGAAAGGTAGCCTTATGCAATGGAGAAAATTGGAGTTGGAGATCGTGTTTAGTCTAAGAAGACAAAATGGCATCCTTATGCAATACAGTAAAACGGGAAAATGGTAATGTAGTTTCCTGCAATATTTTGACTGCTGGGACATTATGATATAGGGAATATCACCGGCATGCGTAGATGGAAAATACTGGTAAGTGGAACAATTCTAAGAGTTGTATTCATAAACAATGTTCGTCTCGTGAGTGTATAGTATACCGGATAATTTCTCAATCCAAGTGTCTGCGTTCAAGGAAAAATAATGAGTTTTGTAGAGGGGGGGTTAGTTTGCATCCCTGCTGGCTCTACTTGTCATATTCGGCTTTGATCTGGGGTTGCATTGCTAAAAAAGGCATTTTAGCAATAAATATGCATGAATTTTGATGAATCGACGACTGTGACGTAGCTCAAAACATTGCGACCTCTCTTGCTACAGAATTTTAGGGTCTTCCTTAAAATTCTGCCCCAGTTTGATGGGTTGATGCTTCTGACTGTTGCTTGCGATTATTAGCTGAATTTACTTCAAAATTTTGAGGGTCCTTCTCAAAATTCTGCCTCAATTCCCAATTTCGGGGGGGGGGGGTGAAAATTTTATTGAACTGTAACCGAACCCATAGGCCTGCCTACGTATCCCCTCTTAAATAGGAATAAGTTCAAGCATAGTTCAATTTACATCACATAGGGAAAACATGAAAATTACACGTAGTAACGCTTGACTGCATCTCAATTAATTGGTTTTGGCAAAACTTCTCCGTCCATTTCTGCGAGTATGAGGGCTTCTCCGGTCAGAACCTGGTGAACCATGTATGGACCCTGCCAGTCTGGAGAGAATTTCTCCTTGGCTTCGTCTTGATGCGGAAATTTTTTTTTAATACCAGCTGCCCCGGTGTGACTATCTAGACCTGACTCCCTTGTCGAACGCTCTCGACATTCTGTTGTAATAAATTTGACCATGACACTACATTCATTGTTTTCCCATCTATAAGAGCTAGCTGCTCATAACGATCTTCACCCATTCTGCATCGTTGGCTCAACTTCCTGTATGATCCTTAAGGAAGGAGTTTCTACTTCGACGAGAATGATGGCTTCGGTATCGTAAACCAGCACATAGGGGGTTGCCCCAGTTGATGTGCGGACTGTGGTGCAATACCCCAATAAAGCAAATAATAGTTTCTCATGCCACTGCTTATTCTTCTCTATCATTTTCCTTAATATCTTCTTGATGTTCTTATTGGTGGCTTCTATGGATCCATTCATCTGAGGTCTATAGGATGTAGAATTCGTGTGTCTGAGCTTGAAAATTTCACACATGGCTTTCATCAAGTTTTTGTTTAGATTGGAACCGATAACAGTAATGATTGACTCTAGAATCTTGAATCGACAGATGATGCGGTCGCGGACAAAGTCTGCTACAACTTTCTTAGTTACTGCTTGGTAAAATACTGCTTCTACCTACTTGGTGAAGTAGTCAATTGCCACTAGGATGAATCTGTGCTCGTTGAAAGTTGCATGCTCGATTGGTCCAATGACATCCATTATCCAAACAGCAAAAGACCATGGTGAGCTCATTGCATTAAGGTCATCTGGAGGTACCTTTATCATGTCTGTATGTATCTGACAGCGGTGGCATTTTTGGACATACTGGATGTATTTCGTTCCATTGTCATTCAAAAGTAACCGGCTAGGAGTATCTTCTTTGCTAAGACAAAACCATTCATATGTGAACTGCAGGTCCCCCCGTGAATTTCCTCTTATAGCCTGAATGCTTCCTTTGCTTTGACACACCTTTGCAATCCTAAATCAGGAGTCCTTCTATACAGGATTCCTCCGTTATGAAAAGAGTTGTTGGATAAACTCCTAAGTGTGTGTTTCTTGATAGGATTTGCAAGCTCTGAGCATTCTTCCTTTGCTAAATATTCCTTGATATCATAAAATTAAGGCTTTCTATCTGCCTCTTCTTCAACATTTGCACATTAAGCTGGCTGATCATGGATCCTTACTGGAATGGGATCAATGAAGTTATTGTCCGGATGTTGTATATTGGATGACAAGGTAACCAATGCGCCAACAAATTCATTTTCGTCGGAATTCTGTCTTTATGAACCCCTTTCTCAATTCCTGTACGTGATGTAGATATGGGAGAATATTAGAGTTCTTGGTTTCCCATTCTACTCGGACCTGATGCATGAGTAAGTTTGAATCTCCAATCACTAGCAACTCTTGTACATTCATGTAAATGGCCATCTTGAGCCCTAGGATGCAGGCTTTATATTCGACCATATTGTTGGTGCACGGGAACCTGAGTTTGGAAAATATATGATAATGTTGATTGGTTTCTAATACTAGGACTGCTCATACGCCAACTCTTTTGAAATTTTCCGCTCCATCGAAAAGCATTCTCTAGCCATTATAGGATTCTACAATGTCTTCTCCTATGAATGATACATCTCCGTCAGGAAAATATGTCTTCAGGGGTTCGTATTCTCCAATCCATGGGGTTTTCAGCAAGGTGATTTGCTAGTGCCTATCCTCTGATTGCTTTCTGAATCACGTAGACAATGTCGAACTCACTCAGCAGGATTGCCACTTGGCTAGCTTGCCAGTGGGCATGGGCTTCTGAAAGATGTAATTCAAAGGATCCATCCTTGATATGAGATATGTAATATAGGCATAGAAGTAGTGCCTCAGCTTCTGGGCCACCCAAGTCAGAGCACAACAAGTATGCTCTAATAGAGAATACCGGGTATCGTACGGGGTGAAATTCTAATAGATGGCCGGCTCCTTCCTCCTTGTTTCATCATGCTGCCCCAGAACACAACCGAATGCTCTATCCAGTACTGCGAGGTAAAGTAATAAGTGTCTATCTGGCTCGGGAGGGACCAAGACTGGTGGTGTTGATAGGTATTCCTTAATTTTGTCGAAAGCTTTTTGGTAGTCATCAGTCCATTTGATGGTGGCATCCTTCTTTAACATCTAAAAGATTTGCTCACAGATAACTGTAGATTGTGATATGAACCGACTGATGCAGATGATTCTCCCTAAGAAACTCATAAAGCCCTTCTTGTTTTCTGGCGGTGGCATTTCTTGAATGGCTTTGACTTTTGATGGATCCAGTTCTATTCCCCGACGACTCATAATAAACGCAAGTAATTTTCCAGCAGGAACCCCAAATGCACACTTCACGAGATTCAGTTTCAGGTTGTACCTTCGTAATCTATTGAAAAACTTCCTCACATCTTCCATGTGATTAGTGTCCTTCTTGGACTTGATGATAACGTAGTCTATGTACACCTCGATCTCCTTATGTATCATATCATGAAAAATGATAGTCATAGCCCTCATGTAGGTGGCCTTGCATTCCTTAACCCAAACGGCATCATCTTGTGGCAGTACATTCCCCACAGTGTGATGAATGGCGTTTTCTCAACATCTTCTTCATCCATCCATATCTAATAGTAACCACCGAAATAATCTAATAACAATTGCAATTCATGCATGTGCAATTGTCGATCAGGATGTGTATGTTTGGTAATGGAAAGTCGTCTTCCGAAATGGCTCGATTGAGATCGCAGTAGTCAACACATGCTCTAACCTTCTTGTCCTTCTTTGGTAATGAAACAATGTTGGCTAACTATGTCGAGGATTCTACTACACTGAGAATCTTAGGTTTGACCTACTTAGCGACTTCTTCCTTAATTTCAAACTCATATCAAGCTTGAACTTTCTCAGCTTTTGCTTTACCGGCGCATGTCGAATCAATCAGTAGTTTGTGAACCACTCAGGCCCGGCATATCATCTAACGACCAGGCAAATATGTCCTCATAATATCTTAGAAAATGTGTGTACACATTCTTTTTCGACGACGATAAGTGGATGCTGATTCGTGTTTCTTTGATGTTTTTTTGCACCTCCTAGGTTAACAACCTCAATCTCGTCCAGATTGGACTTTGGTCTGTATTTAAAATTCTCAACTTCCTTGACAAGCTCCTTCGGTATGTCATCTTCCTCTGAATTTATGTGCGTTTGATGCTAATAAGTTGGGATTTTAACGTGTTTTATACTCCTACTTACTTATGCTTTGAATATAAATTATTAAAAAATAGACCCAAAAGGCTCATAAATTGCAGTTGATTGTAGGTTTGATCGCACAGTGACGAAAAGTCAAAGATCGGCTCAAAAGGAGTGAAACCTGCTCAAGTATCAAAGACCAAGAATTATGAGGGAAAAAAGGCCTAGTGCGAACCGCGCCCCAAGTCGAATGCGGCCACACTAGTTAGTTCAGAGAGTTGGCAAAATAGTCTTCAGGCAACGCGATCTCAGTACACATCTCGCGGTGCACCGTGAAGGCTTCGCGGCCATACTACCTTTCTGTGCGGTCCCCGGGTGAGAGATTCAAGAGATTGATAATTTCCAAATCCAAGCAAAGTGGTCCGTGATCCTGATTTTGTGGACCGTGCCAGCTCCCTAGCGGCCGCACTCCATTCTACGTGGTCTGCGAAGCCTAAGTTCAGAGAAGCCAAAATTGAAATTAAAGATCCTAGTGCGGCCGTGATCCAATTTATGCGGTCCGCATTGACCCCGCATGGGTATTTTTGTCTAGTTTTTCCAGCCTAATATAAATAGAACATTTTACCGTTATTAGGTTATCCATTATATTCTGACTTAAGCTGCACTCATGGGAACATATATTGTAGCCATGTTTTGCACTTGGGCTTTAAATTAACGATAGATTCTTGCAATTTCATTTTGGAATTAATTAATATGCCTTATTGTTCATCTAATTCTTCATTTTCTCCCTCAAACATGAGTAGCTAAACCCATTATCTACAGTTGTGGCTCAACCCTAGTGTGGGTAATTGATGGGTGTTTCCATCTAGAGTTAGATTGAGTATCAGTGTTAAGCTTTGTGGATTTAACTCTTCTTGAGAAAGAGAGTCTATGACTTCAAAATTGACCCAACAAGGAATTGGGATGGACTCATGAGAAATGATAGTCCCAAATTAACGGGTTAAACCTTGAGAGAGTAATCACCCTACTTGAACCCTAGTTGCTTGATCTCATTTGCCTACCCATTTGGACTCGAGAGAGTCAATTGGGAAAAATAATCTCTCTACCTAAAGGTGTGAGAGTGGGTAAAATTATGAAAGGGTTATAGTGAAAGTCCCAATTATGTCAATTAAACCTTATAAACATTTATCCGTCAAATGGTCACCTAGGCGATGTCACGACCCTAGTACCCTTCTTCCATTAGATAAAACTTTAGCAATCAGCTCGTAGCATAATTTAGTTTCAATTAATAGTTTGATAGTAGTAGTTATAGTTGAAAACCCCAAAATATGTTGGAAGTGATATTTGAAGAAAATGAATATTTCTAAACTAGATAGATATTCAAACTCCACTACTAGCTCCCTGAGGAATTCGATCCCTACCCTCATATCGGCTAAAAGCTATTACGACCCGCTCTTTTTACCTTGGTGTAGCGTCGAGTTGGCAGCGATCAGTTGCGTTGTCTAATTGCATGTCACAGTCATTGATTCATCAAAATAAGTAATAGTAACGCTGTATAAGTAAAGTAATGAGAGAAAATAATAAGAGTGTTGATTGATAAGAAAAATCGAAATAGTTTGATAAATTCCATAACTATTTTGAACATGGAAGATCTTATTGCAAAAATTTAAAATGCGAAAGAAAAAATTAGCTAGTAAAAATAAAAGATAGTGCATCATGCTTGTTCAGCCTTGCTACCACGAGGCTCACCGGGCTCTGGTGGTTCTGATGGTCCAGTTATTGAGATGTGCTCCTCTACTTACGGCATGTATGGACGTGCCTTCCTCCCCCTCTTTCTTGAGAATGAAACAACAATCTATGCCATCATCTTCTAGGAACAAACTCTTTACCGTTGCCACTCTTTCCTCTTCTTCTGTCTATATAAACATCGGTCGGTTGGAGAGTCTATTCCAAGCATGGTATAGGCTGCTCTAACGGATAGTAAGGATCGCGCCATGGTGGCGACCAGTTATTGAATTCTTTCCAGGTATGCTCATATCCCGACCGAAAGTGGTGCCATGCTTCTTGAGTTTTTGGGGCTTAGTGATTCCTTGGAGATTCTTGCCAAGCCCCTTACCCGGTTCGTACCCACTCCAATTCAATATGCTCTCGATTTTGTTGTCCCACCATTTGTCTTTGTCAACAGCGTGGACTCGCTCGATGCGGTGATAGGTCTCCAAACCCAGCTTTCTTCTGCCTCCGACTGCTGGAATGGTCTGGCGACTGCATATAGGATTGCTACCATCGCCGTGAATGATCACCTCCTGGTGATTTCACTCAGAATTTACCGCCAGATGTAGTGTTGACGCTACGACCCCAGCAACATAAATCTAGGGTCTTCCTAACAACAGATTGTAAGATGCTAGCACGTCTATTACTTGAAAATCAACATCGAACTAAGTATGCCCCATTTTCAAACACAGACTAGTTTCCCCAATGGTGGACCTTTGGGAGCCGTCAAAAGCTTTCACATTGATGGCTCCATCTTTTATCTCGTGCAACCCCTTATCCAGCATCTTGAGTGTTACCAGTAGACAAATGTTGAGGTTGGACCCTCCATAGATCAGGATTCTAGTGATAAAATAGTCTTCACATTGCACAGTGATGTGCAATGCTTTATTGTGACTCAACCCTTCTGGTGGCACCTCATCTTCATGGAAAGTGATCTTGTGACTTTCCAATACCTGTCCTACCATGTTAGTCATTTCTCCGTCGGTGATGTTGCTGGGTACGTATGCCTCACTCTGTACCCTTAGCATAGTGTTCTTGTGTGCCTCAGATTTTGTAGCAACACAAGGATGCAGATTTGTGCATGTGTTTTGTTCAACTGGTCGATGGATGAGTATTCCTTGGCCTATATCTTTCTCCAGAAGTCATCTGGCCCGGTCTCGGTGATGAGAGGCCGTCTAGAGGCCTTCTTGCTTGACTCAGCTAGATGTTCCGGGGTATAAACTCTACCAGTTCTCATCATACCCTATGTCGCAATAGACTCTCTGATCCTAACCTTACCTTTCCTTCTTGCCTCAGTTGTATAGTCCCATGGTATAGCCTTTGTGTGCAATGGCGTCATGGTCAAGATCGCCACTGGATCACCGTGGTTGTCTTTACTATGAATGGAGCATGTACCTTGGACGGTAAAACTGTAACTTCAAATGGTTTATGTGTATTTACTAGAGCTACAAATTCGACCTTAATTGATGCGGGTGTCTTTTCAGAGGACATTGCTTCAAACTCAAGTGGCATGAGCATATTTGCCTCGCCGCCCCCATAGGGCTGAATCTGGACCACGATCGGATTAAGGATGACTATTGGTTTCTTTGGGTTGTCACCTTTTATGATCAATCCAATCGATCCCTTGGGATCTCAATCATCCTCTATTTCGATCATGTAAACGGCTCCACCCTTGTATTCTGGCAAAGGATTATTGTGGACACTTGGAGCAGGTTCCTTTACCAAGATAATCTTGTTATCAATTAAAGTTTGAATTTTATCTTTTAGAGTACAAAATTCGTCAATGGTGTGTCCTTTCATGCCGGAACGGTTTGCACAAGATTTATTTGGATTAACCCACTGAGAAGGGTTCTCAGGAGCAGCATGGATAGGGGTGACATAACCAGTAGATTTGAGTCTTTCATAAAATTGGTCAATAGGTTCAACAAAAGCTGTATACTGTTTAGAAGGCTTTCTGTCAAAGTTCGGTCGAGGTCTAAGAAAGTTTTGACGTGCAGGAGGGGATTGATAGTAGGATGGTTGAGCATTGTAGGCTTGGTAAACATGTGCGGGGTTGGGAATATTTGGATGAAGTAAGCTGATATGTGGGAGGAGGCGAAGGTTGATAAGTGGGTGGTGGAGTTTGGTAAGAGGGTGAGGGTCCTTGGTAGTTTAGAGTAGGCTGATATGTGAGTGGAGGCATTGGGTAGGTTTGGTACTTGATGGGAGATTTGGTTCTCCGTGCCACCATTACGGCTCCTACGTCCCTCTTCTTGGCCACACCACTTGACTGTAAGGCCTTATTTGTAGCTTGCAAGGCCTCGAAGTTCGTAATCATACCACTTTTGATGCCCTCTTCGATCCTTTCTCCCAGCTTGATGACGTCAGAGAATTTGTGGCCCTCGATCATCATGGGACTTTCATAATACTGTGGGTCTTGAGCCCGGACAAAGATTTTGTTCATTTGTTCTTCCTCTAAGGCAAGTCTAACCTTAGCAGCTTCAGACCTTCAGAGGGTAGCGTACTTGCAAAATATTTTTGTGGGCTTCTTCTTTAAATTTTGAATATAGAACACATTTAGCACATTCTCTATGTTGAACCTAAACCTGTCCATAAAGTCGGACGCCATGGTTACCTAATTTGACCATTTCTTCATATCTTGGCTAATGTACTAAGATAGGGCATCCCCTATTAGACTCCTCATGAACAACTTCATACGGATTCTTGGATCCCTTGTACCATCAAACATCTCGAAATTGGAAGGTTTGTACCCCTTGGACAGTTCGACATCGGGCAGTATGCAAAGATCTTCATAGTTCACCCTTCAATTCCCCTTACTTTCTTCAACACCTTGAATTCGGGGTAGTCAGTTTTTTAAGTTCTTTGGCTAGGTTTTTGATGAGCAAGTCTTTATCATCAGACTCAGGTATGTTTGAGATGGTCTGTGGTGGAGCGTGGCATAGTCTCCACGTAGATGGGGTTGTTATGGTGGGTGTGGAAGTGGTCATTTGTGGAGTTATGAGATCCTAAGATGAGCAGCGGGGTATTGTTGGAAGTATGGTGAGTGTTACAGTGGTGGTGAGAAGTTGGATGATTTTGTGGCTTGGGGATATTTTGTGGCGGTGTGGGGTTAGGAGCATTTAGAAAATTCACATCTGGAGTGGTGAGGGAAATGACAGATTTTCCACATTCTGAACCTGATCAAGTTCTTCTTGGAATTTTAGCAGCTTTTGTTCAAGTTGGGATGTATTTTCCTTGGGGAACCAGAGCACCGTGCTACCCGTTCAGTTGAGTTTTCCTTTCTAGCGTTGTTCAAATCTTCCATCTTCCCTTTGTTCTTGTTTTTGAAGGATGGTTCACGGAGGGCAAACTGGGGTCTTGACAAGCTAAGCGAGAGAGATAAATAACTTCGTTAGAGGACATGAACACCAAGGCCCGCTGAAGCCACCATCACCAAATCGTACTCTCAACATGATCATCGGCGGTACCGACGATGCCTCCATCAACGACGTTAAATTTAACACATCTCACAAACTTAAATGATCCGACGGACTCGAAGAAAGTATCATCTTCGATGAGTTAGATGCTGGCATTTTGACTTTTCCTCATAATGATGCTCTCGTCATTACGTTGCTCATTTTAGATATTGATGTCGAACGTATCATGGTGGACGATAGAAGCGGAGCATACATGATCCATCCCTGAGTCTTACCCAGATAAGACACGAGGACAAGATAATGCCACACTGCATCACATGACCGATTTTAATAATGCCGTTGAGCGGACATCGTAGAAATTAATGCCATTGAATACTACTAGTATTTTTTATATTTATTGCCATCCGAAAAAACATACCAGTTATTTATTACAACAACGACAGTTTTATCTTTAGAATATTATTATTAACTAAGATATAACTCTTCTTTTTATAAATTTAATTGAGTGGACCTAGATCTAACTTTTTTGTCAAACAATAACAAAGATGAAAACTTGGGACGGAAAAAGGTACTAGATTATCTGCCACAATTTGGAGAAGGCAAAATAATTTTTGCATATTGAAAAAAAGTTTACAAACAAAGCGGCAGGAAATGAGTATTTACAGTGCCTCTTATGCAAATTACATACATAGAAAAAATAATTTGTAAAATCTATAGTTAATATAGATATTCACTACTCCCACTATTTTCATTCATAATGTAAATAACCTTTTACTACTTATTACTATTATGATTCTAACTCTCACATATCCATAATATTTTTCCATGATCTTCCCCCATGATCTCAATTGTTAATGTCATGTTTAAGATAATTATTTTATAACCTTCACTTGTAATAGTATAAATAGAGGCATGAAAAGTGAGATGGAATACACTTGAACACTTGATGAAATAAGAAAACTATCTCTTCTCCTACTTATATTCTTGTTTTATATTGTTACTTTGAGCCACATTTCTTAATATATTATCATAACGAAGTTGAATTCTTTTTGTTGTTCAGGTATATTTGTTCATTTTGTTTTCTTCTTTGTATATTTTAATTTCATGATTAGTGTCTTTAATATACAGTTTTATAATTTCTCACATCTCTAGATATGTGTAAAAATAAAAAATTCTATGTTTCTTTGTTTTAATTTATTTGTATGATTGTCATGCGAAAGTTGCTAATTTTCATATTAATATAATTAAAGGAGAGAAGAATACTTATTTTATATTGTTCGACATTTGAAATTGTGTTAAAGTTAAAAGATATTTTTGTTCTAGTTAACATCGGAGATATACTAATAATTTGAAAAAATAGTGCTCTTTTCTATGGAATTATCAGTTTAGTGTGTATATATCACAAATTTGATATTATGTCAATTTTAAGAATATTTACACTATTATTCTAATGATTTCTAGTTATTTAACTTTTTTGATAGTTTTCACTATGTCGAGTTTGTCAAAACTTGAGTTTGTGGCACTTGACATTTCTAGAAAGAATTACCTATCATGAGTTTTCGATGCTGATATTCACTTAGCTAATAAAGGCTTTGGTAATACCATTACTCAGGGTAATGAGGCATTAAGCCAGGACAAAACAAAGGTCATGACTTTCCTTCTTCATCATTTGGATGAAGGTTTGAAGGTTAAATATTTGATAGTGAAAGATCCACTTTAATTGTAGACTGGCCTGAAGGAAAGATATGAGCACCTTAAGGCTACGGTATTGCCAAGGGCTCGATACGAGTGGATGCACTTACGGTTGCAAGATTTTAAGATCGTAAGTGAATATAACTCAGTTGTATCTCGAATAACTTTTAAATTGAAATTATGTGGGAATGTTATGAATGATGAGGATTAGTTGGAAAAGACTCTTACGACTTTTCATGCCCCAAATATGATATTATAGCAGCAATATCATGAAAGGGGATTTAAAAAGTATTCTAAATTGATCTCATGTCTTCTAGTGGCTAAGCAATATTATACCTTTTTGCTAAAAAATTATGAAGCCCATCCCACAGGGTCAGCTCCGCTTCCTGAAGCGAATATGGCAGCTAGACGTGATAAGTCTAGAAAAATATAGAATAATAATCATGGCCATATGAATATACACGAACATGGCAATGGTAAGAGACGATATAATAGTCGTCATCGTGGTGATCATGGAAAATGAGAGAACAATATGGGTTCTCAAAACAATCCTTCAAGAGGCAAAAGCGGTAACTGCCACCGCTGTGGCATGAAAGGTCATTGAAAAATTTAATGCCGTGCATCTGAGCATTTTGTCAGGCTTTATCAAAACTCCATCAAAAGAAAGTCAAATAATATCAGAGCGTCTTCTGCTAATGCCCCAGTAGAGTCTCACTTGACCTTTAAAAATGATTTTGAGGAAGGGTCTTCAAACAAAAATGATGACAATGCCGCAACAAGTATTTCTTTGAATGATGATGATTTTTGAGGCCTCGATGATCTTACTCATTTGGAAGTTGAAGATTTCTTTGGAGATCAAAAAGAAAGTTTGATCATTTTACTGAGGAATGCAATTATGTTATTTTTATTTTTAGTGGTTTTTTTGTCTCGTTCTAAATTGTTTTTTTTATTTTCAAGTAGTATTTAAGTTGCCTTATATTCTCATTGGTGATGTTATTTTTTCGTATTTCTCATGATTTACTTTACTTTTTATGAAGAATACAAAATTCCCATTCTTTAATTGGATTCAAGATGAGCAATGAAGATTTATGTCATTTGGATAGTGCTACAACTCACACAATATTAAGAGAAAAGAAATTTTTCTCTTATTTGGTTATGGAAAGGCTCATGTTAATAGAATATCTGGTAGTACAAAGTTATTTGATGGCTGTAGATGAGCGGCATTATAACTAACTGGAGAAACGATATTAACGATTGATAATGCATTGTATTGTAGTAAGTCACAAAGAAACTTGTTGAGTTTCAAAGTTATTCGCCGAAATGGCAACCATGTTGAGACCTCTAGCGAAGAAAAGGTTTAATACCTTTATATACTACAATAAAAGCGGGGAAAATGTGTGCACGAAAAATGCTCGCATTTTCTTTTGGGTTGTACCACACAAATATTGGTGTGGTTGAATCACATGCCATAGTAAACAAAATGTTTACTACTTCTAATAATTTTATCATTTGGCATGACCGATTGGGTCATCCCAATTCTAAAATGATGCAAAGAATAATAGAGAATTCAAATGGGCCATATTGAAGAATAAGAAGATTCTTCAATTTAAGGAATTCTCTTGTATTGCTTGTTCTCAAGAAAAATTAAGTTATAAACCATCAGAAGCTAAAGTTAGGATTGAATCCCCTGCATTTCTGGAATGTATACAGGGTGATATATGTCGGCTTATACACCCTCCATATGGACAATTTAAGTATTTTATGATCTTGATAGAAGCATCTACAAGATGGCCACATGAGTGCTTATTGTCAACTTGTAATATCGCATTTGCGAGATGTTGGCCCAAATTAGTGGAGATGGTGGTGGTTGAGAGGTCGTACCTGATATTTTGAACAGATAGGAAACTTGAGGGTGGATCAATGGTGGACAGGTCAGGTGCTTTGCCCAGTGGCGGGATGAAGGTTGGATTAGCAGGATAGGTTGGGGGTGGCTTTCCTCTTGCCCATGCCTAGTACATCTCATCCATTTGGTGCTTTAGCTTATACATTCCTCTTTCATGGCATTAACGTCAAGTTCCTCTACTTCTTTTGAGGGGTCAATAATGCTGACATCGGTTTCCTGATTGGCTATGACTTGCTTGATCTTAGACCGCGTGTTGTAGGAGTGGGTTGCCATAATGCCGCAAGTACTAACCACCTATCTAATCTGTAATTGACACAACACCAAGACTCGTTAATGGTTACGTTCTAACACGTAAGCGGCCACATATTGGGTATGAATGCACCTATATCATCATTGGTCACTACATGCATCGGTTGCTAGCATCATTCGGCTTTCAATTTCTTTGTTAGCGAAGTCCCTTTGTTTTAGCTTTATTCTCTCCCTCTCTCCTATTTTATTCGGTTATGGTCGAATCCCATATAGATCGCCTACGTATCATAACCCCGCATGAATCAGGTCGAGCGTAGTTCTTACAAATAAAAATCGAAGCATAAAATATTTTGGGAATTTTCCTTTTTCATAATAACAAACTTCAGTTACAAGGACTCGAAAGACTGACAGATTTAAACAAGAAACTAAAAATCTCCGATAAAAGACGAACTACAGACTCGAAGAACTGCTAACTATGCATAAATGAAAATAAAGACTCTAAGTTAAACTGACAGACTTTTATATATTTTTTAACAAAAGGGAAATGCAATCTTCATGAATACATTAGTGCTTCAAGTACTCCTGGGACCCGCATGGCATTGTTCGGCGTTGCCGGGGGTCGCCTAGCTAAATCCCCTTGGAGTTGATGGATATCTTATATTACTTGATGAACAAAGGTCATGGCGGTGGCGAAGAACATGGATCTTGTCATATCCTCGCAGTGGTTGAACTTTGTGGTGATGTAGTCTACGATCATCCGTACTCTTTCCCTTATATCACCCTTTTCTTGCAACAGTCACCCAATTTGATCAGCCCTTGCCTCCAGAGTCCGCTCGGCTACCCGATTCAGTTCTTGGAATTGCCGCAAATCCATCTCCGATCATGATACTGCTGCACAACAATGGTCTCTTTCGTCTTTGAAGTCCCTGGCTTGCTTGGCCATTCTATTCTCAGCTGTAGTGACCTTCTTTTTTAAAATAGCGACCTTATTGTCATGCCTATGATGCGGACTCGTTCCTCCGTATTTTTAGCCAATTGTCTCCGAACCCTAGATAGCTCACCTTCTACTTTATTCAAGTCAAACCCATACTCGGTTACTTTTCACCTTAAATTATCTATGAGCTTTTCATCCTTCGCGCTTCTGGAGAGATTTTCCGCGGCTGTTTTCATTTTCTGGATTTGAGCTTGCAACGCCTCGTTTTCTTTGGTTAATCTTTTCTTTTCCACCTCACCTTCAGTGTCATGCAAACCATTTTCAAACCGAAGCTATTTGACTTGTTTTTCTAATTTTCCTATGGTGGCCCTGTACTCATTTTCCTTGGCTAGCCAATCCCATTGTTCCTGTGACGTTTCGATGAATTCCTGGAGATGAGGCCTTTTGGGTGGTCTCTCAAACTCAATTTCTCTCCTGTACCAAGCAAGCTATCCTGGTGACACTTCGCCTCTAGCCCGATCCTGTACGCAAGTGTTTGCTGTTAGGTATTGGCATTCATTCCAAATCTTGCGGACTGTTGCTTCTGGGAACTGACCATCAGGTCCAATCTCGATTACCCGGATACTAAGATCTTCGTCTTTTGGCACTATCTGGCATCTTCCGAGTTGTCTCAAGACCAGATGTGGGGCATAAGGCTGGATACTTATAAGACCCATCAGAAGGAAATGAGGTTCTGTTGCCCACATGTATATGATCTCATCCACAGACAACCATCCCAGTGTCCATTCTATTTGACTGGCAATGAGGGACTGAAAGTAGGATGTCCATCTTGCTATACCTTCGGGTAAGCTGAGCCCTTCAGTTCTCATGTAAAACTCCTCTATGCAAGTTTTCTCCGTGGACACATAACTCATGAATTGGGGATGGTGGCATAGATGCTCAGTCATCCACATTTGCAATAATGGATTACACCCCTCGAAGAAATCTTTCCCGACTTTGCAAACCGTGAGAGCGCAAAAAGTCTCGGCTACTATCATAGGCACGAGTGTGCACTTGGCCTGGGTGGGTAGAGTGCTGACAACCCCTGCTATCTTTATGTCGATGTTCCCGTCTTTTGTTAGAAACACCAGAAGCCCTAGAAAAGCCACCATAAAGGCGAAGCGTCTGTGTTCTTCCCATTTGACACGGTTTCCCTTGCTGCAGACTTTGTTTTTTGGATTGTTGAACCCCCCCCCCCCCCATGTGACCATATCTGGTATACAGGAATGAAAGGTGCAAACCCCTGCCGCAAGGTTCGAGTCATGTACCACTCTACTTATTTTCAAGGTACTAAGAATTTGTGCTCCACTACAACTATTGGAGCAACCAAATACTAGTGTCTCAAAGGAAGCTCATCATTTTCGATGTATCCCGCTATTTCTTCCAACGTTGGGTAAGTTAAAAATTTGAGAAGTGGAACACATTGTGGGCCAGGTCCCAGCACGTGCCATTGCTCTTATGATGTCTCCTCTGGGTACAATCTCCAATAGCCCGGGGAGGCCCCCAAATACTTCTTTATCTCATCTTGCCCTTCTATTCCTAGATCATTCCACCACAATACCAGCTTCAAAGGGATTCGGCTTACAAATGAAAAAGGTTCGGTTTGAATTTTGCTCATCCTACACATTTATTAAGGTGAATTAGTGACTTATGACTTTATTCCTGTTTGACTTCAAAAATCAAAAGTTTTCTTTTGTGAAATTTATTTTCTAAAACAAAAAGTATGGCTTTGTGAATACGGCCTTTTAGCACTTCCGGAGGAAGTTTTAAAGGTTGTGCCGACCAGCCGGCCAAAAATACAATAAAGACCAAAAGGTGGCCAATTGTGCAAAATCAGCCTTCCGACGTCCCTTTCGGGAACATTCGGCTATTTTTGGAAATAACAGCATCACCCGATTTATCTAGGATAACAAATAAACATAAGACATTTGATTTTCTTTGTTTTGGTTATTTTTTGCAAAAGAGAGGTTGGACCCGATGGGGGGTTTCCTACGTATCCCGTACCTGACGAGAATCAAACCGGCGTAGTTCGGGCAAAACAATTCGTCAAAACCACAAATTTTGTTGAAAATCCCTTTTTTTCTTTTTTTCCTTTTTCATAAATCCGGCAACATTTCGGCTATTTGAGCATTGGTCATACAAGACAAACGGTTAACCTCAGTCAACCCTAGTACCCCTTATTTGTTTTCTCAATTTTCTTTCCTTATTCACAAGCCGGCCAACATGCAAATCCAACGCAGCTAAATGCACAAGTAGCACGTAATAAGCATCAAGATGGTCTTTCATTTCAGGTTACCTATCCTAGACAGACCCAACCCTTGTGTTTGAGTCCCCTAAGTCAAATTCACGTGATGCAAACAAACGTTCCTACTAGGGATCCGGCATGAGGCTAAGTTATTCTATGTATAAGACCTGGGTATTTGTTCTAGACTATGTACCCAAGCGGACAACTCGAGTCAAGGAGGGGGCTACGTACTGGGGACCCACAAGATCTTCCGGCTTAGTAACTTGTCCGAGCCTCTTTCTTATTTTAAGGTATGACACTAACAGAATAGAGAGTCTCAACCAGTAAGCACATCCCCGGAGGTGAGAAGAGAAGGGTTTCGTAGCAGTTTTATATGTGCAGTTCAGATAATATCAAAGTGGTAAAAGCATCCTTTTGCACATTAAGCCAACATGTAAAAATAAGATAATAAACAAAGCCAAATACAATAATTATTCTAAGCTCGGATTCTTGCACCATGAACCAGAGATTCTGGGTTTGTTCCCCAGCAGAGTCGCCAGAGCTGCCACACCTCCTTTTTGGCTACTACACCCCTGCGAAGGGCGTAGTTAAGGGAATTTTTCCAATTTAAGGACAATCGAAATGAGATTCAATTATTTAAGAGAATATCAGAGTCACCACTTGGGAGATTTATGGTGTCCCAAGTTACCGTTTAGAATCCCGAATCGAGGAAAGAATGACTCTGTTTAACAGTTCGCGAACCAGAAATCTGGGTAAGGAATTCTATTAACCTGGGAGAAGGTATTAGGCATTCTCGAGTTCCGTGGTTTTAGCACGGTTGCTCAACTGTTATATTTGGCTTAAACTATCTGATTTCTACAATTATGAACATGTGTGCATTTTAAATCTTTTAACCGTTTTTATTATTATTATTTTTAAAGAGAATTGCAACATCGTTAATGCATGTCTCGAACCACTTCACATAAATGCACCCGTGGTTTTTGACACATTCCAACTCCATGGAGATTTAGATTCGGGTCACATAAATGTGCACCCGAATTTAGAAAAGGTAAATTATTAAACTAACGCGCCTAAAGCGGCTAACGTGTTATTAATTTTGCGGGAGGCCGTGAAATTCTAGTAAACGGCACGTCCCGAATTCTAAGGACAAAGATATTAATTAGATGAGGGTCATGCATGTAAAATGACATTCCTCAAATATGAACCAAGTCTAATCAATAGCCTAGAGGGAAATTGGGATTTTCTTTAAGTAACTAAACAACAAAACTCCTTCGGACTTAGGCTATCGATGGGCCCAAACCCTGATGGAGTGAAGCGATCCCAGGATAAAACATGGTTTCTATGAATATGATATGATGAGTTGCTTTGATGCTACTCAACTAAATTAATGAGCTACTTGATTGAACCAATATTCAAATCCTGAACCTTTAATGACTTTAAAGTAGAACAAGTAACATGCCTCTTGATTTGCCTAGCACATCTCTAAATGGACATACGATCTGACCCACCAACCAAGGTTTAATTTCCTAATTAACATGTTCCAGTAAAACTCTAAACTCAACCACATCAAATGAACCAGGCTAAAACATTTCTAAAGACAGTTGTGAAATATAACTTAAACATAGAAATTAATGACTCCATGAACTATTTTACAGGGATGCAACACCACTTAGAACAGAACATTAATGACTTTAAAGTAGAACAAGTAACATGCCTCTTGATTTGCCTAGCACATCTCTAAATGGACATACGATCTGACCCACCAACCAAGGTTTAATTTCCTAATTAACATGTTCCAGTAAAACTCTAAACTCAACCACATCAAATGAACCAGGCTAAAACATTTCTAAAGACAGTTGTGAAATATAACTTAAAAATAGAAATTAATGACTCCATGAACTATTTTGCAGGGATGCAACACCACTTAGAACAGAACATTAAACATGCTCAAATTCCATTTTTGACAATTCTTATCTCCTGAATGCTCCCACGAATTCCTACAGGAGAAGCTTTTGAAAACAAGTTCCAAATCACATACTACTTAGCAACATCATGACCTATATTCAGGGATGCATGTATCCAAATCTACAACTGGGAAATTAAACAATGCCGGCCAAATAGAGTGCCAACCAAAAGTCACCTATTACAGGATCCAAGAGGTTCTCAAAGCAGTTATACACTTTTGAATTTCAGTCCACACTTAATAACACGAAAGTAGTATATGTACAACTAATTGAGGCACAACATGGATCAGATTGATCATAGCTCCAACTTGCATTACAGGAGTTCATTATTGTACATCATATGGTTAGGAATCCAAAGCATACCTGGGTATGAAAAATAAAGCATGAGAAAGGAAAGAGTCAGCAGCAGTAGTGAATATACTTCAGCCAATCATCACAAATATTTGACCCCTTTAAACCATTTTAAACCCAGAAAAACCAAAGGGGTTGATGTTCCCCACACTTAAACTAACGATGAGAATCAAAGAAGAGACCTAAGGCAAAGTTCAAACAAAATATGCATAGAATTTCATTACCTGTGAGCTTTACTTGATCTAACTCTGAGAAATCTATCAAACAATAGAGTTTTTTAGCCTGTATATTTGGAGTTTTCAGCTTTTTTTTTGTTTCACTCTCAGATTTTCAGTAAGTTCCTCCGAAAAAATCTCTCATCAAAGGCAAGATTGATGCCTTATAAGCCAACTATTAGGGCACCCTTTAGATTGTTTAAGTTGTCTTTTAGTCCTTGTCTTATTTTCATATTTACTATCTTAGTCCCTTATTTTCTTGCTTGCTACCCAAGTTATAACAAATAAAAGGTCTGAATTTAAATTTAACCTAAACGGGAAGGATTCAAGGAATGAAGGTTGTGGATTCAAGATGAGGGGTGTGAGGAGAGTGCATGGTGTTAATTTGGTGGATATTAGAAAGGGTTGTATTTTGGCCGGATGGTTCAAACTAAAATTTGAGGAGATGTGGCATGATTCGAGCCTAAAGAGTTACAGGAATAGGAAGGAGAGGTCAAGAGGGTGTAGCGTTGTAAATCCGGGAGGGTTTGGAAATAACGTCACCGTGGGCAGAGAGGACGGCGACCACATAATCGTATATTCAGAGAGCTTGGTAGACATTCGAGAGAAGCCAAGCTGGAATTTAGGAAGATTGGGTGACAGGGAAGCCGTGGTGTAAATTTGGGGTCGTTTGGAGTATCGCCGCCGCCGGCACCGATTTCCGGCAGGCGGCAGGATGGCGGCGAACGATGGTGATACACCCGTGTAGTTAGGGATATATGGGAGATGGTTTGGAGGGGTGGGTTGGGCGTTTGGACAATTTTATACTAGAGCCAGCCCAGTTCTCGTTCGTTGGATCGAGCAACCTCGATGGTTGAGATCACTTTGGGAGATACGACGTCGCTTAGGTGCCTCCGGGGTTGGACTAGGTTGAGGGGGGGGGGGGGTTGGGATGGATCTGCTGGTCCGGGAGTTTTAGGCCAAATTTGATCTCTCAAAGACTCATATTAGTATACAATCAATGATTCTCTTTTTATATAAATTTGTTTATTATTATTTTTCAGATTTTTAATCACAAAAATAAAAATAGCCAAAAATATGCTTAACATGAAATAAATTAAATAAACTCTAAACTCTAAATTTCAAAGAAAAGTAACCAATTTTTGTTGTTTTCCCTTATTTTCAATATTAACTAATTAATAACCTAAAAACTTATAAAATTAAATCCTAAATGCAACCATGCCATTTTTTATATTTTTTATGAATTATATTAATTAAAACATGCAATCATGCAAACGCAAAATTATGTAATTAATTCCTAAAATTCAAACAAACACAAAATCACACAAATAAATCCTTAAAATTAAAATAACAAAAGAAAGATGCAAATAAACACAAAATCACACAATTAATTCTTAAAAATTCAAATAACAAAAGAAAATGCAAATAAATATAAAATCACATAATTAATTCCTAAAATTCAAATAATAAAAAAAACCTAATTTAATGAATTTTATAGGAACATGTCAAGCGATGCAAAATCACGTGCTCACAGCTGTTTCCTTCAAATTCATTCCGATTTTCCTGACAACCAAAACTAACGATCTACATCAGTCATAATACATTACAGGGGGCAAGTCATGCCCGAGAACTGATGATCAAAGTGCAAAAGCTCAAAATGACCGGTGGGTTCGTTACAGCTGCATACAATATACTATCATGGTCCGGCCCTTCTACGAACCATATGCATAATAGAGCATAATGTATTGAATTGCCTTTTTAATATTACGATAAAAGCATATTTAGACCCTTAGTATAATGTATGATATATTTAAACCTTTTCTCATAACTCAAGGGTATATTTGGCCCTTAAAAAAGAGGAGAACAGTGCTTGGGAAATGGAAAAGGAGTCGTAAGTTAATTAGCAGAACATCAACCAACGAGACATTGAAACGTTATTGATACCGAAGTGAAAATGTCAGTGCGGACTACGGAGGGTGATTGTTCATGTCCGAAAGATACTAAGATGTGAGTTACATTAATTTACTCGAAAAAACAAAAGCAAAAAGTCAAAAAGTGATTAACTCTTAAGTACATCAGATAACTCGATGCTCTGATCTGCCTTTTTTATACTAATTTGGTCTTGTGAATAGTAAATACCAAATATCTGTAATTGATTCTTACCATTTTCCTCCAAGATTCCTTTTTTTTCCGGAAGAAATGCTTAAAATAAGAGGATCTAATGACTTATGAGAACCAATTATTCATTTATTGTTGCAGCTCAAATATACAGAGTAAGAGTATTACTCCGGTGAACTTTTACCAAATCCTCTTATTTTAGAATGCTTGAAAGTTATTAATATTTCAAAAAATCAAGTATTCTTTTTTATTGATAAGACTGTTTATCATAGAAGAGATAATAACTCTCGATTAACTAATGAGTGTGCCATAGCCAGCAATATTGCCAATTGGGATATAAATAATAATTCCGCCCAGGAATAGTATTCAAAGTAAATAATAATAACACAAAAAAGTAACAATGACACCACGGATAAAATACAATATTCTAGCAGAGTAATATTATCATTATAATATTACAATTTAGTAGTGCCAAGAAACTATTACAACTTTAAAAGAAATAACAATCTTTATTTCAAACATATCACTGCAATATTACTCTCACTCACTATTTAACTCACAGATTACTATTTGTGGGTTACTCTCTCTAACTCTATATTGCTTCTCTCGATTTGATGTACTTGAAATGAAGCTGAACGCTTTTATTTATAGCAGAAGTCACCACAGCTCTAACCAATTAAAACATTGATATCTTCAATTTGCAAAATCCATCAAAAACCCAACTTTAGCAAATTGGTTTTGCAACTTGTTGTTGCCCCCCACAATTGCTTCTCAATTCATCCAATCATATTTTTATTTTATTTTTTTTATTTATTTAGGGGCCACAAATCTCTCCTTTAATTTTGATTTTTCTTTTTCATCCAAAGTTTTCATCTCAGCCTCTGAAATTTTTCAAATTTGAGAGGCTTGGTAAAAATATCCGTAACTTGGTCATGAGATTTCACGTATTTGAACTCTACTTTCTTCTTGGAACCAAAATGCCTTTGCTTGTAACCTTTAGCCACAAGTCGTATCTTGTATTTCTCTACATCTCCATCAACATTCTTCTTTCTCTTGTATACTCATTTCACTCCAATTGCTCGATGACCTTTGGGAAGAGTTGTTAACTCCCAAGTGTTGTTCTTCTCTATTGACTCAATCTCCTCCTCCATGACTTGTCTCCACCTTTTATTTGTTACAGCTTCGTAAAAGTTCATTAATTTATTGTCAGCAAAGAGACAACATAAAAAATCAAAATTAGTAACTTCTTCTATGTCCTCATAGAGCTCTTGAATACTCCTTGTCCTTTGTGGTTATTCATTCGAACTTTCTTGATAAGAGGGAGATGAAACATTGGTTGGAGAAGGAGGTGGAGTTGTATTCTACACAGATTCCAAGGTCTCTGGTTCTTCTTCATCACGAAAGTATGGAAGAAAATCATATGAAGTTTCTTTCTGAGATTCCCAATCAAATGCCAATTCTTCATCAAATTCAACAACGTGACCTACTACCTCCTTGTCGCTATTTAGGTTGTATAACTTGTATCCTTTTGAACTCATATCATTTCCAACAAACACATGCTTAACATTTCGATCGTCAAGCTTCGTTCTCCCTTACTGCGACACATGAGCATATGCTATGCTCCCAAAGATTCTCAAGTGTTTGAAACTTGGCTTTCTTCCACTCCATGCTTCATGAGGCATTTGATATCTAACATTCCTTGTTTGAGACCTGTAGTTCAATAAATTACACAAGAAACAGTTTCAGCCCAAAATTCCTTGGTCATACTTTTAGCTTTCAACATACATCGAGCCATATTAAAATCATTTGATTCTTTCTCTCTGCAACTTCATTTTGTTGGGATGAATAAGGTATCGTTCGAGGATGATGAATTTCATGAGACTGACAAAAGTTATTAAATTCATTGGAGGTGAATTTGACTCCTCTATCAGACTTTAGAGCTTTAATTTCATAGCCACTTTCTTTCTCCACAAGTACTTTGAAATTTTTAAAAGCAGCAAACGCTTCAGAATTTTGGTTCAAGAAATAAACCCAAATCTTTCTACTAACGTCACTAATAAAAAGCAGAAATATTTATTTTTGCCAAAAGAATATGGATTTATTGGTCCACACACATCAGTGTGAACAAGCTGGAGTAACTTGGCTGATCTTGACATGGCCTCTTTGGAAAACCCCTCCTTGCATGTTTTCAAAGAGGATAAGCTTTACACAATTGATTGGGATGGCTGATTGATGGCATCTCATGCACCATGTTCTTTTCTCTCATTGTTTTGAGCGCTTCAAAATTCAAGTGCCTAAATTGCATGTGCCAACACCATGATTTATCTTGCACATTAGCCATTAAATTTTTTTTACATCAATTGTTTTAAGATTCTGAGAAAATAATATGTTCTTGCCATATGCACTTTAGCAATTAGAATTCCACTTGAATCTCTAAGCCAAAGATGCATATTTTTCATGTGGATGTCATATTCCTTTTCAAGAAGCTGCCCCAGACTCAAAATATTACTTTTTAATTTTGACACATAATAAACATCTTGAATTAGCTTGTGACTACCATCTTTACATGATATCCGAATAATACATATCCCTTTGATTTGAATATTTGAGGTATCTCCAAATGACACATTACCTCTCACCATTTTACTGATCACTACAAACTTTTCTTTGCATCCACACATATGATTGCTTACTCCATTGTCCAAATATTATGAGCTACGATCATCCATGTCTTCTCCCTTGAGTGTCAGTAAGAACGTTGACTCGTCTTCTTCTTTCTTGTCGTTAACAAGGTTAGCTTTTTCTTCAATATTGCTACGATATTTTCAAGAAAAATGGCAAAATTTATGACAATTATAACACTCGATTTTTGATTTGTCATACCTTTGTCCATTATTTACTTGATAGTAGCCGCGTCCTCTTCCATTTCTTTGTTCATGACCACGACCTCTGAATGTATGGTAGATTTTAACTTCATTGTTGAAGTTGTTTCTATTACATCTTTCTCTTCCATGACCACCACGCCTCCTCCTCGACAATTTCCTCGATAGAGTTTTTTACCTCCATAATCCTTAAAAGATGCCTGAGTTTTAAGAAGTTTACTGGGGCCTCTATACAAAGCTATATAGTTCTAGTTTAAATGGCAGTTGCCTTCGGTACATTTTCAGTAAAAAAGGAATCTCAAAATCCCTAGCCAGCTTATCTAATCTCCCAGACTTTATCAAGCCAGTTCGAGGGGTTGTAGTTCCACCCATCCTAACTAAGATCTTCAATTGCTAATGCCGTACTTGGGGTTTTAGAAGGAGTGGAAATTCTAGATTGAGTTCTCTTTGCTCTTCTCTCTCTCGCCCTTCCAGTCCATCGATAGTTAGTTCTCTTGAGACTTCTGTTACATCCCTTAAGTCAGTCTTAAGGGTAGATAGCGCTATATCCAGTGGCATTTCTTGTCTCCTTTTGATTTTTTTCTTTGTGGGCCTGTAAAGAACCCTCCAGTTGTTCCACCATCAGAGAGTCTAAATCTTTAGAATCCTTAATAGCACACACCTCAAAATCAAATTTAGGTGTTAAAGTGCGAAGGATCTTTTCTGCAGCACGAACATCTTCTATGTCCTCCCTATATCTTCTTAATTGATTTACAATGGCCTTCACTTTTGACCAATAATCCGAAATGTATTCGGATTCTTTCATTTTTAAAACTTTAAAATTAGTCCTTAGACTTTGAAGTTTTACCTTCCTCACATTGTTAACTCCTTGAAAAGAATTTTGTATATCTCCCAAGCTTCCGTTGAGGTGGTAGCATCTGCTACCTTTTCAAATATGGTATCATCCAAATATTAATGAATGAGCATGAGCGCTTGTTGATCCTTCTTCTTTGTCTTTGCAAAGACATCTTTTTCATTTTGAGGCAGAGCTTCCTCATTATCTGGTTTTACATACCCTCTATCTGCGATTTCTCACACATCTTGGGAGCTAAGAATAGCTTTCATACATATACATCATATTTCATAATTATCTTTTATGAGACGGAGATACTGAAAGGACAGCGGACCATTATTCGTCATGGCTCCGATACAACATTGTTGGGATATAAATAATAATAATATCCACAGTAAATAACAATAACACAAGAGAGTAACAACGACACCAAATATTTTGACGGGATAAAATACAATACCCCAGTGGAACAAAATTACCACAATAATATTACAACTTAATAGTGTCAAGAGACTACTATATTTTCGAAAGAAAAAACATTCTTTATTTTAAACACCTCACTATAATATTACTCACACTCATTATTTATTTTACAGACTATTATCTGTAGATTACTCTCTTTAACTCTCTGTTGCTTCTCTCGATTTTGTATATATGAAATGAAGCTGAACGTTTCTATTTATAGGAGCAGTCACCGTGCTCTAACCATTCAAAACATTAATATCTTCAATTTGCAAAATCCATCAGAAAATTAACTTTATTAAATTAGTTTTGCAACTTGCTGTTGCCGCCCATAATTGCTTCTCAATTCATGCAATCATATTTTTCGTTTTTTTAATTTCTATATTTAGGGACCTACACTGCCAAGATTCAATCTTTAATGAAATTACTACGGAGTATTTTTTTTATTTTTCTTTGTGAATGGATGCGCAATTTTTTTAATCAAACTATACAGTATTTAGCTAAAGTAAGAATAAAAGCAAAGGAAAGAGAGAGCCTAGAGCAATCTGTAGAGAGTTTTGTTGATTTATTTTTATAGAACTTGACTTTTAAATTATAAAATTTATTTAAAAAATTAATTTTAATCAAAACTACTTTTAAGATTTGTTATTTATTTTAAACAAGTTTTAAGAGTTAGTGGAAAATTTTGTAGATTGGCAGACAAAATTGGTAGTAGTAGATTATACGTTATATGGATTCGAATGCGAGAACGACTTCTTAATTTGAACACCCTGAGACACTGTGGCTAGGCTATTTAATGAACGATATGTGGACCAACGTCCTTAATGGTAGCGCCTACTCAGGCGAGATAAAAATGCTACTTATTTGGACACTACAATTGCTGATTCCTTGAAGAATTATGCATGCCTTTTAGTTCTCCAACTAAATTTGGCAAGACAAATTCTGGTCTTGCATTATTAACTTTAAAAATGATGTTCGAACTTCTTAAGTTCACTATTTTCAACTCTGAAATTACGTACTATGTAAATTTAAACGGGATAAAAGAAAGTTCTCTTGAGTTTTAGAGCGAGTTTTACAAAAAAAAAAAGTTTTAGTCTAAAGCAATTTTTTTATCTCACAATATTGTGGACCCAGAAGTGTAAGATTGAGATCCACAAATTTATAAAACAAAAAAAAGCTTCATACAATTAGTGTCAGTTATATGAGACACAATAAAACTTCTAAAAATTTCACCAAGGGAGGATAATCCAATGGCATCTCAAGGACAAGATACAATTGAACTATTGAGGATGTACTCCTTTTTTCTTAATGTTTAATAAAGTAATTTATAGCCACAAAAGTATTACTATGATATATATAGTAATAAATTCTAAATTTTCTTTATTTTCTGAAACTTTATACACAGCTAAATACTAACCAAAAATTGGGAAGGAGGGAGTAGCAACTGTTAATTGGTGCAATCCCGGCAAACTCATAAAGGACGGACTTTATTTGATAGAGTGGATAACAAAATTTTTGTATCAGAATATGTCTTTTGGTAGAGTTTAATACATTATTGTATAATTGGTTCTGATTTGTTTCAGAAACTTTGTCCACAACATGCGAAAATTATACTTTCCTTTCGAACGGCTAATTAATATTTCAAACAAGTTTGGTACTTCCAAATTTTCTTGACCACGTGATTGTTGTTAAGAAGGACTACTGAGGACAAAGGCAAGGCTAATAAATTTAAAATAAAATATTCAAATAAATAATGTTGAATTTGTGATTATGATTTCAGGTAGGATAAGTTAATATCTCAGCCGCATTTTTTCGAAAGAATTAAAAAAAAATACATATGTCTTCACGTCATAATAAAAAATGGCATATGTTTTTAAATTTTACCCCACCCAATCAATATTGTATACATTTTCAAAGCATTTGCAAATTCAAAGTCTTTGTGTTTTACAACTATTGCTTCTAAAAACTATGGAGTTAATTCTTTGCTCTCACGATTATTGCTTTCACTCTCTCTTCTTCTCACATCTTCTACATATGCTTCAAAAGGCCGTGTATTTTTTGTTTCTAATCTTGTGTCACCTGCTTGCAATGAAAGAAAATTGAAGAGTACAAGTCCATCATTGAAGACCATCCAAAGCTTTGCTTTTGAAATGATTTTTTTAATTTGTTAGTTGTTTGAATTGAGAATTGTTCCAATTGGTTGAAAATATTTAAAGGAGTTCAAAATTTAAATTTAAAGTGATTTGGAGTAGATTTGAGCAAGATTTGAGTTAACTTTCATAAAAGATGCAAGGAAGAAGACGGAGTGAGTTTTTTGTATAATTATGTATAATCTTATATAATATTATATATGAGTGTATGAGCACACCTTATACACTTTTATACACCTTTATACAAGTGTTTATACACGAACTTCTTCCATAATTTTTAGTTACAATTCTTGTTCAAAACCAGTCCAAATCTCTATTAAATTACTTTCAACTTTAATATACAATCTCCTTATACTATTTCTAACAAGTCTAAATGACACCCACTCCAAAGTTCTCATAAAATTAAATTCAAAATTTAAACTCACGTATTTAAGCTTGTTACAAATCTAATTTTCACTACCCAAATGAATTTGATTAGTTGAATTAATATTTGAGTCAGAATTAGAGATTCAAAAATTAATTTAAAAGCTTGAGGAATCTTTTTTTAAAATTAAATAATAATTTTGAGAACCTATTGGAGTTGAATATTAAATTTTAACTTATTATTTATGAGCTAGTTGATTGTAAATTAAAATATAAAATTAAAAAGTATAAAGCACAATTATTCTAATATGAAATTTTTTCCTCCTTTCCATGTTCAAAACCGTAGTTAGAATGAAAAAGTTTTAAGTTATTTATCTATTTATTTTTTGATTCCCGGAGATAAAGAGCAAGCTGCCGTTGCCCTTGCCAAAACAATATGATGAGTAAATCTGTAAATGGAAAAAAAGAAAAAGAAAGTTAAAAAAGGACGTAGGGAAGGAGAAATACTCAGGATAGTAGGAGTAGACCAATGAAGTATCGACACGCAGCGGAGAGTAAAGGGTCGAGAATGTCACTTTTAAGGTTGTTGTTCGTGTCCAATAGGTATTACGATGTGAAACATTAATTTACCCAAAACCCACAAAAAGCAAAATATCTGGAAAGTAATAAGTAATATCCAGACTACCTCTCAGTTATAGCTAACTGTAACTAAGTAGGGCAACTCTACGTACCCTCATCCCCATTCCCCACTCAAATTGCTCTACTTGTATTCAACTAAAAATTACTACGTGTATATGTATACACACACAAAAGGTTAATTTTTTGTTGTTGAGAATACTATTAAGGGTCGTTTGGTATGAGATATAAGAAGGCGTAAGGGTGGTATAAAAATTTAATATCACCTTAATACTTTGTTTGGTTAGCAAACTAAGTATAAGTTATCCCAATATTAATTTTAACACTGGGATAACTTATACCTTATAGAAGGTGAGATAATTAGCACCAGTATAACTTATACCTTCTTCTTAGAAATTATACAATTGTTATTCTTAATACAACATACCAAACAATGAATAAACAATAATACCAGCATAACTTAACCCAATATACCTTATACCGTTATCAATTATATTCCAACCAAACAACCATAAAAATTTAAATTATCACAGTGAGTTAGCTTTTTACTAGCCCCACCCCCACCAACAAAACCAGTAACCAATGAGTGGGAGAATAAAGTGCATGCAGACTTTACCCTTTAGTTAGTGAAGGTAGCTAGGGAGGTTATTTTCGATAGATCCTCAGTCAGTAGCGAAGTTAGAAATTTTTGCAAAGGTGTGCAATTTTGAAAGAAGTGAAAAATTTTCTAACAAAGAGTGTTCAGTATATGTTATGTACCTCTAAAACTTACTGCCTCAGTTTCAATTTTGTGAATCTATTTGACTGTGTACGACGCTTAAGAAAGAATGAAGACTTTTGGAATTTGTGGTAGTTCTAAACAAGACAAAAATAAGGCCCAGAGTATTTGTGTTATTATAAAAGCTTCTCATTAAGGGTAGAATTGTAACTTTAATCTAAACTGTTACCAAATTTAGAAAGGGGTCTTTCTTTTTGGAGCAGACCAAAAGAAAATATACTCTCATAAATTATAACAGTAAAAGTAATGTTTTATCTATATACACAATGTATTTTTTCAACTAAGGATGATCAGTTCAGTATATGTTATGTGCCTCTAAAAACTTATATTTTATCTATATATATAGTATAATTTTTCAATTAAGAGTGATCAATTGACCACCCTTCAAATAATATGGGTTCGCCCATGCCCTCGGCTCAAGCAAAAAAGGAAAAAAGAAGAAATGGAAGAATATGACGAAGAAGAAGAAGATTTTTTACCAGTTTATCAATCAATGTTTATCCCACAATTGAATTCTGTATAATTAACTTATAAGTGATTTGAATATATAAATATTTTCTATTCTATATAAAACTAAAAATCCAATAATATACTCCCCGTTTCATATTAAATGAAATATCTTTTTTTTTAGATTGTTTCAAAATAAATGATACATTTTTAAATTTGGAAATAATTTAACTTTAAACTCTTTATTTTATCATTTCTGCTATTAATGAGAAGCTTTTATAACCGCACAAATGGTATGGTTGTACAAATTTTTTTATCCCTTAATCTTTTAAGACTACTTTAAAAAATCTTTTTCTTTTTTCTTAAACTCCGTGTTGAATCAAACCATCTATCAATAAAAAATGAAGGGAGTATATATTTCGTATATACCTATATAGAGTGAGTTTCTTTTTTCTACATGGAGGAATTAGATACACTTTTTAGGTATGCAGGACGACTTGACTCAAAGGGTAAAATATTAATGTACATTCCTCAGGTGAGATCCATAGGATGCTGATGACTTGGTTGGTTTGAGAATACATAATCATTAACCTGATTTATTAATTCTTCCATTTTTGTTTTTAGTGAGAGGAGGTTTTTTTTTTTTCTGAGTAGGGTATTTGGGGGGGTGGGGTTGGGGGGTGTATAAGAAAATACCATCTGGTTATAGGTAAGGGACCAAAGATACAGAAGCCCCAGGGTTTCCTTTTTTTCTTCTTCTCTCCCTCTTTCATTTCATTTAATTTGGTACCCTTTTTAATCTTTGCACTACTAAAAGTAGTACCAGCTGCTAACCAAGAGTGGAATAATCCCTTATATCATCTCTCTGGCAAAATACAAAGATAGAAAGAAAGAGAAAAGAGAATAAAAATGGGAAGAGGAAGAGTAGAACTGAAGAGAATAGAGAACAAAATAAACAGGCAAGTTACTTTTGCTAAGAGAAGAAATGGACTTCTCAAGAAAGCCTATGAACTTTCTGTTCTCTGCGATGCTGAGGTTGCTCTTATCATCTTCTCTAATCGTGGTAAACTATATGAGTTCTGCAGTACTTCAAGGTATTACAAAAATAACCTATTTTTCCTTCTAAATCTCTTTCACTTTATATACAATGACCTCTTCTTTTCTGTAGCTCTTTTTTTTTTTTTGGTTTCTTCTCTATGTTTTTTAGGGTCTGCTTTTTCCGAAACCCTTATATGTTAAAGTTCAAAAGAAAGGATTGCGAATTTCTGGTCTTTAATGACTTCATTTATTCTTACTTCATTAAGTTTGGTTTAAAGAGTTCCATTCTCTCTCTTCAATTTTTATGCAAGATCTGATTTGTCTTAAAATGCCGTACTTTTACCACATATATATTTATATGATCGAATTCTCTCTCCATACTCAAGATTTGATTTTTCATTTGGGATATCAACTATTTTACAATTCTTCTTTCATTCTTCGAAGGATCTACTTATCATCTTGTATTTGTTTTTTAAACCTTTTTGCATATGTAAAAATTGATGTTGTTCTTATTATTTTTTTGGACAGTCTTTGCTAGTATTAAGTTTTTATAACTGACTTTTTTAAAAATTGTATTTCCGCTCCCGGTAAAATCGTTCCTGGCTTGGAGATAATTTTTATGAGTTTGATTTATAGTTAAAAAAAAAAGATAATCTTTTGAATCAAACTATGGAGCACTGAGCACCTCTCGCTAAAGGAACGACCAAAATTTCTGAAAACCTAATCAGCAATTTTCGATGTTACTACAATTTTTTACTGTTAAGATTTGATTTGCAGAGGTGTCATGTTTGACAGTCTACAAACCGCTACTATTGTTCTTTGATTCCCAAGACGGAGCTAAGACTGCTTATGTTAGTTTCGATGCTGCCAAAGCTTTAAATCCTTTTGTAAAAAGATCATTAATAATGATTATAAAAATGTACTCCATTATTTAAAAGTAGAGAAGGGATATTTCCACCAGATAATTGTCAATATTTGTGACCAGGAGTCTATATATTTTGGTAATTTGAGTGCTCCCATCATGTTAACCAATATATATTTTGATTATTAAATAGATACATTTTCACTCATATTTTTTATATTTGTCTATATATTTAATAACATGAGTTAATCCAAACATGTTACATAATTGATTTAGGCCCTTTATTAGTTTAAGGCGTTAAGCTTGTTTTAGCCTAGATGTCTTCAAATTCAAATTTACCGATTATCTACCAAGAACACCTATTCTTATTTGACCAAGTCATATTCATAAACAAGAAATAAATTTGTGCATGTCCATGGATGGCTAATTGAAGAATTAATTGCTTGAAGAACATGCACGAGTCATTTCTTTTATTTCACCATAATTTAAAACGTGAAAGTCTTTTGAGCAATGACTTCTGTCATGAGTATCGAGAAGAATTACAAACATAGCTTTTTAATCTGAAGAGTAGATCTCTTATGCAAAAATGTTGACAGAATTTCTATTTGATAAGAGGAGATAGTCACCGGAAACTACTAAGCTCCAGCTTGGCCATAGATTTTGGCTATTCTTTTTTTCCTTTTTTTTTTTTGAAAACATTGTTTATTCGTGGAAGATTATTACCTATTGAAAAAAAATCAACTTCCCGAAAACTAGTTAAGGGTAGTTTCTGGATGAAATTTTTTCTTCCATTCACAAAACTTTAGCTTTTATTTCAAATAAAATCCACGTCTAAATACAACTTCACTCTTCAAAAATTACAGTACAACTTGAAAAATCTTTTTCTCAAATTTCAATTAAATCTTTGTCCAAACGTTAGCTAAATATGTCAATTTTCATTCTTACAGCATGATGAAAACAATTGAAAAATATCAACATTGTAGCTATGCTTCTTTGGAAGCCAGCCAATCAGTTACTGATACTCAGGTAAGTATTCATGTACTACTCTTTTCATTATTACAGCTGCAATTATACTCTTTTTCATTTCAGTCGTCGTTGCTCATTTAGTGTTCTTTTTTCAATCATCACGATTCACGAATGTAAAATATAACAACTACTATTCAGTATAGTCCTACCAGGTGAGGTCTGGAAACGAATGTAAAATACAAGTCAATATTTTAAACTCGCTTACCATTCTTCTTGTTGTAGATGTTGTAATAGGTAAGTTATAATTCCAACATGAAACATACTTGTTAATTATTATCTGTCTTAAGTTAAAAGTTACTCGGTAATGTGTAATGTGTACACACTTCCTTGGGAAAACAGAAATGCAATACCATCTTTTTAACTTGGTTCTACTCTATGTAACTTAACATTGGTTATATGTGGAAGCAATAATCTTGATTAATTTTAAATAGGGAGCCTAAAGTCCAAGGGCACAATTTGGCCTTAAAATAAGGAACATCAAATCCTACAGTCCAAAGGCACTTAATTTATCATGCAAACAGACCTATTTATGAAAATAAAGTACGAATGTGATCATTTCCAGCATTCTATATATGATAAGCATTTCACATCGCATATTCGTTATCGTTTTCTTGATCGTTACTACACAACCTATAATCTCAACTTCATGCCCTTGGTAGAATTGGACTTTTTTCATGTAGTATATATACTACACAAAAGAAAACAATTTTTTTTGCAGGTTGGATTAGTTACATTTTTCAAGTATAATTTATTAAACTCCTTAATTTTGTGAAATCATGGAAAAGTTAAAATTGCATAATTTTGTGACAGAACAACTACCACGAGTATTTGAGGCTAAAAGCTAGAGTCGAGCTCCTACAGCGATCTCAGAGGTAAGTTCTTCAATCTTAATTATATAATACTTTCTGTGTACCCATTGATATTTTACCTTTTATATACTCAAATTATTATTACACAGAAACCTTCTTGGGGAAGATTTGGGGACATTAAGTACCAAGGACCTCGAGCAGCTTGAGAATCAATTAGAGGCGTCCTTAAAGCAAATCAGGTCAAGGAAGGTAAATGACTTTAATCTTATGCCCAGTGGTCATCTTCACTACAAAAACAAGCGTGAGAATTGTTAAATGAAGTAAATGACGAGTTTGATCTTATACACAACAACATCATCAATAACAACAACAAAAAATCTAGTATAATCCCATAAGCAAGAACCGGGGAGGGTCAGAGGCGAAACCAAGAGATCTTAAGCTTATTGGTTCTGTATTCTAGTTCTTTTAAGTTACTTGATTCTAAATTAATAATTTGTATATATTTATAGATTTCTTATAATTAATATAAGGTTTTGATCAATGTTATTGGGCTCGGCTGAACCCTTAAACTCTATACTAACTCTGCCCCTGGAAAGGATAGGTTGATCTCATATGAATGATTCTAATACACTATTTAATACTGTAATGTCTTGATTACTGGCTCCATAACTTCTGTCTGATAGATTATTTTCGGGCCAGTTCTTTTTCATGCATTTTTCTAACAATTGTTTGGGTGTGGGAGGACTAAACTAAATTAAGTAGGAGAAAAGAAAAGCTATTATAATAGTAAAAGCTTTTACAGTAACATATATATATGGTTGCTTCTGATCTTGTTGAGCTACGACTCCATCTCAAGCATTATAGGTAGAACTGAAAGTTAAACTAGTTTGTTTTCCTTTCAATACTCAAGGTTCACTTGGTTATAGATTCCTATATTGTAACAAAAATGACCATGTAAGAATGATTACTAGGGATTAATTACTATAAAGACTCTTTTATATTTAATATATCTCTTATTTTTGTATTGCTAGTACAAACTTTCTTATTCTACATTTTATCCCACATAAAGCTAGTAATACACAGATTCTAGCATAACCTAGGGAATGCTTAGTTTTTGTTGAATAACCAACCAAAAGTTTGTTGGGCTTTGCTTAAAAATGAGAATGATCATTGTCCCATGTTGGAAAAATGTTGAAGAGTAGCTTGGAGGCTTGCCTATATAAGGGGGCTTAAGTTATGTTTTCAAATGTACAAAACCAAATGTATTTCTAACATTTTTTGTCAGGAGAAAAGGGGCGGAGATCTCGGGGTTTACGGTAATGGGTCATTTCTTTTTTTTCCAACAAGTGGTATCAGAGCCAGGTCGCCTAGCTTGAGGGGGGGAATCTTAGTATGCTCTGTGGTCGCAGCTTTGGCTGATCTTCCACATCAGAAAAGATTTTCGGGTTCAAGAAGCTTGTAGGAGGGGAAGTTGGTGCAATTGGAGTATCGGGGCTTGTGGTGAATTCTGGCGGTTAGATCTGGTAGTGTGGAGGTACATGTCTAGGTAAGCTCTGGCTAGGAAAGACTTTGTAATTAAGTGGTCACAACCCACCTCTCTTTCCTGGGAACTTACCTGGTGTGTTGTTCACGAGCTACAGACGAGCAAGTGTTTTTCATCCACGGATATTGGTCAGCGATACGTTTACAATGGGAAGCATCAAGTTTGATATTGAGAAATTTGATGGAAGAATCAATTTTGGCTTGTGGCAAGTTCAAGTCAGGGATATATTGATTCAATCATGTCTACACAAGGCCCTTAAGGGAAAATCAGAAGCAGGTTCTAGCGATGATTCATCAAGCAAGAGAGATGAGGAATGGGATGATTTGGATTTGAGAGCTCAAGTGTGATACGGTTATCATTGGCAAAGAATGTCCTTGCAAATGTGCATGGAATTGCGACGGCCAAGGAGCTATGGGAAAAGTTGGAAAAGCTGTATCAAACAAAGGGAGTCTCAAATCGGGTGTACCTGAAGGAACAATTTCATACATTGCGTATGGGTGAGGGTACTAAAATCTCGGATCATTTGAGTGTTCTCAATGGGATTGTCTCTGAGCTTGAAGCTATTGGGGTGAAGATAGATAAGGAGGATCAAGCCTTAAGGCTCGTCTGGTCTCTTCCTTCGTCTTTTGCGCACATGAAGCCAATATTGCTCCATGGGAAGGAGCAGGTGGATCTTTCAGAAGTTATCAGCACGCTCATCTCTGAAGAAAGAAGACTCAAAGGAGATGGGAGGGATACGTCTTCTGAAGGCGTGTATATGTGTTATGGGAAACGAAAGGAAAAGAGGAACCCCATGAAGCAGAATGTTGTTTGCTGGAAGTGTGGAGAGCCTGGACACATGAAGAAAGAATTGTCCAGCAAGTAGAGCAGGTTCAGCTACAGGCTCCAAGTCAAGTGATGCTGTTAATATGGTCTTTGATAGGGACCCATATGACCTTATATGACCCAAAGACATGTACATCCTTATGGCATGCTGCTATTTGCCATGGTGAAGGATGTGAGATTAATAGCGGAATTACACACGGTCATTGGTTTGGCAGGAATGCGAGGTGTGTGATGTAACAGTTATGTCGATAGCTGATGGACTTCCAAGGAGAGCCAATAGTGGAGGTTGCACCATAATAATCAGCAAGGTGTTTTTCGACATGAGCCGAAGTGGAAATTCTTAGAATGGTTTATTCTAAGTGGCGATACTCTTTACGGTAGAGTATGACAGGTGTTCAACAATGTGGAGTATGACGGATAGCTGCTGCTATGATCATTTTTAATCAAGGTGGAGTTTGTTGGGATTTTGCTTAAAAATGAGAATGGTCATTGTCCCACATTGGAAAAATGTTGAAGAGTAGCTTGGAGGCTTGCCTACATAAGGGGGCTTAAGTTATGTTTTCAAATGTACCAAACCAAATGTATTTCTAACACTTTTTGTTAGGAGAAAGTACTAAGGTTTATGTGATTGTAAAAATTTTTCACATAGTGGTCGGTTGTTGTCTTTTGACAACGGTTGTGGTTTTTCCGTGTTTTGGGTTTCCACGTTAAATTCTTGTGTTGCTTTAATTCTCATTTTTCTCTTTATAAAAGGGGCGGAGATCTCGGGATTTACGGGAAATGGTCATTTCTTTTTTTCCCAACAAAGTTGTGTTACTTTTTCGAAACTCCATACGGCGATTATTTTAGATTGATACTCCTATATTATAAGGATTTTGGCCTTATTTCTTCGTCCCCTTTAGATTGTTGGCGAGATGTCTCACATCAGAAGTAAACAATTCTGCTGAAAAGAAAACACATTTCAATTAATAGAGGTTTTCTCCAACATCATTTTTTGTTTTGCCCTTTGCAGACACAATTCATGCTGGATCAGCTTGCAGAACTTCAACAAAGGGTAATAATCATTATGGTTATAAGTTGTAATCCTTATTTTCCTATTAATTAAAGGAAGAGAGGGTTATTAACCTATTTGTAAGCTATAAATTTTGGCAGGAGCAAATGCTGGCAGAATCTAATAAACATCTTCGGAGAAAGGTAAAATAGATATCTAATCAATTAAATCAAATCTCTCTTATTGTTTTTCTAAGTGTTGAATTCATGTTGTGCTTAGTAATATGGTGTTTTTCAGCTGGAAGAAAGTGCAGCTGGAATTCCTCTTCGATTGTGTTGGGAAGATGGAACTCAAGCAATGCAAGTCAACCGTCTCCCTCAAACTGAGGGTTTCTTTCAGCCTCTAGGATTGACTTCTTCTCCTCAATTTGGGTAATTAACTATTAATCTCCGATATTTGTTGTTCTCACAATTTGAATTTGCTTCAAAATATTTCTTGTTTCTGAATAACAAGAACCGTTTTGATACTTTTTTTCCCTTCAAAATCTACTTTTAATTGTTGCTTAAAATTATAATAAATCATATCCTTACATACGTGATTAAAACGGCACTTTCCATGACCGATTTTGGTCAAAATATATATCTGCAGTATATTAAAACAACCAATTTGGTTTGGAAGGATCGAAGAGTAGTTTAGACATACAATCAGAATAAAGGCTATTACATGATTTTTCTTAAGCTATGTGCAAAAATATTGGAAGACACATAATATAGACTAGGATAGTAAACAATTTCGACCTTTTAACTTCATTTAATGGGCCAATACTAGCATTATACACCTTTTTCATGTAATTATCATTACTTTTTTGTAAAAAAAATATCCCAGAGTAACTTCATTTAATGGACCAATGCTACTTTGGAAGGACATATATATGTTACTCTCCGAGTTGGTAGAAGCAAGTTTTTCCAAGTAGCCCGCCACCTGATTAGCCTCCCTATAGTATTATATTGCATAGGAGTGATATTGGCCTGACTCATAAACTATTAGATATACCTTGCTGCATCACTTTCCATAAAAAATTTGTTGCGTAGATTTTATGACATGGTTACTGGTTAGTATCCCCAGACCTCACCTGGTGTGAGTATACTGGGTAGTTGTTGTTGTTGTTGGTTACTGGTTAGTATAACATACACATCTAGAAACAATTCGTCTTCCAAAGTTAAGGATAACTTCTTCAAATGGAAGCTTAGCCCACCATAATCTCGAAGTTAAAAAGAAAATTTTAAAGGGAATGCTAGAAAACCATACCTCACTAAGGTAATGATCTTTAGTTTTCCATTGTATTCATTCTTTATTGTAATTACATTTATTATTATTCTGGTTATTTTATACAGATACAATCATGTGGGTACGGATGAGGTGAATGGAGGAGCTTCAGCTCATAATATGAATGGGTTTATTCCAGGGTGGATGCTGTAAATCTGATAAATCAAGACAGCTGCTCCATCTTGCTTCAACGAAATAAAATAATAGTATATTGCATTTTCTTTTTGTTTGTTGCAACTTGTATTTAGAAACTCTTTAAGTATTATTGGGCACGGACAATAATATGCATTCATAAGTTACTATAACATTTGAATGGTCCTGCTTGATTGGCCATTATGTATTTCTGATTGTATTCCATGTAACTAAATTGAATTGTTGTATTATATTAGTTGTATCTTTGAATCATATAGATGTGTTGGCTTTGTACGCCATAAATTTCACATATGCTTTTCCATATACATGTTTTTGATGAGTGATGCTCGCTTTCTGATGCAGAATGTTGTCTGCAGCCAAGTTATGACAAATCTAATGACTTGTCCCTAATTGGCTATGTGGACACCTTAAGGTATTTAGAAGATATGATCATATATGAATAGAATAAAATAACTGTAGAAGATTTTGTTTTGATTTATTTACTCATCTTTGGTGTTATGTATATTTTATTTATCTCGTGAGAAAGCTAAAGAAAATTTGTAATTGGCAATAAAACATGCCTCATATATTTTTGTATCGAATTTTTTTCATCTTTTATAGTATAGTTATGCTATGGACTCAGGTCGAGGGAGCTTCATTAGATATCAGTAAGACAGACTAAAGAAGACCACTATTTAACCAGTACTTTAGAGGGATAAGGTATAATTCCAACGAGATTATGGCGAAATCTAATCTTGGAGGCATCAATCCCAAAATTTTGCTTATAGACGCACGTTTACGTTAAGAATATAATGGATATCAGTAGGAGTGTGGATTATTGTAAGTCGGTTTTTCAAATATTAGAATCAAATCAAACAAATTAAATCGGTTTTCTCGATTCGATGTCAGTTTTTCGATTTTTTCGGTTATTTGTCCGTTTTTTCTTAAATATAAGAGATACATTTTCAATGTAACACTATCAAATCAATTGCTCTTTGAGAAATCTATTATATACCAAAATATATTGATGATAATTGAATCAAATAGTGATGAATAATTTAAGGACACAATTAAAATTATGTAATTTTTAACACGAAATGAATTCTTACATTGAACAAAAGAAAGCTACCAATCAAACTAGAATGTAAAGGTAAAGAACTATATTAAAAGTGCAAACTGTTAATATTTACTATAAATTTTTTGAAACTTTGTATAATAATATACATATATATAGGTGTAATAATAAATTTGAAATAGATACTTCTATAGTCGGTTTGGTTCGATTTTTCTGATTAAAATCAAAACCAAATCAAATTTTATCGATTTTTAAAATTTAAAATCATAACCAAATCAATAAGTATCGATTTTTTGATTGGTTTAATTTGATTTTCGATTTGGATCGATTTTTTGGATTTTTTATGAACACCCCTAGATATCAAGCTGCAATCCATAATAAAGATGTTTTATTTACAAAAAAAAAGGTGACAATGTAAGACTCAATAAATTGGCCTTCTTAGCCATAAATAGATTCATCTTGTACATAAAAAAAATGACTAACGCTTATTATTAGAGGCATATTTAGAATTTTAAATTTATGAGTTCTTATAAAAATCTCAAGACAATCTACATAATAATTGAACCAACAAATTAGATTTCAAATTAAATATTCTTATATTTTTTATGAATTTTTAGTATAATTATTATATATACAAAAGTTACTGAGTTCACATGAATTAGGACCGTTTGCTTTAAATCCGTCCCGCTAAAATCAACCGACTTATAATTTTTGTCAAAACCACTAACGGAATAAACAAATAAAGAATGTTCCCTTGTTTGGGCTTTGCAAGCCAAGGGCCCCCCCATTGTATTCCACTCTTTTTCAACATCGTATAGACAAGTCGATAATAAGATTCTGATTTCTGATAATCAAATCTGAATACATTCAAATCTTTAAGATATGCAAGTCCAATCCGATGAATTTTGCTTTAAACTATACAGGAAAATTCTTGGAATATCGAAAGAAGTTATCTTTCAAAATCCTTCTGCTTTAACAAGTTGATTTGATTTTTCAAGTTTTGTTCAGTTGACTTATATCGTTTGCTTTCTCTTACAATTTTATAAGTACATGTCCAACCGTAGCTAATGGCGAGCGTTCAAGATTTAATATATATATATATATATATATATATATATATATATATATATATATATATATATATATATATATATTTATTTATTTATTTATTTATTTATTTATTTCGTATATATTTTTATATATACAATATAATTTTTCAGTTAATGATTCTTTATCGATGAAAATAACAAAGACAAAATTGCAATTTCTAAAATTTTATTCAAGCAGAAACTGACAATCCAATTAAATAAATAGAGTAGTAAAGAAGAAACAAAGAAAAGCATGGCGGTTGGATGAGAAAAAGGGAGGAATATGGTTACCATGTTTATATTAGAAATTTTTAGCTCGTATAGCAAAGTTAATACTTTATTTATTTTAAATAAATATTATTTAAAAAATTATATTATGTAAATATATTTTAAAGTTTATTGAAAAGTATTTTATTTTAGTTTCTTTCTAGTATCCTAAGCCACTAAATACGTTATTTAGTTACATTATTTTTTTTTCTCTCTACTTTAATACATTACATTCTCTTCCTCCGCTAAGTTTTGATTACTAGACAAGAAACCAATTAAGTTTCAACAAGAAACCAATTGTATTCACTGTCTCGCTATATGCCATGAATGTATTCATATATTTTTTAAATAAATATAATTTATGTATTCAGATATATTATATAATTTTATATGAAGATTGATAATTTTTGGGTTGAGAATCTTTTTTATAACTTACAAATTTTATGTGTTATAATTGAGTTTGTTGAGTTATATTAAGAGTCTATTATGTTAATTGATACAGTTTCTATTTAAAAACAGTGTAATCCCTCATTTCACGCTGTGAATACAGTAATCTGATCAGCTCTAATCTTGTATTTTACGCGATGAATACAGTCGAATACACTCGAATATAACAACTAATTAGCTAGGCTTCCTTAATTCATACATATTTTTGTTACTGTATTCATTAATACAATAGCTTAAATATATTAAATACATTTTATAAACACTAAATAAATATCTATAATTCATAATATAACTAATAATATTTATACATAACTAATTATTATAAATAATGCTTTATGAAAATTTCCCCATTATATACTATCTTAAATGCCTCTCATTCTTACTTGATTAGGCCTAGCAAGGGAAACTAGTCAAAGTTAAAGATAGCCAAAAAAGGACAAGGCCCACTAGTGCAACTTGCATGTGGTGCCACATCCAATGGACCCCAGCCCACGTGAAAGCCCAGCTACCTCTTTCTTTTAGGAAATATAACACCAAAATAATTACTTAATTTCATTTTTCCCATTTTCGCTTTCTCCTTTTAGATTTTTTACTACGTTGCATAGTAAAATACTTCCATTTGAGAGTAGACAATATTACTAAGGTTTCCACATTATTGTTGTTCTTTTTCTATTTTCTTCTTTCTCTTTTATACTGATGGCTCACATATCATAATATAAAAGAAACTAGGGTGCACCTGCACGTGTCTGCCGGTCAATTTGTATAGTATTAAATAGGGGTAACATTTATATTACCACTTTTGACGTGTCTGTATTTTTTTTTTTTTTGGTAGCAAATTGCTTTACACTAAAGGAAATAAATAAGCAGTACTTTAACCACTTTCAAGTGGACGAGAAGCTTTTAGTACTCCTCTTTTTTCCTTTTCTTTTTCTATTTCTTTTGTGGGACGTGACACATCACTTAGTTTTGTTCAAAAATTTTTTTTTTCTTTAAGCTAATATGACATAAATATGATGGTATCAATTTACACGATAAATTGTTAGATTAGAAACATGGCATATATGTTTGTAGAGAAATGGCATATATGTTTGAGTCAATGTTAGATTGACGTACAATTAGATTCTTCTCTCTTTATCCTTTAATCAAGATGGTCGTGTCGATGAAACAATTATTATACGATATTTGTTATTCTCCAAACAATTCTATGAAAAAGACGACAAGGATGTGTTTTATGAGAAAATTAAAGAGAGACCTAATGGACCCATTACGGGTTTTATTAATGTATGTAGCTTACATTCATCGTCTTTCTAGACCTAATCAAATACATAACAAGAACTACCCAATAATTCTATTTCACACTTATTATTAGGCACTCAATTTATGGACTACGTACATTAATTCTTGAACAATTAAAGTATACACAAAGTAATTTTTATAATCTAAACCCGTTTGTTTCTACCATTGTTTTTTCTCTTCTTCTAACATAATGTTTTCTAAGCCACGAAGGGTTAGAGAAAATATCATGATTGTTATTATATAGTGTATGGAAACTATAGGTGACCAACGGGTGGGCCGGGCCGGGTCCGGGTCCAATTTTTCTGACCGTCCGGGTCCGGGCCGGTCCGGTCCGGGTTCAATTAGAGGTGGGTTGTTAACGGGCTGGGTTGATCCGGGTCGGGCCGGGCCGGGGTTTTTTTTTTTTTGGGAATTACGTATAGTATAAATATTAAGTTATATTAATACTTTGTAATAATTGAATGAACACAACAAAAGATGGGGAAAAAATTGCACTTATTGCAAGTGCTACTTTATTTCTTAAATTCAAAATTTCAAAACTAAAATGTATCATAATTAGTTTACAATTTACATCAAATGGTTTGCATTGCAATAGAAAGTTCTTCAAAATTAATATGAACCGAATGACCTTCTTCTGGAGAGTTAAATTCGGATGGGTTTCCGTGCGTTAATATATCTCCAAGTTCTTCGTCTTCCGGGCTATCAAGATCTTCCTTTCCTTGATTTCTTCGTTCAGATCTTATCCAATCTCTTAGACACACTAAGACTTCCAAAGCATTGCTTCCCAATGAGTGCCGTGTGTCTCCAAGTTGTTGTCTTGCTTGGCTAAATGCACTCTCGGATGCAACAGTGGAAATTGGGACATTCAGGACATCCCGCGCCATAGCGAAAAGAACGGGAAATTGCTTTGAATTTTCATGCCACCAGCCTAACGGTGAAAATTCCTTGGTGCGAGGCTCCTTTTGCTTCTGCAAGTAAAATTGAAGTTCATCTATATTCCTGCTACTACTTTGAGTGTTAGTAAAAGTTGAAAAAATATTAAAACTATCAATGCCTTCATCATCATCTTCGACTACATTAGAAGTGCTACATTGCATAGTGGGATTTGCAGCAGTTGAAGCACGAGCATTATCACATTGAGTTGCATAATAAGTATATAGATATTGTAAATGTTCATTTAGTTGGTTCATAGATTCATACAAATTTGGGCTTTCAGTGGGCCCAATCTCCATATAAGTGTATAAAGCATTCATTAATTGTTGACAATCAGACATTTTAATTGAAGGATTTAAAACTGCACCAATTAAGTAAACAGGAGGAATTGGAAAGAAATATTTTTTGAATTTTGCTTGCATACTTGCAACAGCATCCGTATATCTATCTTTCTTCTTAAATTCATATAGTAGCAAAGAAATTTCAGCTATATGTACTAAAGCCAAAGTAATAGTTGGGCAATATGCCCCAGAAAACACAACAGTAGCAGTATAAAATTTATGTAAAAATTTAATCACATCACTAATGACCTCCCAGGTATCAGTTGTTAACATACGCCTAGGATCAGTACAATGTGCATTAGCAACTTCTGTTATTGGAAATCTATATTTGTACCAACATTTTAAAAATATATACGTATAATTCCATCTAGTAACTACTTCGTCGGGCATGAATCTAGGTGTAAGGTTATATTGCATACACTTGTTCTTAAATTCTCTTATTCTAGATTGTCTATTATTTCCCTGAATTACTCCAACTGCTCTTCTAACTAGAGTAATCTCATGTAAAAATAAATCGAGCCCACTTTTAACAATTAAATTGTAAACATGACATGCACATCTAACATGAAAAATATCATCAAGAGGTGGATGTAAATTCAATTTTAAAATTGAAACTGCAGCATTGTTGTTTGAAGCATTATTAAAAGACATACACAAAACTTTTTGGTTTAGATTATAAAATTCGACAACTTCAACAATTGTACTACTAATAAATGCAGCAGTATGACTCTGATCTTCATCATATTTAAAAGCAATAATACGTTTTTGCATACAAGTATTGTCATCTATCCAATGACATGTAATTGTTAAATAATCATTTCCATTTACAGCATGGCCAATATCAGAAGTTAGACATACTTTAGAAGGAAGGTGACTAAACAAATAACGTATGTATGTTTGATATTGGCTGTGAAGTCTAAAGATGTCTGATCTACAGGTACTTCTAGGGATACCTTTAAACATAGGATTGTATATCCTTTGAATATACGTAACAAGATAAGAGGAAGAAGCAAATGAAAAAGGTAGACAACCCAAAGCAATCATTTTCGCTAATTCCTCTCGATCCCTCATTTTATCATATTTTAGGAGACCTGCAGTAGTAGGGTTAAGTGTTGTTGCACTTCCATCCCCATTATTTCCCCATTCTATAGGATGATAATTTTGCATATGTCTAATAAGTGTGCTAGTCCCCCCTAAATTACCTCCGGTCAAATGTTTAAACGTTTCATTACAAAGTCTACACTTAACTCTATCACTATCTTCTATCTCATCAAAAAATTGCCAAACAGGACTTCTTTTTCTACTATTAGATTTAGAAGTTTGAGCGACTGGTGGTCTTCTACCCCTTGTTGCACTAGCAACTCCAACTCCAATACTACCAACATTTCCACTAGTAGGTGTAGGTGGTATCTCATCTTCTATTCCAATTTCGTTATCTTCTATTCCGAAATCTTGGTGTAATTGTTCATAATCAATATTTACATCTTGCAAATTAGGCGATGATTCAGAAACATGTGTTATTGGTTCATTATTACTATTACTACCAGAAGCTATAGGACTTTTTTTACTACTTCCACTTCCACTTCCACTCCTACCAGTAACTTTTCTACACGCTCTTTTAGCAGCATTCAACATATTGAAAAAATTAATACATAAGCTAAAATCAAATATGCAATTAAAATATTAAATAAGAGAAAGAGTTGGAGAGAGTGCACCGAATTCGACAATAAATTGAGCACTTGATTACGCAAATCCGGTGTTACCACGAACAAACGTCAAGCAAGTATTTCAATGTTGAACACTTGAACTTCAAGAATCAAGCTTCGAATGCCGATTTCCAAATAAGAAATTACGATAAATTAAATTCGGGAAAATAAAGACAATAAAATTATGAAAGTAGAATATGAATTCTTGAAAATTGAAGAGAAGAGAGTGGTTTATATTTGCTAATTTGAGAATTGAGAGAGAGATAGATAATTTTGAGTGAGGAAATGAAGAAGAGGGGAGGGTATTTATAGATTTTAAGAAGGGTTAATAATGTAATTTAAAAAAAACAAAAAAAAACTCAAAATTGGCCAAAAATGCAAAAAGTCCCGTTGGGCAACGGTGCTGGACCGTTGCCAACGATCAAGTGGGCCCCATGTTTTCAGAAAAATTTTTTTTTTTTAAAAAAAAAAATTTTACCATTGGGGACCGGTCCGGGCCGGTCCGGGTTGACCGGTTCGCCCGGAATTTTCCTTCCCGGGCCGGTCCGGTCCGGGTCAATTGGACGGAATCGCCTAACGTCCTAACCCCTTTCCTCCCCCTAACCCAGCCCGGCCCCCCCGCTATAAACCGGTCCGGTCTGGGCCGGATTTGACCGGGCCGGTCCGTGCCGGTCCCGGATCAACCCGGCCCGGTTGACACCTCTAATGGAAACCACATTTAAACTTCTCTCGTAGCTAATAATATAAAAACATTTTGTCATGCAATATTAGTTATTAACTATTTTGATTATTAAATATAAGACATGGAATGAAGTTTGTTAACTCATAGTATTCATTTCATTAAGAGTGATTATTAGTCACTAATATAAAGTATTAGAGCAAATATACTGAAGTGAGCAATAAGATAAAAACTAAGATAACCTCTAGTTAGGTGCAAAGAATATTTATGTGCAAACTACATATACACGATTTAGATTCTTAAATATGCTTCTAAATCTATGAATATCATCAATGTATTCTGGAACTAAAATTCCTAGAAAAAGGAAAAAACGTTGGTGCTTAGTATTGAGTATTACTTCCTCTATTTCAATTTATATAAACATATTTCTTTTTTGATTCGTTCAGAAAAGAATGATCCCTTTTTAAATTTGAAAATAATTTAGCTTCAGCTTACAATTCTATCATTAATGGGAAGCTTTTATAACCATACAAATACTCTGGGTCTCTTTTTTATTTGTTTAGAACCATAAATTCTAAAAAATTTATTTTTTAGGTTCACATAAAAAAACGAAGGGAGTATAACGTATGTTTCGATGCTATTTTGGTGAATAACTGACGCGAAATACTATGATAGCAGCCTTATTTGTCGTTGAAGATTCAGTCTGAGAAGAACACAAATTGATATCTTTGTTGGCATTTTGACGACTATAACACTTAAAGCAATTTCATCCCATTTCAATTTTATATGATACAAAATAGTTTTTACTTCATTAGTTTCGCGAAAGCTATATTCACATCTGAGGTCAATTAAGAGCAAATATCTATATATATTGCTCGACAAGTAGCTGTAATTAAAAATATGCATATACTAAAATATAGCAATAATAAAGACAATGCCTTTTTTTAGCTCGTACAATGTTATCCAAAGCTAGAACCCATACGAGGCATGTTTAATTTAACAAGAATTTGATACCAATAATCCTCATACAATTAAGTTTGTTGGAGGTGATAATAACGACGTGGAGCATGTGAGTTGAGCTGATCTTAGTCATAGCTCATCCTTCATTAATCGAGGCTCCAATAAATGAATCGAGCTTACAGTAGAGAGGATGACTATAAAAGAGAATAATAAGAAGGGAAACCTTTTTGTATATATTAAAAAATATAAAATCTGATATACATCTCTCTCTCTCTCTCTCACACACACACACACATATATATACGTATAATTCCCACTAACTTGATCCCTCAGCTAACTAGTGCTAACCACCTCAACTACTCTAACTAACTGGTGACAGCTGGCTGACTGCCCCTACTATCTTGTCCAGCTATTATTCCTTCAGCTTTTCTCACACTCCCCCTCAAGTTGGAGGGTGTAGAATATTAAGCACTCCATGTAAACATTGATATTTGACCGAGAAATCATAGAAAATGTAGAGAGAGAAAGTAGAGAGAAGGAGGAGCGTTTGGAACTCTCTGAAATGCAGAGAGATGTTATTACAGAGAAAATAATGTGAGAATGAAGTCCGGTAGGTGAGAAAATATCTCACCTACAATATATACAAATTACATACGGACGGGTCGGGTCGGGTGATCCGACCCAAAATTAAATAATGACATGTGGGCTCAGATACACGAATCATCATAGCCCAATTACAAGATATACCATGGATATACCGAAACCATACACTGAGTATACACAAAATGTACAAGGCTATACAATGCTAAATCATGTATTTTCTCTTATCTCAACACCCCCCTCAAGTTGAAGGGGGATACCACCTGCAACTTGAGCAACAAGGGATGAAGGATGGTGCCTGGCAAAGGCTTGGTCATAAGGTCAGCGAGCTGGCGAGTGGTAGGAACATGGAACAGTTGCAATCAGAATAAAAGAGACCCATAGAAGAAGTCCCCTTAAGATATCGCAGGACATGAAGAGCAGCAGTCATATGAGGGAGTCTGGGGCATTTGAGGAATTGACTCAGATGTTGCACAGCAAAACATATGTCAGGCCTAGTATGGGTCAGAAATAAGAGCTTACCAACAAGACTCCTATACTGATAAGGAGAAGGTAAAAGGTCACTAGAATCAGCATGTTTGCATTAATGTCCAAAGGACAGACAACAGAAGAGACATTGACACAGTCAAACTGTTGCAGCAAATCACAAATATATTTGTGCTGATTAAGGATCATCCCACCAGGAACAGATGACATCTGTATGCCTAAAAAGTAATGTAAGGAACCTAGGTCCTTAATTTTAAACTGATCATCCAGAAACAGCTTCAGAGCAGCAATTTCATCACAGTCATCCCCAGTAAGAATAATATCATCAACATAAACAGCCACAATCACAATGGACCCAGGTGTACCTTTGATAAACAGGGAATAATCATTCAAAGAATGCCTATAGCCTCTGGAGTATAGGGCAGAAGACAACTTGGCATACCATTGTCTGGAAGCCTGTCTGAGCCCATATAGGGATTTGTTTAACTTGCAAACAAGGGGAGCAGGAAAGGCAGGGGGGGCAGAAACAGAGGCAGGAGCAGAAACAGTTAAACCTGGAGGAAGTTTCATATACATCTCCTCATCCAAATCACCATGCAAGAAAGCATTATTAACATCAAGTTGAAATAAATTCCAATGTTTTTTCACAGCCACAACAATAAGACACTTGACAGTGCACATTTTAACCACAGGGGAAAAGGTGTCAGTGAAGTCAATACCTTCAACCTGAGTATCACCTCTAATAACAAGTCTGGCTTTATACCTTTCAACACAGCCATCAGCCTTGTACTTTATTTTATAAACCCATTTACAACCAATGGGTTTCTTACTATGAGGAAGAGGGACAACATCCCAAGTATGGTTAGTGTCCAAAGCATCAAACTCCTGTCTCATGGAAGCTTGCCATGCTGGAACAGATGCAGTCTGAGAGTAATATAGAGGCTCAGATTCCAAAGAGGAGGAAGATGAACCAGAGAAGGCAGGTAGTTGACAGACATAATCCTTAAGATAGGAAGGAGGATTATGCTGTCTTTGAGACTTTCTGGGAGCATGAATAGAAGGAGAAGAAGCCAAAACAGGAGGTGAGATGGCAGGATTGAAAGAATAAGGGAAGGCAGAATCATTGGGGACAGGGACTGGATAAGGCACTTGCACAGATGTGGGAGAAGAGGGAGGAGAGAGGTGTATGGGAGAATTAGAATCATCATCATGTTCTCCAGAAAGAACAAAGGGAAAAGATGAAGCAGGAGGATGAGTAGAAGGAGACACAGATTTAAAAGGAAAACATGATTCATGAAAGATGACATCCCTGGAGACCAAATACTTCTTTGAAGCAAGATCATATAATCTATAACCCTTTTTCCAAAAGGATATCCTAGGAAAACGCAAGGAATGGCTCTTGGCTTTAATTTGTCCCTTTGAGGGATGGGGACAGTGGTATAAGCAAGGCAATCAAAAGTCCTCAAGTGAGTATAGGTTGGAACTTTCCCATATAAGATTTCATGAGGAGACTTATTATGAAGTAAGCTGGTGGGTATTCTGTTAAGTAGATAGGTAGCAGTCAACAAACGATCCCCCCAGAAAGATACAGGCATGCCAGATTGAAAAAGCAAAGCCCTACAGGTTTCAAGGAGAGTTCTATGCTTCCTCTCAACAACACCATTTTGTTGAGGGGATGAGAACAGGAGGTTTGGTGTATGATCCCCTGGCTGCTAAAAAGGAAATACCCTCATTGCTAGATCCCAATTCTAAGGCATTGTCACTTCTAACAGTCTGAACTACAGCATTAAATTGGGTTTTAACCAGAGAAAGAAATGACTTAAGCATAGAAAAAGCATTGCTTTTGGATCCCATTAAGTGTGTCCATGTTGCCCTTGAAAAATCATCAACAATTGTAAGGAAATATTTACAACCAGAAGAGGTTGGAGTATGATAAGGTCCCCAAATGTCCACATGAATCAGTTGAAAGGGTCTAGAAGTCTTAATGGAACTATCAGGAAATGGAAGCCTAGTATGTCTGGCCATAGGACAGACTGAACATGGAAAAGGTTGTTTGGAAGCAAATGGAAAAGACAGACCAGAAATGCATTTCATATTTGCAAAAGGAGTATGAGCAAGTCTTAAGTGCCAAATTTAATTCATGTCAGATGTAAGATCATTATTACAGATGGAACTATTTACATATGAAGGCAATGGAACAGCCTTGTTATCAGACAAGATGTCATCACTACAAGAAACAGACACAGAAGGCAATGTAACAACTTTGCTATCATTACAAGAAGCAGATACAGGACAAAAAGAAGTAGAGGAACAACTAACAGAGGAAGAAGGGGAAGGAGGAACCCAAGCCAGTTTATATAAGCCAGCAGCTTCTCTACCAAGATCCAGAGGCCTCCTCAGAGAAGGGTCATGTATCATATGTAGTAAGCATGAATGTTCAATGAACATAACTATACAATGTAACTGCTTCACTAACTTGTGAACAGAATTCAAGTTGTGTTTAAAAGAAGGAACTAGCAGTACATTGTGAAGAGTGATGGAAGAAGTCAATGCAAAAGAGCATGTGCATCTCACTTTCACTTTATAACCATTAGGAAGAGTGACAAGATATGGCAGAGTTATAGGTATGATGTTAAAGAGTAACTGTTTATCATGTGTCATGTGATTAGAGGCACCTGAATCTATAATCCAGGTGACAGAGTTGATGTTAGTAAGTAAGCAAAGTTTGGAATCAGAAATAGGGTTCTCAGTTAACATAGTACCAGCAAAGATTGCAGCATATATGAGAGGAGGAGTTTGATCAATGGAGTCCCCTAACGTGGTCTGGTGTAATAAATTCATCAACTGGTCATAATCTTGTCTGCTCAACCCTGGTATCACAGAGCTCTGGCCATCTATTTTTGCAACAGATTGATGGCTTTCAGGAGGATTCCCTTGAGGAACAGACAAAAGCCCTTCAGAATGAGGAAAATCCAGACCAGTACTAAGATGAGCAGCAGCAGGTCTCCTTCCCTTGTTAAAATTTGTACTTTGTGGATACCCATGGATCTTGAAACACTTATCAATTAAGTGTCCAGATTTTTTACAGTATCTACAGAATAAAGGTCCTCTGGCTTGGTCAAAATTGACTCTCTGTCTGAAAGTACAAGGAGGAATAGGCACTGTGGCCTTGTTAAATCCAACAGGCTGCCTATTAGTATGGACATTGAAAGAGACAGAGTCTGGATTAAAGTGAGAAGAAGACTGGACTTGTCTTTGTTTCTCATCATTGAGGACCGTATTATAGACATTGTCAAGAGAAGGAGGAGGCTGCATCATCAAAAGATTACTCCTGACCCCCATATATGCTTCATTCAGACCCATTAAAAACTGAAAGACCTTATTGTCATCACTTTCCTGTACTATACCATCTTTTTCAGCACAAACACATCTTTGACCATGATTATACACATTGAATCAAGTTCATCCCACATACCTTTTAGCTTATTAAAATACGAAGCTATATCTAAGGACCCTTGAGAGGTGTGGGACAACTCTCTTTTCAGTTCAAAGATTTTGGTCCTGTTTGCAGTGCCATATCTGGCCTGGAGTTGGGACCATATGCTCTGTGCAGTATCAGAGTACTGCACAGATTCAGCAATTGCAGGGGAGAGGGAAGCAGTTAACCAAGAAATCACCATGTTGTTGCACTTATCCCACAACCTTTGTTGAGCCACATTAATGGCAGGTCGGGAGTATGTGCCATCAACAAAACCAATTTTGTTTTTGGCAGATAAAGCAACAATCATTTTACGTCTCCAGCCCCCATAACCACTACCCGAGAAGGGAGTGGGAACAAGAGAGACCCCAGGGACATCAGAGAAATATACAAAAAGGGGATTGGAAGAGTCTACAGAAGAGGAGGCACCAGTATTTGTGTTAGAAGCCATAGTCAATGAACCGGCTTAAAAGAACAGTTTTTCAACAAACAGAGTATAGCCAAATCAGGTATTCACACACAACAACCAACAAACAGAGTATAACCAAATCAGGTATTCACACACAACACCAGATACTCACATACAGAGAATCAGATAATCACATACAATACCGAAGATAAGGACAGAGTTACCCTCCTTCTTCGCGACCGGAGAAGATCGACCGTTAAACAACAGAGAAAACCCTAGGTACAAAACCCTAGGTGTAACCTTTGAAATCCTTACTGGAAATGTGGTCAGGAATGTCGGAAAGGCACCCAAAACATCCACTGTGTGAGAATCGAGCCACCGGATAGCAGTAGAACTCTAGGTTAAACCACCAGAAACCCTAGAAGCCGATAGGTCACCGAGAAGCCACCCAAAAATCAGCAGAAAATCTTTCAGAATGTTCGGGTGAATAAAATACACTCAGATATCATGATGAGAAACTCGGAAAAAACATCCGATCTAGGTCAGAAGCATCATCGACCACAAGGTCTCAGAAAAATCCCCAAAAAATCTCAAAAAGGAGTTCAACCAAGACAACGAGATGTAGAGAAACATAGTCGGATCGTCGTCTAGGCTCTGATACCATGTAAACATTGACATTAGACTGAGAAATCATAGAAAATGTAGAGAGAGAAAGTAGAGAGAAGGAGGAGCGTTTGGAACTCTCTGGAAAGCAGAGAGATGTTATTACAGAGAAAATAATGTGAGAATGAAGTCCGGTAGGTGAGAAAATATCTGACTTACAATATATACAAATTGCATACGGACGGGTCGGGTCGGGTGATCCAGCCCAAAGTTAAATAATGACCTGTGGGTTCAGATACACAAATCATCATAGCTCAATTACAAGATATACCATAGATATATCGAAAATATACACTGAGTATACACAAAATGTACAAGGCTATACAATGCTAAATTATGTATTTTCTCTTATCTCAACACTCCAAGCTTGCTCAATAAATACTCATGTTGTATTCTCCCAAGTCATTTGGTGAGTAGATTTGTCTGTTGCTATGTTGTCCATACATGATATGTTTTAATCTTCCCATCTTTGATCTTGTCTTTTATAAAGTGGCAATCAATCTCTATATGCTTTGTCTTTTCGTGAAATATGGGGTTGGCTGCAATATGTAGAGCTGCGTTACTATCACAGAACACACTCACAGGTTGCTCAACTGAAATACCAAGCTCTGCAAATAACCCAAGTAGTTGTACTATCTCTGCAGTAGCTGTTGCAAGACTTCTATATTCGGCCTCTGCTGAGCTTCTTGACACTATATGTTGTTTCTTAGATTTCCATGAGGCCAATGAATCCCCATATTTCACAAAGAAACCAGTCACTAACCTTCTAGCATTAGGACATGCAACCTAGTATGTATCACAGAAACAAGTTGCATTGTTTCCACCTTTGCTGCTTAGTAGAATGCCCATTCCTGGACTTAGTTTGAGATCTTTCACAAATCTTAGCACTATTTCTCAGTGAGATTGCTTGAGTGACTGCATAAATTAACTGAGTCTTTGGATAACAAACACCACACCTAGTCTTGTGATTGTCAGATATATTAATCTTCGATCTCTCTGATAGCTTGTAACATTCTTTATCAACTCATCTCCAGATACCCCAACATGTTCATCAAACTGTATTGAAGTGAATTTTTGATTCATGTCTATTAGAGTGGCCACAAGTTTAATAGCCCCTAACCCCAGATCAGAAATCAGTTGCAGGGCATACTTCCTTTGGTTTAATAAGATCCCTTTGTTGGATCTACTGACTTCAATTCCCAAGAAGTATTTTAATTCCCCCAAATCTCACTTTAAACTTTTGATTTCAAATATCTTTAGTTTCCTGGATGAACTGATTGTTGTTTCCTGTGATGAGAAAATCATCCACATACACAAGTACAGCCACAAAATCTGCTCCTCTCCTTCTGGTAAATAGTGCATAGTCATACAAAGTTCGTTTATATCCTGCTTCAAGGAGTGCTTCTATAAGTTTGATGTTCCATTGTCTTGAAGCTTGCTTTAGTCCATATAATGACTTCACTAGCTTGCATACTTTGGTCTACCCCTGTCTTCTAAAACCTTAGGGCATCTCTATGTACACTTCTTCATATTAGTCCCCCTGCAAAAATGTATTATACAGATCCATTTGATATATGTTCCACCCTTTTGATAGTGTTAATGTAATAACTGACCTTACAATTACCATTTTAGAGTCTGGTGAAAAGATCTCATGGTAGTCTAACCCTTCTTTTTGGCTATATCCTTTTTGCTACTAGCCTGATCTTAAACCTTTCAACATCTCCATTAGCTTTATATTTGATTTTATACACCCATTTTGACCCAATTGTGTTTTTCCCTTTGGGCAAGTCTACCATCTTCCATATTATGTTATCCTCCAATGCCTTGATTTATTGCTTCATTGCCTCAATCCATCTCTTGTCCCCTGATGCTTCTGTAAAGCTCTGTGGTTCTGTGAGTTGTGAGACCTTTGCTACAAAGCTTCTGCATGTACGTAAAGGTAATCATAACACAAATAGTCTAACATAGGATATACAGCCACATTATGTGCCTTTTTCTTGGTAATATAATCTTGTATCCATATGGGTTCTTTGGTACTTCTGCCAGATCTTCTTGGTTCTTAACCTCTGATTCCTGAGGGAACACATTTAGGAACAACATTTTCTGCAAGTTCATCATGTGGATCCTGATGAGGTTCAAATACTTCTTCAGCTTCTTCAGATACTACAACATCAGTAATGTTGTCATTTTCATGAATTGCATTTGCCTCACCATCTTCCCAAACTACATCAGTCTCACCATATTCAAGAGCTTCATGGATTGCAGTAGTTGTATCCACTTCAGGTTCAGGTGCATTGTCTGCCACAGGTGTCTACAATGATTCAGATGCATGATTTTCAGCATGTCCCAGTAATGGTTCATACTCATGCTCAACTGGTTTTAACAAGATGCAATGACGAGGACTCAGCAAATGGAAAAATATGCTCTTTGACAATAACATCCCTGCAAATATAAAAATGATTAGTTGTAAGGTCTAAGAGCTTGTAGCCTTTTTGTATGTTTGAATATCCCATGTGCACAACAGATTTGGCTCTTGCTGGGAACTTGTTGTCATGTAATATATTTGTTGCGTAACATAGACATCCAAAGACTCTTATGTACTCAAGAGAAGGCCTCTGATGGTGCAGAAGTTCATATCGTGATCTGCCTTGTAAAATGACAGAAGGCAGCCTATTTATGATGTAAAAAATAGTAATAATACATTCTCCCCAATATTTAGTTGGTATATTTGCCTGAAATTTTAGGGCCTTGCTGTATCTAGTATATGTCTATATTTTCTTTTAACTACGCCATTCTATTGGGGAGTGTACTCACAACTACTTTGATGTACTGTTTGCTAAAGAACTTTCCTCCATTATCTGTTCTAACAGATTTAACAACTATATCAAATTATGTTCTTAGCATAGAGAGAAACTTTTCTAACACAACTATTACATCACTTTTATACTGTAGTAAATGTACCCAAGTGTACTTGGAACAATCATTCACAACTGTCTTAAAATAATATTTTCTATCATATGTGGAAAATTTGTATGGTCCCCAAACATTCATGTGTAGAGGCTGTAAAGGACCACTACTTCTTGTAACACTTCTAGGAAAAACTTCTTTTAACACTTCTAGGAAAAACTAGTCTGCTTTACTTAGCCAATGAACATACAGAACAATCGTTATTATCATGATCTTTAAGTTGTAAAACATTTATTTTTTTCATTATACTAACAGAGGTGTAACCTAATATTTTGTGCAAAAGAATGCAACTACTGCTGGTTTCTGGACTGCTGCAACATATGTTGCCTTAGAATTCTAGCAGTACCCTTCACCACATACGAGCCTCCCCTTTCCTTTCCAGTCCACCTCACCCTGCTACTCCAAAGGTCCTGAGACACACAGAAGTCAGGATAAAGGTTGATAGAGCAACTGAGTTCTATAAGTTATAATAACTAATAAATTGACAAAAGTTTTTTAGTAAAATAATAAACCTAAAACAAGACAAACTATTTGAAGAGAATCACCTTGAAACCAATACACCCAAAATTTGATATGTCCTAGTTTATCATATACAGTTTAAATATTAATATACAATCACATAGATATAAATATGCAAAGAAATAAAAGATTTGCTTGTCTCAAATAGTCAATGAGAATTGCAGACTTGAAGAGGAGGGGATTGTAGGTTAAAAAATACGTGAGACAATGAGTATCGATGTAGGAGTTTTGTTTTGAAAAGGAATATTTAGGGATAAAATAGTAAAATTTTTGATCAAACTTAAAGTGCTTATAAGCTAAAAATCCATAAGTTGTGGGTGACCACCTTATGGCTTTTAGCTTATAAGCACTTTTAACTTTGTCAAACACTTCAATTTATCCAAAAAATACTTATAAGCTAGTTTGACTAAATTATAAGCGTACATGGTAAATAACAAAATTTCAATTGAAATGAAATCTTTAGGATAAATCAATGCAATTTAGGAGGAATCAATAAGAGGACATCAATTCAAATCCTGGATTTTCGAATTGAGAGAGATCAAGAATTCTCACCATTTCTTAGATTCATGGAACCAATTCAATTCAGTGGGATCCTTCATTCACATTTTTTTCCACCAAGAACGTTTTCTAAAACTCTTTGACCCCCGAATTTGAAGTATCCTACTTTCACACAATTCACAGGGTTCAACAAGCAAACGATATTTCACGATCAAGGGTGTAATACTCTTTGTAGTAGCGGTCCTTATATATCGTATTAACAATCGAAATATGGTCGAAAGAAAAAATCTCTCGGTGCCAACAAAATCGAGTTAGCCAAACGCACTCCTATTCAACCTTCCATCCCACATAAAACAACACATAAATTTCTGCATAAATTGTATTGATTATTATGCTTTCAACAAAATGGACAACCAAACACTGTATAATTAAGTATATGCAAGTATAAGAATCTAGCCAAACGCAGCATTGCTTGTGTTACAAATGAATTATGATTTCTTATTGTTGGAAAGCAAAGGAGCACTTCACTTAGTAATTGGCGTGGTCGGCGTCACCATCAACCGAATATAATCGGACAGAAAATGTAAAATTAGATCCTTTTGTCCGTACATTCCACAACCCCACACGCACGGCTTTTGTCTACAGTACTCAAAGCTTGTGGTCTTTACTTAGACTCTAACGACTCAACAGTGTCCTCCTCCAATCATAAATCGACAACTTATTTGACGAAACCACTCTGGTATTTGCCAATACCATTCGATTTTTCCCCCCTCTCCTCCTATCTGGGATCCTTCCAGTTCCCAATAACAATACAATTTTTCTTTACATCTGCACAACCATTTCATTTACTAAAGAGAGAAATATTGAGATAAAACACCCTATCGCTCTTCTGCAGCTTACTACTCTTCTTTTTGTGTCAGAAAATTAAGTAAATTAGTAATAATGGGGAGAGGAAGAGTGCAACTGAAGAGAATTGAGAACAAGATCAATCGACAAGTCACCTTCTCAAAAAGACGATCTGGTTTGCTCAAGAAAGCTCATGAGATCTCTGTGCTTTGTGATGCTGAGGTTGGTTTAATTGTTTTTTCTACTAAAGGCAAACTCTTTGAGTATTCCACCGATTCTTGGTACGTCCCTTTCTATTCTTCTGTCTTTGTAATTAATTTCTTTTGTGTACTTTAACTATATGCTCTACTCAGTTTTCTCTTCTTGATCTTTAGTTCTACACCCCTATTTCTTGATCATTTAATAGTTTTCCTTTTTTTTCAGATCTTGGCTTTTCGTTGTTTTCCTTCAATTCTCTTTGTTTGATTGGTTGAAGTTTAAGTTCTATAAACTCGCTTTTTCTTGACTGCATGCATAGTTTATTAAATTTTCGAGGACTTAAACCCATTCTTTCTCATTTTGTTTCTGAAAGAAGCATTGCCATAATAGATCTATTTGAAAAAAGAGAATAGTGCAGAATTATAAGCTTAATTAATACTTGTACTTCTCTTTTGTTTTCTCAACCCTTTTTGCCTTTTCTTTAACGATCTACCTAGCTTTGATCTGATGAGCCTTAATTACCCCTACACCAACACATCACCTTATAATTATTTAGGAAAAGCATAAGTAACTGAATACTTCCATGCGCACCATAGACAACTGGCCTGGGGAAGTGTAGAAACAAAAATGACGTACGTAGAACTGGAACACAAGTCATTTCAGTTACAGAGAGCAACTATGTTTATGCGAGGCTAATTAATCTGTGTGTTTCTCTTTTATAATTCAGTACTTGAGTCCTGTAAAGGCAAAATTAAAACTCTGTAATAAGTTTGATGTCAAATATAGTTTCTTTTTGAAGCCAAGTACTCTCTATTTAACTTTAAATTAATTAAAAGGCACGATGTACTCATAGTCCAGGGGTTCAGTCTTTTACACAATAGTCTTTCTTGTATTTACCGGGGAATATGTGAAGAGCTACAAGCATGCACTAAAAGAATACTTAATTAAACAAGTTCATTTCATGAGAGTATATAGCTTTAGATGATAACAAGAGAAATGAACTTGAATATATGAGTTAGAATTATGACATTTAACTTTTTGCAATGGAGGGAAAAATATTTAGGCAAACAATATGAAGTTAATTAAGTTTTACTTATTATAAACCTAACTATTAGAAGATACAAGTTCAACAGCTCTCCATATTTCTGTTGGATTTTGTATTTGTTAGTGTCGATATTTGATTTACGTAGTTTAGTGGTAGAAGAAGTCTTGTCACAACCAAGTTTTTACAAAGATCTCAACATAAAGCAATTAAAAAAAACTTAAAGTAAGAAATGCACAATAAATACTCATCCGTCATAATTTGGATGTTTTTATTTGTTTGAGCATGATATTATCCTACACATTGAACTTTTCTATAGTTACATGAGAGTGCAAAATGTATATATTGGTAACTTCTTTTGGAGAATTCAAATCTTTTTACCATAAAAATGGTCTACGCCTTTTAATATTGCAAAAGCATTGAACTGTGTTGATATTCTGGGATGATTCTACGTATAACGTAAACTATTCATTAAGACTATAGTGCTATTAATAACATTGTAGAACGATCTTCCTTTCTATTTATCTAATCTTCTTATAGTTCTTCTTTTACGTATTTATTTCCTTGTTCCACATTTTATGTTTAATACTATAATAATAAATGATAACCTTTCTGAGATGGAAGAGAATATGATCAGGTATAGTTTATTATTAACCGCCTAAAATTCATACCTCTAACTAGGGTGGCAAAATGTTAAAAGAAAACTGTTAACGATCCATATTATTTACTGAAAATGGGTTGAATAATGAATTTTTAAAAATGGGTCAAATATGGATAAGAACCATATTATTCACTTAGAAAATAGATAACCAATGAGTAACCATAGGATAATCAATGGGTCTAACTTTTATGTTTGTAAAGCCTTAAATTGGGGTTCCTCAAGTTAGGGAGACTAAGAACTCTCCTAAAAGTGATAATATACAAGAAGTCATGGATAATATAGGTAATCCATATTATTCACTGATTAAATATGGGTAGGATCGGATAATTGATCCGTTTTCCATTATCCGTTTTTCACCCGAATCATGTCCGACTCACCCCGCCCATTTGCCGCTCATACCTCTAACTCCGTCTCTTGGTGCGTGAACAAGTTAATGAGATCATGATGTTTGGATTATAATACAAGTATTAAATAATGATAAGAATATTTGTTGGAACAAGAAGGGGTGCCTTGGCGTAATTGGTAAAGTTGCTGCCATGTGATAAGGATGCCGTGAAAACAGCCTATTACAGCAATGTAAGATAAGGTTGCGTACGATAGACCATCGTAGCCTGGCCCTTCCCCGAATCCCGTACATAGCAGAAACTTAGTGCATCAAAGTACTCTTTATACAAAAATGAAATATACGAGATATAATCACTACAAGAGGGTAAGAAAATGGCGACATTAAATAAATATCATATTAGGTCACTTAAATGTCAGTAATTCATTTATGATATTTAATTTACATTTGTATTAAATATCATGAAATTCGGTATCATAAATATTCCGACATTTATGTTAATGTCGGTAAGAGATTTGCGACATTTATTTGCTTGTCACTTGAAATTTATGACATTTAACTTATGCTGGTAAAAAAATCTGACATGTACTTGTAGCCTTTTTAAAATAGCACAATCATATTTCTGACATTTATATTAGAATGAAAATAAAAGATTTATGACATTTATTTATGAATTTTGGGAAATGCCATATCAAAATTTTCAACATCAAGGTTAATGTCAATAGTTGTTTTATAGTGACATAAATATGTTATCAAGTCTGTAATTTCATAAATATGAAACACCATATCAATGTAACAAATACAACATATATTTAAAGAAAACAGCTCTTATTATTGTATAAAAAAAGAACAAAATGATATTGAATAAGCGTACTCCTTACAATTTAGATGGCATCAAATTAAATCATCTCTCCATTACTAACTAAATCAAAAATGACAAATCAAAACTAATTAAATCATAAAAGACAGAATCCATCATATACTTATGTTAAGATCACTCCTATTGCGAGCTAATTCTCTTTAACTTCCAGAATAAATTATGTAATAAAGCTGTATGGATCAATCTTTCCAAAAGTCGGGCACTCCCTTGCTAGTAATTGATCTCGCATCCACCAAAAAATACTGTTCAAGAAGTCCACATAAAAAAAATTACAACTATATAGTAGTAAAGAGAATGAAGAGTGTCTTCTATAATTTTTCACAATTTACCCTCTTCTTTTTCTCCATGCCAGCTTCACGTTTTGCAATTCTTGATTATGTTAACCTAACAAAAAATATTAGACTATTCAAAACGTAGATTTGGTTATCAAGCTATATTAGAGAAACACCAAGCACAAGACTTCAGAGACTGAACTTCCTAGAAAAAGCAGAATTTACAAGTTGATCCTAAAGAAATAAATGTTGTCTCAGTAAATTAAGAATACTAATAATTGTTCCTGAGAAGTAGAATAAATTGCTACTTAATAATATTAACATCAGTTCTTTCTCAAAAATTAAGGAGGACAACAACATTAAAGAAAAAAAGAACTTGAATCCTATAACTAGTTATACAACACTACTCCTGCATTCTAAGGAAAGGCTTCCTTTATATATGCAAATTGAGCTCGGAGTCAAGAGTTGATACAAGGAAAATGATCAAATTATTGAGCAGAAATAAAGATACGCAGAAGTATTTGACCAATAGAGCATCACATGAAGAAAAAACCACAAACTTATTTCTCTTCTGACACAGCTTTATGTCTCTTTCTCTGTCGGTCAAGAGAGTTAAATACCCTATCTATTTCAGTATATATAAACTTATTTCTTTAAAGAATGAAGATTTTTTAAATTTGGTAATAATTTAGTTTAAACTTATAATTTTACCCTTAATGATAAGCTTTTATAACCACACAAATACTCTGGATCCCATTTAGATTTGTTTACGACCATAAATTCTAAAAGTCTTTATTTTTTTTAAACTCCGTACCCAATCAATTATGTTCACATCAATTGAAACAGAGAGAATAACAATCACTATCAAATTCAAAAAGTAATCTAGGACCACTTTCTTGGCTGAAAATTCACATTTATACTTAATATATTCATTAAATTAGCCAAGGACTATTTTAGCAACGGTATATTAAGAATATGATATGCAAGAGCCCACATTGTGCCTATTAGTCAATAAATGTTACGTCAACTGAATGTTCAAATGAATAACTCACCAGCTCTTATCCTAGATAAGAATAATGGCCCATAATACACAAATCAAAGTGCAAATTTAAAATAAGATGTAAATGAAACCTGAAAGAATTATCAATCCAACCTGACTAGAAGGCGAAATGTGTCGTGCTATGCAAAAGAGGCTAAGATAATCTTCTTAACTTAACCATAAATTTGAACTACTTGAAATCCCAATGAAACATCGGATTACCTGAAATCGCCACGAAATAGAGTTTAATAGCCAGAACCCACAGGTCATCCATGTGAATCTGCTATCTCATTTCAAAGCAGGCCGAAAAGCAATCCTCTAAACAGAACTCATATCCAATTTCAATTTAACAATACAGTACTAATATTGGTACCCTTCTCAGTGTCCAACATATCATAATAGCGAAGTGTTGTAGTGCACTTAGCAGATACAAAATTTAAATTAAAAACTAAAAATAGAGAGAGAGATGAGTTAGGTTACCTGGAATGGTTGCCCGGTGATGGTGAGAGAGGGATAAGTTGGGCAGAGGCGACTGCAGTTCCTAAACTTCGATAGATAAGGGTTTTTTACTTAATTCATTATGCCCTAAATTTTCACTTATGGGAGGGAATAGGTGATTATCGTGGGAAAAAATGGGAGGGAAAGATAAAATACTAAAATTTTCATTTAATTACTGAAAAAGATTATAGAGAAATTTCTAACGTTTGTTATAAATGTTGTTAATTACTGACAAATATTATCACATTTGAAATAAAGGTCACTATAACCGTGACATTTTGTATTGAATGTCTTTATTTTTGCAACTCTTTCTTATAAATGTCATCAAAAATCCCCTTTTTTCCGACATTTATTTTGAATGTTGTTAAATAAATGTCGTCATATCCTACATTTCTTGCAGTGAATATAAATTATATATTTAGTTTGATTATTTTTTCTCTGGAATTAGTACTTCCTAGTATTGTTATCTTATACTTTTTCCAATTCAAAATAAGTGATTTTTTTTAGATGTTTTCACACAGATTAAGAAATCTACCTTTTAGCATTAATTAGCAATAAAAATGACCATATCAACCTTCACTGTCTCACATAAACACTCCTAACACATATTTCAACACTATTTACTCCAGGGATAATGGAGGGAAAAAATAATTAATTAATTCATTCTTAAAATTTGAAAAAATTACTTATTTTAGACCACAAGAAAAATACCAAAAAATCATTTATTTTGGATTGGAGGGAGTATTAATTATTGTACTAAAATAATACAACAATTATAGTATAAATAATCGCAGCACCACTTACACTAAAAATGAAATTCAAACAACATGGGTAAAAATAATCCCACATTTCCGCCATCTAACATTTTTTTCGCGTTGCCGGAGATGTTGTTTGGGTTTATTCTCTCTGCTCGATTCTAGCTAGTTCTCTTTTGTTGCTTTGTTTTTTTCTTTTTTCCGAAAAGAATAAGCACTTCATGTTATCCCGGTATGATTTTTCCTTATTCTTAGAATCAAGCAGGATTTAATTTGAAGATAGAAAGGCTAGTTTTGTTTCTTGTTTCTCCTTCGTCATCTCCTTTTTATTTTCTCTCTTTTTCTTGAAACCCTAGGGCAGATGACAGGACCCAGTTACCAACTTACCATGTAGCCCGAGTTTGGGGACCTTTGTATCCCAACTCGCGTTGTGCCCTCCTAATTGCAACATACTCTAGTTGATATTTTAAGTTTTTGATTCCTTCTTTTCTTTTCGACTTATTTGTGTTTCTAATAAATGTTGCATCATGTTCTTGCAACTTCTGAGTGGTTTGTATATATATATATATATATATATATATATATATATATATATATATATATATATATATATATATATATATTTATTGTCCCTAACACTTTTAGGCTGTACTACTTTAACTTTTTTTTTTGTGTATTTTTGTATGACATAGGGGCATTTTCATAGAAAAATTAATCCTATTATCCAATGATACCCATCATCAAGCAAGGACAAATATTATGTCCTGGATTTAGTCCCTAATATCCAAAAGAATTTAAGTAATATACATTGTTCTTAACTTAATCAATAATATCTCACGATATTATTTTCCATTACTCCTGTCCAAACTCTATCCCTCCCAAAAGAAAAAGATAAAAAAAGGAATGGGCCCCGTAAGGAATATTTCAAAGTAGCCTTAATTGGGTTTTAAGGTAAGTTTGAACCGGTTCTCAAATCTACTATTATACGAACAGTTTTCTTGGGCTAAGGCCGGCAAATCCAACTTTTTTTCGTTAAAAAAGAGATCACCCAGCCTAGCTAGACATGGTGCAAGCAATCAAATCAAAGCAATACTTATTCCTTCAACAATAAGAGCTGCAGATGAAATAGCAGTGTTTATGCCGACATCAAATCAAAGAAGAATAGTATTAGAATCAAGACGGGTGCTATTCCCTTCCCTTGCTACGCTTCCTTACTCAACAATCAACGAAGTACTTTCAATTCCCTGATCCACTCTCGTGCTCAGAGGCGTACAAAGGATTTTTTGTAAGTGATGTCGTAATTTATAAAAGAACTGGAATATTACTTTGATTATCATACTTTTTTAGATAAGAGATAACCTTAATTTATCTGTTTTGTTGAGTTTTATGTAAAAAAAGATTTTGAGTTCAATTCGACTTCATCACAATTTTATAATATAAAGGCTCTTTCAAATATTTATATTTATAAAAGAAAAATATGCTAGTTGAGGTTTGAACTTTTGCCATCTTGAAGCAAAATCAAGCACAAAACTAACAAATCAAGATACAATTTATGTCAACTAGTGTCAATTTTTTCCACTTATACGTTTACATACAGTATTAATACATATATTTAGTAAAATGTGTTTCCGCCCCTACTCGTGCTAACATGCTAACAACGGTTTAGGTAAGCTAGGGGCTAAGTGGGAATGCCCTATCTAAAAGCCTACTTCTGTTCTTGGGAATTCATCTCTACCTTTTTCATAAAATGTAGTGGCCAAACCAGATAGTCTACTTCATCTCTTTTCTCACTCCTCAAGAAAGACGACTATAAACTTCTTATTAGGAATGACTTTCCTTCAGGTTGTGTTGTTACAGACCAAACTGTTCTAGTAGGACAGGGGAGACGGATGACTAATCTAATACAGTACAATTATGATCGGGCAATAGCACAGATAAGATCATCAAGCGGTTTTTTTCTCCACCAATAATAAAGACGCATGAAAGCGATTTCCAGCGCTGCTGGGCAGAAAGATTCTTTTCATAACCCCAATACATTTTGGAGATATTTTTGTCTGGGTAGGTAAAAGAACTAGGAACAAGGATGGACCTTAATTTCCTAATGATGGTGGGAACAACACTTTGTTTGGAATCTAGTTAATGTCGTACTTTTCCTGGCCCTTGAAAACAATGGCATCATGAAACGATTTTCCTTAGGGAACATACTGAAAATATAGTGTGTTTGCAGAAGATATCGATGGATAAGCAGTGGCGAAACTAGGAATTTCTCTAAGGGTGTTCAAATTTTAAAAATATATTCCAATAAAATATGTCCAATATGTGTTATATATCTTTAAAATGTAATATTTTACCTATGTATACAATACAATTTTTAAACGAAAGATGTTAAGTGTGGCTTCGCCACTGTAGATAAGTGCATAAAGGAGCACTATAATGGTGGTGAATTATACTCTGAACGGACGGACGAGGAGCATGAATAATGACAAGTGACAACATTACTGGAGAATTGGTTACGTTGCAAGTATCCAAGGATATAACCTAGTGATTAAATAAGTAGATATAAAACTCAAAAAGAAAAGGTCCAAATCTTAGTGGACAAATAACATTAGATAATTCTTCCGATTTGCCTAAGCATTGGTTGCCAAAATTGTCCGGTATCTCTGCTGGAAGAATATATAAGTATCTGGTGAAATAGTCATGTGCACTGGCCTGGGCGCCGCTGACGGAATAAAAGGTTTGACACTCTATTATACCCGAAATTTTAAATTAACATCTTGGGAACTTTGTTAATACAATTATTTGCTTTTGCAACAACGTCCCCAATTCTGTTAAATTCTCACCCTTTATTTTAAATCATGTGTAAATGCATTAAATCTTGTACTGATATAAATTGTCAAATCGATGGTCTTATTATTACTCCATCTCTTTTAATCTGATATCAGCATGGAAAGGATTCTTGAAAGGTATGAAAGGTACTCATATGCTGAGAGGCAGCTTACTGCTGCGGATCATGAAACCCCGGTATGCCAAAGTCTTGTTATTTTAATAGTATTTTGCTTCCTATAGTGGACTTAGTAATCAAATTTTGGGAGAACTTGATTTTGTGCAGGGGAGCTGGACTTTGGAACATGCTAAGCTTAAGGCCAGACTTGAGGTTTTGCAAAGAAACCAAAGGTATACTACATTCCCCACAGTGGTCAATTACTGTACTTGATATATCAAGTCTCCTCCAGAAAATTGACTGGCATATATTTATATTTAATCCCGTGTTGATAATTAAATTACAGGCATTATGCAGGAGAAGATTTGGACTCATTAAGTATGAAAGAGCTTCAGAATCTTGAGCACCAGCTCGATTCTGCTCTTAAGCACATTCGATCAAGAAAGGTAGAAAAGCACAGCATTCATATTTATAGTTTTAAACATATATATCTGGAGTTCAATTTGTTCTAGAAACCTTTTAATTTTAACTGAATAATCTTTTTCTTGTAGAATCAATTGATGCATGAATCCATTTCTGAGCTGCAAAAGAAGGTGAGAAGCTTGTGATTTTCAGAGATTAATTTTCTTAATCTCCTTGAAACACAATATTGGGTAATCTTATCAACATAATTCACTGGTTTCAAGCAAAGTGTTTATGACCAACAATCCAATTTCTATAAAATTAACCTAGGGAAATTTTGTTGCATGATTAGAGGGGAGTCAAGATTTCAATATTATGATTTTTAAGAACGACACTTCAAGTGTTTATAACTAGGTTTCAAATTTAATATATATATATATTTAAAGAATTTCCTAACATGAATACAAATAATAAATGGGTTCGGCCGAACCCGGCTTCTAGCTCGCCCTTGGGCATGATAGTAACAAGTTGAGCTGTAACATTGTTTTTGTATGGCACAGGACAAGGCATTGCAAGAGCAAAACAACAAGCTCTCAAATCAGGTAGTAATTAATTTTTTTAAATGTCTACATCTCACTCCAAAAGAAGGGCATTTGTTGTAACTTTTAGAATTTGCTTGAAAAGGTGAAAGAAAGGGAGAAAGAGCTGGGTCAGCAGACTCAGTGGAAGCAACAAACCCATGATCATCTCAACTCATCTTCATTTGTTTTGACACAGCCCTTGAGCTCTCTTCACCTCGGGTATATATATATCATCTATCTTACTGCTAACTAGCTTCCAATTTCTGTCTTAGAACAAGCTTATTAATTATTTATGGCAGTGCCAGAATCTCATGTAGCCAATCATTTCAATAATTTTGTCAACTACCAAAACTTATGAACGCGTAATTTATAACGTTGATCGGACGTGAAAAATGCAGGGAAGCCTACCCGACTGCAGGAGATAACGGAGAAGTTGAAGGGTCATCGCGGCAGCAACAACAGAACACTGTGATGCCGCCATGGATGCTTCGCCATCTTAATAACTGATTCTAATCAAGTATGATAAGCGTGAAGCGATCAGTATTATGATATGTTTTGTCGTCTACCGGTTAGGAAGAATATGTACATATATATTATCAAACAAACACAACTTTTATCCTAATTAATTATGTATATATGGTGCTGTATTACAATATCCAAAAATTTATATAATGTAGTACCATATCATCCTCGCCTTGGATATTTTAGGCTTTTAATTAACTTATTATGACTACTATTTAGTGTTGGAAACAAAGGCAGCTATAAGAGAAATATACGAAAGAAAGTTTTTTACTGCTCAATTCACTTCTGTTGAAAACAAGAACACCTATTGCCTTTTATAGGCTTACAATTTAACTGCAAAGTCTAAAAAATAGTAATTAATAGATAATGGAGAACATAAGAAAAAGTGGGAAACATAATCCACAACTAATTAATAATGATGTAAAACTAACAAGAAAACAAAAAACAATTAAAACATAAGTCCACTACTGCTAAAAAGGAATCACGGCCAAATTATGTGCAACTGAACTATTTTAAAGAATTAGTCAACATTTAGATTATCTATTCCATGCATTATAGTGACGACAATGTGGTATTAGTTTATCTAAGTAGTGTATGTACGTAGTTCCTTGCCTTCGTCAAAGGTATATACGGCATGGACTTTCTTGTCAGATTGCTTCTTAATAATTGTAGATGATTTTCGACAGCAATGACAAAGCGATTACTGTTTGCTTTTAAAAATATATTGTTTCATCAAAGGAATATTGCATCTATAATGTGTGCGTGCACGTCGATATGGTTAATTATATTCTTAAAATAGACCACACGGCTCCATCAGATGTTGGACATGTAGACCTTAATTTAAGAAGACTTTCCAATTAGGCTTGAGTTTTTATATTATATTAGCTTTCGAGGTTCAGTGACAAAAGGAATTCATGTTTCATGAAGGGAAACTGGAATTTTCCATGCTTGCAGAATATTACTAATCGAAATATTGACATTAGACATCTCTAATGGGACTAGCAGTGGCAAAGTCATATGGTTAAAAGGGGTGTTTGACCAAAAAGTATTAAATTTTTTGTTAAACTAATTAAATAAAAAGATTTTAGGTAAATTCTGATCAAATATAATTTATCCTAAATTTAAGATAGGCGATAAGAGTAAGCAAACACAATACACATGAGATTTAACTGTAACATTGAATGAATCCCATTACATAAGAAAAGAATGGTGATTTTTATAGCATCAAATGAAGAATACATGGGTATATAGGGTTACCGATCCTTGCAAGGCTGAACCACATACATTTGAAATGATAAAACTGATGATATATGTCGAGACCCGAGCTTTATTGCTTCTTTCTCCTTTGTGGAGGGGGAGAGAGAGATGTAGATCTCTCCTCTTCTCAGAAAACATCTCTGTCTGGATATGTTCTTTCACCCCCTTGCCTCTTCATCTCCCTTAGCTTATATACTAGGTCTTCTCCTTTACCCAACGGTCATAAATCATAGTAATTAAGTCGTTTGACTATATTACGGGTTAACCCCTTGAAATGTCGTAATATCCAATTTGCCTCTCAAGTGTTCCGACTACATGACCTCGATCGTGGCTGAGGTGCGTGTTGTTATAGCGTTGTATGGATACAGCTATCCAAAGTAACTTTATGCTGTTTTTTTGTGCCGATTCTTGTATGGTCAGATTTTGACCTGTACAGCTAGTCCCTCTGCCCGTTGGGATTGCCTCTTTGTCGATTCAAAAAATGTGAGAAATCTGAACACTTTGCGCGAGAGACGAGCACATCATAGTGAGGTAACGACATGACTTTTCGTGAGTTGCATCAAACTGTCACCTTAGTTCAGAATGTCATTAATACTTCTATGTGTCATTGTGACGCACGTTTTCTATGCATTATGTCATTTCACGTGCCCTTTTTATTTTCTAAATAGCGGTATTTGGTTTTCCCGCTCAGGGCATTTATATCCCCATAAATAGGGGAGGATATTTCATTTGAATGTTATGCCTCTTAATAGCTCAAGAGAGGTTTTTGCAATTCTTCTTCTTCTGGTTTAGTTTTTCATGTTTTTGGTCTCTGTTAGGATTTATTGTGATCACTACTTTTTCCCTTATCATTTTCGTTTCTTTCAATCAAAGAAAGATGGCCAGTGCTTCTTCCAACTCTGATAGGGCCGTTCATGCTCCAATGCCAAAAAATGTACCCTTAATCGAAGAGGGAGTGGGTCTGGTGGAAGACGAGTATTTTTCGATGGTAGATGAGGTGGTTCCCTGTCCAGGGAAAGCGAGGATTGATTTCAACAGCCTTGTTGGGATGAGCCTGAACCTATTTTCACGATGATGGATGCTGCGGCATTACGACGTTCAAAGCTAAATGGGGGATTCCCGATCAAATTGAGCTAGTTCGGCGGGTCGGGACATAGTTCATATACACCATCTAGGCTACTGCACGTTATATGCATATCCATTCGTCATTGGATACACGGTTGACTTCTGCCGCTTCTACGAGGCCCAACTCTATATGTACGTGTACAAGCTCTTCCTTATGCTTAGCAAGTACACACAGTTAGCCGGTCGAGGAATTTCTCTACAACACATGCTTCACCTCTTCGCCCCCCATTTTCATAGGGGCGCGATGATTTACATGCGTCACCTAGGAACTAAGGGTTTGGTTGTAAAGATGGACAACAAGACCAACCGCCGCTTCTAGGAAAGTTACTTCTATGTACACATGGAGCACGTGGTGTCCAAGCTTGTTGCATTCTATGATGCGTGGAATTTTCCCCGTAGGTCTCCCTTTACTTTTATTATATTACATTTTTTTAATATGGTTGTTGGTCGTCCCTCTTTAGTGACCGTAGTGTTTGTTGTTTTCACAGCCAAGAGGGTGCCTCCTCCGCAAGTTGCCAACATTCACAATTCGTTGAGCACGATTTTATCCCAAACGACGGGGATACGCGAATGGATGCCTTTTTATGAGAGGCTTGGGCGGAAACCTTCCACTGGTAAGTCGGCTTGTTTCAGCCTTAGTCGTTTTATTCTTTGCTCTGTCCTTTTTGGTTATCTTATCTTTGTCTGATCCAATTTATATTGGCAGGTCAGAGAGGAACGAGAAGGGCAAGGGCTCCCACCCTTGTTTTCCATCAACCGGTTTCCTCTGCTTGGCCCGTACCAAGAGTAACTGTGGATGAGGGCAGCCAAAGTTTGGTTGCTCAATGTATTGTGTCCACGGCCGAATCCATTCGTTTGGAGGCTGCTCCTAGGTCAGAGACTCTGGTCCTCACAGTCCGTTTAACGGGCAAACCTTCTCATGGCAGTGGCGAAGAGAACCCATCGAAGAGGTGAATGATAGTGTTAGAAGGGGCATCTTTATATAAAACGCCCTCGAGGGGTGACCTTGTTTTGGTGGTGTCTGAAATCGGTGGTGGTGCCAGCCTGGGCGTGGGGGCGATGCCTATTGGGAGCGTGGAAGAGGTTGCTATGATAGTAGGACAGAGTTCCGAGGCTGCCGCTAGTATTTCAAGCGGCCCATAAACATCTCGATCTTTCCGTACTCCATCTTCGTCTGATGAGAAGTTGAAGGGCGTAGTGGTGGAGGATTATGAATCTGATTCTCACATTGATCCTATGTACATGAGGATGTTCGAGGAGGATTTTACCAGGGTCGGTGTGAGGGCGAAAGGCCCTTCCTGAATTCTCGAAATCTCGTAAGATTTTAAACTATTGGAGGAAACCGTGGATTTTATGCCTTACTTGACCTTCTTTACTCCGCCGAATGCAGATCTTTTCGAGAGATTAGTGATGCTGGTTTATCACATGGTGTGGCCGGGAGGCGGCACTGGAAGACACTATATGCATCCTCAGGTATGAGCGGGAAGCTAAGAGGGGGACGACCTCCCTGAGGGAAGCACGACTCGAGGAGCGGATCAGTGAACTTGATCGGGTAGCTTCGAACCTGGGAGACCGAGTTACGACTCTCGAGGTTAAGAAGGCATAGCTGTTGGCTCAGGCCCACCCTCAAGAATCTACCTCTGTTGTTATCCTCTACCGTTTGTATGAGCTGTGGGTCCATGTTGAGGCCCAACGATATATATATATATATATATATATATATATATATATATATATATATATATATATATATATATATATATATATATATATATATATATATATATATATATATATATATATATGGGTTTGTGGATGGCGGAGAGAGTTCCTAAGAGAGGTTCTGAAGATGATTGGGTCAAAGCGTGCGAGACTCGTCTTCCCTGCAGTTATGACCCTGCGACACCGAAGGCCAGTGGGGGAGTTGAGATTGAAGATGGGCTTCCTTTCGATTATGAAAATGGCGGAGAAGATGGTGTGGAGATGATGCCGAGTGAAATTTTTATCGGTTTCAGTACTTAGTTTTTTTATCTCTTCTTTTGTTATTGTCGGGCGGGCACTCCTTTTTGGGCCTTTGTAAGATATCTTTTCTTTGAATGAAATGGTCGATTTGTCTTCGTTGGTGTGTTTTTGGCGTTTCATTCTTTTTCCCTTTCGAATTTCTTGGATTTTCTCACAATAAGTCCCTAGCTTCTGGTAGTTGATCCAAGTGGGATCGAACTCGACTCGCTAATTTGAACCCAACTTTGTTATCCCAAGCGGGGTTAAATATCATTTTCCAAATTTTGAGTGAAGCCCGTTTTGACTTGATAGTTTGAGCAAGGTTGGAATATATCTTGCCAATTTGGGCGAGGTCACTTTAGACTTGTAAATTCGAGCGAGGTTGAATTTTTGTCTCGCCAACTTCGGCGAGGTTAGTTTTGACTCGTTAGTTCGAATGAGATAGAATTTCATTTTTGCACGGCGATGGCCGGGGTTCGCATGGGTGTGAATTCGAATGAGGTCGAGTTGTAACCCGTGATGAGTTCAAGCGAGATCGAACATCGATTTTTTAATTTGAGTAGGGTCGAAGTTTACTCACTTGGTGACGGTCAAGGGCCGTAAGGGTATAAATTCGAGCAAGATCGAATTGTATCCTGTTTCAAGGTTGATCAAAGTTGAACCTTCCTTTCACTTGGCGATGGCTGATACCTGTAGGGGAGAATATTCGAGCGAAGTAAAAATTGTAACCCGTTGTGAGTTCAAGCGAGGTCAAACTTTATCTTTACTTGGTGAGGGCTGTTGGCCCTAAGGTGTAAATTTGAGCGAGGTAAAAATTGTAACTCGTTTGTGAGTTTAAGCGAGGTCAAGCTTTAATTTTACTTGGCAAGGGCCGATGTCCGTAAGGATGTAAATTCGAGTGAGGTGAAAATTGTAACACGTTGTGGGTTCGAGCCAGGTCAAACTTTAACTTTACTTGGCACGAGCCATTGGCTGTAAGGGTAAAAATTCAAGTGTCGTAAAAATTGTAACCCGTTGCAAGTTCGAGCGAGGTCGAACTTTAACATTACTTGGTGTCGCGCCCCCTTTTTTTCCCTCTTTGCACTGGGAGATCGTGTTTATGAAATTTTGGGTATAGGGTGATAAGTTGGGCTCTTAACGTGTTTTATGCTCCTACTTTCCTATGCTTTGAATATAAATTGTTAAAAAATAGACCCTAAAGACTCATAAGTTTCGCTTGATTGCAGGTTTGATCGACAAAGTGACGAAAAGTCAAAGATCGGCTCAAAATGAGTGAAACCTTCTCAATTATCAAAGACCAAGCAATCTGAGGGAAAGCAGGCCTAGGGCGGACTGCGCAAACTCGAATGCGGCTGCACTAGGTAGTTCAGAGAGTGGGCAAAATAAGCTTCAGGCAACACGGTCGCGGTACATATCTCGTGGTCCGCGGTGAAGGCTCAGCAGCTGCACTACCTTTCTATTGGGTCCGCGGACAAGATATTTAGAGAGATTGATAATTTCCAAATCCATGCAATGCGCTCCGGGGTCCTGATTGATCGGACCACGCCAGGTCTCTCCGCGGCTGCGGTCCACTTTACGTGGTCCGCTGAGTTCGGAGAAGCCAGAATGGGAGTCAAAGAGCCCAGTGCGGCTGTGGTTCATTTAGCGCGGCCTGCACTGACCCCGCAGGGGTATTTTTGTCCAATTTTTCTAGCATAATATAAATAGAATATTTTACCATTTTAAGATTATCTGTTATCTTCAAACTTGAGCTGTGCTCGTGGGAACTTATATTGTAGCCATTTTTTGGAATTTGAGCTTTATATTAACAATAGATTCTTGTAGTTTCATTTAGCAATTAATTAATATGCCTTGTTCTTCATCTATTTCTTCATTTTCTCCCTCAAGCATGAGCAGCTAAACCCATTAGCTAGGGTTGTGGATCAACCCTAGTGTGGGTAATTGATGGGTGTTTCCGTCTAGGGTTAGATTTTATATGGTTATTTACTATTTGGGTTGATTTTATATTTTAATCTATGAATTGGTGGTTGCAAACACTGATTTAAGCTTTGTGGATTTGACTCTTCTTGAGAAAGGGAGTCTATGTCTCGAAAATTGACCCAATAAGGAATTGGATGGACTCATGAGAAATAATAGTCTCAATTAACGGGTTAAACCTCGAGAGTGTAATCACCCTACTTGAACCCTAGTTGCTTGATCTAATTTGCCTACTCATTTGGTCTCGAGGGAGTCAATTGGGAAAAATCACTTTCTCTACCGAGAGGTGTTAGAGTTGGTAAAATTGTGCAACGGTTATAGTGAAAGTCCCAATTATGTCAATTGAACCTTAGTAACATTTACCCGTCAATTAGCCACCTAGGTGATGTCACGACCCTAGTGCCCTTCTTCCCACTAGATAAAACTTTAGCAATCAGTTCGTAGCATAATTTAGTTTCAATTAATAGTTTGATAGTAGTAGTTATAATTGAAAACCCCAAAATATGTTGGACGTGATATTTGAAGCAAACACACATTTCTAAACTAGATAGACATTCCAACTCCACTACTAGCTCCCCAAGGAATTCGATCCCGACTCTCATATCAGGTAAAAGCTATTGCAACCCGCTCTCTCTACCTTGGTGTAGTGTCGAGTTGGCAGCAATCATTTTTTCGCGCTATTGCCGGGGAGCTTACGATGTTGACTATATGTTTAGTTAGTTTTGTGTTTTGTTTCTATTTCCTTCTTGTTTACTAATTTTGTTTGTGTCGATTACTCATGTTCCAATGGCTCTAAATGCTACCCTCTTGGCAATGCCATGGCAGGGGAGGAGGTAGAAGATATTGATCAAGATGAGGTTCCCTTACCTCAAGCTCCACGTAGAGGCCGTCAGGCCAATAACAACAATCCTATTCCAGACCCTCCTCTGCCACCGCTAAGAGTGGCCCTTAGAGTTCTCCCAAATCAAGGGTATGTGAGTGCCACTGTTCCTCCCCGAATATGGCCGGGGAACTTTCAAATCACAAATGTTATGTTGATATTGCTCGAGAAAAGATACTTTACGGGCACCTCCGATCAAAATGCCTACAAGCACTTGAAATGGTTCATAGGTACATGCTGGGGTAGCAAGCAGACATACATGTCCGAGGATGCATTGAGATTGACGCTTTTCCCGTTCTCTCTTTGGGGTAAAGCATTGGATTGGCTTGAGAGGCTCCCCAACCATTCCATCACAACTTGGGAAGAGTTGGCGGATAAATTCATTGGCAAGTTCTTCTCACCAAGTCATATGGCGGCACTTCGGGATGAAATCATAGCCTTCAAGCAAGAGCCAACGGAACCTTTGGAAGAAATTTGGGAGAGATATAGAACGATGGTAAAGGAATGCCCACAATAATGACATGATGGAGAATATGTTGCAACAAACTTTCTACCGGGGCATCAATACTACAAATCAATGCATAGTGAATCAATTGGCCGGGGGGTAATTTTATGAAGTTGACTTATGATGAAGCTTGTGCCGTTCTTGATGAGATGGCAGAAACATCCTCTGTATGGCAAAGTAGAGCTAACATTCCTCAAGATGACTCTACGGTTATTCATTTACATAAGGAGTTACATGACTATGGGCAAATTATATCGGAGTTGACGACCACTATGAATCAATTAGCTAAGGCACAATTACAACAAGTCCAAAATCCGTGCCAAGTCAATGTCGTGAAAGGTATTTCTATGCTAAAAAGGAGGCAAAGATGACAAAAACCTCAAGGAAATTGTGAACAATATGACAATAATGATGATGGTGGTGGTTTTTTGAATGAGTTCTATGATGATTAAAGCAAGGAGGTTCAATATGTTAACAACTATAAAGACAATAGAGACAACTTTTCAAACCAACAATGGTGACCCCAAGGAAATTTGGGCGATCAATAACAAGGTGGTGACAATTGGAACAACAACAATCAACAACAAGGTGGTGGCAATTGGAACAACAACAACAACCAAAACAACAATTGGGGTAACCAAGGCAACAACCAAGGAAATTGAATGGAAATTACAATAATTGGAGCAACAACAACAATCAAGGTGGGTGGAACAACAATTGGAACCAAGGAAACCGAGGGCAAGGCTTTCAAAGGCCCCAATGTACCAATAACCGAGAAATGCACCCCCTTTCCGTTCTCATGGTCCTAGTTCTTCCGGAAGTGATATGGGTAGAATTGAAAGCATGTTCCAGCAAATGATGAAAAGAACCAAGATTGCGATGCTCAATTAGCTTCACACAATACCTCCATCCGCAATTTGGAGGTACAATTGGGCCAAATCTCTCGACCTTTTCATTCAAAGAAAAGATATCTTACAAAGGCCCAAAAGGGGGTGCCCACCCGACAATAACAAAATAACAGATAAAAAAACTAAGTACTGAAAGCGATAAAAATTCCACTCGGCGTCATCTCCACACCATCTTCTCTGTCATTGTCATATTCAAAAAGGAAGCCCATCTTCAATCTCAACACCCCCACTGGCCTTCGGTGTCGCAGGGTCATAACTGTAGGGAAGACGAGTCTCGCACGCTTTGACCCAATCATCTTCAAAACATGTCTTAGGAACTCTCTCCGCCTTCCATAAACCCATATATATATATATATATATATATATATATATATATATATATATATATATATATATATATATATATATATATATATGTATATATATATATATATATATATCGTTGGGCCTCAACATGGACCCATAGCTCATACAAACGGTAGGGGATAACAACAGAGGTAGATTCTTGAGGGTGGGCCTGAGCCAACAGCTATGCCTTCTCAGCCTCGAGAGTCGTAACTCAGTCTTCTAGGTGCGAAGCTTCCCGATCAAGTTCACTTATCCGCTCCTCTAGTCGTGCTTCCCTCAGGGTGGTCGTCCCCCTCTTAGCTTCCCGCTCATACCTGAGGATGCATATAAAGTCTTCCGGTGCTGCCTCCCTCGCCATAGCCGCCAGTCGAGCTCCCTCAAATCTCTCCCCCGTCCACAAACCCATATATATCTTGAGTTGTGTTTCACTGCCTGTGCTTAGACTAATAATGTTAGATGCGTGTGTTTGCAGATAATTGTAAAACAAAGAGGTAGAGGTGCCAAACAACCCGTTCGAGGTGACTCCTCCGGGAAGGCAAAGGCAAGATGATAAAACTCATTCCCCAAGTTCGAGAAAGTATAAAAAAGACAAGGAAGCTAATAAAAGTTGTAAACATAGCTGCTTCTCATTCTTCGGGGAGTGAGTATGTGCTTCACAGAACGTCTCTTCAGATTCCATTCCCACTCATGTCCCTGACAAGATTGGAAGGTTCAGACCGACTGATGATACTCCTCCGCCTTCAACCACTGCCCAAGTTCCAGGGCATATATCTTCTGGTTCGTTTGAGGGCTCAGTAGCCAGAAGCGGTGAGTTCTCCACCTCCCACACAGCTTTATTATCTAGGGAGAGTGCAGGCGGAAGATCTGAGGGTGGTAATGATAGTGATGAGGAGGAACCTCAGAGTGGTGTACCTCAGGTTAGGGGTGTTGACCGGACCAGAAACCCCGTAGTCTAGGAAGACAGATTTGTGAGCCAGGTGTCTTTTCATTAATTCAGGGTATAGTGGCCAATACGGAAGCTGATTCTGGAAAGAAATTTTACTGACCTAGACTTGCTACCCGTAAACACAAATGTACATAGACAGCTTCGAGCTCGAGTGGGTTGGGAACATTTTGGGGATTCCTGTATAAAGCGAATGAATACATCGTCAAGGAGTTCTATAGCATTGTGGCCCACATTGTAAAGGGCAAAAAAGTGACCAAAGTGCGGAACAACAATGTCGTGTTTACTGGGAAGACATTAAATGTGTACTTAGGGTTCAATGACGAAGATGAGACCCTGTAAAATGAGAAGTTGGTAATGGTGAGGAGGTTCGTTTGTGGTTAGCGTCGTACCTAGCAATCCAGGGTACTGTTCTAGAGTGTATACAAGAAGGGGCCAAAATACTTCGTAGGACTCTCAATTTCGAGGCTAGGCAGTGGTTAACATTCGTGTGTAGTAGACTTGACCCTACTACCCATGATCAGACTATTCCTCTTGCTCGGGCTATTCTTATTGGTTCTATTATGGTGGGCTACGCTATCAACTTAGGCAATGTGGTGTCCCGTGTAATTTCTGCGATGGGGGTAGAGCATGACCGGAACTACCCTTTTCCCAACACCCTCACCATGTACTTCCGGGATCTGAAGGTGGAGAAAAGCCCTTTGATGTCAAAGTAAAGCCAGTGGGCCCATTCTTGTGGTACAGTTTAAAGGGGCCAGACAACCCCAAATACAAAAATTAAAATCCACCTGCCTCTATCCAAACTGGCTAGTCCGAGGAGCCAGTTGCAGTAGAGCCTTCCACTGAGCCTGCTGCCACTACCACTGACATGCCTCTCGGACCTTCCTTTGCTACTGGTCTCTCTACTGTAGCTGGCCCTGGGATTCCATCTTCCCGGGCCCATCCTATTACTGCCCATCAGCTTAGCTAGGAATTGCATAGCTTGAACAACTGGATGTTAGCTGCATCATCCAAGTTGTCTACTCTGTCTTCCACTATTGAGGCTCAGTCTGCACCATAGACAGCTCAGATTCCCCAGTCTATTAAGGATACGCTGAAGAAGATCCTGGAGAACCAGGAAAAGATCATGAGTACCCAGACCGCCTTATCTAAGATAGTAGAGTCACAGAGAAAGGCTCTGAAGGAGCTTGCCTAGGTGTACAGGAAAATGAGAAAAACACGGGCTTCCAAAGAGTCGGTGAAGGTGCTCAGAAAGTATGTGGACAAGTTGATGGCGGACCAGATGCCTTTAAACTTGCTATTTGGGGATCTAACCCCAGCAACAACACCAGTAGCAGAGCCACAACAAGATAAGACGCAGAAGCTCCCGAGGAAGAAGAGGAAGCTCCCTAGGGCAAATGAGGTGATCATCTAGTTAGCGGACCCACCGTAGGCCTCCTCTAGTCAGCTACAGGATGCCCCTGATATTCAGCCCGTCCAGGTCCAGGACCAGTCCCACCAGTTGAGCAGCAGAAGACTGGGAACCAGTCTGAGGTTCCGGCACATATAGAAGTCCAGGGGACCACTCATGTTCCCATGCAGACTGACAAGTCTTAGGGAGTTCCTATATCCTTTCATTATTTTTTTGGTGCTTATTTTCTTAGTGGGTATTGGGGAAAATGCCAGCTTTTATTTTAGGGGGTGCCCCCTACATTTTATCCATTGGATCACTGTATATATAGATTGACTTAGTTTATGTCTATTGTTGATTTTCTATTTGGTCTCTATATAACTTTACATTTAGTTAATTGGATCATACGTTTTATTTTCTCTTTGGTCTGTAAATAAAGTTACATTATTGTATATATTCATTCTCCATTGCATATTCTAATCCCCCATTGTAAATACTAATTCTACTTTCTATTTTCGTAAAAAAATGTTCGTTTTTAGCTTCGTAGATAGGCTCGTAGCCTTTTTGTTTCATTTTTGGCGCTTTCAATAAGCCTTTAGTTTTTTTTAATGCCACGGTTCTTTCCAAAGGTGGAGTAATGTGTGAACCGGGTGGCTCTTCTCGATGATGGATGGCGTGACAACCTTCTTAAGTGTTTGAGTCCGTTTTTGTTTTTCTTTTGTTTTTTGTTTATAGTTGAGGTACCTCAAGCAAAGCTTCACTTGGTCCTAACGCATTTGACTTTGATCACATGGTCAAAGATACGTGGTTGTGTTTAGTATGGTGAAAGTAGTGACCTTGAGACTCTTGTGTTGACCAAACAATCATCATGTGGTCTTTCAGGACTATTGTGTGCTCAATAGAGTCTAAGGTTGTTGTGGGACCTCGACTTTATATATTTATCAATCCTTGAGTATGTGTGGTGAGAAATCGACTTTTGAGTCCAAGTCTCGAGCCAATGGTCTAGAACTTGCCCTGAATATTTGTTGAGGCAAAATTTTGAGTGAAATTTTACTTGAGAAGTGATTATAAGCTCTCCTTGATCCAAATGACAGTTGAACAATTCCATAGCCTACCACTGATATAATCCCTAGCTAACTATTTTGAGCCTTAAACGTTTTTCTTTCAAACTAATGCTACAAGCCTATACCTGTTCTAAAATTATAGCCTCTCTTGGCACCTAAATATTTCCTTGAGTAACGACAAAAGTCTAAGTTTGGGGGGAGAGGGCAGACAAGAAAGGAAATCAAAGTGGTAAAAGGTATGAATACAAAACAAAAAGGAAGGAAATGAAAAAGAAAGAACACAAAAAGACAAAAAGAAAGCCCAATGATAAAAAGAATAAAAAATGGATTCAAGAAAAAAAAGAGAAAAAGAAGAAACGTTTCGAATTGCGTAAGAGAGACTGACAATGTGTCTCTCTAACCCCTTGAAAAGAAGTGAAAATACACAAAGAGTCAAGAGAATTGTGCCAAAATGAATCAAAAGAAGTGCTTAAGGGAAGATGGAACCCATTTAGACCAACAACTTGCCCTACCCTGAACCAAAAGCCTTCACATTGACTCCACAAAAGTTCTATATGATCTTGAGTTGGATGACGCTTGCATTAGTGGATACTTACATGATGGTCAAGCATATCGTCCTTAGAGTCGGACTTGTGACCTTTCCTTGAGAGAGATGAGTGAATTCCCATTAACCTCTGTTTGTGTACTTATACTCTAAAATGTGAGGTTTGCTTAGGAAGAGTTGAGGAAGTGTGAGTTTGGGTTCCATAGCGACCAAAATAATTGAGAGAGTTCTTTGATGTAATGAGTCAATTCTTAATGTTCTTGTGTCACACTTGATTCATACTTTTCGTTGTTTAAATGTTGCAGTGATCCATTCGTATTGAAGGCAATTGTTAGTCCCAATTGATTCTTGTTGAGGTTACTTTAGGACAGCTGGAATTACTTGGATTTTATTTTTAAGAGGTGGGTCTTATTTTATTTGCTTGAGGACAAGCAAAGGCTTAAGTTTAGGGGAGTTGATAAGTTGGGATTTTAACGTGTTTTATGCTCCTACTTGCCTATGCTTTGAATATAAATTGTTATAAAATAGACCCAAAAGGCTCATAAGTTGCGCTTGATTGCAGGTTTGATCGACAAAGTGACGAAAACTCAAAGATCGGCTCAAAAGGAATGAAACATACTCAAGTATCAAAGACCAAGCAATCTGAGGGAAAGCGGGCCTAGTGCGGACCGCGCAAACTCGAATAAGGCTGCACTAGTTAGTTCAGAGAGTGGGGAAACAAGCTTCAGGTAATGCGCCCGCGGTACACATTTTGCAGTGCTCTGCGGCCGCACTACCTTTCTGCACGGTCCGCCGACAAGAGATTCAGAGAGATTGATAATTGCCAAATCCATGCAATGCAGTCTGTGATCCTGATTTGCGGATCGCGCCATCTCCCTCCACAGCCGCAGTCCATTCTACGCGGTTCGTGGAGCCAAAGTTCAGAAAAGCCAGAATTGGAGTCAAAGAGCCCAGTACAGTCGCAGTTCATTTAGTGCGGCCCGCACTGACCCCGCAGGGGTATTTTTTCCAGTTTTTCTAGCCTAGTATAAATAGAACATTTTACCATTTTTAGGTCATCTGTTATCTTCATACATGAGTTGCGCTCATGGGAACTTATATTGTAGCCATTTTTCGCATTAGAGCTTCAATTAACGATAGATTCTTTTAGTTTTATTTATCAATTAATTAATATGCCTTGTCTTTTATCTATTTCTTCATTTTCTCCCTCAATCATGAGTAGCTAAACCCATTAGCTAGGGTTGTGGCTCAACCCTAGTGTGGGTAATTGATGAGTGCTGCAATCTAGGGTTAGATTGACTATGGGTATTTACTATTTGGGTTGATTTTATGTTTTAATCTATGAATTGGTGGTTGCAAACACAGATTTAAGCTTTGTGAATTTGACTCTTCTTGAGAAAGGGAGTCTATGTCTCGAAAATTTACTTAACAAGGAATTGGGATGGACTCATGAGAAATGATAATCCCAATTAACGGGTTAAGCCTCAAGAAAGTAATCACCCTACTTGAACCTAGTTGCTTGATCTAATTTTCCTACCCATTTGGTCTCGAGACAGTCAATTGGGCAAAATCACTCTCTCTACCGAGAGGTGTGAGAGTGGGTAAAATTGTACAATGGTTGTAGTGAAAGTCCCATAATGTCAATTGATCCTTAGTATCATTTACCCGTTAAAAATCTACCTAAGTTATGTCATGACCGTAGTGCCATTTTCCCATTAGATAAAAATTTAGCAATCAGCTAGTAGCATAATTTAGTTTCAATAAATAGTTTGATAGTAGTAGTTATAATTGAAAACCCCAAAATATGTTGGGAGTGATATTTGAAGAAAACGCACTTTTCAAAACTAGATATATGTTCCAACTCCACTACTAGCTCCTTGAGGAATTCGATACCGACCCTCATATCGGGTAAAAACTATTGTGACCCGCTATTCCTACCTTGGTGTAGCGCCGAGTTGGCAGCGGTCATAGGGCAACTCATTCATTTTGGGAACTGGGTTTTGCAGTTGAAGAGTCGCCACCTAATGATTTATGGCGCATTATGACACCTACAAGGTTCACTTCTAAGTTTGCTTGATAACCAGAGATAGGGTAAGGACATGAAATTATCCTAAGGGGAATGTGTTAGGCACACCTCAGGATCCACTAGTGTGGTTTCTGGCCAGATAGTTCTTTGTGAATATGGTACGATTAACATGTAAACAGATAAGGCTTAAATAAGAGGGGATTCTAATACACAAATGTTTGAAAGTAAAACAAAGTTTGAAGGAGCAATCATTAAAAGGCTAATTTTGACAAGAAGTTATAAGGCTTTAAAGGACAAGGAAAGGGAGGGAAGGGTCCTAGGTTTATTTATAACATGGATCGCATCAATTCAACACCCGGTAATCACTCCTCAAAATAGGGGTTGCATGTGGTATTAGCGCATCGGTCATCATATCCATGTCTACCATTCCCTCCCTATTTAAGGTACTAAAGCTCAGATTGGTCTCAACCACTATTGCATGTCCCATTTCTATCAGTCCCGGAGATACTTAGGACTACTATTCCAAAAAGGGTCGGATATTAGGCTAACTTTGAAGTTTGATATGTGAAAAATCTAGGGTGACATACAAAACACATAGGACAACACAATAAAAGAGGGAGCAAATAAAACACTAAAGACTCACATATACCTCCTCAAACAAAGCAATCAGTTAGCATGACTCAAACAACAATCAAGGTCTGAATCTAAAATACTAAGGAAAGGGGATTATTGAGATGTTTGCAAACCAATTTATTACATAACTTAGACAAGAAGTCCGAATTAGGCATGCCTGCTGGTTATAACAATTACTAGTTTACAAAAATGGGATCAATTTTATTTATTGTTATTACCTAATGCTTGATTAAGTGTTTGGGTGAGCTCTTATGAACACAATATCTATTACTGATTCATAATATGGCAAAGCAGTAACAACCTAAATGAACAGTTTAAGATCCTATAGGCATGCTTGCTAAACTACATTATATAAGGAGATTAGGTTATTGAAAAATTGGTTCATAATCGAACTGATTTTAAATAGACTAGTTTCAGTTTCTGCAGACGATGGTGGCCACTATGGCTGATTTTTATTTCCTATAGACATGATATCTAATATTGCTGATTTTAATCCCTATAGACATGATATTTAATATTACTGATTTTAACACCTATAGGCATGATATCTAAATGTTGGTTTTACCCCCCCATAGACATGATATCTAATTGCTGATCTAATCTCATATAGACATGATATCTAGTTGCTGATTTAATCCCCTAGAGACATGATACCTAGTCGAACAATTTTAACCCCTATAGACATGATACCTATATATTATACTGATTTTATCATTACGAACATGATACATGTGTTTAGCCATTTAGATCCTAAAGCATGATATCTAAGTGGTAACAAACATGCAGAATTTTAAATAAAGTCCTATAGGCATGTTGTCTAGATACATAGTTAAACGTGCAGAAACTGGTCCTACAGGCATGGCATCAAAGAATGGTAAACATGCAAAATTTTAAACAACTCCTATATGAATGTCTTCTAAAATGCAGAATTGAATCATCTAGAACACAAACGTATAAACATGTTTTCTACCCTTGAGCATGCATAATTACCCCATCCCCTGTCCATTAGCCAACCCCAAGTGTTTATTACAAATTATTACAGCTCAGAATAAATGAATCACATCAAAATATAAAAGAAGAATTTACAACCAGTGGAAGCGTAATTCTTGACTTCCTCTCTGAGTTAGGGAATAAACCACCTCAAATGCCATTGATTCAAAGCCGTTCTCGGACCTGGGTGTGTTAGAGTTCCCTAAGGATCTCAAAGGACCCCGGGCAATGCTTACTCCCAGGTTCACAGAACCAGATAGAGATAAGTGCAATGTGTGGAAGGGCCAACCATTATGTGTCCAAGTTCAGAGGGATCTCATGGTTCCTAAGGCAAGGCTCACACGAGAGGGGCAGAACATAAATATAAGAATATGGTAGAAGTGCAGGAATAGAGATTTAAAACTGAGTGGCGAAATAAGAGTGGGTAAAGGGTGATGGGAAAATGGTAATAGTAAAGTACAGAGTTAATAATTTTATACAAATGGGGTGAGGGGATTGGGAATACATTGCAAAGAGCATATAAACTTAGGCACAGATCAGATTTGGGCAAGCAGAACAATAGATAGTGTTGGCATACCCATAAACCAACTAGAACATGCAACATGTAGTGAGGATATGAAGGTTATGATCGCATGGGGGATCGGGTTTGGGCCATGCACCACAATGTCTAATGCTATCATGCCCCAACCAACCAAATATACCAACACATAAAGGATATGGGGGTTTAGGACTCATAAGCCATATTTAGTGATTGACTGAATTCATAAGAAAGCGTTGATCCAGAATAAAAAGGGACAGATTACAGGATGGTTAATAATGGGACATTAATTAAATATAAATAGGAAACAAACAAGGGTGAAGGAAATAGTAAAGAAATATGTAGTTATTGATGCTGAAAATTAGTTAGAACATACTAGTAAATACGTAAATGCAGAGAAAAAGTATGCAAGCTTCCAACAGCCTAGCCTTGGCTTTCAGCCGGCTAGGTAAGGCACCAATACAAGTAGCAATAGAGAATAGGAGTGTAGGGTAATTATAGTTTTGAAAACATGTGAAAACTAAGGAAAAAAGTAAAGTTCAATGCAATATGGAAATAATCAATAGTCAGAATCAATCAACCAAATGATTCCCCTTTAATTGAGGAGTCACTTGTTTAACGGGGCTAACAGGTTCAGAATAAGTAAAAAAAAGATTAGTTTGTAGGCAGACCGATCATTGCTATAATAGAAGCAGTAAAACATTAAGTATGTAACTGATTCTAAGTACTGAGATACACTTATTTTGGGAAAAGATTCAGCAAGGCAAATAAGGAAAGTGATCAATTACTTTAATAGGCGAGTGAAATTAGAGTTCAGAAAAAGAAAATTTTTGCACTCAGTCCGAAGGTTAAAAATCAATCAAAGAAGGAATCCTCAGTATATAAATAGAGTGCACAAATAATAGACATGCGAGGCCAAACATATTGGCAAAGAAACAGCAATGCAATAGTTGCACAAAGTTCAGCAGATAGCAAACATTCTAAGCATAATAATCAAGTAGGTCAAGTCTCATAGAATCAATAATGAAGAAAAATAGAGTATCAGAAGCATACAAAGGGTCTCACGGTAACATATGAGAAAACCCTTATGAAAAGTTAGGGTTTCGAAGTATAGTCGAGTTTTAAAGATAGTAAAAATACAGAATCAGAGGAATCACATAAAGAAAAGAGGTTCTGAAACAAGGTACTTTCAAATCGAGTCAGGTATTCAAACGAACAGTTTCAACCCCAAAGACATAAGTTTTTTCAACAATAGTCAAGATTAAAAGATGACAAATAAATAAATCGAATAAATACTAGAAAACAGTTTCAGAAACTCGAATGAACCCACATGACATTAGGTTTTTAACAACATCAAAAGGTGATAAACAGATAAAATCAAACGGACACTAGCAAACAGTCTGAGAAACTCGAATGAACCCAAAGTAACTAGGGGTTTCAATATGCTAACTCAGATAGGAGAATAACATGAACAAAACATAGTAAAAACATAAACACATAAAATTAGAGGAAAGAGATTGAAAAGAAGAACTTGAAGGAAAACCCTAATCTGGTCATGAGACCACCGAGCCAAACACATTGAAGCCATGAAAGGCTGGTACATGTCTTAGATGACCCTGGAAAGCCATGAATTAGGGTAGATTAAGATGGATTCGGGTGGCGGCAGCCTGGTTTGGAGGGTGTTGCAGAGAGTGTTTGAGAGAGAAGGGTTTCAAAGGAGGCGTATGGAGTGAAATGATAGGGTTTAGGGGTCGTTAGGCAAGGATAATTGTTGGCTATTGATCTGAATGATCAACGACCTAGATTAAAAGGGGCGAGCGGGCGGATATGAAAATGTGTTTTGGTTGGTTTAGTTTGCAATTGGGTCGGGTAATTGGGATTCAAATCGTGGTCAAATTCGTCTATAATTGAAATGAAATAGGGCTAACATTTAAATAGCCAATTTCCCTATTTAAATTATAAAAAAAATTCTAAAAATAAAGTAAAGGTACTAAGATGCTTTATAACATATAATTAACTATTGCAAAATATCATACTTAATTTTTGTAAATGTAAACGTCATTAAATCATAAAAGAGGATAATATTGCAATTATGCAATTTAGCTTTTAAAAATACTAAATAAATTTGTAAAAAATATTAAAAAATCATCTTGGATATATTTTAGCATAAGTATAAAAGTTAAACAAGTGAATCACCAAAATGATAATTTTAGAACCAATTATTGGATTTTGTGAATAAAAATAGGGAATAAATTAATTTTAAAATCCTTAAAATTAAGGAAAAATAAGGAAACACTTGGATATACTTATATTGCGTACATATGCCATTTTGAAAGTACTTTGCATATAAAATATATGTATAGAAAAAAAATTAGATATCAACAGTTGTCCCTCTTTACTCGGAAATGATGAAAGAGTTGTTGGGTAAAGATATGATGGCCAAATTTTGACCGAACAAAGAAATTTGAAGAAGATAGACCGTTCCCTAGCTTCTGATCTACCTGCATATCCATGGTCTTATAAGAATGAGGCCATATATAGTTCTGGATCCGTTAGCGGAGTATGCCGACGGGCATTTTCCATGAACATATGCAATGTTTCGGTCAAGGTGAGTGGAAGAATTATGAGAGTAGTTAAGTCTAATGTGGTTACGAGCGCTGGAGCAGAGAATGCTCCTGTCAGGACGGTTGTTGCTTGCCGGTTTACCTGAAAATAAGTAATAAAAAACATATATTATGCGTAAATTTAGACATGATGCAAATTCTCGTCGGACCATGAATGTTGTCTTCGGACGGTTATGATGACATCTTTATACCATGATGTTCTGGTCCATGAAGCATATAATAAAGGATTTGCATTCTATAAAATGATGCTCTCGGGCTATGAAAACAAATGGTGACTCCGAACCATGATGCCTTTGAATAATAATATGCAATAGATTGAAAAGGGATCCTTAGGCCATGACATGGTGTTCTCGGGATATGAGGATGGTGCCTCCGAGCGATGACACCTTTGGATAAGTTGGCGATATTCAACCCATAAAGTACGCAATAGCATGTGGCGATCTTTCAGCAATGCAATATGGCGATCTTTCAGTTGTGTGATGTGCTGATCTTTTAGCCGTGTGCTGTGGTGATATTTCAACTTTGAAATGTGGCGATCTTTCAGCCGTGCAATGTGGTAATCTTTCAGCCATACAATGAGGCGATCTTTCAGTCATGCGATGTGGCAATCTTTTAGCCGTGCAATGTGGCGATCTTTCAGTCGTGCAATGCAAATATAAATAGAGGTAGAGCTTAACCTCGGAAGGTAGAATAGTAGCCTTATGCAAGTTGGAAGGCATAATGTTAGCTTTATGTAGATTGGAAGGCAGAATGATAGCCTTATGCAAGTTGCAAGGCAGAATAATAGCCTTATGCAATGCAAATGTAGATAGAGGTACAGCTTAATCTCGGAAGGCAAATTGGTAGCGCTTATGCAAGTAATAAAATAGAGAATGACAGCAGAGTTTCTTAGCTGATAGCAAATGGCGGCGTGGTGATTATTGGGAACATTATAACGTATGGAACATTATGGGTGCGTGATGATAGCATATGTTGGTAAGTGCAATGGTTCGGAGAATCGTGTTCTTGAATGACGTTTGTTATATGGGAAGATAGTGCATTCAATGATTTCATGATCAGGGTCCTTGCATCCAAAGAAAAATCGCGAGTTTTGTAAACGGGAAGGTTAGTTTGCATCCCCCTAGCTTTGCTTGATCTCCTCATCTTTGATTTGGTGCTATTGTATGTATCATTGTAGTAGCGTTGCTAAACAAGGCAATTTTAATGATAAACATGCATGATTTTGTCAAAGTATAACATAATAATAAAAAATAGTTTTTAGACGAACTGATGACTGTGACGCGGTTCGAGACATTGCAACCTCTCCTGCTATGGAATTTTGAGGGTCCTCCTTAAAATTCTGCCCTAGTTTGATGGGTTGACTTTTCTGACTGTTGCTCGTGTGATGATCAGCTGAAATTACTTTGGAATTTTGAGGGCCCTCCTCAAAATTCTGCCCCAGTTTCTTATTTCGCGGGAAAGTGAAAATTTTATTGAATTGTAATCGAACCTATAGGGCTTCCTATGTATCCCCTCTTAAACGGGAATCATGTTAGGTGTAGTTCAATTTACATCATATAGGGAAAAACAAAGATTACATATAGTAACGCATGACTGCATCTGAATTAATCGGTTTTGGCTAGATCTCTCCGTCCATTTCGGTAAGTATGAGGGCTCCTTCTGTCAAAACTCGGTGAACCATGTATGGACCCTGCCAGGGAGAGAACTTCCCTTTGGCCTCGTCTTGATGCAGAAAGATTTTCTTTAATACCAGCTGCCTTGGTGTGAACTGCTTGGGCTTGACTCTCTTGTTGAAAGCTCTGTACATTCTGTTATAATAAAGTTGACGATGACACACTGGTTCATTCTTTTCCCATCTATAAAAGCTAGCTGCTCGTAACGACTCTTCACTCATTCTGCATCGTTGAGCTTAGCTTCATGTATGATCCTTAAGGAAGGAATTTCTACTTCGGCAGGAATGATGACTTTTGTGCCATGAACCAGCTTATAGGGGGTTGACCCAGTTGATATGTGGATTGCTGTACAATACCCTAACAGAGCAAATGATAACTTCTCGTGCCACTATTTATGCTTCTATATCTATTTCCTCAATATTTTCTTGATATTCATATTGGCGGCTTCCACAACTCCTTTCATTTGTAGGCTATGAAATTCTTGTGTCTGATCTTTAAGGTTTCACACTTAGCTTTCATCAAGTCACTATTGAAGTTGGATCCATTATCAGTAATAATTGACTCTGGAATCACGAATCGGCAAACAATACCGTCGCCGACAAAGTCTGCCACAACTTTCTTAGTTACTGCTCTGTAAGATGCTACTTCGACCCACTTGGTGAAGTAATAAATTGCCACTAGGATGAATATGTGTCTGTTGGAAGTGGCATGCTCAATTAGTCCAGTGACGTCCATTCCCCAAGCAGCGAACGACCACTGTGAGCTTGTTGTGTTAAGCTCGCTCGGAGGTACCTTTATCATGTCTGCATGTACCTGACAGCGATGGAATTTTTGGACATACTAGATGCATTCTGTTTCTATATTCATCCAAAAGTAACCAGCCCGGAGTATCTTCTTTGCTAAGACAAAACTGTTCATATGTGGACCATAGGTCCCATCATGAATTTCCTCTAGCAGCTTGGATGTTTCCTTTGTGTTGACACACCTTAGTAGTCCCAAATCAAGATTTCTCTTATACATGATTCCTCCTTTGTGAAAGAAGTTGTTGGACAATCTCCACAGTGTGCATTTCTGAGTATGATTGGCAAGCTCCGGGTATTCTCATTCTGCCAAATATTCCTTGATATCGTAAATCTAGGCTTTTCGTCTGCTTCCTCTTCAAAATGGGCACCGCAGGATGGATGATTATGAATTTTCACTAGGATGGTATCAATAAAATTCTTATCTGGATGCTATATCATAGGTGATAGGGTAGCTAGTGCATCGGCGAACTCATTTTGGACTCTGGGGACATGTTGGAATTCCGTCTTTGTGAACCTCTTTCTCAATTCTTGTACGTGATGCAGATACGTGAGTATCTTAGGGTTCTTGGTCTCCCATTCTTCCGCACCTGATGCATGAGTAAATCTGAATCTCTGATCACTAGCAGCTCTTGTATGTTCATGTCAATGGCCATCTTGAGCTCTAATATGCAGGCTTCATACTCGGCCATATAGTTAGCGCAGGGGAACATGAGTTTGGCAGACACCGGATAATGCTGACCGGTTTCTAACACCAAGACTGCTCCTATGCCAACTCCTTTGAAGTTTACTACTCCATCGAAGAACATTCTCTAACCATCATAGGATTCTGCAATGTGTTCACCTACGAATGATAACTGTTCATCAGGAAAATATGTTTTCAAAGGTTCATATTCTCCATCCACGGGGTTCTCAACAAGGTGGTCAGCCAATGCTTGTCCTTTGACCGCTTTTTGAGTTACGTAAACAATATTTAATTCACTTATGCCACTTGGCTAGCTTGCCAATGGGCATGGGCTTCTGAAAGATGTACTTTAAAAGATCCATCCTTGATATGAGATACATGGTATAGGCACAAAAGTAATGTCTCGGCTTCTGAGCTACCCAAGTCAAAGCACAGCAGGTGTGCTCTAAAAGAGAATACCGAGCTTCGTACGGAGTGAACTTCTTGCGTAAATGGCTTGTTCTTTTCTCCTCGTTTCATCGTATTGCCCTAAAACGCAACCGAAGGCTCCATTTACTACTGCGATGTAGAGTAATAAGGGTCTACCTGGATCGGGAGAGATCAAGACTGGTGGTGTTGACATGTATTCCTTAATTCTGTCGAACGCCTTTTGGCAGTCATTGGTCTATTTGGTAGCGGCTTCCTTCTTCAACATCTTAAAGATTGGCTCACAAATGACCGTGGATTGTGCTATGAACCGGCTGATATAGTTAAGTCTTCCCAAAAAACTCATCACGTCCATCTTGTTCTTTGGCGGTGGGAGTTATAGAATGGCTTTGACCTTTTATAGATTCAGTTCTATTCCTCGGCGGCTCACAATAAACCCAAGCAACTTTCCAGCGGGAACCCCAAATGCACACTTTGCGGGATTCAGTTTCAAGTTGTACCTTCACAATTTGTTGAAGAACTTCCTCAAATCTTCCATGTGATCAATGGACTTGTTGGACTTGATGATGACATCATCCATATATACCTCAATTATTTATGTATCATATCGTGAAAAATGGTAGTCACGACCCTCATGTAGGTGGCCCCTGCATTCTTCAGGCCAAACAACATCATTTTGTAGCAATACATTCCCCACGGTGTAATAAAGCCATTTCCTCAGCATATTCCTTATCCATCCAGATCTGATGATAACCAGCGAAGCAATCTATGAATGGTTGTAGCTCGTGTTTACCACAATTGTCGATCAGGACGTGTATATTTGGCAGGGGAAAGTCATCTTTTGCACTGTCCCGATTGAGATCCCGGTAGTCGACACTAAATCTTACCTTCCCGTCCTTCTTTGGTACTGTTATAATGTTGGCTAACCATGTTGGGTACTCAACTACCCTGAGAACCTTAGATTTGACTTGTTTAGTGACTTCTTCCTTGATTTTCAAACTCATATTAGGCTTGAGCTTTCTGAGTTTCAGCTTTACCGGCGGACATGTCAAATTAGTTGGCCGTTTATGGGCCACAATGGATGTACTAAGACCAGTCATATCATCACATGACCAGGCGAATATGTCCTCATATTCCTTTAGAAATTCGGTGTATTCCTTCTTTTCTGACGGCGACAAGTGAACGCTGATTCGTGTTTCCTTGGAAATTTTTGCATCTCCCAAGTTAATAATATATGTCTTGTCCAGGTTGGATTTAGGTCTATTCTTAAGATCTCAACTTATTTGACGATCTCCTCTGGTATGTCATCTTTTTCTGAATCAATGTCCATTTGTTGTTTTGTCTCATTGCATGTCACAGTCATTGTTTCATCAAGATAAGTAATAGTAATGTTGTGTAACTAAAGTAATGAGAGAAAAATAATAATGAGTGTTGATTCATAAGAAAAATTAAAATGCTTTGATAAATTCCATAACTATTTTGAACATTGAAGATCTTATTGTAGAAATCAAAATGCGAAAAGAAATATCATCTAATAAAATAAAAACAGCGCATGATACTTGTTTTAGCCTTGCTACCCCGAGGCTCGTTGGGCTCTGGTAGTCCTGATGGTCCAATTGTTGAGGTATGCTCCTCTACTCACAGCTTGTATGGAAGGACCTTCCTCCCCCTCCTCCTCAAAAACAACACAACAATCCACGCCATTGTCTTCTAGGAACAAGTTCTTAACCGCAACAAGTGCTTCCTCTTCATCCGTCCCATAAACAATGTCAGCCTGTTGGAATGTCTTCGCCAAAGGCGGTATTGGTTGTTCCAGTGGATAGTAAGGATTGCGCCTTGGTGGCGACCAGTTTTTGAATTCTTTCCAAATGTATCCGTATCCCAGACCGAAAGTAGTGCCGTGATTTTTGAGCTTTATGGGTTTAGCAATCCCCTGGAGGTGGTTGTCGAGCCCCTTGCCAGGTTCGCACCCACTCCAATTTAATATACTCTCGATCTTGTTTTTCCACCATTTATCTTTGACTACAGCATTGACTCGCTCGATGTGGTGATAGGTCTCTCTATCTAACTTTCTTCTTCCCCTATTGCCTGAACGGTTTGACGACCGTATATAGGATTGTTGATGTCACCGTGAATGATCACTTCCTGGTGATTCCACAAATTTTATGGCATGATGCAGTGTTGAAGCTACAACCCCTGCCACATGAATCAAGGGTTGCCCTAGCAGCAGGTTGTACGATGCTGGAACATCTACTACTTGAAAGTCAAACTCGAACCAACTTGATCCCATCTGCAGACATAGGCTAATCTCATCGATAGTGGATCTATGAGACCCGTCAAAAACTTTCACATTGGTTGCTCCTTCTTTTATCTTGTGCATTCCTTTACCCACTACTAATAAGTAGCAAGAGAGGGTTGGAATAGCTTTTACCCGATTTTGGGCCAGGATCAAATCCACAAGAACTAGAATTGGAATCGAGTATCTATCTAGTTTAGGATTGAGTATGTGTTCTTAATTACACTTCTAATCATTTTTGGGATTTTTTTTATCAATTCTACTATTATCAAACCACAAATGGTAATTGCAACTAAATTATACTAAGAGTTATAATGCTACGAGTTGTTCAAATAGGATTAAAAGGCACTAGGATAGTGACTTCCGCCTAGGTGGTCAATTGACGGGTACTTGAGTCTAAGGCATATTTGATATATTTGGGGAGTGTGATATAACTGTTGCATTAATTTACCAACTCTACACCTCTCAGTGGTTCAAGTGATTTTGCCCAATTGTCTTTCTCAAGACCAATTGGGTATGCAAATTTGCACAAGCAACTAAGGTTTAAGTAGGGTATTGCTCTCTCGAGGTATAACCCTTTAATTGGGGCAATCAATATCTTGAGTATGCCCCAATTCCTTGTTGAATCAATTTCAGAGATTTAGGGTCTCTTTCTCAAGAAGAACCCTATTCAACTAAACACAAACCAGTATTTGCAACCATTAATTCAGCAATTAACCATGAAACTGATCCAAATATCAAACACCCGTAATTAATTTAGCCCTAAAATACAAGACACATCAATTATCCACACTATGATTGAGCCACAACCCTAGCATGAGGCCTATTCAAAGAAGAAAAACAACAAATAGATGAAGATAAACACATATTAATTAATTGCTAAGTTAAATACAAAATTCAATGATGAAAAGTAATTAAATACAAAGATTCAATGATTAAAAGTAAGTAAGAGGGCCCAAAATGGCTAAGAAAAGTCGACCCACGAGCGTAGATGATGTATTACAATATTTGATATCCTAAAAATAGAAAATGAATCTATTTATACTAAGATGAAAAATCTGGACAAAATTTCCCTTGCAGGGTTAGTACGGACCGCACAAAATGGACCGCAGTCTGCACTGAGCTCTTGACTTTAAAAATATCACTCTCTAAACTTGGACTCCGCGGATCGTATAGAATGGACTGCGGTCACGGAGGCTTCTAGTGCGGTCTGCACAAATTCGACTGCGGACCGCACTGGCTTCAAACCTCCAGTTTGCATCTTCTATGAACCTTGGCTTTGCGGACCGCATAGAATGATAATGCGGCCGCATTGCCTTTAGTGTGGACCGCACAAAACCTAGGCGATCGTACTGCCTTAGTGCCTGAAATACCATCTCTCTAGATCTCCCAGTGCGGACCGCACAAAGTAGAGTGCGGCCACACTTGCCTGAGTTTGCCTTGCCTTGTCACTTGTGCAAGTTTCACTCCTTTTGAGCCGATCTTTGACATGTCACCTTGTTGATCGAACCTGCAATCAAGCACACACTTGTGAGCCTTTTGGGACTATTTTATATGAATTTCTAATCAAAGCATAAGTGAGAAGGAGTATAAAATACGTCAAAATGCCTAGTTATTAGTTATCAATGGACATATATTAAGGCTGGAACCCTCATCGATCAAGATCCTAGTGATGAAGTAGTCTTCGCATTGTACGGTGATATGTAAGGCTTTGTTGTGACCCAACCCTTCAGGAGGCAGCTCGTCCTAATAGAAGGTGATTTTATGACTTCCCAATACTTGTTCCACCCCTTTCTCCGCCAGTGATGTTACTTGGCATGTATGCCTCATTCAGCACTTTCAATAGAGCATTTTTGTGTGTCTTAGAATTTTGTAGCAATCAGAGGATAGATATCTATGTTGGTGCTTTGTTTAGCTGATCAATGACTGAATACTCCTTGGCTTGTATCTTCCTCCAAAGGTCATTTGGACATGTTTCAATAATGAATGGTCGATTGGAATCTAGCTTGCTCGAATTAGCTAAGTGTTCCGGGGTATAGACTCTTCCAGTCCTTGTCATACCATGTGCTGCAATAGTCTCTTTGAACCTGAATTTTCCTTTCCTTCTAGCCTCGCCCGTATAATCCCAAGGAATAGCTTTGGTATGGAATGATAGCACAGTGGTCATCGCCACTGGAATCGGTGCGTCTATCTTTACTTTAAATGGGACATGTTCCTTGGGTGGTAAAACTGTAACCTCAAACGATGTCGATGATTTTGTTGATGGCGGTGCCTCAAACTCAAGAGGGATAGACACATCTACCTCAGTGACCTAAGACGGTTAAATCTTGACTATGATGGGGTTAAGAGTAATTGTTGGCTTCTTTGGATCATCGCCTTACATGATCAACCTGAGGCATCCCAATCATCATCTACTTCAATCATGTGAATAACCCCGCCTTTGTGGTCTGGTAGGGGGTAGTTGCGGACATTCGTAGCGCATTAATTTGCTATATTGACATTTTTATCAATCAGGGACTGTATTTTGTCTTTTAAAGAGCGGCATTCATCGATGGTGAGTCTCTTCATGCCGGAATGGTATGCATAATATTTGTTTGGGTCAACCCACTAAGAAGGATTAACAAGGGTTGAAGAAGGGATGAGGGTGACATAATTGGCGGTTTTGAGTCTCTCATATAGCTGATTAATGGGTTTGACGATGTGTATTGTTTTGGAGGCCTCCAATCAAAATTAGGCAGGGGCCTAGGAAAATTTTAGCATGCGGAGGGTGATTGGTAATGAGATGGTTAGGCATTGTTAGTTTGGTAGACATGTGCAGGTTGGGAATATTTGGGCGAGGTAGGATGATATGTAGGAGGTGAAGGTGACTTATAAGTTGGTGTTGGGGCTTGGTAGAAGGGTGCTTGGTAGTTTGGAGCTGACTAATATGTGAGTGGGGGTATAGGGTAGGTTTGTTATTTGAGGGGAGACTTGGTCCTTTATACAACCATCACGCCCCCACGTCCCTCTTTTTAGACACACCACCAGACTGCAAGGCCTTATTTGTTGCTTGCAAAGCCTTGAAGTTTGTGACCATGCCGCTTTTGATACCTTCTTTAATTTGTTCCCCCAGCTTTATGATGTTAGAAAATTTATGATTTTCAATCATCATTAGCCGTTCATAATACCGCGGGTCCTGAGCCCGAATAAAGGATTTGTTCATCTGTTCCTCTTCTAAGGCAGGTCTTGTTAGATAATACGCTTAACGCTAGAGGGGGGGTGAATAGCGTTATAATAAAAATTAGCGTAAACTTGCGGAATTTAAAAATTGCAGGAAATAAATAAGTGCGATAAGTAAATAAATTAGAACAAACGCACCGATGTTTCCTGGTTCACCACAACCCGTGGCTAGTCCAGTCCCCGAGAGACTCTCTCGAGATTTCCACTAACTTGTTAAGCTTACGGGTGCTCAACAAACCGTTACAACTTGAGGACACAAGCCTCAACAACCTTTGCTCGGAGATACAACACTCCAAGACTTCAACCAAGGAAACACAAGTTCCTTCTTACAACACAAGGGACTAACACTTCCCTTCAAGTGTACAAAAACACTTAGCACTCAAACAAGACACTCCTTTAAGAGTATATATGAGTAAAAAGAATACGCTCAAGATCACAACAACTTTCGACAAGAATTTGGCTCTCAAAAGCTTATGTAATGAATATAAAATGATAAGCAATAAAGTATGCAAGCTTTAGCAATTGTATGATCAGTTATTGTGTGTTGTTGTACTTAAAAGACTGATTTGAAGCTGTATTTATAGTTGAAAAACTTTGTATTACCATTGCCTAATTGCCAATTAAGAATTGCTGATTTTACTCAGTGACAATCGATTGTTTGCCAGTTCTTCCAAAAATCAATCCCAGATTTTACGCATAACAATCGTTTATCTAAGATCAATAATCGATTACTGGCAACGTTCAAAAAATCATTTCCAGATTTTACGTAAAACAATAGATTGTCAGAAATCTATAATCGATTACTCAGCAACGTTCAAAAAATCCTTTCCAGATTTTGATTAAAACAATCGATTATAGGAAATCAATAATCGATTACTCAGCAACGTTCAAAAAATCCTTTCCAGATTTTAATTAAAACAGTTGATTATAAGAAATCAATAATCGATTACCTGACGGTATTTGAAAACATTTTGGTAACGGTCAGTTATACAATCGATTATACTAAGTTAACAATCGATTATATATCAGTCTTGAAAAATCAATTTAGACACTGCCTCTTGACAATCGATTGTTATAGGTTCACAATCGATTATTTAATAACTTTGAAAAAGTCTGGAAGACACTGCCTCAACACAATCGATTGTCATAAGTTCACAATCGATTATTTTGTGACTTTGAAAAATCTGATGGACACTGTCTCTTCACAATCGATTTTCATTAGCTTCACAATCGATTATTTTGAGCTTTGAAAAACTTTGATGGACACTGCCTCATCACAATCGATTGTCATAAGGTTCACAATCGATTGTCATGCAGATTTGAAAAATCTGATGCTCACTGCCTTAACACAATCGATTGTCATAAGTTCACAATCGATTGTCAAGCAGCTGACTTAAACATAATCGATTATCATAAGTACATAATCGATTATCTTAGTCCAGATTTTAGAGGCATGTTTAAAAATCATTTTGACTAAAGTAAATATGCATTATTTAAAATCATTTTGCTCTAAATTAAATATGCATGATTTGTTAAAAATATTTTTACGAGAGAAGCCAAGTCTTGAGTTTAAGTTGTCGGATCAAGATCACAATTAAATACCGACTCATATAAAACTTAATCTCGATCTTTGTCTTGTGCTTGAATCTCGTTATATATCAATTTTGCGCTTGTGCTTGGACCTCGTCATATGTCAATTTGCGCATAGTTTGTAATTCATCAAAACCTACAAATATGAACACACGTTTAGTATAATTCCTTGAGAACGTGTTTCCAACAGGTCTGACCTTAGCAGCTTCCAACCTCCAACGAGTAGCATACTCGCGAAATGTATCTATAGGCTTCTTCTTCAGATTCTGAAGGTAGAATACATCTGGCACATTTTTGTGTTAAACCTGAACCTGTCCATGAAATCAGAGGCCATACCTACCCAACTTGACCATTTCTTAGGATCCTGGCTGATGTATCAGCATAGTGCATCTCCTTTTAGACTTCTCATGAATAGTTGCATATTGATCCTTTCGTCCTTTCCTACCCCAACCAACTTGTCGCAGTATGTTCTCAGATGGACCCTTGGATCACTTGTACCGTCAAATATCTCGAACTTGGGAGATTTTTACCTCTCTGGCAGTTTGACATCTATTTGTATTTAGAGATATTCATAATTCAACCCTTCTATACTTTTACTTCCTTCGACGCCTTGGATTTGGCTAGTTAGTTTCTAAAGCTCTTCAGCCAAGTTTCTGATGGGTAGATCCTTTTCATCGGACCTAGGGAGGCAAGACATAGGTAGGGTAGAGAGTGACACAGTCTCCACATAGATGGGTTTGTTGCGGTTACCGGGTATGTGAGTGTGGAAACGGTCATTTGCAGAGTTTTGTGGTTCAAAGATGAGTAATGGATTGTTGTTTGGAGTGTGGCAAGTGTTGCATTGGTTGTTAGTAGGATGATTTGGTTTCTTTGTGGAGGTATGGGATTTTGGCCATTGGGTAAGGTGGTGTCTGGGGTGCTCAGGGAGAAGGATAGGTTGGCCAGATTCTGAACTTGATCAAGCTCTTCTTGAAACTTCAACTATTTCTGCTCGAGTTGTGACACATATTCATTGGGAACCCGAATACAATGGCCTCTACTGTTGTGTTTTCCTTTCTAATGATCAAATCTTTCAGTACTTAGAGGAGGAGTGGGTGGAGGGCCCTTTGATCTTGTAGAATAAGATGATATTGCCAGAATGCACGAACTACCCTTTGGGGAGGGGAATAACAAAGCAAAAAAATAAACAAAAGGTAACCAAGTTAGTGAGGATCATAAAAAATGTTGCAATATTTAAACACTTAGTGTAGGAATTTAAAGCATGTCCTAATTTGGGAGCCTCGTTGTTTGCCGAGGTAGGCCTAGAGAAAAATTGATTTGGAGAACTTAGAATGATAAATGCCTCATTTTATTGACAAAAAATAGATGAATCCTAAATTGACACTAAGTAAACAGGAAATAAAAATCACTGATGGCCATCGGCCTTATTACATTTTATAAAGCGAAAAGAAAAATTTCTATTTACTTGGTCCCAGAAGGACCTTCTCCAGATTCGACATCCTTGGCACCGTCGAACAGCTTTCCCAACTCACGGAGTCCCAGCAATAGGTAGGCCCTGGCTAAGTGTCCGCCTTCTGTTCCTTCAGTATTTTGGTAATCTTCGACTCTTTTGAGAAACTTTCTCTCCAACTCCACTATGTCTCGCTCCAAGTATCCTAGTCGTTTGTTGGCACTGACAGCCATGTCCTTCCATTCTTCAATCAACTTTCGATTTGACTCTTGTATTTCACAGTGCTCGATTTCATACTCCCGGATTCCTTTGCGCAGTTGGTTATATTTGACTTGTGTCTCGGCCCTTTCATTTATGATTCTGCGCCCTCGGGCAAACCCTAGATGACCTAGAACATCTTGATTGTTTTCCAACCAGCCTGAGGAGAAAAGAGCGCAACCAGCATGATATCTATCTAGTCGAAGGTATCTCTCCCTATTATGATCTTGCAATGACACATATGCTGAGCTTGGCATTTGTAAGGACTATCATCCTGGAAGTCAGCTCGGAAATGACTCATCTTGTCAACCCTGGGTACAACTTGTTTTCTACCGGCTTGTCTCATAACTCTGAGAGGGATGTAAGGATATGTTCCCCTCAGACTGATCAGTATCAGAAAAGGTGCATTTCTGGATTGAGTGATGAATTGCTCAGCCGGAAACCACTCGAACATCCACTGGACCTGTTCTTCGTTTAAGTTATCAAATAGATCTACCCATCCTTTAGCATCTTCTGGTTGAGCCAACATATTGGGCATGTAATTCATTCACTTTGGATGATGGAAAGCGATATGATCATCACAGTCCCTTCACTGGATCTATTGTAGGTATTCACCCTTTTGAAGGTGCTCCATAAGCCAGAGTTAAAGTAATAAATTGCAGCCTTTGAAGTGTTGTGCTCCCTATTGACACCATGGGCACGATGCTAAATGGTTGCCACCAATTCCTTCCATAAAGATTATAGTTACCATGGCTAGCCTAGTATGGATCCTTGCATTCTTCGTCATAAACACGATCAACCCCAGGAAATCAAACATAAATACAAAGACCCTTCGATGAATGTGCCCCAAGGATGTGATGGCAAACAAGTCTGGGTAGGTGTGGTAGGACTTGCTGTGACCGTACCATTCATATAGATAATTAAAAGGGGTGTAGGATTCTTTCAAGCATGTCAACTCTGGATTCTTCTTTAAACCCACCATTTCGAGGAAACCCCTGCCTTTATGGTTCTCAAGCACCAGTACACCCGGAATTTCCCAGACTAGATTGGATAATCCTCTTATCTCCTCTAATATGGGTGTCATTTCAATATCCCCAAAGCGGAATACAACCATTTCATAATCCCAGAACAGCATAGCAGATTTTTATGATCTTGTTGTTAGGCTGGATCTCTAGAAGGGATGGTAGATTTCCCAAATATTTTTAGACGAGGGTTTGATCACTAGAGTGAAGATCATTCCACCAACTTAGCAACCTTAGATGGATGTTGGTGACCATGCCGAATCTAGGGACTTCGTGCCTCATATTTCTGCAAGGCAAATAAGGATAGGCCCTTACCCCCACCAGACTCGACTATTTAAGATCAATAATTAGCATGACATATTTAGTTCTCCAAATAAATGCACAAAACATGGTGATGTCCGTTTGGGTTTAGGGAAATCTAGTGGACTTTGAACAAACTATCTTAAAGGATGTTTTTTTGGACAACATAACTAGCCCGACTAGGTTTGACCATGATGCATGCATAGTTTAGACAGAGTAAGGTTTCTATGAGGTTTTAGACCGGTACCCTAGAGCGGACAACTCAAGGGGGGAAGGAACAGAACTGTCGACTACAATGTTGATAGACTGGTTTTTACCAAAAATATGCCTTTCTGAATTCAGGGGGTAATAATATAGGAAAGGTACAACCACTCATTAGAAGTGTTGCTATGGTATTTGTTTGGCACAAGTAGAATATGATGTTGATCATGATTATGCAATAATTAAAAAGCATGTTATCATGTATTTGCATGTTAAGAAAGCAATACATACAGTTATTTATAATTTAAAGCAGCAATAAAAAAATAAACGAAGAAGATAAGTCAATTTTTCCTTGTAAAATAAATTAAACGCTTAAAGGAATTTAAACAAGTAATTGCATATAAAGGGAAGATACAAATTAACAAGAACAATCTGAAATGGTAAAAGCCTAATATCCCCAACAGAGCCTTCATGCTGCCGTGCCCCTTTTTCCCCTCTTTGCATTGGGAGATAGGGTTTATGATATTTTGGGTATAGGGAAACTCATTCCTTTTGGGAGCTGGGTTTTGCATTTGAAGTGTCTCCACCTAATGATTTATGGTGCATTAGGAAAACTACAAGCTTCAATTCTAAGTTTGCTTGACAACTAAAGATAGGGTAAGGGCTTGAAATTATCCTAAGGGAAAGGTGTTAGGCACACCTCAGGTTCCACTAGCGTGGTTCCTCGCCAGATAGTTCTTTATGAATTTGGTGTGATTAACATGTAAACAGATAAGGCTCAAATAAAAAGGGATTCTAATACACAAATATTTGGAAGTAAAACAAAGTTTGAAGGAGCGATCATTAAAAGGTTGATTTTGACAAAAAGTTATAAGGCTTTAAAAGAAAAGGAAAGAGAGGGGCGGGTCCTAGGTTTATTTCTAATATGGATATTATCAATACAATACCCGGTAAATACTCCTCAAAATAGGGGATACACGTGGTATTAGCGCACCGGTCATCATATTCATATCTACCTTTCCCATCCCATTTAAGGTATTAAAGCGCGGATTGGTCTTGACCACTATTGCGTGTTATTGCACGTCCCATTCCTATCAGTCTCGGAGGTACTTAGGACTACTATCCAAAAAGGAAGGGATATTAGGCTGAATTTGAAGTTTCAAAGGTGAAAAAGCTATGACGACATACAAAACACAGGACATCACAGTAAAAGGGGGAGCACATAAAACACTAAAGGCTCACATATATCTCCTCAAACAAAGCAATCAAATAGTACGACTCAAACAACAATCAAGGTCTGAATCTAAAATACTAAGGAAAATGGATTATTGAGATGTTGAAGCAGACAAATTTATTACATAACTCAGACAAGAAGTCCAAATTAGCATGCCTGCTGGTTGTAGCAATTACAAGTTTATAGAAACGGGCTCAATTTTATTTATTGTTATTACCTAAGGATTTCCTAAGTGTTTAAGAGAACTCTTATGAACATGGAATCTATGCCTGATTCAGAATATGGAAAAGCAGTAATAACCTAAACGAACAGTTTGAGATCCTATAGACATGCTTGCTAAACCACGTTAAATAAGGAGATTAGGTTACTTAAAACCGGTTCATAATAGAACTGCTTTTAAATAGTCTAGTTTCAGTTTCTGCTCACAATGTTATCCACTATGGCTGATTTTTATTTCCTACAGACATGATATCTAATATTGCTGATTTTAATCCCTATAGACATGATTTCTAATATTGCTGATTTTAACCACTATAGGAATGATATCTAAATGTTGGTTTTATACCCTATAAACATTATATCTAATTGCTGATTTAATCCCCTATAGACATGATACCTAGTTGTTGATTTAATCCCCTAGAGACGTGATATCTAGTTGAACTATTTTAACCCCTATAGACATGATATCTATATACTATACTGATTTCAAAATTATGAACATGACACCTGCGTATAGCCATTTAGATCCTAAAGCATGATATCTAAGTGGCAAAAAAAAGTGCGTAATTTAAATAAAGTCATATAGGCAGGATGTCTAGATGCAGAGTTAAACATGAAAAAATTGGTCCTACAGGCATGGCATCTAAGAGTGGTAAACATGCAGAAATTTAAACAAGTCCTATAAGCATGTCTTCTAAAATGCAGAATTGAATCATTCAGAACACTAATTTAAACAAGTCATATAAACATGATATCTACCCTTATGCATGCATAATTACCCATCCCTTTTCCACCAGCCAAACCCAAGTGTTTATTACAAATTATTACAGCTCACAATAAATGAATTACATCAAAATATAAAAGAAGAAATTACAACCAGAGAAAGCCTGATTCTTGACTTCCTCTCTAAATTAGGGAACAAACCACCTAAAATGCCATTGATTCAAAGCCTTTCTCAGACCTGGGTGTTTCAGAGTTCCCTAAGGGTCTCAAAGGACCCCGAGAAGTGCTTACACCCGGGTTCACAGAACCAGATAGAGATGAGTGCAATATAGAAAGGTCAACCCTTATATGTCCAAATTCAGAGGGAGCTCATGGGTCTCAAGGAAAGGCTCACACAAGAGGGTCAGAACTTAAATCTAAGAATATGGTGGAAGTGTAGGATTAGAGATTTTAAAATGGAGTGGGGAAAAGAGAGGGGGTAAAGGGCGATGGGAAAACAGTAATAGTAAAGCACAGAGTTAATAATTTCATACAAAGAGGTCAGGGGCTTGGGAATACATTGCAAAGAGCATATATACTTAGGCAGGGATCAGATTTTGGGCATGCACAACATTAAATGGTGTTGGCATACCTATAAACCAACCAGAACACATAACATGTAAAGGGGATATGGAGTTTATGATCCCAGGGGGGATCAGTGTTGCGCCATGCATAGTAATGTCCAATGTTGTCATGCCCCAACCAACCAAAGACACCAACACATAGGGGATATGGGGGTTTAGGACTCATAAGCCATATTAAGTGATTGACAGAATTCACAAGAGAGCATTGATCCAGAATAGAAAGGGACAGATTACAACATGCTTAATAATGGGATATTGATTAAATATAAACAGGAAACAAACAATGGTGAAGGAAATAGTAAAGAAACATATTGTTAATGATGCTGAAAATTAGATAAAACATACTAGTAAAGACGCAAATATAGAGAAAAAGTAAGCAAGCTTTCCACAGCCTAGCCTTGGCTTTCAGCCAGCTAGGTAAGGCAGCAATACAAGTAGCAACAGAGAAAAAGGGGAGATTTTAGTGGAGTGTGTGTCTGAACTCAAGTATTTTATTCCCTTGTGTCCGTGTGTTTGAAAGAATAGGAGTGCAGGGTATTTATAGTTTTGAGAACATGTGAGAAATAAGGCAATAAGTAAAGTTCAATGCAAATATGGAAACAATCAATAGTCAAAATCAATCAACCAAGTAATTCTCCTTTAATTGAGAAATCACTTGTTTAACGGGGCTAACAGGTTTAGAATAAGGAAAAAAGATTAGTTTGTAGGCAGACTAATCATTGCCATAAAAGAAGCAGTAAAATATTAAGTAAGCAATCAAGTCTAAGTACATAGATACACTTATTTTGGGTAAAGATTCAGCAACGCAAATAAGGAAAGGTATCAATTACTTTAACATCCGAGTGAAATTAGAGTTCACAAAAAAAAAGTTTTGTACTCAGTCACAAGGTTTAAAATCGATGAAAAAATGATCCTCATCATATAAATAGAGTCCACAAACAATAGACATGCGAGGTCAAACCTATTGGCAAAGAAATAGGAATGCAATAGTAGCACAAAGTTCAGTAGATAACAATTATTCAAAGAATGAGAATCAAGTAGGTCAAGTCTCATTGAATCGATCGTGAAGAAAAATAGAGAATTAAAAGCATGTGAAGGGTCTCACAGTAACAGATGAGAAAACCCTTCTAAAAAAGTTAGGGTTTCGAAGCATAGCCAAGTTTTAAAGATAGTAGAAACCTAGAATTAGAGGAATCACATAAAGAAAAGAGGTTCTGAAACAAGAAACTTTCCAATCGAGTCAGATATTGAAACGAACAGTTTCAAACCCAAAGACATAGGTTTCTTCAACAATAGTCAAGCTTAAAAGATGATAAACAAATAAATCGAACAAATACTAGCAAACAGTTTCAGAAACTCGAATGAACCCAAAAGACATTAGGTTTTTAACAATATTAATAGATGATAAACAGATAAAAACAAACTGACACTAGCAAATAGTCTCAACTCAAATGAACCCAAAGTAACTAGTGTTTTTAATATGCTAACTCACATAGGAGAATAACATAACAAAACATAGTAAAATATAGACACATAAAATCAGAGAAAAGAGATTGAACTGAAGAACTTGAAGGAAAACCCTAATAGGAAAAGATGAAGAGTTTTTTTTTAAAGCAAAGTTAAAGAAACTTCGAGAAGATGCTTAAAATCTCATGGCAAGCATAGATCTAAGGTAGATCGGAAAGAAATTTGGAAAATCTCAGAGATTAGTGTTTCAGAAGAACCCAAAACAACGAGAAAGGCCTTGAAAATTATCGATCTAAATAGGAGAGTTAAAGGTCTGAGTCGAAAGGCCATGGCTGGTCGGAGAACGGTCAAGGATGACCGGAGAAAGGTTGTCGAGCAAGGACTGGACCGAATCCTTTCAGATTCTGATCATGAGACCACAAAACCAAACACGTAGAAGCCATGGAAGGCTGGTGCAGGTCTTAGATGACCATGGAAAGCCATGGAATAGGGTAGATTATGGTGGATTACGGTGGCGGCGGCTAGGGTTTGAGGGTATTTCAGAGAGTGTTTGAGAGATGAGGGATTTGGATGAGGCGTATGGTGAGAAATGATATGGTTTAGGGGGTCATTTAGAATTAATTTAGGCAAGAATAATTGTTGGCCTAGATTAAAACGGGCGAGTGGGCGGGTTATGAAGATGGGTTTGGGTTGGTTTAATTATGCAATTAGGTCGAGGTAATTGGGAATCAAATTGGGGTCAAATTGGGCTATAATCGAAATGAAATAGGGCTAACATTTAAATAGCTAATATTTCCTATTTAAATTATAAAAAATAATAATATAATTTTTTGAAATAAATTAAAGGTACTTAAATTATTTATAACACATAATTAACTACTTAAAAATACAAGACATAATTTTTGTAAATGTCAACGTAATTAAATCCTAAAAGAGGCTAATATTGCAATTATGTAATTTGGTTTTTAAAAATACTAAATAAATTTGTATGAAATATGAAAAAATTATTTTGGATATATTTAGCCTAAATATAAAATTTTAACAAGTGAATCACCAAAATAATAATGAAAATAATTATTGGATTTTTATGAATAAAAATAGGGGAATAAATTGATTTAAAAATCTTTAAAATTAAGAAAAATAAGGAAATACTGGATATACTTATATATGCATGCATATTCCATTTTGAAGGTACTCTGCATATAAAATATATATATATATATATGGAAAAAATTAGATATCAACACTTGGCGAGGGTAGATGGTCGTAAGGGTGTAAATTCGAGCGAGGTCAAATTTTCCTTTCGTTTGGCAATGTGTTGGATCAATGAAATGGTAAGATTTGTCTATTGATTGGAGAATATTACTCGTTGTCGCATCATTTATGCGTGTGTTTGGGTGAGTCCCCGTTTATTTAATTTTACTTTTATTGGAGGGTATTGTGTGTCGAGGTGAGTCCCAGTTTATATAGTCCCTCATTAACGAGACGGTCGATGAATTTTATTGCTTGTGCTTCTTGGCACCCTGAGATTTGATTGACTCGAACGAAGTTTGGGCGTGATTCATAATATTAAGTTAGCTTAACCGGCATAGGATTGCCATGGCGATCATACGTGCAAGCTTTTTGTGTTGTGTCGGAGAGATTGCATGTTCCATGGACTCACCGCCCAGTCCTAGATTGTGGAGGTTATTTTTTAATATGCCGGCTTGTTCAGAGCCGTTTGTCTGTTATTTGCACTATGGTACAGTATGGAGAGTTTTGCTCGACTATTACCTACGGACGATGTGGTGCGGAATATTTGCTGGCGTGTTAATTTTTGTGGCGTTTGTTCTTTGTTCGTGCACCTGGGAGGGCGCTCATGTTCTTGTCCTAATCTAGAAATAAGGAAAAATTATAAGTTGCAACCAAACGAAATCATCTGTTACCTTGACCTGATTGACCGGCGAGGAGAGAAGGCATTATAGAACAACTCACTTAGTCCCCTACTCGAATGACGGCTTCAGATATGGTATCCCTATGCTTAGACTCCTCTTTAGTCGAGTTTAATCTTCTTATGGACTGATAACTTACTTAGTACGTTGGGATCTCGAGCTCAAGTCCCGACCCAATCCCGTCCGGGGTGCACAGAAATAAAGGAAACATAATATAAGTTATATTCCGTACATAGGGGTAGGACGAGCTTGTTATTTTAAGAAATAATACAATATGCTATCGTTCTTTCCTTGGGGGGGTGCGCATGAAGTGTAGATCAGTATCTAATGTTAATATAAAAGATAGGCTTGCAGACGTGCTCAATGCGTAGTGGCCATAATCTCACTTTTGACAGCTTATACTTACTGCGCACCAAACCTATCGCTATAGCAAGACATGGATTTTGTATAGATATCAGGCATAATTCTGATTTCATGCAAAGATCTTACCATGTTTGATTTAGTTATTTCAAAAGCTTGTCTACAATTTTCTCAAGTTGGTGTTTAGAGTAAGAGGGTGAGGCTGCGACAGCCGGGGGAGTGAAACCCTAGCTAGCTTCAGATCTAGAAGGAACTAAAATTTTAACTAAGAAATTGCCCGCATGCGGCGCCAAAATATTTGACCAAAAAGTATTGAGCTTTTTGTAAAACTAATTAAATAAGAAGATTTTTGATAAATACTAGCCAAAGATAATTTAGCATAGATGTAAGATAGACGATAAGAGTAAGCAAACACAACACACATGAGATTTAACTATAACATTGAATGAATCCCATTATACAAGAAGAGAATATTTATTTTTATAACATTAAACAATGATGAAGAATACATGGGTAAAAAGGGTTATCGATCCTTGCAAGGTTGAACCCCATACATTTGATATGATAAGACTGAAGATATGTTGAGGAATTGAGCTTCCTTTCTTCTTTCTCCTTCGTGGAGGGAGAGAGAGAGATGTAGATATCTCCTCTTCTTAGAAAACATCTCTGTCTGGATATGTTTTTTCACCCCTTTTCTTCTTCTTTTTCCTTAGTTTATATACTAGGTTTTCTCCTTTACCCAACGGTCATAAACCATAGTACTTAAGTCGTTTTACTATATTACGGGTTGACTCCAAATGTCGTAGTATCCAATTCGCCTCTCAAGTGTTCCGAATACATGACCTCGATTATGGTCGAGGTGCGTGTTGTTATAGCGTTGTATGGATATGGCTGTCCCAAGTAACTTTTCGTCTTCTCTTTCGCGCCGATTCTTGTCTGGTCAGATTTTAATATATCACTTTTTTCTTTTTAGTTTGTCCCAAAATTAATATCACTTTTTGTATTAAGATATAATTTTATTTAAAATTCTTACTTTATCCTTAATGAGATGGTTTTTAGCCGGACAAATCTCGATAGCTTATTTTAGATCATAGGTTTCAAAAAAAAAGAAATTTCTTTCTTAGACTTCGTGCATGGTCAAATAGTATCACATAAATTGGAACACACGGAGTACTAATTACTATTCGAATTGACTAAGGGGTTGTTTGGCACGCGGATTAAGATATCCCGAGATTATAATTCCTGGACTAATTTTATTCCACTTGGTAGGTGAGGCAATATAATCCCAAAGTTTGATAGAATATGGTGGAATATCTTGTATTAAGACTGGGATTAAATTTATACCATATTTGGTTAAAGTTGTAGATTTATCTTGTGACAAATCTATATTGTCAACCAAACATAATACTATAAATTTAATCTCAGACCTCGTCTTTATCCCGCGTACCAAACGATGCATAAGCTATTATCATGAAAGACATCGGCTCCTATAGGTACTGTATTTAGTCGAAAATGGGCCGCGGCACGTCTCTTAGTCCAAAAACCATGTTACTTAGACTTGAATCTCCCCATTGTTACCCATTGTGAAAATTGACTCCAGCAGTGGAGAAGAGTTTACCCGTGTAACAAATTTATGTGACCTATAGACATCTCCACTGGGGCATTCTCCGGGTGGGTGGGGGTTGGGGCATTTAGGTATTGGACACAAAGAAGACAATGAGAAATGCATGCAAGTCATGATTGAAACAGTGGAATATGGAATTTCCCCGACTGCTAGCTCTAAATTTCCTAATCCAAACAAAAGAAAATAAAGAATTTTAGGCTTTATGTGGTCGGGCAGACACTGATGCTGTTAAAGCTTGACATTCTTGGAACTAGACCACAATTTCTTGGAAAAAGAGAATGAACACTATTTAATAAAACTACAGCTTGCAAATAAAGTTGACTTTTGCCTGCTTTCTCTTGGGTTTCCCTTTTCTTTGTGTGATAAATTCAACAGATTGACTCAGTATCCTACATATGTGGGACTCTACCAAAAATGTAGGAGTATGTGGCGTTACATTTGAGCTTAAAATAGTTCGGTAGAATTACGGAGGAAGGGCTATTGAACAGAATTGTCATAAACTACATCTACACCTTTATTTATGTTATATTCCTAAATCATTCTTGAATTTGTAGTTTTGTACCAATATAAAATAGAAAAAGACTACGAATTATAATCTTTTCCGACCGCTAAATCTTGCCCACGTTTGGCTCTTAAGGCTAAACAGCCCCTCACGCCTTTGCCAGATAACCAAAAAAAATAAGATAATATTATTCCTTCAAGCACCTAACGTTACAAGAGATTCGCTAAAAATTCGAATATTTTGCCTTTTATGGTGTGCCATTTTTACAAAGAAGTTCGTGTATTCAGTAGAAACAAGTATTCCAGGGTTGTGACCGATTCACCATTCATATTGTGTCCTAATTAACTTTCCCTTTCATATAATTCACTCATGGTTTCTAATTAATCGATAAATGCTCTCATAGCCTTCTCCCGAAGTACTACTCATATATTCTCAATAGATTAACACTTATATTCCTATGAAATCAATCTATTTAAAGCGCATTAAGATCAATAAATTTAATTAAGCACGGTGACTAGGTATATTCCTATCCTAACCACAAATCCACTCCCCCTAAGGGTTAATGTAGGCTAAGGAACGGGTATGATACATTTATTAATAATGGCTAACCCTCCTAAGCACTTTAATACACTACATTTACAATTCAAGCACATACTCTTCTCAACCAAACTTGCCACATACAACATAGCCCTCTTTTCAATTAAGCACTTCTCTATTTTTCACTAGCGCAAATCAATAGGAATTGGAGGTGTTTATTTTTCTACATTATTTGAACTATAACTTTATATATATATATATATATATATATATATATATATATATATATATATATATATATATATATATATATATATATATATATATATATATATATATATATATATATATATATATATATATATATATATATATATATATATATATATATATATATTCCTTTTTCACACACTCCATACAATAAAGATCATCGACTAGTGACATGTAATCTCAATTTTAGTGCACCAATGGACCCTTCCATGGTTCCACTCAAAAGCTACTCCCCAATCTCTAACCTTCTTTTATTGACTAAGTGCCTTAGGAGGTAAAGATTCAATGAATATCAAATTAAGAACAAAATAGGGGTGTGGCTTTTAATGTGGGTTACAAAAGAAAGGTCCATAGGCTAAAAGGGGCTAGCAACGGAAAATTCTATTACTATGTGACAAGCACATCCATGATCAAGCAAGAAAATGCCTACGTCATCTCCTAGATTAGCACAAGTTACAATTTCTCTTCAATTACACATGGGGCAAGTTCTGGACTACACAAGGTAGCATAGAAAATCATGAATCCTCACACACACGTTGCACATCACTCACTCAAGACGGTCTTGTTCAACTCTCAAGTCAAGCAAGCAAAAATAAATGAGAAATTTAAGCAGGTTTGCCTATGTGTCATACAAGTCAATCAACTGAGAAAAGGCGTCACAAAATAGGCTATTTACTTTACTTAGGCTTCATAATTCAAATCAAATGTACGGAAAAATAGAATGTATGTCATAGCCTAATGTGCCAGCATCAGCCATGTCAATGAGTATCTCAGAACGACTTAATTTCTTCCTAAGCTACTCTTAAAAAGAAATTAAAGCGCCCGGTTCGAGCTACATCCTTGGAAAAGAACCGGTGCCCTAAGAAAACCCAAGGAATACCAACTAGCTATTCAAAAAAAAAATTGGTGTTTTTAAATCGGACATTTATCCCTCAAGAAAATTGTCCGGAAGATCCATCGTCGGGAAAAGTCCGAGCTTTTTCAAAATTTTTTTTTTCATTTAAAGCAACTAATACAACACTAAACTGACTACACTAGAACTCCTGGAAGAAACAAAACAGAGCAAGTTAATACAAAATATTCAAATACAGCACAGGTAGTGTTCCTCCCACCCCATACTTAAACTATGCATAGTCCTCGATGCAAGTAAAAATAAAAAACCGGAGTAGGGTGAAAAGAAAAATTCCTTGTCAATCAAAGTCCACTCCCCCCCCAGCAGGTCATCATCATCCGGTCCGAAACGCACCAACGTCATGGGCCCTGTAGCACCATTGGTATCCTCATCCTCAGTATCCGAGCCTTTTGCAAAGTTGATGTCCCCATACGGGTGAACGGGGCTGCCAGGATCAATCCCAACATCTCCTTGGATGTGCTAGACATGTCATCGCGCAAATGCATACGCTCCTCGTCTGTAATGCCAACCTTGCTCATGATCAAGTTCAAAGTGTTATAAATGTACCTATTGAAGTTATCCTCTCGCTCCATCCGAGCAGCGGGGGTGAGTTTGGATGATGTCTCCACCACAAATGTGATGTCCATAAGTCCTGAAGGTGCCTCCACCTCCTCATCATGTCCGGGGTACTCTGGCACTTTGTGAAACATCATATCCTGAGTAAGTAAATTGCCAAAGAAAAACCGACGAATCTGTCGCCCAAACCTCATGCGTGGTATCTCACTGAGCATAATCTCAGCGACATTAATTGTTCGGTCGGTCATCGAAGAGAAGATGAGACACACTCTAGCCGACTACAATCACTCTTGTGTTTGCCGACATTAGTTCTGCATGTACAAAGTTCTGCCACACTTTGGCAGTGTTGTTGAAGTCTGAACGAACCATAGAGAAGTTTATGTTGCCCTGCTTCATTATCCATTTGGCATTGGAATCTACTCCACAAAGAGTGTGAAGGATTAGCTCATATTTCGTCCTTCGGATCAAGCGTTGGAGTCCCCTTGGGTCGGCATTCTCAACCCATAAATAGTCACACAAAGACTTCCTGCCCAGCGACACATCCTTTCCTCATATATGTGAAGTGCGTCTTTGATAATTCCAGTTAGCATACAGCTCTCGTACCATGCTCAGGTTTGCAGGCCCCGGGCATTCCAAGAACTTGTCCATCTTTAGAGCTTGCAACTTGTCAAGTATCTCCGGGAATTTCCGCTCTAAGGTTGTAGTGTTAACCCCTATCTCAGAAATATACCTCCCAGGCGGCACGAAGTCACTATTCCATGAAATAGCCTAATCATTGACCAAATCCAAATGAGGCCTTGGCCTCGGTGGCATGGGATGAGACCCTTCGGCGACCTGCTTGCCTTTGGGATGCCGTGAAGAGCTTTCACCTTGCTTGCGCTTTTTGGGCACATAAGAAGTGGTGGAGGACCTTCTAATGCCTTTGCCTTTGCTAGCGCTATCATGAGCCATAGTATCCTGCAACACAAGTAAACATGAACGTGAGAATGGTTCAAGAAATATGCCTAAGGTTGTCGTGCAAGTCATGAAATGACCCCACACATAAAACCGAAGGCTTAAGTACAATCGTTGCACCTCAAAGCTATGGGTACTCATGAATTCCCGAAGCTACTTAATAATGATTGATCATGAAAATGTGAACTCACAATAAGGTAAACAAAAGGCATATGATATGCACCTTTCACAAATACTAGACTATATTAAATTAGGCTAACTTACAAGATTCTACAACATATAACATATAAAAGCAATGATGTAAGAACATGTTTTTCGTTAAAGCCAAATCCCCTAGCATGCAAAAGTATCCCTACACACCCCCGCACTTAGCCCAAATACATACACAATTTCATCCGGTTACTCAAACTTCACCGGTGCACCAAAACTCCTCTTTCAAGCATTTGAACAAACACGATATGGGCATGAAGTGTGTTCTTATAATTCAACAATGGTGGAACATGGTGGCCCTCTCAATTTTCAACGAGTAGAGAAAATTATACTTTACTACTCCGTATACACATTAAACACACAATTTTTGACCAAACCAAATCACCCACATAATTATTTCATAAGAACTACATGGGGAAAGCTATGGGGAATTGGGGCTCTTGGGAATGGGATTATGTTTATCTACTAGTTGATACACTACAAGGGTTAGAAGAAAAGAAGAAGAACATACCTTGAGAAGGGGTGTAAGAAAGAACGAATATTTGAAGAAGAATTACGTGAAGAAGATGAGAGGAAGTGGCAGAAGCAGTTCGTTTTTTATTTGGTTTTCGCTGCTTCAGCTTTTGAATGTTTGGGTTGTTTGTTTGGGTGGGTTTGGGAAAGGATATGGGTGATAGTATTAGTGTAAATGGGTAATTGGGTTGGGTTAGATGGGTAGGTTTAGAATACAATAAAAAATGAAAAAAAAATTAGAAAAACTTACCTGGCAGCCCCCAGCTTGGCGCCTGGTGCCTTGCATTACGCTGGGTTTTGGAGGATACTATTTTTGGCACCACAGGAACCGCTGGGTGCTGGCTTGGGCGTTGTTCATGTTAAATTTTTTTTTTGAAAAAACATTCTGATCCCCCGAGCCTTATACATACTCAATTTACACGTCCGACACTATTACATCTAAAATTTCTATACCTATAAAGAAAATGCAATACTCAACCTATTCTAAAAGAAAATTAAGATGTTAAGCTAGGAAAGCAATAAAAATTGGGTTGCCTCCAAACAAGCGCCTTATTTAATATCGCGGTACGACGTGGAGTCTCGCTTACTCATCATCGAGTACAACCTTGGTCTTCTCACGGTTAATCATTACTCCCCAATAATGCTTGACTCTATGACCATTCACCAAGAATTTCCTCTCACCATTTAAAGCTCGCAGCTCGATTGCACCATACAGTGTGACTCTCACCACCTCAAAAGGACCTGACCATCTCGGCTTTAGCTTCCTAGGGAATAGTTGTAGTCTTTAATTGAATAATAATACCTTCTAGTCTGGCTCAAAGTGATGCGGCTTGATATGCTTGTCATGCCATCTTTTCGTCTTTTTCTTTATATAGCTTAGCATTTTCATAAGAGTGCAGCCTGAACTCATCTAATTCATTTAACTGTATAAGTCATTTCTCACATGTGGCCTCAAGGTCCATGTTCAGCTTCCTAATAGCCCAATATGCCTTGTGTTCCAGTTCAACGGGAAAGTGACATGCCTTCTCATAAACCAGTTTGTAAGGAGACGCTCCAATTGGCATTTTATATGCAGTCCTATATGCCCATAGGGCATCATCCAGCTTTGTAGCCCAATCTTTCCTATTCACACTCACCGTCTTCTCCAATATTTGCTTGATTTCTCTGTTTGACACCTAAACTTTCCCACTTGTTTGTGGATGATATGTTGTAGCAACTCTGTGGCGAACTCCATATTTAGCTAGAAGGTTATTCAATAATCTATTGCAAAAATGAATCCTTTCGTCACTAATTAAGGCACGTGGAGTCCCAAATCTTGAGAATATATTCCTTTTCACAAAAGCGGCTACCACCATGGCATCATTCATTGGCAAATCAATTGCTTCCATCCATTTTGACACATAATCAACTGCTAGCAAAATGTATTTGTTTCCTATGGATGGTGGAAATGGCCCCATAAATTCTATCCCCCACACATCAAAAAGCTCAACTTCTAGATTGTTATTTAAAGGCATCTCATGCCTCCTTGTGATTGTTCTCATTCTCTAACATTGGTCACACTTCTTAATGAATGAATGGGCATCCTTGAATAAAGTTAGCCAAAAGAGACCAGATTGTAGCACCCTTGCAGTTGTTCTATCTCCTCCATGATGCCCCCATAAGGTGATGCGTGACAATCATACAACAGTAATTCCATCTCTTTTTCAGGAATGCATCTCCTCATTAACTGATCAGCACATTGCTTGTACAAATAGCGCTCATCCCAGTAGTAGAAGTTCATATCATGTAAAAACCTCTTTCTAGCTTCAGATTGGATTTCCGAAGAAATTACCCACTCATAAGATAATTCACATAGTCTGCGTACCATGGGGGAGGATCTTGGGTTATAGCAAAAAGTTGCTCATCAGGAAATAATTCTTTAATTTGGCCCCCCTCCTCCACGTGATCGTGATTCTCCAACCTTGATAATGGTCAGCTACGTGGTTCTCTATCCCCTTTCGATCTCGTATTTCTACATCAAATTGGTGTAGCAATAAAACCCAACGCAACAAACGAGCTTTAGATTCCTTTTTTGTAAATAAATACCTGATTGTTGCATGATCAGTATGGACTATGACTTTCGTTTCAACCAAGTATGCCCAAAATTTCTCAAAGTCCTACACAACAGCTAACAGCTCTTTCTCAGTGGTGGTGTAATTCAGATGTACATCATCAAGAGTCTTGCTTGCATAGTAGATGGAGTAAAAAATCTTGTCCTTCCTCTAGCCTAGCACTGCCCCAATAAAGAGGTCATTCGCATCACACATAAGTTCAAATGGTAAAGACCAATCAGGTGCAATAATAATGGGAGCAGTCACCAACTTCTTATTAAGTTCTTCAAATGCCTTGAGGCAAGCATCATCAAAGTTGAAAGTTACATCTTTTCAAGTAGCCTGTATAGAGGAGTAGAAATTTTTGAAAAATATTTAATAAAGCGCTGATAGAAACCCGCGTGTCCCAAGAAACTCCGGACACCCTTCACTGAAATAGGTGGAGGTAAGTTTTCAACCGCCTCCACCTTCGGTTTATCAACTTCAGTGCCTCTCCTAGATACTCTGTGACCCAATACAATGCCTTCTTGTACCATAAAATGATAATTTTTCCAATTTAGTACCAGGTTTGTTTCTTCACAACGGGCTAGCACCTTGCTTAAATTATTCAAGAAATCATCTAAGAAGACCCAAAAACTGAAAAGTCATACATAAACACTTCCACGAATATTTCCACCATGTTAGTGAAAATAGCCATCATGCACCTCTGGAAAGTGGTTGGTGCATTACAAAGACCAAACGGCGTTCGCTTGAAAGCAAAAGTGCTATAACGACAAGTAAACGTAGTCTTATTCTGATCCTCTAGGCATATGACAATCTGATTGTATCCCGAATAACCATCAAGGAAGCAGTAATATTCATGCTCGGCTAACCCGTCTAGCATTTGGTCGATGAATGGAAGTGGGAAGTGGTCCTGGGGAGTTGCCTTGTTGAGCCTTCAATAATCAATGCAGACTCTCTATCCCGTAACAGTGCGAGTGGGGATTAGCTCATTCTTCTCGTTCTCAACTACAGTCATTCCTCCCTTTTTGGGTACACATTGAACCGGGCTTACCCAGTTGCTATTAGAAATAGGAAAAATGATACCTGCATCGAGCAACTTGATTACTTTCTTTTTCACCACCTCTTTCATAATGAGATTTAATTTCCTTTGCTGCTCCACACTAGGGCGGTGTCTGTCCTCTAAAATGATTTTATGCATGCAAAACGATGGACTAATACCCTTGATGTCAGCTATAGTCTACCCAATGTCCTTTTTATGCTCGCGGAGTACTCTGAGCAATTTTTCTTCTTGAGTTCTTGTCAAGCTGGATGAAATAATCACTGGAAATGTCTCAGAGTTTCCCAAATAAGCATAGCGCAAATGCGCTGGAAGTGGCTTGAGTTCTAGCTTTGGAGCTTCTTCAATAGATGGCCTGGTAAAGGTCAGAGTAACAGGCCTGTCCAACTCTTCAAATTTTCTAAACCCATGTACATAACTGCAGGACATATTCAGTACTCGCTCAATTTCTTCTATCATTTCATCTTCACTATTTTCTACATCCCCGATCAATATTCGTTTAACAGGATCTGTAGGGCTCATATAAGGTACTAACGATGTGGCATCACTCTCCACCATAGAGATCATAGATAACTCTTCATAGTGGGCTAGCAAATTGAGTGCTCTATAAATATTGAAGACCTCCACTCAATCACCTACTCTCATAGTCATCTTTCCTTCGCAAACATCAATAATAGCTTAGCCAGTGGCTAAGAATGGACACCCCAAAATAAATGGGACTTCATAATCAGGCTCGTAATCTAAGATAATGAAATTAGCAGGGAATATGAAGGAACCCACTTGAACTAGCACATCTTCAATCACTCCCTCAGGATGAGTAAGGGAGCGATCAACTAACTGTAAAATAACTGTTGTTGGGCGTGGCTCACCCAACCCCAACTATCGGAACACAGATAGCGGCATCAAATTGATGTTTGCTCCAAGATCACTTAAAGCTCTCCCAATAGCATGTTTAACAATCGAGATTTGGATAGTGAAACTACCTAGATCCTTCAATTTCTAAGGTAACTTGCCTTGACTTCTGGAGCTGCACTCCTCAGTGATTGCCAAAATTTCAAAATCGGTTAACCTCCATTTATTTTCCACAATGTCCTTGATATACTTTGCATATTTGGGTATTTCTTGCAAGATGTCCACCAATAGAATATTAATTTGCACATACTTCAAGATATCAAGAAACTTTTTATACGCGGCGTTATCTCTTAATTTTTGCAATCTTTGAGGGAATAGAGGTGGTGGCCTCGCAAACAATTATGGGGGTTGCTAAGCCACCGCCTCTCCAGCTGGCTTCTCTGGCTCCTTAGCTTTCTCTGATATTGATTCTATAGTGATTGTACCCTTATTGAAAGTCACATATTTCCTCTTTTTAGAAAGAACTTCCTCAAGTTGTATCCCATTCCTCAATGACACGGCATTAAGGGCCGCCCTAGGATTTGTTTCAGTGTCACTTGGAAGAGCTCCAGCTGGTGTAGTGTTTTGAGCACTTGCAAGCTGTCCCATTTGATGCTCCAAATATCTCACTGTTGTAGCGAGGTCTTGCTGATCAGTCATCTTTTTTTTAACATTTCTTCAACGTGACTTGTAGGACTCGCTTGTTGCTCAACCTGAGGTGGTCTATATTGTTGTTGAGGTGCTTGAGGTCTATATTGATTCTGAGTGCCCTAGTTTCCATCCCAAGAGAAGTTTGGGTGGTTCCTCTATTTAGGATTGTAAGTGTTCACATATTGGTTTGTTTGGCCCCTATTTGAATTATCCATAAAGCAGACAGACTCTAGGTTTGCGAGGCAGATGTCGCTCGTGTGCCCTTCTCCACATATTTTACAAAACGCTTGAACCTGTTGCACCGGTTGTACTTGTTGCTTGTTGATACTCAAGTTCATCTGATTAAATTGGTTGGTCAATGAAGAAATATGCATCGATAATGTGAGATGACATCTAATTCAAGAACCCTTGCAGATTTTTGCACTATATGTCTGCCCATCTCTCATTTCCAATCCAGATTGCTCTTGGAGAATTTGTTCAACAATGCATATATCTCGTCAAAGCTTTTCTCCAACACTTGACCCCCAGCTGTAGCATCTACCACGATCTTTGTTTCAGAATGCAGCCCTTTTACGAAAGTGTGAGATAACACTTCGTTCATCTGATTGTGATGGGGACAGTCTCTGAGTAGCCCCTTGAACCTTTCCCAAAATGAGTAAAAAGATTCTCCTGTTTTCGGTTTGAAGGCCACTATCTCACTTCTGATCTTTGCAGTTTTGCTTGAAGGGAAGAACCTTGCATGAAATTTTCCCACCAAATCATTCTATGATGTAATTGAATTAGCTGGTTCTGCCTTTAGCGATCGCTTAGCCTCACCCAACATAGAGAATGGAAAAAATGTGAGCCTCACATAATCTGGAGTGACCCCGTTAGTGATATAAGTATCACTAATCTCCAAGAAGCTCAGAATATGCTGTTGTGGGCCCTCGTATGGAAGACCCATAAATTACCCATTTACATCAAACAACTGGATCATGCTCTGTATCAGCTCAAAGTGCCAAGTGATCCTGGGCTTCACTATACTGGAGGTCACATTAGCAATGTTGGGCATCGCTACCTCCTGAACAGCCATGGGTTGCTCCACTACCATGTCCACATGAAACTGAACAAGTGTCTGAATATTAGTCATGTCCATTTCTTCCCTCAGCCTCTTGTGAAATGTTCTCTCAGGTTCAGAATCAAAGCCTTAAACTCGGTCAAGGATTCTGACCCTATGCATTCAATCAAAGTTCCTGAGATCTAAGCAACAATCAAGTAGTGTTAGACTAGACGAAATAAACAATTAAAGCAAAAAATAGCAAGTAGTTAATATTCAAGTTAACGCACACGTAAGTATACGTGGTCATACAAGTAATAAAATGATAAGTCGAGTGTCGAACCCACAGAGACTTATATCAACTACTCACTAACACACAAATATTGTTATTCCATCAAGCTAAATTCGAGTTCAAGAGTTTCTTATGATAAACTACAATTCTAAGTAATAACAAAATTATCAAGTAACGAGTTGATTGTTGTGTATTCAGTAGAGACAAGTATTCCAGGGTTGTGATCGATTCACCATTCATATTGTGTCCTAATTAACTCTCCCTTTCATATAATTTTCACTCATGGTTGCTAATTAATCGATAAATGCTCTCATAGCCTTCTCCTGAAGTACTACTCACATATTCTCAATAGATTAACACTTATATTACAATGAAATCAACCTATTAAAAGCGCATTAAGATTAATATTTTTAATTAAGCACGGTGACTAGGTATATTCCTATCCTAACCACAAATCCGCTTCCCCTAAAGGTTAAGATCTTGCTCTCTTTATTCTTCTCAAATTTAAACACGGCTTTCCCTAACATAGCATAGATAGTAAATAGAACCTAACTGTTGGCCAGAAAATCAAGCAATTAAACACAAAATTGAAGAAACAACCATATGTTGGTGAATTATAATCAAGTTCAAGCCAATATCAAACAACAATATTCATGGCTAAATCACAACCCAGAATAATGGGTGTTTAGCCAGTCACGATGTAATCAAACAATTGCATAAGTTTTGATTAATTGAAAAATACTAGAAAAGATGAAGAATTCCGAGTTGTTCTTGCTCCCCAATGTTTCTTGCATGTATTTTTGCTTCAAAGTGCGTCTCTCCCCATAAAATTAGGCTTAGTCTTCCTTTTATACGTGTTGGATAGGTCTAGGGTCGAATAAACCCTGTCCCGAGCGAAATAGGCCAGAATTCACGTAAACGGCGCCCAGCCCGACGCTAGGCGCGCTCCATAGCGCCCAAATTTTTTTTTTACTGTCTCCAGTGCCACAGGTGGAGCCAGGCGCTGCCTATGGCGCCCAAATGGCCCTTTATCAATTTGTTTTCGTTTTAGCTTCAAACCTTGCACGTTTTGCCTCCACTTGCTCCCGAATCATTCCTATTCTTCAAATTAATATAATTCATAGTATTTAACGTCCCAAATTCACGAAACAAGAGTAAAATATGAGGCGATATACATAGAAATATATATATACTTCAAGCCAAACATCATAAAAGACATATAATAGTCTTAATCATAAAAGTATTTGTTTAAATTAGTGGTAATATGTCTATCAAATGTCATACTTAATTAATATTTCACTAATTAAAACAATAAGGATAAATTAAGAAAAGAAGCGGAGTAACAAATGATTCTTATTTTTTTAAAACGTTTGCCCCAACAACTAATTTTGGGACAAAATGAGTAATGCTGGGTGAAATTGAAATGCATATTTCCTCCCTAAGATTTGATTAAATGTGACAAACATTTAATTCAACAACTAGTCAGTTTGGGTCCACTAGAACTTCATGCTAAGCACGTCAAGGGACCAAGAACCAGACCCCACCCTCTGGAAAATCCAAGATAAAAACAGATTCAATTAAAATGATTGGCATGACCTTTTAACCATTAACTTTGGTCACAAGACTCATAACATATATAAAGTCACACCCTTCTTCTCTCGCACCTTCCAACATATCCCAAATCACATACAGAACTTAGCACTAAACTTCACACAAACATCACCAATTTTCCTCTGTTTCTTTCCTTTCCTCAAAGCTATTTTTGGAAAAAATTAAAGCATCAAAGATGATGCGTGTCCGTGTAAAGTTACCAGGATTTTGCATGAATCGGACTGTGGTTCATGTTCGACCCCGCGGTTCGCCTTGTCAACCATACAAGAAGACGCTTAGTTTGGTCAAATCCGATGATAACAAATCTGAATTTTCCAGCAAAAATAGCATTGAGATGAACTACAACAGCGATGAATCTAGGCCGGATTCTGACACTAGTAATAGAGTCATGGTTGTGGTTGATCAAAGTCTTGAAGCCAAAGGTGCTCTTCAATGGGCACTTACTCATACTGTTCAAACCCAGGATACTATTATTCTTCTTTATGTAACCAAGCCCTCTCAACTATGTATGTAAACTTTTTGTACTCTTTCTTTTTAAAACCCACAAATCACCACATTTCTTTCATTATACTAATATCCTTTTTGTGCGTAGGTGAAAACACTAATCAGAGGGCATATGAACTTGTTAACTCCATGAAAAGTATGTGCCAAACAAAGAGACCAGGGGTGAGTTCTGAAATTGCTTTGCATCTGAGTTTGTGATTGATTGGACAAGGAAAATATAAAACTATTGTTTTCACTTAAGAGAACTGTAGAAAATGTCCCAGTGGTGTTAATTTAGATGCAGGAGGCGAGTCAGTCCAAAATATGTCCGTACCAAATCACATGGAAAGTTATTAACAAACCTAACTAAAAAGTACTGTCAAGTATTTCTAGTTGGCCTAAGCCAATTGGCCAAGTCTTATTAGGTAAAACAATCTTCTTCTCTAGGCAACACTTCAACATGACAAGTAAACTCCTACCTTTTTTTTTGGGCTTCATGCTAGCATGTGTTTTCTTTACTACTAATAAATTTATCTCATTAATTATTCATTCATTCAGTCAGCTCTTTGTGTGTGTATGTGTGTGTGAGAGAGAGAAATGACATGAACACAATGCATTTGATCTTGATGTTAGATGGAAATTCAAAATTTAAAGTCAATAATTTTAGAATGAATGTTATCTTATTGTGATTTTACATTTTACATTTTTCCGCATATGTATACGTATTTTAGAATCGAAAGCAATGAGTTAAGTTGAACTCACAAAACCAACCCTAAATCTGCTTCGTTTTTAAACTGTGATGATCTGTGTGTTAACAGGTCCAAGTGGAGATAGCAGTGCAAGAAGGGAAGGAAAAAGGTCATGTAATTGTTGAAGCAGCCAAGCAAAGAAAAGTCTCATTACTAGTGTTGGGACAAAGAAAAAGATCGATAATGCGGTGCCTGCGCAGGATTTGGTCAGGGAAAAAGTCAAGAGGCAGAGTAGTAGAACACTGTATACAGAATGCAAAGTGCATGACAATTGCTGTGAGAAGGAAGAGCAGGAAATATGGAGGATATCTCATTACTACTAAGCGTCACAAGGATTTTTGGCTCTTAGCTTAATCCAATTTTTTTACTATAATTTGATTCAGTCTCTGAATTTATGGTAGTAGTAAACAAAATCTCTGTAGTGGGACTGAGTGAATCTTTACAGTTTTCATTCTATTGTGCTGGCACGAAGCAATCAGTTGCTTTCTACATCAGAAAATAAATTGTACAAAACAAAAAAAGTGAGAGGAACTAATTTTAGTTGGACATAGATGTTCTCTATTCTTCTGATCAAGAAATAGCATATTCATTGCCTGCTTATTTGCCTTATGATGAAAGCATCAAAATTTTATCTTTTGATGGTTCATTCTTTCAGATCTAAATCCTTTCATAAACTTAAGCTAATTTTAGTGTCATACGCGGGATGCTTCGTACACCGTGTCACACCTCCTTTTTCCTACACCCGTAAGGGGTGCAAGGGAGTTTGTCTAATTTAAGTAACAATCGAAATGGAATTATTTTATTTGTTCAGAGTCACAATTTGGGATAATTTATGGTGTCCCAAGTCACCAGTTCAAATCCCCAATCGAGGAAAGATTAACTCTGTTTTATAGTCCGCGAATACAAAAATCCGGGTAAGGAATTATGTTAATCCAGGAGAAGGTGTTAGACAACTTTAGGTTCCGTGATTCTAGCACGGTCGCTCAACTATTATTATTGGCCTAATTATCTGATTTTAAAACACTTTTAAACCTATGTGCATTTTTAACTTTATAACAGCTTTTATTTGTTTAAAGAATTATTCAGGGTTATTTAAAACATGTTGCAAGCCACGCTACATGAAATGCACCCCTAATTCACGACACATTCTATTTAGCCTTGTTGGAAATTAGAATTGGATCACATGAAATGTACACCCAGATTTTAGCATTAGATGTGATAACTATATAATTAACATACCTAAAACAAACTACGAGATTTAATATAGTATCTAAGCTATAAAAACGAGGGTCATAGGTGATTTAATTAAGATGGCACACCTCAAATTATTAAAGGGAAAGTGTTCAAACTACATGAACTACGAGTAATCACGCATCATCAAAGTTAACTCAAAGTTTGATGGCAAAATAAAGTACAACGGAAGCATTTGAAATTAATATGTGCTTATAACTTTCTGAAACATTGGGCCAGATAAAAAAGAAACGGTCATGTTATTATTTTTAAAAAGACGATCCTTGAAAGCTATTGAGCTAAAAAACAAGCCCACAAATAATAGAGCCAAAGACGGGCACTCCCCAGGCTTGGCTCGGATCAGGCTATCCCATTTGACTAGGATTGGACCCAAAAGGTTCTTTACTGACCCAATGGCAACAAAATGTCATCTTAACCAATTGACTACTAGGCAACCAACTTCACAATGATATCTCCAAAAGGGCAATACATCAATAAGAGGATTTTACTTAGATTGAAATATGGCAAAATAAACAACAGAAAACTAATGTCTAACTACTTTCATGACATATCCTTTCATACATCAACATACTTTAATCAAATAGCTAGACAATGAACATGAATTTATTACTTCTAGAGTACTAATGATTCAATACCATCATAACTAAATAGATAAGCAAATCATAGCCTCATGTGAGCAGAACATCTAAGTAACCAAAAAACTTCCAATCAAATCCCCACAAACAAAACTCGCATACACAAATGAACTTCCCAGACTGCCAGATTTCAATTCATGCTCGGAAGGAAATCATGCAGTCGAGCTAAACTTCAAAGAAACTTCTTAAAATAAGGTCAATGTGCAAAATGGGACAACTAGTGCATACATTTTAAGGTAAACTATAACATACTGAGAAGAAGATAAGAAAAAAGAGGGGAAACAAAGCAAAATAACAAGACAAAAGAAACAATAGAGTCCATAAATCAGTCCACCTTTTACATGATATTTGGACATGATATCAACAGATGATCCAAAAGCTTCATGTATTTGACTCAAATATCCATAAGGTGTTCATCAGTACATACTTGTTACATCAAATATAAACAAAGAGCTTTGAGAACCAACTTAAAGCAAAACCAAGATAACAGGTGCAGTAGCAGAGGTCAACAATGAAAACCAAAATCAAACAGCTTCAGAATCCAGCAATTTCAGCTTGAAATTCAGAAAATTCTCAGAGAATACCATTTCCACACTTGTTTTTCCATAAAAAGAAAAATCTAGCTCAAAACAATATTAGACAACACCTGCCGCTTTTTCTATTTTTTTGCTCTGAATTCCTGCCCTCAAATTCAAGGAAATGAAACTCTTATAGAGGGGAACTAAGGCAGCAGAGAGTGATTTTTATTTTCTGTATTACTCTTCCCCAATTTCCCTTTTTTTTCAAATCAGGCCTTATATTCAGGCTTGTTTGTTAATCCACCCAATTTCCACCTTCCTAGAAACTTCCGAGGTAGTTAGGAATGATTTCTTCAAGTTAAAATCCCAAATTGACCTGCTAGTTCTTAAGAATTTCCTCAAAACCCAACCTGACTCTGGGCTCAAAACAACTGAAATTATCGGGCCTGCCTATCACACAAACAGGCCCAACCTTGAACCAAATAAAATGGACTGATTAGTTGGCCCAAAAATCAGCGTACAATTATACTAATCTAACATATGCATTAAGCTAATTAATCATGTAACTACCCTAATAATTTATCTTAATTGAACTAATAAAAATAATTATTAACAATTACTGAGGATTCAACTACAGAAAAAGAAACAAGTAAAAGGGAAAGAAAAGTATTCTCATTTGGCCGGACATGAATAAACAAACACATTTTGACGATACCCAATTTTTTTCTTTGTTTTATATGTAACATGCCCTTTAAAATAGCACGTATACGTACATATATAAGTATCTTCCAAGGTTACATTATTTTTTCTTAATTTTTCGAAGATTTTTAATCAATTTATTGCCCTATTTTATCAAGAAATACCCGATAAGTATTCCCAAAATTGGAATTTTGGTAATTCATTTATTTGATTTGCATATTTATACTAAAATATAACTAGTATGATTTTTGCATATTTTTACGAATTTATCTAATATTTTTAAAGCTAAATTGCATATAATTACAATATTAGCCTATTTTAAGATTTAATTATATTTATAGTTATAAAATTAACTCCAATATTTTTAATTTAATTGTGTATTATTAATAATTTTAGTACCTTTAATTCACTTTCAGAAATTAGTTTACTATTTTTATAAAATAGATGAGGGAAAATGACTATTTAAATAATAGCCCATTTGTATTTTAATTTTAGCAGGATTTAACTTTTAATTAGACCCAATCCTAAAACCCAATTACCCAGCTCAAATCTTAAACTACCCGACCCACGATCCTTTAAAAATGACCCGCCCGGATCCCTATTTAACCCAGGTCACAATGATCAATGACCACCATTTAGCCTTTCCCTTTTTAATTTCCCATTACCCCCAAACCCTAGTCATTTTACACTTGTAGGCGCCCTTGAATTTCCCCTTCTCCCAAATTCTCTCTCAAGCTCCCTCAGAATCCCTCGTCGCCTCCTTCCATCTCCACCCTAAGGTCGCCTGAATCCATGGCTTCCAAAGCCATTAAGAACTTGTACTTGCTTCCTCCGACTCCTACATGCATGCTTACTATGGTTTCAAGGTCATACCTTGACTAAGCTTGGCCCAAACTTTATTTCATTCGAGTTATATGGCTATCTCCGACCTTGCTCTGGCCACACATGGATGTTCAAGCCCGATCTTGACTTCTCCGACTCAGATTAATGACTTTTCAAGCCTTTCTCACCACCTGGGTTCTTCTGAAATCCTAACCTTCGAGGTTCTTCTGATTCTTTTAGATTTGTTGTAGATCTTTGTTTTCTCTAAGCTCTTAAGCGTCTCCTCAAAGTTTCTTTCAAAAACTTTACCTGCAAAATCTTTACCTTTTTCTAATTTAGGATTTTGTTAAGTCATTTCAAAGCTTTTCTGATTTTTAACATGTTCTACTGTGTTTCTTATGTTGTTCTTCTAGTGTGTATTTATGTTGATTCTTCTACTGTGTTTCTTATGAATGTTCGTCTACTGCTCTTTTATGTTAAAAGCATTAGTTCTTTTTAAGGTTTCTTATTGTATATTTCTTTGTTGATATTTCTGCCTGATTTACTTGTTTTCATTTCCATACTTGATGGGAGAAAACCCTAGATTTGGGTTTCATTCGAGTATTGAGACTATTTGCTATGTGATTAGTTTGTTCCTCATCTCGGAACTTGTTTGGTTTCAAAACCCTAATTTCTTTAGACCTATGTGAGTTTCTGAAGTTGTTTCATCTATTACTCGATTGAGTTTCAAAATCTCCGCTATTAGTAGAACTTGAGCATATTTTCAGAAAAGGTCTTTAATGGACTCTTTTGCATGCTTCTGATACCTTTTTCTCCCTGTTACTAAGTTGACCTATGTGACTACCATGTGTCACTATCTATAGACTTTGCAATTATTATTGGTTCTTCTCTTTTCCATGGTTTAACCTCACATACCTAATGATTGTGCACTCTTTATATATGCTAAATTTCCCTCTCAAAACTATCCTTAATTGTGGAGTGATTTCATACCTCCTTGTGCAAGTCTGATTGATTCTTTCCTTGTATTACTAATTTCCCTGTTTCTTAGTTTGATTTGAAAAACGTTCCTTACCCTTTCGATTCTCCTATTTCTGACTTGGTTTATTTGTATCTTCGAATCCTTAACTCTTTTATTTACTATGTGTTGATTGATTTATTGTGTTTCTTGCCTTACTTGGTCAACCGTGTATTTTAAAGATTCTTCATCAATTCTTCCCTTAGTTAAACCCCCTATGTATTTACTCCTAATTTCCTACTTTGCATAAGATGCTTGCCTGATCTCCTTCCTTAAAAGTTTTTTGCCCTTTACAATTTGAGTTTAAACTCTTTAATTAAAAAAGGTTTTTATACTGATTGATTTTAATTGGTACACAATTCCATAACTATTTTCCTGCCTTAGTTTCTACCTGTTTTCACACTGTAAATACCTGGCTTTTGCATTGACAAAACACATGAACACCCTTAGTTTCCTGAACTTACACTTACATTCAAAAAGCATTCACTCTTATTACTTGTACAGTGGCATATTTTCAAGTCCTACTACTGCTTTTACTGTACTTTGCCTCTTTGAAACTGGTATGTCCTGTTTAAGATTTTCAGCAATCATCAATAATGTGTTTACTTAATACCTTTATTTGCATGGTTTCTTACTATTTGTTCTTAGTTTAGCGTTTACTCTAGTATGTTATAACTTCCTCTTAATATGAACCCCAAGCCCCCCACCCAATGTGTTTGGATGCTAATGATTTGTTTAAGGAATGACAGTATTAAATATTATTGCTTATGGCTCAAACTTATTCCCCTGGAATCATAACCTCTATGTCACCATAATGTATTGTGTATTCTTGTTGATTCTGTGAGCATAATAGCACTCTCTATTGCAATATATGCCCATGATTAGCTAATGCCTAAGTATATAGGCTATTTGGCGATTTCCCCGTTCCCTGAATCCTTTGTATGACTTGTTTATGACTGTTCCTAGCACCTCTTCCCCTCTTCTTTACTTTTCGATTTCTTTAAAACTTTGTTCTTCACTTGCACTCTCTGTTAGATTTTAAGTTCTGCCCCCCTTGTGAGCCTTGCCTTGGGACCTTGAGTTCCCTCTGAACTTGGACACTTGAGGTTTGGCCCTTCCACACGGGACTTGTCTTAATCTGATAATGTATTTGGGTGTGAGCATTGCTTGGAGTCCCCATTTGAGGCTTTTAGGGGACTTTGATACATCAAAATTGGAGAAAGGCTTTGGATCATGATATTTGGAGTTGGTTTACCTCATATTTCATACATGAAGTCTAAATTAGGACCTCCTTGGTTGTACTCTTTTTTAATTTCTGATGTATTCTTTTATCTTTACTCTGGGCTGTAATAATTTTGTAATAAACTCTTGAGGATGGCTAATGAAAAAGGTGGGTAACTATGTATGCAAAGGGTAGATATCATGCCTATAAGTATTTCTAAAATTCTGGATTCTCAAATAGATATCCTACCTATAGGACTTCTGAAATTCCGCATTCTCACATAGATATCCTGCCTATAAGCACTTCTGAAATTCTGCACTTCTCACATAGATACCATGTCTATAGGTATTTCTGAATGTTGTATATGCATATAGAGAATATGCCTATAGGTTCCTCAGAATCTTATACATCTAGTTTTTATTAAGCAATCATGCTCATAGGTCTTAAACCATCAACTACAATTAGACGTCATGTGCATAGTCTTTAAATGAAATTCAGCACCTAGATATCATATTTATAGGGTTTCCGCATTTCACCATGTCTATAAAAAGGGGTCTAAAATCAACAACAGATAGAAAGCATGTCAATAGGAGCTATTAATCAAGTATGAATCTCTTCATTCGCTTATAAGTCTAAACCAGTAATGACGATGTGTCATCATTTGCAGAATTCATAACCTTTTGCTAAAAACTTGCTTTTCTTTAATAATCTAGCAACCCTTCTTAATCAGTATGTATTTAGTTTACTTTATTATTCTCCAAAATCGGTAGATATCATGCCTATAGTATCTTCATCCAATACTTAGGCAAGCTTTAGGGTAAAAATTATAAACTGAATATGTTTATTTACTACAACCAGCAGGCAGGCCTAATGGAGGCTTCTTATCTGAATTATGCAATAAATCAGCCTGCCCCAACCTTTAAGTTCTTTCATGCTCAGTATTATATCAGACCCTAAACAGTATGTGCAAGTCATGTTAAATTACGTGCTTCTTTGTTTAAAGGAGGTATATCTGAGCCTTTTTTGCTTGTTATGTGCTTTCCCCAAATTTGCTATACATGTTCTTGCGTGTCGCCTTAGAATTTTTCCTTTGAAACTACAAATAAGCCGATACCCCTTCACTTAGGATTAGTAGTCCTAAATGCCTCCGGGACTGATTGGATTAGGGCGGGTAATAGCATGCAACAAGTAAACGAGACCATTCCGCGCTTTAATACCTTAAACGGGGTGGGAAAGGGTAGATATGGATATGATGACCACACGATAACATCACGTGCAGCCCCTCACTGAGGAGTGATTACCAGATGTTGTGTGAGGTGATCCATATTATTAATAAACCTAGGAACCCCCTTCCTTTGTCTCTTTGTTTCTTTTAAATTTTCAAATTATTTCTTTCTTTAATTCTTTCCAACTTTATTTATTTGTAACCATTATGTGAAAATCCCCTCTTATTTGAAGTTCTTACTTGCCTACGTGTTATTTGTACCTAAAGTCACAACAATGGTTTGGTCGGGAACCACACAAGTGGATCCTGAGGGGTGCCTAACACCTTCCCTTTGGGATAATTTCAAGCCCTCACCCAATCACTGGTTACTCAAATCAAACTCTTGTTAGTGTCCTAATGAACTTAAATTGTTAGGCGGCGACTCTTCATTTTAAAAACCCAATTTCCAAAAGGGAACGAGTTGTCCTCCCAAATGTCACAAACCCGTTTTCGCGAGAAAAAGGGCGCGACATAGTTAATCGACAGACGATGAAGGCAATGAAACTTGGTTGATTAGTGGTAACTTGGCCATAGCTCGAATACTTCGAAATGAGTCAAAACTAATGCAAAATGATTGCTCTTGTCAAGAGCAATCAATTCAAATGATTCTTGAGCCAAATCGAACAAAATACCCCAAACAATTTGCACAAGATCGAACTAGGGTTTCTTCCGGATGCTTAGATCTAAAATTCATCGATTTTGGTAAGGTTTCTAATGTAATTGAAAGGAAATGTGAGATGAGGGAAGTGTAGGGGTTGTCTGGTTAGAAGATGGGGGTGTTTGGGGTGCCACCAATCGGTGGGGATTTGGAATTTAAGGGTGGTTAGGGTTAAAATGGTGGTGAAGGGGGCAGATTGGGGAGGGGGTTCGAATAGGGTATAGGGGCTGTTAGGACAAATAAATATAAATGAAGCCTCAGTTGCCAACCGTTTGATCACTGGAGATCAATGGCTGGGATTAAACACCTCCAAAACGGCGTCGTTTGGTTAATAAGAAAAGCTTGACTGAGTTACCAAGTTGGTCCTGGGGAGGAATATGAGTCTTTTGGTCTCAGACAATGATTTTGGCCCAATTACTTAAACCATCCCCTTTTTTTTTTCTTTTTTAAATCCTTTTCCTTTTGTTTTTTTTTTCTTTTTTTATTAATTAATAAAGATCTCAAATTAAACCCTAAATTATTCTAATGTAAAATCAAACTAAATATCAAATTATAAAATTATAAAAATCATTCAATCCTAAGTTAAAAGAGAACATCAACAATCTAAAATGTAAAAATGTAAAATGGTCCTTTTGTGATTTTTGTTTTTTAATAAAATAAATAATTACTAATTAATTCAAAAAATGTAAAAGCAAACCTAAATGCAATTCATGGTATTTTTTGGTATTTTTTATGTTCTTTAATGGAAAATAAATGTGCACAAAAATACAAACAATTGACAAAAACTATATGCAAAATCTATAAAATTTCAAATAATGGGAAATATATGTTTTCTTGAATTTTATAGGATTAATTCCTATAGGGAAAGAATTGCGTGCTCACAACTGCCCCTCTTTGCTCGGAAACACGAAGAGTTGTTACTGATTTCACGGTTGCGGCTGTTGTTGTTGTTGTTGTTGCTTGTAGAACTCCTTATTACACCAAGACAAAATAAAAGAAGCTAGACTAAACTATGATCTATGAATTACAAAAATTCTATCTATACATATTCAAACTAGATCTTGCAATTTCTGCTGCTCCGTTGACTTGTATTCCCCCGGTGAGCTTCCTTTGTTGCTGACTTGAATTGTATTCTGAAGTGAATTCCCTTATTATCCAGGTGGTGCCTGATTGCCAACATTTAAACGGTATTCCCTTGTTCTCCAGGAGAGCGCATGATTACCAAAACTTGAATTATACTCCCTTTGTTACCTTAAGTTGTTTTCCCTTGAAATCTGTGTTGTCTTCCTTTGAAACTTGAACTGCTTTCCTTATCCTCTAGGTGCGTGCCTGATAGCCAAAACTTGAAATATAGTCCATTGCTCTCCGGGTGGTTGCCTGATTGCCAAAGTATTCTCTGGCTCTCTAGGTGAGCGCCCGATTGCCAAAACTTTGACTGCATTCCCTTGCTCACCAGGTGGACGCCTAATTTTCAAAACATGAATTGTATTCCCTTGCTCTCCACGTGGGCTCCCGATTTCCAAAACTTTGACTGTATTCCCTTGCTCTCCAGGTGGGCACCCGATTTCCATAATTTGAACTGTATTCCCTTGCTATCCAGGTGGGCGCCCGGTTACCAAAACTTTAACTGTATTCCCTTGCTCTCTAGGTTGTCGCCTGATTTCCAAAACTTGCACCATATTCCCTTGCTCTCTAGGTGGACGCCCGATTGCCACAACATTAATTGTATCCCTTGCTCCCCGGGTGGGCGCCTGATTGCCAAAACTTGAATTGTATTATCTTGTTCTCCAGGTGGGCGCCTGCTTGCCAAAACATTAACTATATTCCCTTGCTCTCCAGGTTGTCGGCTGATTTCCAAAACTTGCACCGTATTCCCTTGCTCTCCAGGTGGGCGCCTGATTGCCAAAACTTTGGCTTCATTCCCTTGCTCACCAGGTGGGCGCCTGATTGCCAAAACTTGAATTGTATTCCCTTGCTCTCAAGGTGGGCGCCTGGTTGCCAAAACTTTAACTATATTCCCTTGCTCTCCAGGTTGTCGGCTGATTTCCAAAACTTGCACCGTATTCCCTTACTCTCCAGGTGGGCGCCTAATTGCCAAAACTTTGGCTTCATTCCCTTGCTCACCAGGTGGGCGCCTGATTGCCAAAACTTGAATTGTATTCCCTTGCTCTCCAGGTGGGCGCCTGGTTGCCAAAACTTTAACTATATTCCCTTGCTCTCCAGGTTGTCGGCTGATTTCCAAAACTTGCACCATATTCCCTTGCTCTCCAGGTGGGCGCCTGATTGCCAAAACTTTGGCTTCACTCCCTTTCTCACCAGGTGGGCGCCTGATTGCCAAAACTTGAATGTATTCCCTTGATCTCCAGGTGGGTGCCTGATTGCCAAAACTTTAATGGTATTCCCTTTCTCTCCAGGTGGGCGCCTGATTGCCAAAACTTTAACTGTATTCCCTTGCTTTCTAGATGGGCACCTGATTGCCAAAGTTTTAACTATTTTTCCTCGAAACTTGACTTGTTTCCTTGTTCTCCAGGTGGACTCCTGATTTCTGAACTTGACATGTCTTCCTTTGAACATTGCTACTTTCCCTTTGTTCTCCAGGTGGGTGTCTGATTTCCACCACTTGGACTTCTTTTCCTTGAAACTTGACTTGTTTTCCCTTGTTCTCCAGGTGGGATCCTGATTGCTGACCTTGAACCATCTTCTTTTGAACGTTGCTGCTTTTCTTTCATTCTTCGGGAGGGTGCTTGATTGCCAACATTTGAACTACTTTTCCTTCGAAACTTGGCTCATTTTCCCTTGTTCTCCAGGTGGATTCCTGATTGTTAAACTTGAACTGCTTTCCTTTGAATATTGTTGTTTTCTCTTTGTTTTCCAGACGGGTGCCTGATTTTAACAAAACAGACAAAACAAAAGAAATTTTTCTTGTTACCCGATTTAAAAGCTAACTCTCATTATCCTTGAGGGTCCTAAAAATTAAAATAAAATATCATCTTAAGAGTGAAAACTTCAAAGCTAAATCCAACTTCCTAAAGGTGAAGCTTATGCTAAATCTCATTATATAATGGAGGTCCTAAAACTAAGTCCCATTATTCAGGAGGGTCCTGAAAATTTCCTATTGAATCTCATCCTAAGAAAGAAAACTTTGAAACCAACTTATATTCCTCAAAGTAGAGCTTTATTCTAGAACTTGTTACTCATGAATGTTTTGAATTTTAGCTGGGTCCCATTGTTCAAAAGGGTCCTGATAACTTTAAATTAAATCCCATTATCCAGGCAGGTCCTAAGAATTCACGGTCGAACCTGTCCTGTACATGCTTTCTCACGGATGGTTCCTCCGGAATAAATGAGATCTCCTGCCCCTGTTTCAATCAAAGAAAACTTTATAAGTTTGAAAAATGTGGTGGTTAGTGTGTGGCATTCTTTGATGAATGTGTCCTTCTTACTATCGTTGTTTGTTCTAACTAGATGCTTTGAACTGGCCAAGAATTTGCTTGACTTTCTAGCTGAATCTCAACCACAAGACCCTGAATGACCCGAGTGCTCTACACCCAAATGATTGCTTTACATTTTTGACCTTTTTACCTGAACCTCTGTATCTCCCACAAGATTCCCAAACCATTCACCCAATGGAGCCTCCACTAACACCTTATCTTCACTTTACATCATGTTATCTCTGGTATATTTTGGACGCACTTTGCTTTGTGCAATTTGAAAGTTGGTAGTAAGCTTTGAAATCCTTTCTCACTTACTTAAATAAGACTGACATTGAAAAGACCTTAGAGAAATAAACCCAAAAGAAATGAAATGTAATGACTTCGAGAGTTAGGAATAAAGAAGAAAATCCAAAACTGGATGATTATTTGAGGGAGAAAAGGAAAAGAGACTTATCTTAGTGGAACAGCTGGCACCAATGATAATGACATGCATTTCGGATTAATCATCCTAGCCTACAATCAATCACCTTTCAGTTATCATACTTCATGTCTCGGGGTTTTCATAACCCAATCTCTTCGCCAAGTCACTGACTTTGTTCGGCTTGTAGTGCCCTGAAGGGTTTTCACCAACAAACCGCTCTCATTTGTTCATCTCTCAGCTGTCATGACCTTATGGTGCCTGTGAGGGCTTTCACCAATAAGTCCCTCTCATGTTTTATTTCTCCCAGCTTTCTGTCACCTTACGGTGCCCATGAGGGTTTTCATCAATAAGACTCTCTCATTTTTCATTTTTCATTTTTCTTGCTTAGACCAAAGTGTTGCCCTTGATATGAATCACATCTCGACTTGCTTGACTTAGCATCTCTCAAATACTGATCGGAAGGTCTTTCTTTGGGCCGTAATATGGGCTTTTGGATAAGTTTAGAAAGAAAGGATATCACAAAGGCTCAAATGGGCGTGAATGGGTCAAAATTACAACTTTTGGAATCAGATCTCTTGCAACAACCACAACTTCTGCCCCAGTTTCTTTGATTTGGGACTTTTAAATTTTTATTTTGATAGGACCGAGCTGTGGTGCTACCTACGTATCCTTAAAAGGAATCAGGTTGAACGTAGTTCATGCATAGGAATTGCTTTGTGTTGTTGTTACTTTTCTCTTTTCTTTTTCTTTCTCTCTTTTTCCTTTTTTCTCTTTTTTCCCTTATTTTCTTTTTTCCTTCTCTTTTTCTTTTTTTCACTCTTTTCATTCTTTTCTTTCTCTTTTCTCTTTTCTTCTTTACTTTCTCTTTTTTCCTTTTCATTTTTTTTTCATTTTTCCCTTTCTCTTTTCTTCTCATTTCCTTTCTCCCTTCTTCATTTACCATTTGCCTCTGTGTTTCTGAACTTTGCTATTGATTCCAAAAGGGGGTATAAATGAAAATAAATAAGGCTCAAGGAGGTAACAAAGGATAAAGTATTTAGATAGCAGAATAAAATGTCCTCGTCAATCCAATCTTCAAATATGCCAAGTACAAATAAACATAATTTAACCCAAAGAAATCATACATAATATCCTTTGAATGCATCAGAATTGATAGCCATAACTACATATTTGTCTTCTATATTTGTTGAATACGAAGCACCATTAGAAAACACTCTCGTTACGATGAACGACCCTTGACAATTTAGGGCGAACTTGCCTTTTTCTTCAACCTGATGTGGAAGGATACATTTCGACACTTGCCGACCCACTTCAAATTTTAGGGGATGCATATTTTTGTTGTATGCTCTCGACATTCTCTTTTGATACAACTGGCCATGATACACTGCTTCTAGTATTTTCTCGTCAATCATACTTAATTGCTCCAAACGGGTTTTGACCCACTCATCATCATCAATTTCAGCGTCAATAATAATCCATATGGATAGAATTTCAGTTTCTGCGGGTATCACTGCTTCGGTGCCATATACCAACAAATAAGGAGTTGCACATATTGAAGTGCGAATAGTAGTGCAATAACCCAATAAAGAAAAGGGCAACTTCTCATGCCACTGCCTGGAACCTTGCACCATTTTCTGAAGCATATTCTTTATGCTCTTGTTGGCTGCCTCGGCTACTCCATTATGCTTGGGGAAGTATGGGTGGAACTTCGATGAGTAATCTTAAACTGTTAAGACACTTCTTTCATCAGATGACTGTTCATATTAGCACCATTATCTGTGATGATCACCTTTGGGATTTCGAACTGAAAAATGATATTTGAATGAATAAAATCAACCACCGCCTTCTTGGTCATGAATTTGAAATTTTTAGCTTCAACCCACTTGGTGGAATAATCAACGACCATCAGAATGAACCCGTGCACATTGGATGCTGCTAGCTCAATTGGTCCGATGAGATCCGTACCCCACGAAACAACAGGCTATGGTGCAGACATTATGTGCAATTCAGATAGAGAAGAATGAATCAAATCTCAGTGTACTTAGAATTGATTACACTCACGCATAAAATTGATGCAATCTCACTCCATGGTGAGCCAATAATAACATGCTCAAAGAATTTTTCCTTGCCAGAACATACCCACCCATATGCGGCCCGCAGACTCCTGTATGCAATTCGGTCATCATAGTCGTGGATTGTCTAGCATCTATGCATCTCAACAATCCAAGATATGGAGTTATTTTGAACAAAACTCCTCCACTGAAGAAAAATCCACTTGCCAAACATTGAATTGTTCTCTTGATCCCTTGTGGATTGTACCAGATATACCCCCATCCTGATATACTCCCTGATGTCATGGAACCACGGTTCACCATCAAGTTCTTCCTCAACCACATTCAGTAGGCATGCTCATCACGAACTTGAATATATAGAGGATCAACATAAGCTTTGTCCGGGTGGTGCATCATTGACGCCAAGGTAGCCAAAGCATCAGCAAACTTATTATGGATTCTTGGAATATGCCTGAACTGTATTGATTCAAATTGTTGACGAAGATCCTGTTAACATTGTCGACACGGTATGAGCTTTAAATCCAGTGTTTCCCATTCTCCTTGAATCTGGTGCACCAGAAGGTCCAAGTTTCCCAAGACCAAGACTTCCTGGACACCCATGTCTAGAGCTAACCTAGAACCCAAAATACATGCTTCGTACTCGGCCATGTTGTTGGTACAATAGAAACGAAGTTGAGCAGTGACAGGGTAACGTTGCCCTATTTCGAAAATAAGTTTAGCTCCTATTCTAATGCCTTTCATGTTCGCAGCCCCAACAAATAAGAGTTTCTAACCAGGATTTTCATCCTTCTCGACCTCATCAATATGCATTACCTTTTCATCAGGAAAGTAAGTCCTCAAGGGTTCATATTCTTCATCCACCGGGTTCTCAGCCAAGTGATCGGCCAAAGCTTGGGCTTTCATCGCCGTTTGAGTCACATATACGATGTCAAACACTGTGAGTAAAATTTTCCACTTTATGAGCCTTCCTGTGGGCATGGGCTTCTGAAATATATACTTTAAATGATCCAAGCGCGAGATGAGGTAAGTAGTGTAGGATGACAAATAATGCTTCAACTTTTGTGCTACCCGAGTCAGGATGCAACATGTCCTCTTGAGGGGGGTATACTTAACCTCATAAGATGTGAACTTATTGTTGAGATAATAGATGGCTTGCTCTTTCCAAGTCAGTGATGTCATGCTGGCCAAACACACAACCAAATGAGTTATCAAGGACTATCAAATAAAGAATCAAAGGTCTCCCGAGTTTCTACGGGACCTACACATGCGGGTTCGACAAATACTCTTTGATCTTATCAAATGATTCCTGACACTCATAAGTCTATTTGATTGTAGCATCCTTCTTTAGCAACTTAAAGATGGGCTCACAATTTGTAGTGAGCTGAGCAATAATCCTGTTGATGTAGTTTAGCCTCCCTAGCAGATTCATCACCTCGGTCTTGTTCTTTGGCGGCGGTAATTCCTGGATAGCTTTGATCTTTGATGGATCCAACTCAATGCCCTACCGATTGACTATGAACCTCAACAGTTTTCCAGATAGAACACCAAATGCACACTTTGCAGGGTTGATCTTAAGATTGTACCTGCGGAGCCTCTGAAAAAACTTTCTCAAATCTCCGACGTGGTCAGACTGTTTCATGGACTTTATGATTATATCATCCACGTAGATCGCAATCTCCTTATGTATAATGTCATGGAATTTGATAGTCATAGCCTCCATGTAAGTTGCTCTAACATTTTTCAAACCAAAAGGCATGACCGGTAGCATTATGTTCCCCACTATGTGATGAATGCCGTCTTTTTCGCATCTTCCTCGTCCATTAAAATCTGATGATAAATTGCATAGCAGTCCACAAAAGCCCCAATATCATGCTTGTCACAATTATCAATCAACATATAGATATCTGGCGGTGGAAAATTATCCTTTGGACTTGCTTTGTTGAGATCGTGGTAATCAACACACACTCTAGTCTTACCATCGTTCTTTGGCGCATGCACAACATTGGCTAACCACGTGGGATACCACGTGACTTGAATGACCTTTGCATCAAGCTGCTTTGTGACTTCTTCTTAATCTTCACATTCATATCAGTTTTAAACTTTCTCAACTTCTGCTTAATGGGAGGGAATGCCATATCAATTGGCAGTTTGTGGACTACCAGATCAGTACTCAAGCCTGTCATGTCATTATACGACCATGCAAAAATATCCTTATATTCAAACAATGCCTTAATTATTTCTTCTCTAACTTGTGGTTCAAGAATGACACTTATCTTAGTTTCTCTGATTATCTAGATCCCCTAGATTGATTGCTTCCATTTCATTCAGATTAGGCTTGGGTTTTTCTTCAAAATGACTTAGCGCCTTACTAATCTTCTCAAATACCTCATCCTCATCATATTTTGATTCATCATCACACTCTATTTCCTGGATTATTATTTCAAAATAAGATTGACTTTTAAGGCTTGACCGAGGATTCCACATGCATGTCATGTCAATTAAACCAACATAAAAAGAATTGTATAGAGAAGAAAAGAAAACAAAAATAAAACTATCAAGAATGATGGAGAAGGGAAATTGCATTTCATTAAAACTAAAGGATAACAGGGTTTGTACATCTACAAGTGGAAAATAAAAATCTGGGTCACAACCCTGGAATAACCCAAATAGAAAGGATAACAAAACAAACTACCAAGACTCTTTCTGAGTAGGGAGAGGAGTAGCCTTCCAATTGTTAAGCTTTACATTCGGCCCGACGAACTGCACGCCCATTTTGATAGAACATTCTCCAACTTCTGCCATGTTCACATCATAAAACAACCTTTCGAACCTTCCAATTAACTCCTCATCAATGTCAAGAATAGAACGTGGAACGGTCGTCACTAGGAATTTCCTAGCATCGGGCTTGACAAAAGACTTGGAGAAACACGGGATAGGCCTCGGAAGTGCCCACGCCTTTTATTTCAACCTTTTAGACCTTTTCACATTTGTCGTTATGGGCTTGAATCCAACGTACCCAAATTTTCAGGGAGGGACACTGGCTGTATGATACCCTGCAAGGATGCACCCAAATCTTTACCTGGTACAAAGCCATTTTTTAGCATTTCAAAGGCCACCATGACGGATGCGGAGGCTATCTTTGGAGTTGGAATACATTTCCCTTCTGGAACCTTCTCGACCAGTACTATTTCCAAAACTATAGACCCAAGGCCCTTCAGCCTCAATGAGCGGGATAGAGGCATCATTGTGAGCATAAAAATTCTCATCACCATGCACGATAATCTCCTATCTGTCCCACCCGAACTTGACCATTTGGTGCAAAGTGTACGGGACTGCATTGGCGACATATATCCAAGGCTGACCTAATAGCAAATTGTAAGAGACGGCTACGTCCAATACCTAGAACTCCATGGTGAATTCCACCGGTCCTATTGTCAATTCAAGAATTATATCATCAACCGAGTCTTTTCCTCCATGTTAAAACCTCGGATGTATATGATGTTTTTGTGAATCCTCTCATCATCAACTTTCGACTTGTTTAGAGTAGATAAAGGGCAGATGTTTGGACTGGAACCATTGTCAACTAATACCCTGGTGACCACAAAATCTTCACATTTTACTGTAAGATAGAGAGCTTTGTTATGTTCAGTACCTTCCACAGGCAACTCATCATCAGAGAAGGTGATCTTGTTCACCTCAAATATCTTGTTGGGGATTTTCTCTAGATGGTTTACTGAAATTTTGTGGGGGACATGAGCTTCATTTAGAATTTTCATCAGGGCCCGATGATGCTCATTTGAGTGGATCAACAATGACAGCAAGGAAATCTGAGCGGGCGTCTTTCTCAACTGCTCCACGATGGAGTAATCTTGTACCTTTATTTTTCTCAAAAACTTCTCCACTCCTTCTTCAATGAGTACTTTCTTTACTAAACTGGATTATCTATGGATGTTTTAGCTTTCTTTAACTCTTTTGGGGCAAAGCATCTCCCCAAACGAGTTAATCCCTAGGCCTCATTGACTTTTTCTTTCACATCATTTCCTTTATAGGTCATTATCAATTGTACATAGGTCCATGGGATAGCCTTAGTGTTGTCTACCGGCAATTGGGTTACAGGCTTGGAGATGACAGGGTCCATACGGGCACCTTCTACAATTATGATAGACTTGTTAGCCAACCCTGGCACAACCACTTTTGACTTATCTTGCTTTGCTACAGTGTCACTTGGGGATATTTTCTTAAATACCGCAGATGGCTCACCGCTTGTCATGCTCAACTTGTTTGCTAATCCTTCAACCAATGGTTTTTTGACTGGCTTGACCTAACTGGACTGAATCATCATCACGAACTGTGAAGGCTTCTTAGGTTTCTCCTCTTGCGTACTATCTCGATTATATCTGATTCCTCATGGGTTGGCAATGGGTTTTGATTGATGTTGGGTGCCTCTGGAGTTTGGACTTCAATTCAGTTTGTGCCGATGAGCTCATGGATGGTTTATTTCAAATGCCAGCAGTTCTCTGTGTCATACCTTGGAGTACTAGAACAACATGTATAGCTCAAGGAGTATCAATATTCTTTGGCGGAGGGTTTGGCAATTTTGACTCAATTGGCCTCGGCATATCCAACTGCCTCAATCTCTATAATAAACTATTATAGGACTCCCCTCACAGGGTGGAAGTTTTCTTTTGCTGCAACTCTTATTTTTGAATGCTGGATTGGGCTAGAAACCTGGGCCGGCAGGGTTTCGATAGGCTCGTCGGGGTGGGTAAGCATTTTATAGAGTTGTATAGGTGTTTTGTGAGGCTGGGGCATGTCATTTCGCGTAGGAATGAGGTTAAGTATGTGTCTGGGTGTGGTGGACAGAAATCTGAAGGTCTGGTGATGAGAAGCAATGTTGGAGTGGATTATATGGGGTTTGCGTGTAGGTTCAGTGACGGGGTCGAGGCTGGGTATAATAGTGTGATGGGCCCTTAGGTCTAAACCATGATCCTAAATCAACCATCGACATATCTTCTTTCCGATCACCCCTCCAGTACCATTCTGAATGGCTTGGGTAGTTTCCTTGATGGTCGCGTAGCTCATGATTTCGCTTGACTTAAGCCATTCTTCCACTATGCCACCCATCTTCACTACCTCGTTGAAAGATTTGTTAAAGGCCGATATCCGATTGCCAAAGTAAGTAGCCTCCAGAGCCTACAGAAGGTACTCTACCATTTTGCTCTCCTCCATTAAGGGGTTAACTTTTTTTGCTTGTTCTCTACAGCAAAAACCGTATTCCCTGAAACTTTCACTAGGCTTCTTCTCAATCTTAGTCAGAGACAAATGATCTGGAACAATCTCAATGTTGTATTGGAAATGATAAACAAATGCTTGGGCCAAATCATTCCAGGTATACCATCTGCTATGATCTTGACGAGTGTACCGCTCCAAGCCTGCGCCACTCAGACTCTGGCTAAAGTATGCCATCAACAACTCATTTTTCCCACCGGCTCCTCGAATTTTACTGCAGAATCCCCTTAACTAGGCCACCGGGTCTCCATGCCAGTCATATAAATCAAACTTCGGCATCTTAAACCCTGCATGCAACTGAACATCAGGAAATAGACAAAAATCATTTTAGGCTACGTGCACCTAGCCTCCCAATCCCTGCATGTTTCAAAATGATTGTTCCAGTCTTCTTACGTTTCTTAACATCTCCTCCTACTCTAGATTTCTAGGTGGTTTCTCAGTCTCAACTGGGAGGTCAAGACGAGGAGTGTAAGAGTAATGTTCTGGCGTTGAAAGTAGGCTAAAAGGGATAGAATTGGTTAACTTGGGTCTGGAATAAGGGCTCACTGGAAGATCAATAGAGTGTAGTGGGTGGGGGTACCACGAAAACAGGGTTGGCTGGTAGAGGGTGTATAGGATTGGTTTAGGTGGTGGTGCTTGTGGGGCCTGGGAAGTGGTGCCTTGGTAGTGGTGGTAATGGAGGAAGCCTGGAGATGAATCAACAGTGGGAGGTTCTTGGGATCCAGTGACGGGACAAAGGCAGAGTTGGGGGTATGATAATGGTGGATACCCTTTCATCCATGCATGGTATATCTCTGCCATTTGGTGTTTCAGCTTATGTAATTCCTCTTTTAGATTAACATCAGACTCTTCTCCCTCCCTTGATGGATCAATAACACTTGCATCCAGTTCTTTGCCAGCCATGATTAACTTGTCTTTGGACCGGGTGATGTGCGGGTGGGTTGCCAAAAGGCCAAACAAAGTAAGCAAACTTGATGACAACAAGAAACTTATTAGTCATTAAGAGCTTCAGCAGATAGGTAACCGCACGTTGGGGATGCAATGCACCTAAGCAGCTAACCATTTCTATTATGCATTTGAACGACTTCTTGTGTCATCCCGGCTTTCACTAATTTCCATTTTGCAATTTCTTTCACTCTCTCTTTTTTTCATTCTTGCTTTTCTCTACTTGGTTCTTGTTTTTTTATTCCTTTTATTCTCTCATTTCCCCCTCTCTTGTTTTGCCATTATTTATTTCCCACGGTTTTTTTGTTTTCTCTCTCTCTTTTCATACTATTATGATCGAATCCTATGGGGATTGCCTAGGTATCATGACGCAACATGAATCATACCAAGCGTAGTTCTGGAAGTAAGTGTAAAAGAAAATAAAGATACATTTTTTTAGGTTTTCATTTTTTCATAAAATAAAATAAAAGCAAAACATCCTTGTTACAACGACTTCTCCTACAAAATTTAATCATAAAAACAAACAGAGTCGAAAAGGTGGACTAATACACTCCAACAGAAAAATGAAAATACAGACTCGAAAATGGTCTAATAGACTTTGGAAGAAATATGAAAATATAGACTCGAATGAAAATCATGAATACATAAGTGCCTCAATTACTGCTCCTGGGGCCCGCAGGACATCAGTCGGTCTCGCTGCGGGCCTATGCGCCATATCTTCTTGAAGGAGAAATAGGTCATCCATGATCTGTCAGACAAAAATTAAAATGAAAGCAAAGATTATGGACCTGGTCATGTCCTCTCATCCTTGCACCTCATCACAATATAGTCTACAATTCTCCTAACCCTTTCTCTAATAATAACCTTCTCTTGTAGCAATGGTCCAATCTACTGAAATCTGGCCCCCAAAATTTGTTCGACTGTATGATTTTGCTCTTGAAGCTGCTGCAGGTTTTTTTCTAGATGCGACATCAGTGTATAGCAGTGTTCTCTTTCTACTTTGAAGCTCTTTATTTGTTTAGCCATCTCGTTCTCGAGGGTAGTTATTTTTTCTTTAAGTTGGTGGCTTCTCCCTTATATTTCCTTTTTAATTGCCAGACAAACTCTGCTTGTCCCTCTACATTCTTTGTTAGTTGTGCTCAGACTCTCACCAGTTTACCCTCGGATTTTTCCAAATCATCCTTGCACTCAGCTATTTTGCTCCTAATACCATTTATGAGTCTTCCATCCTTTCGGCTCCTTTCCTGATTCTCAGCAGCTATCTTCATTTTTTGGATTTGGGATCGAAGGGCTTTATTTTCTTGGGCCAATTTCTTCCTCTCCCCTTCATATGCAGTGGCCTGTACACTTTTGTCAATTTAAGGTCACGGATTTGCCCCTCCAATTTTCTTATTGTGGCTCTGTAGCTTGCCTCTTTTGCCAACCATTTCTATTGCTCATGTGCCCCATCAATAAATTGTTAGACATTGGGACTTTTAGCGGGCCGTTCGAGATCTTGATGGACTTGAGACCTTTTACCGTGCCAAGTTGTGTAACTCGTCTATAACTCGCCTTTGGACAGATCCCGTACCTAATTCTTTGGCTCTAGGAACCTACATTAATGCCAAAATCGACGCACCTTTTCTTCCGAGAAAATAGGTTTTGGTCCTAGTTCGATGACCTATCGACTCAAATCCTCATCTTGTGGGATAGTCTGGTACCTGCCTAGCTGGCGTAGAACTCTGTGTGGGCCATAAGGTTGAATGCTCCGGAGACCCATCAATAGAAGAAAACATACTTCGGGCGACATGTAAATGACTTCACTGACCGAGAGCCACCCAAATGTCCACTCAATTTTGCTTGCAGTTAGGGAACTCAAATGTGTGAACCATCCTTCCATACCTTCAGGAAACTCATGGCCCTCCACCTTGTTTTCATGTTTTTAATGCATTTAGGACCAGTTATACTGCAACTCATGTACCTCGGATGGTGGAAGAGGTGTTCTTACATCCAGAGTTGTAGATGCATATTGCACCCTTCAAAAAACTTTCCTTCTTCTCGGCAAATACATAGAGCTCGGTAAATCTCCGTTAAGATCATCGGTACTATGGTGCCATTAGCCCTTTTAGTCATGAAGCCGGTTATTCCCACAAGCCCCAACTCTATCTTTCCATCCTTTCTTGGGCAAATTAAGACGCCCAAGAATGCCACAATAATAGTCAGTCCTCGCCGAGCTTTCCATTTATCTTTGTTCCCCGAATGAGTTAAACCGGAATCTGGGATCTCAAAACCGTGGGGATTCCCGTAACGTCGGTACAAGAAGTAGAATGTGCAAAATCCCTTAGCCAAATTTCTGTCTCTAACTTCCCGACTGATGCTTAAAAGATCCAAAAACTTATGAGGAGTCACCACTCTAAGTGCCACTGCGTATTGATTTATGAGATTCCCACTAAAACTAACGTAGACCTCCATTTCCTCAAGCGTAAGGGTTAGCTAAAAATCGAAAAAATGGAATACATTATGCGCTGGGTCCCAAAAGGGTATCAAATCCTCAATTATATCTGTCCTAGGCTTAATCTTTAGAAGACCAATAAGACCGCCCAAAGCTTTTATCACAACATCTCTGTTGACTTCTCCTAAATGATTCCACCACATGTGGAGTTCCAACGGGATTTCCTCAAAGACTGTGAAAGATTCATTTTCAATCATGCTCATCCTACGCATTTAAATATAGTGATTGATTAAAAGACCGTGATTTTATTTTGACTCAAGAGAAAATTACCAATTTTTGAAAGTTGCAATTTAAAATAAAACACTTTTGCGAATGCAGTCCTTCAGCACCTCACGAAAGAAGATTTTAGGGTTGTACTTGCTAATTAATCACAAAATTTAAAATAGGATCTTAGGTGGCGATTCTTGCAAAAACAGCTTTCTGGCGCCTTTTGGGGAATTTTGGCTATTTTGGACAAGAACGGTACTACCTATATTATTTATGACAAAATAACTACACTTCATATATTTCTAGTTTTCTTTTTTGCAAAAATAGTGTTGGACCCCATGAGGGTCGCCTACGTATCCCACATCCGGTGAGAATCAGACTTGTGTAGTTCGGTCTGTAGAAAATCATTCTATCCATGATATGTGCGCTTTGGTTGTATTAGCATGATTTTCAGGTATAGGTTTTGATGAATGACAAACAATGAAGTCAAGTGTCAAACAACGTTATTATATGACAAACAATCAAGATTGAATGCGGAGAAGCATATTGATGAATGGATTTCATAGACAAGCCAAAGACGAGCTCAAAAGTTCAAGACCGAAGACCCAAGGCGTAGGTCGTTAGGTAGAACCAATGTAAGAGCAACGTTTAAGTTATCTCGTCTTTTGGCTCAACATAGGTCATCATAAATATGCACAAAATTATTTTATCAAATCATATTTATCATAAACATATTTCAAATACTTCAAACAAAATGATTTTAACGTTTTCTTTTTTAACCAAAATGGTTTTTGAAGTAAGTTTTCAATTCTGGACAGCATAGCCAGATAATCGATTATCCATATGCTGATAATCGATTATGCTGAATTTCCAGATTAAACTGGAAATTCCGCAAGGCAGAATAATCGATTATCTAAAAGAGCATAATCGATTATTCTCTGACCGTTGCCAATGTTTTTGAACGACAGGCAGATAATCGATTATCAAAATCCAATAATCGATTATCTAGCATAAAATCAGCTTCTGATCTTTGAACGTTAAAGCCAATAATCGATTATCTTGCATAAAATCAGCATAATTGATTGTCAAATAAGCAACGGACATACAACTTATAACACCTATAAATAGAGGTCTTTTGAGCTGATTTGAAACACACAACACCTCTCATTGTTCATATACATATTGATATTATTTGTGCATCATTTTAGAGCTTTTGTTGAGCCATTTGAGAGACAACTTTGAGTTGTTCATAGAGCTAATATTGTATCTCTTTATCTACTCTTACTAGAGAGTTCTTGTTGTACAACAAAAAGGTGTTTGAGAAGACCATATCTTCTCATTGATTGTCGGGTGTGCTAAGTACCCTCAATCTTAGTGTGTGAAGTCTTGTGGTGCGGTATCCACGAGCAAGGTGAAGTCTTGAGGTGAGGTATCCTCGAGCAAGTTGAAGTCTTGTAGAGTGTACATCTACGAGCAAGTGTAACAGTTTGTTAGGCACCCATAAGCTTAACGGAGTTAGTGGAATCTCGAGAGAGTCTCTCGGGGACTGGACTAACCACTCGTTGTGGTGAACCAGGATAAATTCGGTGTGTTCTTTCCTTAATCTTTTAATTACTGCATTTACTTTACTCCTGCAATTTTAATTCCGCAATATTTATCAATATTCTCGTGCCGCACTATTCACCCCCCTCTAGTGACGGGCATAAATCCTAACACGGTCAAATTTGACGCAACAGAAAACATAAACATTTGAAATAGCTTTTATTCCAAAAATTTTGGCAGAGTTTCGGATATTTTAGGCACTAAGTTTTTCACATGTGGGTAATTTCCTCTCTAACCTCAATTTGTTTTCTTCTAAATTTTTCTCCCCTATTTTGGAAGCCGGTCAACATGCAATTAAAGTCAAACAAATGTGCAAGTAGCAAGCAAAATTGCATTAGGATGGTCTTTTGATTTTGGCTACATCTGTCCTAGACGGACCCAACCCCTATGTTGAGTCCCTAAAGTCAAATGCACGTGATGCAAACAAACATTCCTACTAGGGATCCGGCATGAGGCTATGTTATACTAGGTTTAAAAACCTGGATTTATTTGTTCTAAACCTGGATTACACAAACGGGAAGCTCGAGCCGAAAGGGGCAGCTTACCGGGAATACAGAAGCTACACCGGCTTTATAACTTGTCCAAGTCTCCTTCTAAAATTGGGATATGACATTAACAAAAAAGAAGCTACACGAAGTGCACCCTTCCCAGATGATTTAGAAGACTCAAAGAGAGGGTTTCGTACCAAATTATATACAGTTCACCAATATCAAAGCGGTAAAGAGCGGTAATTAGCACATTAGGCTCACATATAAGTATCAGATATTAAATAAAATCACACTATAATAGTTAGTCTAAGCTCGAATTCTGAACCGTGAACTAAAGATTATGGGTTCTTGTCCCTAACAGAGTCGCCAGAGCTGTCACACCTCATTTTTCCTACCACTGGAAGGCGTATAAGGGAGTTTGTCCAATTTAAGTGACAATCGAAACGAGATTATTTTATTTATTCAAAATCTCCACTTAGGATAATTTATGGTGTGCCAAGTCACCGGTTCAAATCCCGAATCGAGGAAAGATTGATTCTATTTTATAGTCCGCGAATACAGAAATACCAGTAAGAAATTCTGTAAACCCGGGAGAAGGTTTTAGGCATTCCCGGGTTTCGTGGCTCTATCCCGGTCGCTCAACTATTGTTATTGGCCTAATAACCTGGTTTTAAACACTTTTAAATCTATGTGCACTTTTTAACTTTATAACCTGTTTTATTTGTTTAAAGAATTAATTCAGGGTTGCTTAAAACATGTCACAAGCCACAATACATGAAATCCACCCGTGATTCACGAGACATTCTATATAACCTTGTCGGTAATTAGAATCGGGTCACATGAAATGTACACCCGGATTTTAGCATTAGATGTGATAATTATATATTAACGTGCCTAAAACAAACTACGGGATTTATTTTAGTATCTAAGCTATAAAAACGAGGGTCATATGTGATTTAATTAATCTGGCACACCTCAAATTATTAAAGGGAAAGCATTCAAACTACATGAACTACGATTAATCACGCATCATCAAAGTTAACTCAAAGTTTGATGGCAAAATAAATTACAACTGAAGCATTTGAAATTAATACGTGCTTCTAACTTTCTGAAACATTGGGCCAAATAAAAAGAACATGTCATGTTATTATTTTTAAAAAGCTGATCCTTGAAAGCTATTGGGCACAAAAACAAGCCCACAAACAATAGAGCCAAAGACGGGCACTCCCCAGGCCTGGCTCGGATCAGCCTGTCCATTTGACTGGGATTGGGCCCAAAGGGATCTTTACTGACCCAATAGCGACAAAATGTCATCTTTAACCAATTGACAACTAGGCAACCAAACTTCACAATAACAGTCCCAAAAGGGCAACACATCAATGGAAGAATTTTACTTAGATTGAAATATAACATAATAAACAAGGGAAACCTAAATCTAACTGCTTTCATGGCATATCCTTTCACACATTACCATACCTCAATCAAATAACTAGGAAATAAACTTGAATTTATTACTTCTAGAGTTAATAGATTCCATACAATCATAGCTAAATAGATAAGCAAATCATAGCCTCATGCAAGCAGAACACCAAAGAAACCAAGAACTTCGAATCAAATATCCAAAAACGAAACACACATACACAAATGAACTTCCCAGACTGTCAGATTTCAGTTCATGCTTGGAAGGAAATCATGCAGTCAAGCTAAAATTAAAAGAAACTTCTTAGAATAAGGTCGATGTGAAAAATGGGACAACTAGTGCATACATTTTAAGTTGAACTATAACATGCTGAGAAAAAGATAAGAAAAGGGGGGGGGGGGGGGAAGCAAAATAACAAGACAAAAGAAACATCAGAGTCCATATATCAGTCCACATTTCACATGATATTTTGGCATGATATCAACATATGTACAAAGCTTCATGTATTTGACTCAAATAATCGAAAGGTGTTCATCAGTACATACCTGTTACAACAAAGATAAACAAAGAGCTTTGAGAACCAACTTAAAGCAAAACTAAGATAACAGGTGCATCAGTAGAGATCAACAATGAAAAGCAAAATCAAACATCTTCAGAATCCAGCAATTTCAGCTTAGAAATTTAGAAAATCCTCAAAGAATACCACTTCCAAACTTGTTTTCAAGAAAAAGAAAAATCTGGCTCAAAAAAATATTAGACAATTCCTGCCGTTTTTCCTATTTTTTTCATGCTCTGAATTCTTGCCCTCAAATTCAAGTAAATGAGGCTCTTATAGAGGGAATTTAGGGCAACAGAGAGTGATTTTTCTTTTCTTTATTAGCCCTCCCCAATTTCTCTTTTTTGGTCAAATCAGACCTTATATTCACGCATGTTTATTAATCCACCCAATTCCCACCTTTCTAAAAAATTCCTAGGTAGTTAGGAAAGATTCCTTCAAGTTGAAATCCCCAAATTAACCTCCTTGTGCTTAAGAATTTCCTCAGAACCAAACCTGATTCTAGGCTCAAAACAACTGAAATTGTCGGGCATGCCTATTACACAAACAGGCCTAACCTTGAACCAAATCAAACGGACTCATTAGTTGGCCCAAAAATCAGCGTATAATTATACTAATCCAACATATGCATTTAACTAATTAATCATGCAAATTACCCTAATAATCTATCTTAGTTGAACTAATCAAAATAATTATTAACAATTAAATGAGGATTCAACAACAGATAAAGAAACATGTAAAAGGGAAAGAAAAGTACACTAATTTAGCCGGACATGAATGAACAAACACAACTAATCGACAAACTATGAAGGCGACAAAACTTGGTTGGTTAATGGTAACTTGGCCAGAATCTGATGACTTTGAAATGGATCAAAACTAATGCAAAACAATTGCTCTTATTAAGAGCAATCAATTCAAATAAGTCTTGACCCAATCAAACAAAATGCCCCAAGCAATTTGCTCAAGATCGAACTAGGATTTCTTTCGGGCGCTTAGATCTAAAATTCGCTGATTTTAGTGGGGTTTCTAATGTAATTGAAAGGAAATGTGAGAAGAGGGAAGTGTGGGGTTGTCTGGTTAGAATATGGGGGTGTTGGCATCGATGACCGGTGGGGTTTTGGGATTTAAGGGCGGATAGGGTTAAGATGGTGGTGAAGGAGACGAATTGGGGGGGGGGGGGGTTCGAATGGGGTATAGGGGTTGTTAGGACAATTAAATATAAATGAAGCTTCAGTTTCCAACTGTTTGATCAATGGAGATCAACGGCTGTGGTTAAACACCTCCGAAACGGCAAGGTTACCATGTTGCTCCTGGGGCAGAACATGGGTCTTTTGGGCTCAAACATTGATTTTGTCCCAATTACTTAAACCAGCCCCTTTTTCTTTCTTTCTTTAAATCCTTTTCCCTTTTATTCTTTTCTTTTTCTTAATTAATAACTATCCAAAATTAAACGCTAAATTAATCTAATGTAAATCAAACTAAATATCAAATTATAAAATATTATTTCAATCCTAAGTTAAAAGAGAAAAGTCAACAATCTAAAAAGTAAAATTTTAAAGTGGCCTTTTTGTGATTTTCATATTTTTAGTAAAAGAAATAATTACTAATTAATTCTAAAAATATAAAAACAAATATAAATGCAATGCATGATATTTTTTGGTATTTTTCATGATCTTTAATGAAAATTAAATGTGCACAAAAATGCAAACAATTAACAAAAACTCTATGCAAAATCTATAAAATTGCAAATAATGGGTAAAACTTATTTTATTGAATTTTATAGGAGTAATTCGTATAGGGAAAAAATCATGTGCTCACACACCGGGCTGCTCTTTCTTTCTGTAACTTTTCTCAAATGTATGTTGTGCAAACATGTTAGAAAGACATTTGTATGTCTGATTATTTTTACAGGAAAACAGTGGTGATATGAAATACAATATTATCAATAATCTAAAATGCTTTAATTTGAGCTCCAAAGAAGATGAAATTTCATATTTAAACAACAAAATCAGATCATTATACCCCAAAAAATATGTAACAGATCCTTCCTGTGTTATTCATACAAAACAATAGAAAAAATATTTGTCTTAGTCTGCCCATATCTTATGAAAGGCTCGCTCACTACTAGAAAATTAACAAGTCCAAGTTTGTTCAAATTTGTAGCACTGATGGAGCTAACAATGAAAAAAACAATCTAGAGAGTAGAGAGATCCATAATTCACAATGGAATCGTGCACATTATCATGTGGAATCGCCGAGGTGCTAATAATAAAGGTAGAGCTAGTATCAAACATGTGCTAGCGGCCATATTGGAGATTGTGCTACAAGATAATTGTGGGATTCTACAAGACTTTGGTTTTCACTAACCTAGCAAATGCAAGTTCACCATATTTGGAGGTAAGCTCAGATACACTTGTTTATCATACCCAAGTTTGACACCAACAAGTACTATATATATACACTAGTCATACATGACCTTTCGCCTTTTTTCTCTCTTATCTCTCTAAAAATAAAACCCCAACGGGTATATTATAAACCATTGCCTCCTTCACACGCCATCTGATTGACCCACCGAACGGTGCTGCTTCGGCGTGTCTGGAAGGTCAATCGACTCCAAACAACATGGCAAACCAGCCCTCTTATCCAATTGACACAAAATTGTCCTGTGCTACAAAGGTCATCTCTTTCTCGAGTACTCCGACTTCTTCAAATCGCCATGGCAGAAAGTTTGTCATAGGGATTCACACCATGCACAACAGAATGCTGGTGGTTCTATTCAAAGCAACAGATTACTATGGTGTTATGGCTGAAGAGTGCAAACTCACAGTTGTTGGGAGATTCCTCAAACCAAGGCCCCAAATTGACAAAATTAGGACAAAATTCAAAAACTTAATATCGATTAAGGGCTCTGTCAAGATTGGAGTCTACGATATGTACAATGTGTTCCTTGATTTCACTAATGAAGAATATTTTAATTCTACTTGGTTTAAAAGAGTTATTGAAATTGAAGGGCAGCAAATGTGGCTTAAAAAACGATCGCCGGATTTCAAGCCGGGGGAGGACTTGCCTATCGCTCCGATATGGGTTCTTATTCCTGATTACCTTTTCATATGCACACTTGGAATTATATTAAATAAGTGGTGAGTGCAATTGGTACTCCCCTTGAAATTCACTTATCTACTAAAGGAAGAGCAACGACTAGTATGGCCAAAGTAAAAGTGGAAATCAATTTGCTTAAGCACCAACCGAAATCTGTCTATGTTGGTCAAATATATGACAATTCCCCTCAAAAAATATTTGTGCGAAAATTGAATTGGAGGGTGTCCCTAAATACTGCAAAATTCTGTCAAAAGTTAGGGCATAATATGGTAAATTGTAGAGCTCTAGAAAGGAAAAAAACCGCTAAAAACGGGGAGTTAGAGGCGCAAAATAATGTTGAAAATCAAGATGAGGATAAAGGGCATTTGATGATCAATAATCTGGTGCTAAACTAAATAACGAAAATAGGGGAACTGAGTCTACTAAATCTAGAACTGTTGTTAACTAAGGTTGTATTTTGTCCCGGGCCTAAACGGGCTTCGCGGATCGGGCTTCGTGGGCCTGGGCTTTGGCGGTCCCGGGCTTCGTGGGCTCAATGGGTGAGACCAGTCCGTGACGGGCCTAAGCCCATGTGGTCTTAGGCTTAGCGGGCCGAGCTTCGTGGGCTTGGCGTGCTTTTTGTAATTTTTTTTTGTTTAAGGCAATATCTTGTATAGTAGTTATTAGTATAATATATAATATCCTAGTATAAAATATATTTATAGTATACTAGTTATTACTATAGTATATATAATATATATTTCATTGTATATTGTATTGTAGTAATTAGTATATATTTTATGTTATGTATATATATATATATATATATATATATATATATATATATATATATATATAATCCCTTATATATTTTCTTGTAGTGTATATATTATGTCTTATATATATATATATATATATATATATATATATATATATATATATATATATATATATATATATATATATATATATATATAATCCCTTATATATTTTCTTGTAGTGTATATATTATGTCTTATATATACATATTATAACTTATATAGTTATATATTTTGTTGTAGTATATATATATATATATATATATATATATATATATATATATATATATATATATATATATATATATTCCCTTATATATTTTCTTGTAGTATATACTGTATGTTATATATATATATATATTCTCTTATATATTTTCTTGTAGTGTATATATTATGTCATATGTATACATATTATAACTTATATAGTTATATATTTTGTTGTAGTATATATATTGTATCTCTTATGTATATATATTCTCTCATATATATTGTATCTTATGCATATATGTTATTACTTATATATTTTCTTGTAGTTTGAGTCGTATGTTATGTATATATATTCTCGTATATATTTTTTTGTAGTATATATTGTATGTTATATATATATATATATATATATATATATATATATATATATATATATATATATATATATATATATATATATATATATATATATATATATATATATATATATATATTGTAGCTTATAAATAATTCAAAGTAAAGACAAAGAAATATTGAGAAAAAAGATATTCAAGGGTATGTCTTTATTACCAAAAATACCATATCTTTCTTAGTCTTCCTTCCCCCAATGGAATGAGCACAACAAAGTACTAATACCACCATTAAAAGAAAAAAAAAACTAAAAGAAGATGTGCCAAAGTACAAGTTACATCATAATCTACATTGTATCTCTAACAAATCTCATAAATCCGTCAAGGTTGGGAGGAGGTTGTGTTGGTGGTGGTGGAAAAGAAGCTTGTTCATCACCACTTCAGGGAGAAGCCGAATCCTCCGAAGTTCCGCTATCATTTCTTCATAAGCTTCACCTATCGCCGGTTGTGATTTTGCAATTCCAAAGTTTCTTCTTTCCGCGCGGATCCAATCTCTAAAAAGTACCGATTTTTCCAAGCTATCCCTCATTGACGCTCTATGATCACCTATTTGTAGTCGTGCTTGACTGAAAGCGCTCTCTGATGCAACAGTTGAAGCTTGAACTGATAAAATATCCCGATCCATCCTTGCAAGAACCGGAAAATATTTTTCCCTTGACTTTCACCATTCCAAAAGATCAAAAGAGACGTCTGGATTCTTCTTTTCAAGTCCTTGAGACAAATAAACTTGAAGCTCATTTAGATGTGAAGTTTCATCATAATTATTACCTTGAGAACCTCGGAACTCCGTCCAAGATTTAAGAGTTGTTAAGCCCGCATCTCTTCTAGACGATTTGAGCTAGACAAAGTAGGGGTTGGAATATTTGGCCTAGCATGCTCTAAGGCAAGTTGATAAGCATTATCAACTGTTTGGGCATTAATTTTAATTGATGCTTTTGCATTTGTAAGTGTAGCAACTTCATCGTTTGAAAGATCTAAAGCCTTATAAATATTTGAATACCAAAAATGAGGACCTCCCAATTTCATTGTAGGATTTAACATTGCAGCAACACCAAAAATAGGAGGGATAGGGAAAAAATATTTTTTAAATTTTTGTTTCACTTCATTTATAGCAAGTTCATAAATATCCCCACCCTCGCCAAATTCAACAAACAAATCAGCTAGTGCGGCAATATAAACTAAACAGTTTGAAATAGTAGGATAATATTGCCCAGAAAATGCATTTGTAGCAACTTGAAATTTTTTTAAAAAATCTAAAAGAATTTTAACATTCGTCTAATCTTGGATAGTAAGCATTTCATCATCATCCTCACCACCTACCCTAGAAGTAAACGTTGCATTAATTGGGTTTCTATATTCATATGCAACTACTAAACTTCGTACATACAATTCCATCTAGTCAGGCAATGTTTAGGAATATTTCTTTCTCTAAGGCCATATTCATCACATTTTTTAAAATACTCTCTAAGTCTAGTTCTACTGTTTGAATAAAAAAGCCAATTAAGAGCCATTCGAACCTTTTCAATTTCTATGTTCAAAATTCGCATACCATCACCGACAATTAAATGATAAATATGACAAATACATCTAACATGGAAAATATTAGTAAATGCAGGATTTAGTGTTTTTGTAAGCATGCCTATAGCACTAGTGTTACTAGAAGCATTATCCATAGAAATTGCCATTATTTTATCACTAAAGAAAAAATATCTACAAATATCTGAAACAATGCTAGCTATAAACTTACATGTGTGACGTGAATTAATTATTCTATACGCAATTATAAGTTTTTGCATTGTCCAGTCCTCATCTATCCAATGACTTGTATCACAATCATTACCACTTCTACCAATATCAGTAGTAATAGAAATCCGATTAGGTATATGAGTAAATAAATAGTGCAACTATTGCTCATATTCATGTTTGAATTTATAAATATCGCCTTAACTGTTGCGTGAGGCCAACCTTTATAAGTAGGACTAAAAACTCTTCTAATATAATGAACCCAATTAGGATTAGAAGCAAAAGTATAAGGTAAGAACATAACAGTAATCATCTTTGCTAATTCTTCACGATCTCTATTTGGATCGTAATATAAAATACCTCTGGTGATAGTGTTAATTCCTGGTTGAAATAGATTTGAACATGTCCCCTCTTGTTGCGCTTGAAATTGCAAAAATCTAGCCTTATCTCTAGGGTGTGTTTTTATGTGCCTATTCAAACTACCCGTGCCGCTACGGTCTCCAGTAAATTTATGAACCAGTAATTTTCCATAAGTTTTACACTTAGCCTTATTTAGTTCTCTTGCTTGAGTAAAAAAATTCCAAACTAATAATCTTTCTTGACGTTTAGCAGGTTGTCTATTAAAAGTTGGAGTTTCTACAGGTGGATCGGCCGGTGCATTACTTCAGTTATTAGCAGGACTAGTAGGTGTATCATCTAAATCTGGTGCTTGGGTTTCATCATCATCCTCATTTTCCTCTAAGATAGGTTCATTAGGATAAAGAGCATTCATAATTTCATCGTCTAATCTATCACCTACTGCAACATCATGTAGAAATTCACTATCGGTAAATTGAAAACAAGGGTGATCACTATCAAGAATTACAGGAGGAGGAGGACGTCTAGGTTGGACACTACTTTCAACTTGCTTATCTTTTCTCGGTCGGGGAGCCGGGGGAAGGGTAGTATTATGGCCACTACTTTCACCAGTTTTACCTTTTCATTTACCAAACATTTTTTTCAAAGAAAATGTAATATTAATTACAATTATGCAAACTAAACCACACAAAAATATATTATTAAAACGTAAGAGTTGAAACGAGTTTACCGGATTGCCGAACAACTTCTTGAAAATTGAAAATCGTTGAACACTTGAAAACTTCAATTCAACAACTTCACAATTTTTCACGAATTTTCAACAATAAATTAAGCAATTGTAGTAGAAAGATTGAGAGAGATTGAGAGATATTGATATATATTGATAAATTGGTGAATAAAAATTAAAGAATGAGGGGGTATTTATAGTTGACAAATGGGTAAAAGTGTAATTATATAAAGTTTGGGATTAAATTAAAGTTTGGGGGCCAAATGACCATTTTTTAAACCTTCAAACGGTCAAATTGTAGCCCAAACAGCTACTTTAAGAAATCTGCCTGTTGGTTTTTTTAAATAAAAAAAATTTTAAAATTTATCTGTTGGGCCCGCCAAGCCCGGTCCAGGCCCGACTAACGGTCCCGGGCTCACGGTCTAATTCGGAGGGACCGGCCTGTCACGAGCTTCACAATAAAATCAGGCCCAGGACCACCAGGCCCGGCCCACCAGGCCCATTAGGCCCGCGGGCCCGGTCCGATCCGGTTCAGGCCCCGGCCAAAATACAACACTACTGTTAACAATGGGCAAGCTGAAAACACAATAACTCAAAATCAAATGAAGCAAAAGAGTGACATTGATTATGATAAACACCTTCAACAGCAATCAAGCAACATCAAGGAGCGATCTAGGAAAAAAAGCAAATAGAAAAAACTGGCTAAGAAGAAAGCTAAATTTGTTTTCAAACCAATACTCAACTTATCTAATGACACTAACACGAGGAAGAAGCATAACAAAGAGATAAGTTTGGCCCTTCAAAACTGGAATCAGGACAGTAATCCAGATAAGTCTGTGAGGTATCAAGGGCAGTCCAATTATGGTGAAAAAGGGGACCAAGTTAAGGTTTCCAATGATCAGTTTCCTCCTGAACAAATTTAAGCAAGCAGAAGCAGAATCTCTATAACAATACAGTGAAACAAAGGAGAATCCGCATGAGTTCATTCGAGAAAATGATAATGAGAATGAAGATCCTGAAAATAGAAAGATGGAAAAGAGATATTTAAACATGAGTGATTATGTCAATGAGACAACCAGTGTGCCTTCCGAAATTTGAAGCTTGCCTGGGATTGAGATGGTAATTGATCTCAATATGGAATCTAAATCAAAACAAGACAAATATGTTACTAGTGAACAGATAGAAGTGACTTCCCAAAATAGGGTGACAGTAATGGTTCTTGAAGATCAAATACAAGCTGATTCAAATGATGAGTCCTTTCAGATTATACGCTCCAAAGAAAAGAAAAAGAAAAAAGGAAAAAAGAACAAAAGCAAAGATACTACACCTCCTAAAGGAGGACACTCATGCAAATCTAAACTGTTTCCATGATAAGCGTCATTTCTGGAACATTAGGGGAGTAAATACCAAAAAAGCCTTACCAAGGTTTAAAAAAATAATTGATCTCCATCTATAAGGTTGAACTTGTTTCTATTATGGAACCTTTTGACAGTATTAATCATATAGAAAGGTGCAGGAGGTTCCTTGGCTATCAACACTGTATCTCTAACACGAATGGTCATATTTGGATCGTGTGGTCAGGCAACAACATGAATAACTGTATTGAACAAATACGAGCAACAACTTACTATTAAATTGCAATTTGTGGTTGCCAACAGTGATTTATACATCACATCAGTATATGTTAAATGTAATCTTGAAGAAAGGACAGAAATGTGTAGTAGTTTAGAGTTAACCAATATTTAGGTGAATGGTCCATGGTGAATGGGGGGTGATTTAAATACCATTCCAGATCCAGATGAGAAAAAAGGCGGCACACCTCACAGAACGAACAAAAGTCTAGAATTCAGTATTTGCATAGATAACTGTTGTATAATGGACTAGGGTTTTGTTGGTCCAAAATACACATATTGTAACAATTGGGAGCCAAGAAGAAGAATATGGAAGAGATTGAATAAAGTGTTTACCAATGATGATTGGTCCCAGATTTTTCAAAATATATTGTCAGCCACTTGGCTAGAATTAGCTCTAATCATAGACCAATTCTAATTAAATTCAATGACACTAACTATCAGGGGCCTAGATACTTCAAGTTTTTATATTTTTGGACTAACCAACCAACTTTTTTTAGGTAGTTGAAGAAGTCTAGAGGAATCATGTTAATGGAAATCATTTATGGAGACTTCAACAAAATCTTAAAATGCGGAGCAGAAGGCTGACTCAATGGTCTAAAGATGACAATGACAATGTTTTCAACCAAATTCAATACTGGGAAAATAAAATGAAGGACCTTGAACAAATGGATCTCACGAAAGTCATGATACCACTAGAACCGAACTGAACAAAGGTCAAGCTGAGTATGTTCGATGGATGGGTATGTAGGATGACATTCTCATGCATAAAACTAGGGTGAAATGGTTTGAAAAAGGAGATGCCAACACTAATTACTTTCACAACACCATCAGAGAGAGAGGAGAAGGCTTTAAATTCTTAAAATCAAAGACCACAGAGGCCACTGGATTGAAGAGGATGCTAATATTGGCAAGGCAGTTGTCCACCATTTTCAACAATTCTTTAACATCAATCACCAATTCAATGATCAGAATATCATCAATTGTATTCCTTAATGTGTAACTGATGATGACAATGGAAACCTCACTGTCATCCCTGATACAGGAGAGATTAGAGATATTGTTTTCAATATGAGTCCTGACAGTGCAGTTGGACCGGATGGATATAATGAAAAATTCTTTTAATCCTGTTGGGATAAGGAGGATATCACTGAATTTGAGCAAGAAATATTCAATGGTAGGAGGCTCGCTAAATTTTTCTCACATACTTGTTTAGTTCTTATTCCTAAAGTTGACTCTCCCAGTAGTTTCACGGATTTGACCTATTAGTTTGAGTAAGTTTACGGACAAGATTATCTCCAAAATCCTTTCCAGAAGGTTGAACCCTATGCTTGGGAAGCTTATATCCGAGAACTAAAGTGGCTTTGTAAATGGAAGATTGATCACTCAAAACATCCTTTTAGCTTAGGAGATTTCTCAAGACGTGAACAAGAAAAACAGAGGAGGCAATGTTATAATAACACTCGACATGGCAAAAGCTTATGACAAAATCTCCTAGACAATTCTGATGGCAGTTATAAGGAAATTTGGTTTCTCAAAAAATTGGATTGACATGATCTGGGGACTTCTACAAAATATATGTTACTCTATCATTATTAATGGGGCTAGAACTAGATTTTTTACATCTACTCAGGTCCTCAAACAAGGAGATCCCTTATCATCCTTCTTTCTTTATTATTGGAGCTGAGGTTCTCTCTAGATATCTCAATGAACTAAATGATTTTATTGGCTTCACTCAGTTTACCATGGATCATAGAGGTCCAATGATCAATTATTTAGCCTATGCCGATGATATTGTTATATTCTGTGGTGGAAACAACATGACTCTCAAGTTAATCAAAAAGGCTATTGACAAGTATAAAAAGGCTTATGGGCAGAAAGTTAACAATGACAAGAGCTTCTTTACTACATTCCTCACACTTGTGCTGCAAAAATCAGTAGAATTATAAATGCTACCGGTTATATGGATAAGTCCTTCCCTTTCTCCTATCTGGGATGCCCTATATACTTTGGGAGGAAGACTAGCAATCTCTTTGACGGTATGCTCTCTAAAATTATCAAAGAAACTCAATGGATGGAAGGCCAATATGATGTCCTCTGGAGGGAGAATGATTTTGATTAAACATGAAATGCAAACCCTCCCTACATACATTCTATCTGATATGAACCCTCCATAAGGAATTACTAAGATCATAAAGAAACATTTTGCAAACTTCTTCTGGGGTACAAATGAAGGTAAAAACAAATAACATTTGCCTTTGTGGAATAACCTTTGTCTTCCTTAAGATGAGGGAGGAGCTGGTGGTAAAAAAATGAAGGATTTAATAGATACACTTAGCATTAAAAGATGGGGGAGATTCAAAACTCATCCTTCCCTCTAGGCCAACTTTCTCAAGAGTAGATATTACAAAAGAGCTCATCTAGTGAACAAAAGGCTAAATCCAATTGATTCTCATATTTAGAGAAACATGCTCAAAATTAGAGACAAAGAAGATAATAACATTAGATGGGAAATACATAAAGGTAATTGTAGTTTTTGGTGGGATAACTGAACAGGTAAAGGTGCTTTAGCCAATATTTTACAAGGTGGTGGTAGATCTCCTAAAGTACATGTCAAAGACTTCATGAATTAGAATATTGGCAAACTTAATGATCTTCTCCCTGCTCATATTATTGGTGATATTGCTCCCCTGGAAATAGGAGACACAAATGAGGATGACTTCCCTGTTTAGACTAATTCTAATGATGGGAGATTTTCTTCTAACTCAGCATGGCATTCTATTGGATTCAAGAAACAAAAGAATGTTTTCATAAACAAAATCTGGCATAACTCTCCCATTCAAAATGTCCTTTATATCTTGGAGAATTTTCAAAAGCAGACTGCCATTTGATGATGTTATTTGTAGATTTGGTACTGACATTATTTCCAGATGTTCTTTTTGCTCTTCTACGCATGTAAAAATAGTACAACGCATTTTTAATAGTAGTGAAGCTGTCAACTTCATATTGAACAACATAGGAAATGCGTTTGGAATCAAACATCAACATGAGCCTATTATTGCTACCTTCAAAAGATGGTGAGAAACAACTGCCAACAATAAAGTGCATAATTAAATTCTTCAGATAGCTCCCACAAATATATGCTGGGAACTCTAGAAACAAAGGAATGCATACAGATATGGAAGATAGAAGAAGTTTCAGCTGAACACTATGAGACACCAAACCATATGGACTTTGAAAGCAACTATATCCAACATGGTACCTGGTGAATACACTCAGATATGTGATAAAGTTGAGAGAACCAGACCATCCCAAAAATGGATACAAGTTACATGGGAGTTCTCTCTACCTGACACTAGGTTAATACGGATGGAGGTTTCTGCAAAGAAAGTGGTAAGGCAGGCATTGGAGGGGTGGTCAGGAACAACCTGGGGGACTTTATCACGACTTTGTATATTCCTATCAGTTGTGGTAATAATACCATGGCAGAGTCTAAAGCATATGAGTTTGGAGGGAAGTGGTGCTGTCAAAATGGGTGCACTAATTTCTCTGTCTAATTGGACTTAAAGATCATTGTGTTAGTTTATATGAGTCCACCAAACAGTAGAGTACCTGGTCCTCTACGAGATTCTGCTGAGAATGCTAATAAAATTGTAAGTGTAGGCACGTGATTTTTGCCCTATATGAATTATTCCTACAAAATCCCAAGATAATAGATTAGATTTTTATTAATTGTTTATATTATTCTTGCTTGTTTTAGGCTTTATTGTTATATTTTTAGAATTAATTGATAGTTACTTATTTTATAAAAATTAAAAAATCACAAAAAAGCTTCATTTTTACACATTTTCCTTTTATTGAGTTTTCTCTTTAAATTTAGGATTAAGTATCTTTTATAATTTTTATAATTAGTTAATTAGTTTAGTTTTATATTTTTAGATAATTTAGAATTTTAATTAAAAGAAAAAAAACTGAAATAAAAGAAAAAATTGGAAAAGAATTGAAATTATCAGATAAGGAGGGGGAGACGAAAGAGGGACCATGCTTCTTCGGATTGAGAAGGATCCGCCGCATTGGAGAAAAAATGAAGGCCCTCCCTTGCTTTGATCTTCTCCTGGATTTTCTCCTATCTCAACATCAGATCTTAGACCTTAGCAAATAGAGAGAATAGCGTTCCTCTCTTTGGAAAAGGAAATCAGATCCATTTGACCTCTAGAACAGAAGAGGGAACGAAATCAGATCCATTCAAAGCTGAGATTTAGAAAGTCACAAAGAGGAAGTAGGATTTCAAAGCTTGCTCGCGATTTCTGTCGCTTCTGTTTCATGATTTCTGATTTCTTGAGTTGGTTTTGACTGGGGATTGATGTTGCTTCTGTTAACTCTGCTGCTGATTTCCGACTCATCGATTTGGTTTCTATTTGGCTTTTTTGCTCGGACTTAGTTCTAGAGAAATTAGGTATGTTCTGCTACCTCTGTTTTTGATGTTTAAATCTTAAATAAAATTCAGCTTGTTCATATGTTGATTCTGCCCCATTTCCCAGATTTATTATTCGAGATTTGCCTATGTTTCATCTGTTTTCACTCCTACGATGAATTGATAGCTAGTTGGAGCATTTGTCTTTATTCTCCTTTGTAGTATCTTTTATTTATTGTTGGAAACACGATGTTGAGATCTTGAGTACAAATCAGTAACTTCGATTGCTAAACTTGATGAACTTGTTGATATAATGGCTACAAATATATTTGGGTAAAAGGCTTGATGAATGGACATGCTTTTCTACAGCTTTATTTTTTCTTGTTGCTTTTCTCATATAAAAAAAGGAAGGATGTGAGGTTTGTGATTTGGTTTCACGTAGGAGAGTATCAATGAATTGAATTCATGGATTGATATTGGGCTTTATTTGTCTTGTAGTTAAAGGACTTGGTGAAAGTTTAGTTCTGGAAATTGTGAAATACCTTTGTGATTGTGACGGGTTGTGGTGAGTTTTGATTTGATCAATCTGTAGAAAAGGAGTAAAGAAATGTAGCTTGATGGTAAATTGTATATGTTGGAGTATTTCCTTATAGCTGCTGCCTTTATCTTTCGATAAGTCTCTGTTGTGAATTTGGCAAATTGTCTTACAAGTTTATTCATCCTTGTGAATAGTTCCTTTTGAAAAAAAAAAGAAATTACATCAAAAATTACTACAGACTTATCCTTGGGCAGAATGTATAATTTAGGTCTGCATTGATTGTGCTTTTATGAATGAGAGGCGTTTCAACAAAGTATTACCTCATGAGTAGGCAATATTAATGATAGTTGGATAATTCAGGACATATTGATAGATGATTATAGTTGACTCATCAATGTTGAGGGATAAATTCGCCCAGTTTGTGATCAAGTCAAGCTAGCTGAATTCACTGGAACATGATTTGGTAAAAAGGAACTACAATTATCAACATCCCTAGTTTTCTCTAGTTTAGGACAATCATCTAAGAATAATTAGAGGTTTGCCACGCCAAACAAAAATCACAAATTTGTGTGGCCCTCTTTAGTTACTTCATTAAAAAATACTTAGAAATCGGGACATGCCATTTAGCGAATTTTCATGGCCTCCCACAAAGTTATCAACACGTTAGTTGCTTTGGGTGCGTATTTTGATAATCTATCTTCCTAAATTCGGGTGGACATCTATGTGACCCAAATCCAAATCTCAATGGCGTTAAAATATGTCAAAAACCATGGGTGCATTTATGTGACGTGGTTCAAGACGTGTTTTAAAAACGTTGCAAAATTATTTAAAAAATTTAATTTAAAGCGGTAAATAATTTAAAATTGTACTATATGTGGAAACATGTATTAAAATCAGGTAATAGGCTAATTATGATAGTTTAAGCGACCGTTTTAGAACCACGGAATCCGGGGGTGCCTAACACCTTCCCCGGGTTAATAGAATTCCTTATTCAGAATTTCTGGTTCGCAGACTTCAAAAGAAAAGTCAAATTTTCCTCGATTTGGGATTTATAATAAATCGGTGACTTGGTACACCAAATAAACTATCCCAAGTGGCGACTCTGAAAAAATCAAATAAATAATCTCATTTTTAATAATGTCACTTTAATCAGAAAAACTCTCTTATATACGTTTATCCTTCGGGGTAGCCGTGTAAAAAGGAGGTGTGACAGTAAGTAAATAAGGCAGAGGATTTTTACATGGAAAAATCATATATGAAGGGATCAAAAAACCATGACCTACACCCGTATGCTTTCAACTTCACTAACTTGTAAAAACCTATTACAAGCCATTTTGTAATGACTCCATTACAGAGAATTTACTCAACTAATTTGTGGTACTCTTACCACAAGCCATTTTGTAACTCCCTAGTTACAAAGATTTTTAATAACTTGTGATGCTCTTACCATAAGTCACTTTATCACTCTACAGTTACAAAGGCTTTTGCTTATGACTAAACCTAGTCACAACATAAACTCAGGGAGTTTACGGATTTACAAGAGGATTTCTAATAAACGCTTCTAGCTAAGCAATTTAGGAGATATAATAAGTACAATCACAAAGTTACAACTCAACAAGGACAACAACATGCTAACTTTAGGAACTGGTCCGTAGTTGTGTTCAACTTTGTTCAAGCTCGTGAGGTTGATTTTTCTGCTTTTGCAAGAAGCTTGAATGAGAAACTGAAACATTCAAGTGATGTTTCAATATAAACTCATGTTGGTACACCTTGATTATATCACTTGACATGATGTGAGCACTTTAGTTGGTTAGGAATGAGTACGTGCTGGAAATAGTCCAGTGCGGCAGAAATAGTGCAGACAGTCGCTTCATTTCCAGCTATGTCCAACTGACTTTGTACTACTATGTGGGAACCACAAGGATAGCAGGTCCTTGTTTAGTTTCCTAGCTCCTAAAGTTCTAGCAATTCACATTTAGCTGGAATTGGTTAAATGCAATGTAATCCAAGTGAGTCAGGTTCCCTATCTGGTTCTTGACATTAAGTTTGTTTGATCATCAAAACACAAGGCAAAGATATTGAAAACCTATCAATTTTTCCCTTTTTGGTGATGACAAACTTAGCATTGAAAACAAGAATTTAGAGCTCAGAGAACTAGATGTAGTAACATGAGACCACAAGTTCCCCCTGACTCTATGCCCTTTCGGTACACACAGGAGAACACAATTTGTACACAAGTTTCCCCTGACTCTATGGTCATATTATACTATTATTTTTCCCATTTTCGCATCATTAAAAAAATACAAATAGAAGAACATCACAAAGAAGTCCAGCCAAGCTAACTCATGCCACATATGTGCACACAAACGTGATAGAGAATAGAAACACAAAAGCAAAACACAAATATATAAAAGAGGATAGAAGTTATATTGATAAAACTTTAATATGCTTTGTTTAAAAACAAGAGGCAATATTGGGCTGTTAAAATGAGAGCAGTGGTGTTTCATCCCAACCACATAAAAAAAAGAAAACAAAACATCTGCCACGACACTAAAAAACTGAAGAACATTTCCAGAATCTGGTCACTAAAAGGGTACTTAGGGGGCACTAGGAGTAAAGAGCTTGGAAGCTGCAACAAGTTTTTGGAGAACAAGATCTATTCGGGCATTGACCGACTTTTGCTCATTGAGGAGTTCTGCTTTCAAGTTCTCTATTTGCGCCCCGGGATCAGCATTCTCATTTGTCAAACAAGCTACTTCATCATTTGACACCGGAATCCATTGGGCTTGCTGACCTTCCAGGATAGCATTCCCGGCCTTCAACTGATGAATTTCCTCAGTCTCGTACTGTTCTGAGCATTAATAAGTTGTGAGACAGTTGATGTACTTCCTATCTCCCCGCCCCCCAATTCTTTTCTATGCACTCGCATTCTTTTAGAGTTGTCTGTGAGAAAGTCTGTTTCTTAGTTCCCACCTTGCCTGGCCCTAGTGACACTTCAAAGAATTTAAACACTCGCGTAAACAAGAACCAATAGGGAAGGCCATGATTACCATCTTTGAAGGTGGCAATCTTTTGCATGTGTTCAATCATAATAGCAGGAAGAGTCACAGGAGTAAAACTAGCCAGTTGCTCCATCAAGAATAGGTCAGACTTAGAAGTCACTGACCTTCTCTGAGCTCGAGTCAATAGAACTTTGTTAACTAATTTGAACAACAGCTGATAGACAGGGAGTAGTTCTTTCTTATGGATTTGGCGCCGTTTCTGGTTTGCATTGTCTTTTACCATGGCATTTCTGATGTTAAACTGACACATTCTTTACATTGGACACACCTGCCGTAGGAACTTTAAGAATCACTCCAAGTAACTTTATATCGAACACAATGTCCACTCCATTCATCAAATCACAGATGTGGTTTGTCTCAATCAGAACGAGGCTAGCAAAGAAGCTTTGCACCTCATCCTCATATACCTTAGGCGCATCTATTTGGAATAAATGCACCCAGTGTTGAAACTCAACAATTTTCAGAATTTGGCGCATACCAGCTAACTCAGAGATTACTAGGTCGAACGTATGACCCATCAGAACTTTTTTGATGCCTCAGGTGTTCATAGCCAAGACTGACTTCACTTCTCATTCTCTTCACTGAACCAGGTTGCTCAACAATTTTAGACTTGTGTTTGTCGGACTTCTCTCCACTTAATTTTCCTTTTCCCTTGGATTTGACTCACGCATCATCATCAGGCATCGAGAAATCACTCCCCACCTCCTTCAACTTGGACCTAGAGGTTGACCTCTTCTCTATTGAAGCATGTTTCTTCTTTTTCGGAGACCGTCTAACTAGTGAACCAGGTTCATCTGGAGTTTCATCTTCTACCGCTACTGCAGGGATCAACTTATCGCTTACCGGAACTTAGCTTGAGGCCTGGTAGGTCGTTTGGTTTCAGACTCAAGAGTGGACACAACCCTTCGCTTAGCTATGAATGCATCAAGATCCACGTTATCTAGGTCCTCCTCATCATTGGATCTTATTTCAGGTACTTGTATTTCCAAGGGCACAATACCGAATGTAGGAACATAACTGTCCTAGGAATGAGAGCCCTGACCTGGGTCCTCCGGAGAGGGAACATGTTCCTCATGTGAGGGCCCAATAGTATCTTCTAGTGCATCGTCTTTAGCAGTTGCAGTGGCCCCTTCGTCCCCTATACCTTGTACCTTACTTTTTTGAGAGATGATCTCATGCAGTACACCATCAGCAGACACCACAAAGACGGTTAGAACATTCTCTTTCTTAATTGGTACTACTGCCACAACATAAACTCAAGGAGTTTACAGATTTACAAGAGGATTCCTAATCAACGCTTCTGGCTAAGAAATTTAGGAGATACAATAAGTACAATCACAAAGTTACAACTCAAATAGGACAACAACATGCTACCTTTAGGAATTGGTCCGTAGTTGCGTTTAACTTTGTTCTTCAAGCTCGTGAGGATTGATTTCTCTGTTTTTACAAGAAGCTTGAATGAGAAACTGAAACATTCAAGTGATGGTTTCAATGTAAACTCATGTTGGCACACCTTGAATACATTGCTTGAAATGATGTGAGCACTTTAGTTGGTCAAGAATAAGTGGGTGATGGAAACAATGCAGTGCGGCAGAAGCAGTGCATGCAGTCACTTCATTTCCAGCTGTGTCCAACTGACATTGTACTGCTATGAGGGAACCACAAGGGTAGCAGATCCTTGTTTAGTTTGCTAGCTCCTGAAGTTGCAGCAGTTCACATTTGGCTGGAATCCGTTAAATGTAGTGTAATCCAACTGAGTCAGGTTCCTATCTAGTTCTTGATATTAAGTTTGTTTGATCATCAAAACACAAGGCAAAGATATTGAAAACCTCTCACATTGTAGATATGCTCACGGAAGAAGATACTAACAATATGAAGATAAAAAAAGTGATAGACAGAGCCTCCCTCGTAATTAAATAAACTAGAGCTACTGTCAAGCATTGATTTAGAGAAGGGAATCAAGTAGCGGATTGTCTTGCTAAATTGGCTACCACTACAAATTAGAGAAAGGTGTATCAGTCGCTCCAAGTATTGCCTAGCAGTGCAAAAGGATGTTTTCTCCTTGATAATAGTATAAGAACAAAGTATAAAAAACCTAATTTCTTTGTCAGTTAATTGTTTTCATAGATCTTAGAAAGAAGGATATATATATGAACCTCTTGTCCTTCTTTTGGGGTGATTCATCACCATTGTTGTATTTTTTGAGGTCAGATCTACCCCTCCCCCCTCCCCCTTCACGTCTTGTGCTTTTTTAAATACAACACAACCTAGACGGCTGTCTGGGAAAACCCATGGAACGTATAATATGCTTTGGGCCTAGGCACACACGAATTTGTCTTTCTAGGCTATACCACATCGAGCGCAAAAGCGAGCGTACTATGTGAGTTTGTGTTATGCCTTACAAAGTCCTTCATTTTCCTCTCATATTCCGATGTGGGATTCCCTTAAGGTGACATGTGCACCCCTTATTCAAAAGCTTGTCAGCCTAGAAACCTACCCTTATCAGTCATGCTTAACCCACCCCCATCAGCCTACCTTCTGTCACGGGCATCACAAATTCACTTTTAATTTATTCAAACATTTTTTTGATAGGCTATATGTAATTCTATTATAAGTACTTTACTTTATGTTTTGATTATCTAACAAACCTACTATCTTGAACCAGATAAGGAACCTGTTACACATTCACAAGAACTCAAGTTCACAAGACTCCAGGTTGGGACGCAGCGTGAAATATGATTCAACTCCTCAGAGGGGAAGGAACAGCTGAGAGACTATGTCCTTATCAGTTCCCGAGGAGATTGTACGAAGTTAACTCTGCAGTTAGAAAGTTGCTGCATGCACACGCCACTGTGCATAATAGTGATGCAGTCAACTTTCCAAAGCATAATTCTTACCTATCTTGATTGCATCATTCTTGATGAGGTCACACATGTATATATACATTCAAGGGAGGTAAAAAAACTTACTTGAACACTTAGAGATTTTGGCAAAAAGCTCTCTGTTAGTTTGTATGATTCTATCAAACTGTACGGTATCTGGTCCTATATGAGATAATGTTGAGAATACCATAGAAATTGCAAGTAAAGAAGACGGGGGATTTTTACGTGGAAAATCACACACAAGGGGATAAAAAACCGGGATAAAAAAACCAAGGTCTACTCTTATAGGCTTTTAACTTCACTAACTTGCAATCTCTCTATTACAAGCCACTTTGCAATAACCGTATTACAAAGACTTTAACTAACTTGTGATGCTCTCACCACAAGCCACTTATTACTCTCCAAGTTACAAAGGCTATAAACTTATAACTATTCCTAGTCACAACATAAACTCGGATGTTTATGGATTTTTGGTTTTTTCCTAAGACAAAGATTCTAGGAAAGCAAAATAGGAAGTACAATCAAGAACAAATAACAAGAGTACAACTCAACTACGGATGTACATGAACTCATTTTGAAATTGATCCTTAGTGGAGTTGTCTTCTTGTTCTTGACACATCAGTGATTTCAATGCCGGATAAACATTGTTATGCTTGAGAAAATATCATCGAATGCACACCGATGTTGTGCCTTGCACCCATTTGTTATATCAATAAAGATATTACAATAGATAGTAATGTCAATTCTTGATATACGCTTCTTCACAATGAGAAGTGACCGATGTACTGTCTGCAGAACCACTTCTGTGCAGTTGCATTCCAACTGGATAGTTGACTTGTACTTCTATCAGAGAACACTAACGGACTAGGTCCAAGTTGTGTTCCTTTTCTGTAATGGTTGCGAGATAGTCACTTTCTGTTGTTACGTTCCAACTCTTCAGTTGCTTGTACTTCTGCTAGAGAACCTTACAGGACCAGGTCCCTGTTGTGTTCCTCTTTACAATGATTGTAGATAGTCACTGACTTGTACTTCTGTCGGAGAACCCTAAGGGACCAGGTCACCAGGTCCCTGGTGTGTTTCTTCCTGTAGTCGTTCATTCATTTGCTGATTTTCAAACTTGGACCAGGATAGTTGAAATGTGGGTCAGGTTCTCTATTTGGTTCTTTATAACAAGTTTGTTAGATCATCAAAATATAAGAATCATAAGACAAAGACATTGAAAACCCATCACTCTCTCATATGACCATTCAGCGAGCAAGTTTCAAGTGGCTCTAGAAAAAAGAACAATGCAACTACGGACCAGTTTCCATACCGAGTTATTGTGTATCCTTAGTTGTAACTTTGTAATAGCTCTTCAAATTGGATTCCTATCCAGCTTATTTAGAAGCACTTTATAGGAACATCTCTGTAAACCTTAAACATGCGTGTTTAAGTCTTAACTGGAGTTAGTCAAGTTTTAAAGTCTTTGTAATAGAGTTATTGCAAAGTGGCTTGCAATAGATGTATTACAAGTTAGCGAAGGATTAAGAGTGTAATTCCTAGATTGCATAGGTTGTAATCTGAAAGTTGCTCAGTACTGAAGTTGAAATACTTCAAGAGTAGGTCATGATTTTTAATCTCGTTGAGCTGGGAATTTTCCACATAAAATTCCTCATGTCATTTAACTTATGTTCTATGTGTGTGTGTAACTGTCGACCCTGATAGAGAACCTGATTTTCTATAGAAGTCGGTGGACCCATATATTCTATCAATTGGTATTAGATGAGGTTCTTTCTATCAGGTTAACACCTAGAAAGAATTCTCATGGCTACTCCTCCAAACTTCGAAAAAGAGTGTACCCTTTTTAAAAATGGTTAAAAGGGGGGTACGCTCTAGGAGTTGGAAAATTTGTGCTAGAGGAAATAAGGTGGAATATTTGTCCAGGTTATTCACAATATCAAAGCCTGCGATTGGTGAGGTATTGCTTTAGCCAAAAGGACAAAAGTGTACGTATGTTGTTGTGATTAATCCTCCGCAGAGCGGAGACATAAGTTGGTTGGAAGCTGTTGAAAACAATACTGAATCATGGGATAAAGGCCTAGAGCATGTTGTTTATCTCTAAACAAACTGGATCTGAAGAACCTGGTTCGTAGTCTGATCAAGTTGAGGAACAAGTATCGTGAAGTGTGCACTATTTATGCAAAAGAAAACTATGTCAGATCTTCATTCAAGCCAAAAAGAGGCAGACAACACTTCAGAACCAAGGATGACATCTTTCAAGAAACTGTGGCTTTTGTCAAGAAGATCCAGGTACCAAGAAAAACAAAAGTGGCTTTCATCAGACTAAATCATGGAACAGGTTTGGACAATTCCATAAGTGGATGAATGCTATGTTGAAGAGAAGAAAAGGACTCTTGAAAATCTAGGCACGGTTAATATTGATTGATGAAGGCTTAGCAAATATCTTGACCAAAGTTGGTGACTCAAGTGAGGATATATGAGTATAATTGTCATGCTCTCCACAATGGGATAGGGTCCGCCTTTAAAATCTAATGGTAAAAGAAATGGAGGAAGCCTCCTGACATACTCGTCTCAAAAGAAAAACAGAAATACTGATCAAGGTAGAGAATGCCCATTGATTCCAGTTAGGAACTAGGTCCCATGTCTACAACAACAGAAGCTGAAACAAGCTGTTGGAAGGAAGGATTTTGCATAGAGACATCTCTGAACCACTCTTGTATCTCACTGCAAGTAGACTGGACATGGGTCAGAATTGAGTTTTGTGCAGGGTCTTAGTCAAATCCAAGGTATTCTCATCTGAAGGATGGTGTAAGTATCTTGAGGTATCCTAGTAGAACGCAGAACCTGGTTCTCTATTGTCCTCCAAGTAAATGGATAGGAAAAGCTCGCCAGAACTGGAATAGGGAAGGACAATCTCTGAGTTCCTATCTTGTCTCATAAGGCTCAAGGAAGCAGAATTCAATAGCACTCTCAACAGCTGAAACAAAATATGTATGAGCAGCATTCTACTGTGGTCAAGTACTATAGACCAAGCAACAAAGTGTTATGTACCAAACAACAAATTGAAATAGCTTGAGTCCAACTCAAGAAGGGCAAATACAGTGATTGCTGAAGATCAAGATGCAGACATCTTTACCAAAAGTCCTACGAAGAAAGCATTCTGAGAAAGATCACTTTGCACTAGGGAATGATGAAACATAATTTGGAACCTGGTTCCTCATTATTGGTTATGAAAGTTATAGTCAGGTAAAATCTAGCTAAAGTGTTTTCTGGCTAAGTCTAATTCACCTCTATATCATTACAGGTAAACACACATGATGACTACAGAAGCAGATGCTACAGTACATGATGAATAAGGGGATAACTCACTTGCCAAACCTATCGGGGAACCTAGTTCTCTTAACACAGGTTAGTGGTTTCTTTGTTCTTTCATACATAATTTAAAATGAGTAAAAAAACAACGCCACATCATCATCAACGTGATAGTTCCTTTAAAGTCTTGGCTTTTCATCCAATACGTCACAGCCTAAATGTCACTCCTTTCTCTAATCGATATATCTCCTAAGAAAAAAGGGTGTCACCATTTTAGAACGAGTCCCTAATCATAATCAAACCAACATCACAACCCTTTCTCTTCCAAAGTCAAAAATTCCCTATGTGTCTTCTCTCTTGTCAAATCAACATTCTCTCGAGAAAAATCTCATCATGTATGAAAATCAAGCAACCTTTAGTATGCTTGATAACACTGTGATTGAGTCCTCACCAGTGAGAAATTCATAGGTAAACCTCTCTCCAAACCCTAAAGAAGACTCTCTTCCACACTTCACTCCCATTCCTAACCTCTCTGTCCACTCCTTCTCTAAGCAAGTCTGAAGATGTCTGTCCTCCTCCAGTCTCACCAAAAAAATAGTCATCAGGGTGAACAAGGGAACCTCGTTCAGGAACCTTCCACTCTATCCATGGTTGAGCACTTGAGTGAATAACCGGTGACTAATAGTGAAGAGTATGAGATCTCCTGGACAGTGATGAGTCTCAAGGCATCACTCCTTAGTCTATTGAAATAACCATGGAACCACAAAAAAGGAGGAAATAGAGAATACATTGTTCATTGCGTCAGAAGGGGTCATTATTGAAAAATATGCAGAAGGGTCTGAGCCACAAGGGGAAGGAACAGAGGAAGAGGGAGCAATTGTGCCATTTGAACAACCGGCAAAAGATGATATTACTGGGGATTTAAATGATGAAACTGATCCCTCCATGGAGAATCCAGGTCAGGAGTCATCTGATCCTGCTCCCTCTCCCCACTTTGATGCTGAGCCCTTAAATATGGTGGTGCCTAAGACAAATCTTGACAGTGAAGAAGAGGCAAATGATTTGGTGTATGCTAGTTTCATCAAGGCTAGGACTACGCCAGTGGTAGCTTTAGAGCCACCTCCTAAGTGACCTACTACTAGGTTGCAGCAAAAAGAGGATCTAAAGTTTGCCCTCAAGAAGAGTAAAAAGAGTAAAAGAAGGAGAAGGTTGGTCAAAGATGGAAAATTGGTACAAGCATAGGATGTTCCTGTAGCGAATGTGGATGAGGAGGAACCTAGTTCCATGTCCTGAAAGTCTTGAAGGAAGAAACACTCTCTTTCTAAAAAGCATACCTCTAAGGGTGCTGAGAGTTCTTCCAAGAGTGGTGTTGATGGTTCCAATTAAAAGGTGGCAAATAGTTCTAGTGACAAGACAGTGAAGAAGCATGGAGACAAGTCTGATGAGGAAGAAATGGAGAAATCTGGTGAACATAGACAGAGCAAGTCATTGGAAAAGGAAAAGTCTGTTAGCAAATCAGTGAAAAGAAAGAGGGATGATGATGAAGAGGATAAGGAACCTGGTTCTGTCAAGAATGGAAAAGTGAGTGAAACTCTAAGGTCTGAGAAAAGGAAGCTGGGGAATAAAAAGTGCTGAGGGGCCACACATTTGCCTCTGACATTTTAGAGAGTGTTGTGATGAGACAATTAGTGGCTATGTGTGATGCTCAACAGTGGACCAATTTGTTTACAAGTGAGGCTCTTATAGTGTATGAGGACAAGGTGCAGAGTTCCTACACTAGTCTCTTCACAGTAGATGGCGATCAAATCTGTATGTTCGTAAATGGGGTGGACATAGTGAGGATTCTACCTTATTGGGGAAAATTTTGGGTGAAGGTGTGTCATCTAATTAGGGTCCTTGCACACCAAACTTCATAAATGCCATTGTCAAGGACGAGGCAGTACAACAGGGGAACAAGTGCATAAGAAGGCACTCCTTTCAGTTTATCAGCTGCTCTTTGAGATGGTCAACAAAGTCTTGCTTCCCCGCGCTGAAAGAAGGTATGTTGCATCCAAAGCTTACCCATTCCTTATGGAGACTTTGGATGATTTCTCCTCCCATAATGATTGAGCATATGTAGAAGGTAAAGAACCTCAAAGACAAGAATCTTGGACTGCCTTATGGGTTCCTTCTCACAAAAGTCTTTGAGTTTTTCAAAGTATCTCTGGGTCAGGCCAAGGTGGGGACCAAAAAGCAACCTTTTTAAAAAACTACTCTAAGGAGTGTGAGTGTATTGAAAAAGTCATAGGAGTTGGAAGCACTTCGACAATCTCCCAATTAATAAATTCGGAAGTTGAAGGCTAGGAACGCGATTCTTGAGAATCAGCTTAGTCAGTTGCAAGAGGTACCTGGTTCCAGTTGTTCTCACAGAGCAGAGGTTGCACGCCTAACAAAGGAGAATGCCGAACTAAGGAAACAGGTGGAGGACCTGAAGGAAAGACTGCTCAATAAGCAATTATCTGCGAATGCTCGTTCAAGTATTTTTGTAAGTGGACCGATATTCTTCGTATAGAATTATCTCTGCTTGGTCCCATCTAAGTCTAGATCCTTCATTACAGAAGTCATATTTCCCCTATATTTCCAAAGGACGAGCGTTTTTCTATCGCACGCTTCAACTATTTGTTTATATAGTGTGTGAAGTCTAACTAATGAAAATTGCCGATGAATTAGTTTCAAGAAAGCGACTGTTCATGTCGAGAATAAAGGTCGGGAGGCATCTAGCTCATCCCGATCACAAGGACATGTTCACTATGATGGGGGTACTTTTTTCCCTTTAAGGAAAAATGAAATGCATAGGGGACTCCTTTTGTTGCGGCATGCTCCTCAGATTTACGGATTCGCAGGGGATCTCTGGCCCTACTTAGTTTTGCAAGCCTTTATCATTGTCAGTCAACTAAGTAAGGACTTTTCCTTTTAGTTTGAATAACTCATTCTCATTATCTTTAATAAATAAAGTAGGCAAACCTACAGGTCCTTAGTAGCATTGATAAAGAAGAAGGAGCCGGTTAAAAGAAAGCGAATCTTTCCACCAGCTGCTGATGTGGCATAGTGACAGGTGAGAGCAATAACAATAAAAGCATAGATCTTGTCCTCTAAACTCTTGCTTCCTCTTCCAAGCCCTCTTCCTCTAGTGTCCCTTAAAGAATATCCCCTTGGTGTCCAACTTTTCAGTGTCTATCCTTTTAAGTTGTTGTTGGTGATGTTTTGTTATTTCTGGTAATTGGTTTTGTTTGTTCTAAACTGTGGATGTATAAACAATGACTCTACTCCCTCCTGTAATAGTCCAATTCTGGTTAATGTAAGTAGTTTCCCTTTTGCTATCTTTGGTGCTACTCTTTAACTTCTGTCTTTTATCATGTTGTGAGCACATAAGTTGCATGAGTTACTTCTTTATGCTGCTAACATGTTCTATACTTTTTATGATGCCAAAAGGGGGAAGATGAGGCTTATTATTAATTGAATGGACTAAACAAAATACAGATTGGAAATAGGGAACTTAAGGTCCTTCTGATTCACAATTTGGTTCCTTTGTGGGAACCTCATTCAGGAGGAACTGGAAACTCACAAAAGTTCAGGTACTGACAAAGGATGGATGCATAGTTTTAGGGGGAACTTAAGGGAGAAGAACTTAATTCAATAACAGGGTGAATACATAGTTTCAGGGGGAACTTAAGGCTCTTCTAGTTCAAAATCTGGTTCTTCTGTGGCTCCTTCTAGGATTTTCAATTATGAGTTTGTCATCATCAAAAAAGGAGAAATTGATAGGTTACATGTACTTCAATAATAAGTACTTTACTTTATGTTTTGATGATCTAACAAACTTACTATCCAGAACCAGAATAGGAACATGTTACACATTCACAAGAACTTAAGTTCACAAGACTCCAAGTTGGGACTCAACGTGAAATATGATTCAACTCCTCAAAGTGAAAGGAATAGCTGAGGGACAATGTCCCTATCAGTTCCCGAGGAGACTATATGAAGTCAACTCAGTAGCTGGAAAGTTGCTGCCTGCACACGTCTTTGTGTCGAACAGTGATGCAGTCAACTTCCAGAGAAGACTTCTTACCTATCTTGATTGCATCATTCTTGATGAGGTCACACATGTATATATGTATTCAAGGGAGGTAAAACTATTTACTTGAATACTTAGAGATTTTGGCAAAAAACTCTCTCATGTGATCATTCAATGAGCAAGTTTCAAGTGCCTCAAGAACAAAGAACAAGGCAACTACGAACCAGTTTCCACATCGAGTTATTGTATGTCTTTAATTGAGTTGTAACTTTGTAATAGCTCTTCAAATTGGAATTCCTATCCAGCTTATTTAGAAACACTTTATAGGAATATTTTTGTAAACCTTAAATATGCGTGTTGAAGTCTTGGCTCGAGTTAGTCAAGTTTCAAAGTCTTTGTAATAGAGTTATTGCTAAATGGCTTGTAAATAGGTGTATTATAAGTTAGTGAAGGATTAAGAGTTTAATTCCTAGGTTGCATAGGTTGTAGTCTGAAAGTTGCTCAGTAGTGTAGTTAATATCCTACAAGGGTAGGTCGTGATTTTTAATCCCATTGAGCTGAGTAATTTTCAAATTCCTCTTGTCAGTTAACTTATGTTCTATTGTGTGTGTAACTGTCGAACCTGACAAAGAACCTGATTCTCTATAAAAGTTGGTGGACACATATATTCTATCAGTTTTGATTTGAAAGTTGAGAAGTCTCATTTCATTTTTATACTACTATTTTCAATTTGATTTAGAATCTTAGTTCATTAATCAATTCTCATTTTAACTTTGATGTGATACTTCTTTTCTTTTCAATTAGTATTTTAATAAATATATTCTTCCATCAGTTGAGTGTCAACTCTCAGCACAAGGACGACTGGCGAGACATTGTAAAGGTTTCCACTACACAGCACAGGGCTTTGCTTGTAGACACACTGGCACATGCTGTAGTTCATGTGCTGGCCCTGCTCAGTGCCCCTCCTTTATTACATTTGTTTCAATTGCCTCCTTTTCTACGTGAACCCAAATAGACCCTCCCCCAATCTCCTTCTTTCCCCCTTAAAAAGTTGTCCTCTTTACATTCAACCCAATCTTCTGTTACTCTTCAACTCGCCCTCACTTAGCTTTTCCCCTATACCCATTTTTTTTGTATCGGAACTTGCTTTTAAAATCTCATTAAGGCTTGATAAAGGGTCATTTTTTTATGCCTTTGGCCTACACCATTTTGGCATCCCACGTTGCTTAAGCTCATTCTTTATTCCGTTGCCTTTATTGATCGAATCTGACCAATGAGTTTGCTGCAATATTGTTGATTGTTGATTGAATTCAGAGACGGGTTTTATCTAATTCTTGATTTGGGGTGGTCAAAGATTTGGGCTTTTTATCTGTTCCCGCGTGTGGATTCAATCTCAGGGAATAGGTTGATTTCATTTCTTGTGGAAGAGAAAAGTAAAAGATGCGGCGGCGGGCGGCCGATTATCGGCACCCGGTTCGAAGGAGGCTATCTTGTTGGATCTGGTCGCTTCTTGGAATATTCACAATTGCAGGTTTCGTTTTGTTTGTAGTTCATCATCACCATGACCACCAGGATCACGTCGAACAACCTATTTTGGTAAGCCTGGAACATTCTAGACCCAGATCGTACATTGGTTCTCGTAATTTTTGTTGCGTTTGCAATCATAATAATTCAAGCTCAATGATCTTGCTTTTTGATATAGTAGAAATGTTCCTTCTTTTTTCTAGGGAGTTTTCTGATCTGAGAATGTGCTCTCTTTTATACTAGATATGTTTGTTATCTGGTAGCTTTCTAGGATGGTAAATCTACACTTCATTTTCAATGCATTAACATTTGCAATGACTTGTTCTCTTATTGTGTATAACTTCGAGTGTAATCTATTATTGACCTTTGTGGGCCATTCCCTTTGTTTCTCTATCTTATGTACCCTAAGCAAGAATCTGGAGCATGTAGATGTCTTCTATTTATTCTTTTCATAGAGGATGAAGTCCATCTTGATTCAGATCTCAGTATCATGGGCAGTAGAGGATATAAATAGAGGTGTTCGACCTATGCTTGTTGAATTTTGAACTTATCAAGAGCTGGATTTAACATTTCTGGGGTCGGGAATCAATTTTATAAGCAATATATGCTTTCCTTTTCGGAAGTTGTTTCATAAGCAAGTGACTTCGGGGTAGCTCAAGGATTTTCTATCAACAGCAACTGATGAATTTTATTGAGAACTACTCAACTAGATCTTAGTTCTTCACTGCCCGTTGACTGTTTTTTATTGGTCTACACTGACAGGGATAAAGGTATCTAGCATACACATATGTTCTCTAGTGTATAATATTGGTTTATGATGTGCTTAAATGGAGCAATATAAATGGCGATGAGTTTCAAGCAAATGCTAGGGGCTGGTTATGGCTTCACTATACCTTCGTCTTTCTCACTTTTATAGTAGTGAACAAATGAAACAGGTGAATAAGAATTATATACACTAGCGTGAGAGAAAGAGAGAGAATACATATAAGGTGATTTTCCAACACATCCCAAATAGGCTGTGTTCAAAACCTCAGGACAAGGATTTTACTTGTTATCTCAGAGAGATAAAGGTTCTTGGACTTAAGAATCTGCTGCTGAAGCTAACATCAATGATGAATTGCCACAAGTAAAACCAGACTGAAAATCTTCTTTAAGCCCTCAGAACTGAGTTACATTGATCTCTATATATTTGTTATTAGAAGTGCCTAGGTGGAACTGGAAGTTCAGTTTTCTCGATCTTGTTGATAAATAATTTTTTTTTTTGGTCTCCTCTGATCTCTTTTGCTGGAGATGCGCTTGTGTCAAACTGTCAATGGTGACTTTTGATCTTCTTGATTCTGCTAATTATTTTGAGAAAATGGTGGCATCAGATCGGCACTTATTTACCACTTTCCCTGCCTTTCCCCAGTCTCAACCTTATGTCTACCTTCACCTAGTTCTGCCTCCTATTTTGTACAGTTCTCCCTCCCAGTAGAATGGCATCAATCAACCACCAACTTCTTATTTGTCCGTCGCCAGCTACCAATTCCTGCTGCCAACATAGCCACTTAATACAAAATTTGAACATTTACTTGTTAGTGATTCTCTTAGCATAAAAAATTAAATCTTTTATTTAATAGTAAAAATATGCACAAAGCATAGAATGTGCCATTGTTCTTGTAGTTGGCACATCAATTTGATTTAACAGGTTTGTCTAAGTTCTAATTAGATTTTTGAAAGTGACTGCCCATCAGATTCATTACTGGTTTAGAGCAAGGACTTAACAATATGTAAATGTAACTCAAACTATTTTAAGGTCCTTTTGAAGTCACACTCTGTAAATAAAGAAGGATTGAAATTATGGATTAGTAGGTACAAAGTGTTATTGTTGATTATCAGTTCTATTTTTAGTGATCTGTCTTAGTGAGAAACGAGAATTGTGATCCCATTTCCCTATACTTTTTTGGTAGGTCTTTTTTCGCCAAAATATTGAATCTCACAGATAAAGTTGTCTTTCAGAGGATAAATTGGCTGATTTCTATCTTATTTTATTTTACCTCTAAAGTACTTAGATAATCAAGTACCTTAAAGTTTTTTGTTGTTCCAGGAAAGTGAGTCTAGGAATGAACAGGTTGTGCATGAGCGTCTGAATCTCACACAAGAAATGTCAAGTGTTAATTCATACGCCAGACAGTTAGCAGAGCAAATGACACTAGCCAAAGCTTACATCATTATAGCAAAAGAGCACAATAACCTTCATCTTGCATGGGAGCTAAGTTCAAAGATAAGAAGAAGTCAATTTTTACTCTCAAAGGCTGCAATGAAAGAAGAACCTATTTCTCTAGATGAAGCTGAGCCGATCATACGAAGTCTATCTTCTCTCATCCTTAAGGCGCAGGATGCCCATTATGATATTGCTACAACTATGATGACAATGAAATCACATATTCAAGCTCTTGAAGAGCGTGCTAATGCAGCATCTGTTCAAAGTATGATGTTTGGACAGTTAACAGCTGAGTCCCTGCCCAAAAACCTGCACTGCCTAGAACTCAAGCTCATGGCTGACTGGCTTACAAGAAAGTCGCTGCAGGATTTTGCAGATGAGAGGAGAAACTCACCTCGTTTAGTTGACAATAACTTGTATCACTTCTGCATATTTTCAGATAATCTGGTTGCAGTTTCAGTGGTTATCAACTCAACCGTGGCCAATGCCGATCACCCTAAGCAGCTTATTTTCCATATTGTAACGGATTCAATACACTATGGACTGATGCAGGCTTGGTTTCTGAACAATGACTTCAAAGGTTCTACAGTAGAAGTACAGAATATTGACAACTTTGCTTGGTTGAATTCGTCTTATTCTCCTGCTGTAAAGCAGCTAATGGCAGCAGACTCCAGAAATTATTATTTTGACGGATCTATGGACGCAAGTGTCGAGCCAAAGTTCCGGAATCCAAAGTATATATATTTGTTGAATCACCTTCGCTTTTACATTCCTGAGATCTACCCCCAGTTGGAGAAGATAGTCTTTCTTGATGACGATGTTGTAGTTCAGAAAGATCTGACACCTCTTTTTTCACTGGATTTGCATGGAAATGTGAATGGAGCAGTGGAAACTTGTCTTGAAGCTTTTCATCGTTACTACAAGTATCTCAATTTCTCAAATCCACTCATGAGCTCTAAGTTCGATCCCCAGGCCTGTGGATGGGCATTTGGTATGAACGTTTTTGATCTGATTGCATGGAGGAAAGCAAATGTTACTGCTCGATGTCATTACTGGATAGAACAAAATGATGATAGGACGATTTGGAAGCTGGGAACCCTTCCACCTGGACTGTTAGCTTTTTATGGAATGACAGAGCCACTTGATCGGAGGTGGCACGTGTTGGGATTAGGTTATGACGCGAATGTTGACAATCTTCTGATAGAGAGTGCAGCAGTGATTCACTTCAACGGAAACATGAAACCATGGCTTAAGTTGGGCATTAGCAGGTATAGGCCTTTGTGGGAACGGTATGTAAACCAGACGCACCCATACCTTCAGGATTGCGCTACACATTGAAATGCTATACTTTCCGAGTACGATTACATACTCAGTCCCCATTCTTAAAGTTTTAGGATTGTATTTTACACCATTGTAGAGTTAGAAATAGACAATTTTGCCTAGTACGGATTCTTACCTAGTCTTCTTTCAGTTTAGAGTGAAAAAGGAAATTGATAGTATACACGAGAGCAATTCTCTGTCTCTACAAATGATAGAAAATATTTTTCTAACAATTTTATAATAATCTTGTTCCTTTGATCACATCTAGGTAAATATTTATCTTCGTTCTTTTGTTGATCTGTATGAGAATCCAATTATTTTAGTTGCTGTAACATATAAGTTCTGCAACATATGTAAGTGCTTTATTTTGAATGTTAATGATATTATGCATCAGCAGGACTACTATCTTTTTCTTGACGTTCATAGTTTCTCCATTGGTAACCATTCTCAACAAGCGATTGACTGAACATCCACCCATCTTTACCTCGAAACACACCTTAGAAAAGAAAATTAAAGTTTCAAAATAATAATTTGAATAAGAGTATGATACCAGACGACTAGAAAAGAGAGTGACAGGGAAGCCAGATCGGACTGACCGGTTGGAACGATTTTCTAACCGTTAGACTGTTTGAGAGCCTTGCAAGACTTTCTAGAGGAGAAATGGAAAACATGCATATTGGTGTGAATCAATATTATGCTGAAATAAGAATATGTTATTCATTGATTAAATTATTAAAAATAGGCAATCAATCAGATTATCAGAATCCAAATTATGAAAATAATTGCGAGACTATATAGACTAGTACATCACATATCAACTGTGATAGAGAACGGACAAAGAAGAGGAAAGAGACGCTTCCTGCGCCAAAATATTAAAAAATCTCCACCATCTAACTCCTTCGTGTTTCACGAATATGTTACCATGGTTTTTAACCATTAACCAGAGGTAAAGAAACCATAGCGCCAACACACCTCATTACACATATTGTCGCTTTGGGCCTAAGTCACCGCTCGTATTTGTTTTTCGGGCTACGCCAATCTCGAAAGCATGCATACCGTGTTAACTAATGTCATACCTTATTAAACTCTTTACTTTCCTCTTTTATTTTAATATGAGATTCGCATAAGGTGACATGTGCGCCCCTTCTACTTTGTTAAAGTAAAAGCAGAATACTATTTCGATCCTTCTAGACCCGCCCTTATCAGCCCGCTCTCCAAAGCTTGTCCTATAAATGTAGCAAGAGTTTCTAGACCCTTTACTCCATTAACTCAATGGCAAGCTTACTTTCTACCCAAAGCTCTCCTTTACTCACAAATGGTACCAACAAAGAAACAAGCCACAAAAATCAGCAAGAATATCCTGACATAATACTCTCTGAGCTTCCAAAAGAAAGAGGTTGGTTGACTGAATATGTTCACCAATTCAAAGACTTTTGGTATCCCACAGGAATACTCCAAGTCTTATAGCTCTTCAGCAACACTTTAAGCCAAAACCAAATGATGTCTTATTAGCCAGCTACCAAAATCTGGCACCACATGGCTCAAGGCCCTGTTTTTTCCATTACAAACCGAACATAATATGATTATAAAACACACCCTTTGCTCTCTTCAAATCCACATGAATTAGTCCCCCAGCTTGAGGCCTATGCATTTAAGCACCCAACAAATCCAACACCAAACTCTTCTCTTATGCATTCACATCTTGCTTTCAATTCTTTACCAGAGTCTATAGTAGGTGGTGAAGACTCCAACTCCAAGTGCAAAATAGTGTACGTGTTTCGTGACCCAAAAGATGTGTTAGCTTCTTGCTGGCATTTTGTGCAGAAGTTAAGACCCAAAGATCTGCCTCCCATTTCTCTACAAGAAGCTTTTGATCAATTTACTGAAGGGTGTTCCCCCTTTGGTCCATTTTGGGATCATGTAAGGGGATATTATAAAGCCAGCTTAGAGTTTCCAAAGAGTGTATTTTTCTTAAGGTATGAAGATTTGAAGAAAGATCCAATGTTTCATGCAAAGAATTCTTTGGAGGAAGAAAGTGAAGGCATTGTAGAGAAAATAACAGAAATTTCCAGCTTTTAGAAGTTAAGTAGTTTGAATAAAGATGGTGCACACACTGGATTTTTATTCCTACAATTGCAAACGACATATTTTTCAGACAAGGAAAAGTGGGTGATTCCAAGAACCATCTTTCAGAGAAAATGATTAAGGTTATGAATGAATCACAAAACAAAAGTTGGGTTTTGATTTGATGAACACGCTTTTTTCTCCCCAACAAAATGGTAAAGGGATTGAGTTAGACCAGAACCATAGCAACTAGCATGTATTTTCTTCGTGGGGAAATTTTCCAATAAATTGAAGTTCCTTTTACTCTCTTTTTTAGTTGTCTTTCTTTTTTGTCACTCCTCACAAGGTTAGCTTGTGGTTCATGAGTTCAACTGAGTTTGCAGCTTGTAGCTTGGTTTTTTGTTCCAATAAATGTGGTTTATTGTCATTTTGTGAATTGGGATAGGATTGAGGCTCTCGAATGTGAAACCGAGGGGGCAGTTTTTTAGCTCATACTTTTCTTTTTGGAAAGTTCACGGGAAATCTACTATTATTTGGGTATGCATCAGATAACCTACTCATTTTGCGATAACTTATAAATTACATACAAAATATAAATCTCATTAGGCAAGCCTCGTGTAATGATATTGGACTTTGTAACTTATGATTTTAAATATCATAATATTTGTAAGACTATAATAAATTATCGTTTAAAGTAAAACTAGAACTTAAGCTAAACTATTTTTTTTCTTTAAAAATGACTAAAAATATAAAAGTCTCATCTTTGTGTTTGGAACGGAGGGAGTACAAGAGTATGTTTTGGAAAAGTCTCATTCCTTTACTTTGCAAAAACAATATCACTTTGTTATTGTTGACTGACGAACTGAATTTGCTGTGCAACGATAATGGTGGTCTCTGAATGATTGCTCCTTGTGTCTCGTGAATATTTTGGACTGTAGCTAACTCAATCAAACACTTAAAAAAAATTGAACACACATTTTCTATCGCACCAAATATCACGTTAATATCTAACATGAAATGTGTGTCCATATGTCCTTTCCAAAAGCGCAAACCAACAAAATTGCACGGCACATAAGTCCACTGAACTTTGGAAAAGACAAGGAGATTGAAAGGGCCACAGCTTTCTCACGTTATGATGAGCTCTCCACTGTGCATTTATGAGTGTGGCTAAATTAAGGTCTGTTGTATCGTGTTAAATAGGGATGGATACTCACATTTTATTATTTAGAGAAATTTTCATAATTTGTTGCGGATACGGAGAGTAGCATCAGAAACAGATTCGGGTTTTGAGAAAGCCGAGCGATCAACGAGTTCCGACCACAGTTGGCGATTTAGATAGAATATAATGGGATATATTAAGGTAGAGAGAAAAAAATTATATAACTGATTAACGTATTTAATAACTTAGAATTAGAACATAACCAAAATTAAATATTTTACTATAAAACTTAAAAGGTATTTATAAAATATAATTTTTAATATTTATTTTAAATAAATAAGGTATTAACCTTTGCTATAGAAGCTACAAATTTATTTATGTTCATGATTGCTTTTAAAATTGTTTGATCGAAAAGTTCAAACAGACTTTTGTATCATGTTCCTTGCCCCGGTAGCATTCCCAAAACGTTAAATAATGCTCCTAAAATATAAGCTGAGCTTGATTTTCAAAGGCTAAACAAATCTATTTTCTGATTGCGAAGTTCTCATTTATTTTGTAATATCTTGAAGCACAGAAGTCATTTATTTTGTAATATCTTGAAGCACAGAAGTCAGCCCCCCCCCCCCCCCCCCCCCCCACTCCAACTTAGATAAGAAATGAATTAATATAGTGGACATCGATGATTAGTCAATTATATGCTCTTGTAAGTATGTCTTATAGTAAATTTAACTACCTTTCCGCAAATTGGTGCCGTCTCTGCCCTCAGATCAAGCTGTGAATTGTAATATTTCTGTTTCAAAAAATCTCGTCGTCTTTGTGGCCATTCTGCCACCAACTATTTCACAGTGGAAAACCACAAAAAGAAGCACACCAAAAAAAAAAAAAAAACACTTGGTCGGATATCTTCTTTATGTTTCGAGATATTTCAAAATTAAAATAAGGGGAGATTAAATAGTTCTTTATTCAATTATTACTCCATGGTTCTTTGCAATGTATTAGTTTCTTCGACAAGTGTGGACATTGCACTCAGAATTTGTGGCAAGCGTTTAAAAAGAATTGTACGTCTTCAACAACTTGACAGCAAAATGAATTTTATTTTTTTTAAATAAAGAAGACAAACAGAAATTGAGATCAAGAAATGCTTACATTCGTGTAAAATATGTTGTTAAAAGCACTAGGACTACAACTGATGATGCTGAACTATTTGATAAAGTACTTCCCGGGTAGGGTCTGGAATAACCTCAACACCATTAATTGTCCTATAAGGAAAAAGTGAGGGACAAACGAAAAAGCGATCCAATTTCCTCTTTATTGATACCATAATATTATGTCAATTGTCACAAATCCATTGATGTGACTATTTTCTTTTTGTGAGTCAGCAGGAAAAGTATTCTACTGGAGATTATTTTATACTAAGGTGAACTCATGGATATTTGCATCACTAATGAGCTCAATACTGCAACAGCCAGATCAAAGGAATTAGCTGCTAACTAAAACTGATGGAGTAAATTTAAGGAACACCAGTCTGGAATGACAATCCCCATCTGAGATTCTAAATGATTTTCAATAGCTAGAAAATACAACAAAGACTAATATATTCTAAGGAAAATTTACCAAATTGCTAATTCTGTGTGACCATCTTCAGTTGCACAAGCTCTAAACAAGCCGGTTGTAGTAAATGGCATGGTAACTTCCCCGGAGGCAGATACAGCAATCAGGCCAGTGGTTCCTTTTGGGGCTGATTCCTCTATGACGTAGTCTGCTGCATCCTTGAGAGAAAGCCCTTTATACTCCATTAGAGCAGCCACATCTCTTGCTACAGTTGCACGGATTATAGCATCACCGTGGCCTGTAGCAGAGACTGCACATAGTTTATTTGCATATGTACCTGCACCAACAACGGGAGTATCTCCTATCCTTCCAACCATCTTGTTTACTAGTCCTCCAGTAGAGGTAGCAGCAGCTAAATGTCCATTACTGTCAACAGCTACACATCCAACTGTTCCTAGCTGGCTATCCCCATTAGAACGTGGTGGTTTTTCATCTTTTGGTATAGGCCGTGTATTATAATCTACCTGTAAATTGGTAGCAGCGTTATTAGCCAGTAACACAGAAGCAGAAAGCTTCGCAAAGATAGGATAACATGAAAGTTTAGTTGTAAATCACAACAGTGAGTATCCAAGAAGGGAATAGAACAAGAAAGCTCTGTTAGAGGCATATCTGCATAGCTAAACTTAAGCAATTAAGGCTGGACACCTTAATCAGTCTCAGTTGGAGGCAACAAATAGAGGACCAAGAACATATGAATAACATGTGCCAGTGTTTGCAAAAAATGAGCACTAAAGTTCTTCGAAAATCTCAACCAAAGCACCAGATAAAAACATATACATATACCAAAGCAGAAGACTTCAATCAATGTGAAGGTCAAGGAACAAATATAAAATCTTGTAGCAACGATATGATAAAGAAGGAGAAAAGTTGCATACCTGGACTCTGTTTGCTTCTTTTGCTTGCTTTAATCTCTCAATATTTCTTGGAGTGATAAAGTGGCTTGGATCCATGGTTTCAACCCCCTTGATAATAGAATCATCACAGTTCATCAAATAGATTGAATATAGAAAAGGGCCAAATTGAATGTAATAAAAACATACAACCAGGGGTTATTATCAGAGATATCATTCATCAGCAGTACGTAGCTCAATAACTTTCTTATGGCTTCAATAACTTTCTTATGGCTTTCTGCAGGAGTGTCTAAATTGATGTGACAATAATTAACCAATGACTTGAACCAAAATAGATTTAGACAATCCAATTTCTCAAACTCACACCAAACCATCTAAAGCAAAAAACTGCCAAAGAATTAACTATGCCACTGGAACCTGTCACAGATCCTGTGGAATGTTCATAAGAGAGAATAACATTAAGTTTTACAAACCTGCTCCCTAGCAAATGCTTCCGCTCCCTCAAACGCAAGATATATATGTGGAGTTTTTTCCATAACCAGCCTAGCTAGAGATATAGCATTCACAACTGTGGTTAGGCCAGAAACAGCTCCACAGTTTTTTGTATTACCATCCATGATGCATGCTTCCATTTCTACTGTACCATTGCTGGTTAGAACAGACCCTTTACCAGCATTGAAGTATGGGTTATTTTCCAGTTCCCGCACCTGCTTGATTCAAGCTAGTTAAAAGCTATCATAACATCAATAAAAGGTAAATTACTCATTATACAGAAACCAGAAGTTTTCAGAAGATCCAAGTTTAACAAGTTTCTCAGGAGCATTTCCAAACACATTTACAGAACAGTAACATTTTTCCCTTGCACGAATTAGTGTATTGATGGTACGTATTTGTAAGAAAAACTGAAGCAGGGGGTAAGAGCACTTTAAAACATTAAAAAGAAAATTTAACAAAAGTATCATCCTGCTGATATATCCAATTTCCAATCCATTAACTAATTCTTTCATAAGTCAAAGAGAAAAAATAGTTCAATCAAAGTATCAAACATAATCAAGTAACATATCTTTAGACTCATCCTAACATAGAAAAAAAAAGAAATAGAGATCACATGCTCTTATAAAAGAAGAAAATACAGAAAGTCAAAAAACAGATGGAAAAAGAATCAAAAACACACCTTTTTCCATTAAACTTCCATTTCTCATGGGATTAAAATATTTAAAAAAAAAAAGAAAAGAAAAGAAGAAGTTGGATAGCCATAACTGAAAAGGAAGAATATAACAGGTGATACCCATCACTAAACATAGTAAAGAACAACTTTTGAAGAGAAATTGAAGAGATGCAAAATCGCTAGCAAGAAGGCAGCTACACTGACAAACATAAATACAACCGATTAAAAAAGTAGTAATATCAAATCCTTAGCAAAACCAGAAGTAAGGTAGAAATAGAGAAATTAGAACTTATAGAGATATATTTGCGTGTTATGGTAAGGTAAAATTGGTACGTATACCACGAGTTCAACAACATCCAAAGGGGATTTGTAGGCCTTGAGAGCATCGACCCCAATCTGTAAGCAATAGCGGAGGCAGGCTTCTCTGGGCTCACGAAGCTCCAGCGGCAGATCTTTTGGTATGTCACCAGCTCCACCGTGCAACGCTATAGCCCAACCCATAATTAACCCCACCAATTGTCACTCGAGATTGTCTCTCTCCGTGCTTGCACTACCAAAGGTGTTCGGTGTGTAATCCTTTTAATTGGAGGGAAAATGGAAACCACCAGTCAGATGACCAATAGTGTTTGGGCTCCCACGTAGACACCACTGAATGACCTCTTTTTTTCATACAGTGACGAATCGGTTCGTCAACATTTTCTTCTTTATAATTTCCAATGAGGCAATGATAAGCCTTTAGGAGTTAGTTCTAACTAGGAACCTAATATACAAGGTGTTTATGGGGGTTCATAACTAATGTGGGAAAGTTTGATTTTTTGGATCCTGAAGGAAGGCAAGTTCCATTTGTTCATGTTAACTAGGCCTTTGATTTGGTTGGGAGTCCAGCAAAATAGTTGAAGACGTGGACTGTATCAAGACTGTGACTCAAATTTGCCAATTTATCAGTTGGTCTATTGACTTCTCTGAAGCAGTGGTTGATTTCGAATCCATGTTTTTCAACTAGCTCTTGAATTTTAATGATGTTGGTGATCTTCCAAGGTACCTCCCATTCCCTTTTTATGCACTTGGAGATGAGCAATGAGTGATTTCCGCATGGCTATCTCTAAACCATTATTTGCACACCATTTTAAGCCAAATAGCATAGATGTTGCTGTTAGGATCGGAAATATCAGGTGTCATGCGGAAGCTAGTAATGTAAATTTTGAACGACGATAAATCCAACAATAAAAGAAAAATCTACCAAAGGAGACACAAACATTTAACGTGATTCGGTCAACTGACCTACATTTACTGCGGAGATGAGCAATCCACTATATAAAAAGAGAGTACAAAATATTGAGAGAACAACTTTACGAAGATGCAAACACAAGTGATACACTAACATTTGTCCCATAAAACTCTCCCCCTAAATACTATCCTCAAGCCCCCTATGGCTACATTGTGGATGTTACTGAATGAAAAGGACAGATCTTCAATTTATAGAACTCCAAACCTTATACTACAAGAAAAAAGGACTAGCCAAATAAAGGATATCTATAATTTCCTTCTACAAAAAGAAAAACTCCATTAAGGTAATTATATTGTCATTTTCCTTCAACAAATAGGAAAACCAAATATGGTAAGAAAATTATGGCAAACACCAAATAATTCTTCCTTTTGGCCTGAATTTTCTGATAAAATATACTTGATCCACCTTTTTCATATAGCCTTCAACAAGATCGCATCTCCAAATCTCCACCACAAAGTTTGTCTCAACGGGTGTACCACACAGGTCAAATTTCTCTGTCAAAAATCATAATTATCGTCAAATACGTTGCGGCTAAAATTGAACCCGCAAAAATGAACATATCTTGAATCTCGCTCTAATTCTATTGTATGTTGAGGAAGAGGCAAACCCGAAAATAAAGAAAATAAAGAACACCAAATTTTAACATGGAAAACCCTTCAAATCGAAGGTAAAAATCACGGGATCATAAAGATCCAAAACACTCCACTATAATAATAAGAGGGTTACATAAACTCTCCAAGTTGGCTACACAACAAGTGCCAAATACGAAGCAACAATAGCAACAAGAGCAATAACTAATCAATTGAAGAAAGAGTATAATCCACAAAAACGAAGTTGTTGTTGAGGCTTGAAATCAGATGCTACGAGTCTATAAATCCGATCTCCATTGTTCAAATCCAAGACCAAGTGTTACGAACACTCAATTAATATTTCTGCCCGATCCAACGGTTAATGAATCAGAAACGTGATTTAAATATTGGCTGGTCGGAATAAAAATCTACAGCAAAACAAATATTTTTCTTCTCCTTCTCTCTTGACAAAAACTCTCTCTCAAAACCACTCTTATGCTTAAGTCTTTCAAAGACTTGTATCAATAAGCATAGAATAATTTTCCAAGGTTGTCCTATTTATAGATCATGAGTGGTGCTTTCTCTTAAAGCCACTCACTCGAAATAGGAATAAACCAAATCCGATTCCAAATAGGATTGGAAACCAAAGGAGAATAGGATTAGAACTTTGGATGGACAACATGGGCATGATCCCAACAAACTCCCCCTCCAGCCAATGGGCCAAATGTGTCTACAAGTAGAGGAACTATTGACAGGGTTCATGCATGCCAATTTTCTACAAAATTTATATTTATCTGCAACCACCGCATTTGTCAACATATTCGAAGGATTTTCATCAGTGTGTATCTTCTCAACCACAAATAATTTCTCTTCCACGGCCATTCTTATCCAATGATACTTTCTATTTATATGTTTGGTCTTACAATAAAAAGTGGAGTGCTTGGTGAGACAGATAGCACTCTGATTATCACAAAATAAGATGTACCTTGACTGCTCAAAGCCAAGATCATTAATAAACTCCTTCATCCATAATAGTTCTTTGGCACCTTCTGTGATGGCAATATATTCGGCTTTTGTGGTGGATCGAGCTATGCACTTCTGTAGTCTAGATTGCCAAGAAACAGCTCCCCATGCAAAAGTGATCAAATAACCGGAAGTGGATCTTAAATTATCAAGATTGTCTCCTAAATCAGAGTCTGTGTAACAAACAAGTTCAGGCATTCCATTGCCAAAGCACAACTTAAAATCTGTAGTATCTTTCAAATACCTTAATATCCATTTTTACTGCATCCCAATGTTCTTTTCCAGGATTAGAAAGGAATATACTAACAGTACCAACGGCATGTGCAATATCTGGTCTAGTGCAAACCATAGCATACATCAAGCTACCAACAGTAGAAGAGTAAGGAATACGAGACATCTCCTTTTTCTCTTCATCAATAAATGGACTCTGATTAATACTCAATTTGAAGTGTTTAGCAACAGGAGTACTAACCACTTTTGCATCTTTCATATTGAACCTCTTGAGTACCTTCTCAATGTATTGCTTTTGGGACAAAATTAACTCATTTCTATCTTTGTGTTGGTAGACTTGAATACCCAAGATTTTCTTTGTTGGCCCCAAGTCTTTCATCGCAGATGATTTGCTCAACTGCTTCTTAAGGACTGAAATTCTGGATTTATTCTTTCCAACAATAAGGATGTCATCCACATAAAGTAATAAAATAATAAAATTATCATCAGAGAACTTCTGGAAGAATACACAGTGGTCTGAAAAAGTTTTCTAGTACCCTTGTTCTTCTATGACAGATTCAAATTTAAATACCATTGCCTTGGAGCTTGTTTCAATCCATACAGGTTCTTTTTCAATTTTCAGACATAATTTTCTTTTCCTTTAGTTACAAAACCCTCAGGTTGCTCCATTAAATCTCCTCATCTAAATCACCATGAAGAAAAGTAGTCTTAACATCCATCTAATCAACCTTTAAATCTAGACTTGCAGCTAAGCCTAGAACCACACGAATAGAAGATATCTTCACAACAGGGGAGAAAATCTCATCAAAGTCAACTCCCTTCTTCTGGCCAAAATCTTTAACAACTAATCTCGCCTTGTATCTACGCGCAGAGGTATGGTTATCTTGCTTTATTTTGAATATCCATTTGTTAGATAAAGCTCTCTTACCTTTCGGCAATTTCACTAATTCATATATGCCATTCTCATGGAGTGACTTCATCTCATCTTCCGTCGCTTCGATCCGCTGATCTTCGTGAGTATGTTGCATGGCTTCATCATAATTCTCAGGTTCTCCCATGTCAATCAAAAGTACATACTCATCAGGAGGATAGCGCATGGATTTTTTCTTCTCCCTTGTAGATCTTCTAATAGAGGTTTCAGGAGCATTCAGAGTAGTTACTTGTGCAGGAATTGGTTGCTGATCAACCACAACTTCATCAACTTGAGCATCCATAACATCTACACCATGATGATCATTTTGATCACTATCTCCATCATTGTCTTGAGTTCCTTCATGTGCTAAAGGTGCCTTAGCAATTGAAACTGGATAAATATCAACTAAGCTCTCATTACTCTGAAATTTATCTTCTTAGCTTTGTCAATATCTTCAATAGTTTGGTATTCAAAGAATATTACATCATGACTTCTAGTAATTTTATTGTCAACTGGATCATAAAAACGATATCCAAACTCATCTTGACCATAACCGATAAAGATGCATTGCTTAGTTTTGACATCTAGTTTGGATCTCTCATTTTTAGGAACATGCACACAAGCTATACACCCAAAAATTCGCAGGTGATCATAAGAAATATCTTTGGCAAACCAAACTCTGTTTGGGATATCACCATCCAAAGCAACTAGGAGACAAATTAATAATATAGGCAGTTGTATTAAGTGCTTCCACCCAAAATGTTTTGGAAGTTTAGCCTCTAAAAGTAAGCATCTAACTCTCTCAACTATAGTTCTATTCATCCTCTCTACCAAACCATTCAATTAAGGTGTCTTGGGCAGAGTATTCTGATAACGAATTCCTTTTTCCTTGTAATAGTTATCAAAAGGACCACAGTATTCACCACCATAGTCAGTGCAAATACATTTAAATTTCTTCCCCGTCTGTCTCTCGGCTAAGGCCTGAAATTCCTTAAACACGCTAAGTGCTTGATCTTTAGATTTCAAAGGATACACTCAGAGCTTACGAGAATGATCATCAATGAAGGTCACAAAGTAAAATATTCCACCTTTTGACTTTTACTTTAAAAGGACCACACAAATTAGAGTATACTAGCTCCAATAAATCGGGCTTTCTTGAGGGAGGATGGCTATGAAAGGAAACCCTTTTCTGTTTGCCAACTAAACAATGCATGCACCTTTTCAGCTTTGTTTGTTTCACTCCAGAAAGCAAACTTTTCTTAGCCAAACACGTAATCCCCCTCTCACTCATATGCCTCAATCTTCGATGCCACAATTCTGATAAAGTATCACTTTTTACCAGATTTATTGAGTCATTAAGAATAGAGCCATGTCTCACATATAAATAACTAGACTTGACTCCTCAAGCCACTACTAATGAGCTCTTGGTGAGCTTCCATTGGCCATTAAAGAGGGCATTATGGTAACCTTCATCGTCTAATCTTTCTGCGGAGATCAAATTAAAAGGAAAGCCTGAAGCATGCTGGACATCTTGAAGAACTAACGTTGAACCATTATTAGTTTTCAAACAAACTGTGCCAACACCAACACCTTAACTTCACTGGCATTGCCTATTTTTAACACTCCAGAACCAACAAGAGTATAAGATGAGAAAATATCTTTTCTTGGTGTGACATGTGAGGTAGCTCCAGAATCTACTATCCAGATCGTCTCGTGGGATACCAAATTGATTGTATTTTCATCATAAGCAAAAAGAAGGTCATCTCGAACAATATCAGCAATATTGTTCTCGTTACTTTTAGCTTTCTTTCCTTCTCTAATGTCTTGATTCAACTTGCGGCAAAACCTTTTGATGCGTCCTCCTTTCTTGCCACAATGGTTGCATGTAATTTATAGTATTTGGACCTTGACTTACTTCTACTTTTACCTCTATTTCTTGAGCCTCTTGTTCTATCTCTCCCCCGGTCTTCTGTAACCAAGATATTTGCTTGTGAGGATGAACCTTGAGATTTTCTCCTTACTTTCTCGTTCAAAACACCACTCTTGGCATATTCTGTGGTCTCCTTACCTCCAGGAGATGAATTTGTCAAAGAAATATGAAGAGTTTCCCAAGAGTCTGACGGAGTATTAAGAAGCCAAAGTCCTTATATCTCATCATCAAAATTAACTCGCATTCCAGATAGCTAATCAATGACGCCTTGAAAATCATTTATGTGATCAAGGATAGGATTGTCTTCCTTGTATCTAAAGTTCGTCAATTATTTTAGCAGAAATAGTTGTTCCCGATTTTTGAAGCATAAAGAGTCTCTAGCTTTTTCCACAATGATCTCGCATGTATCTCGTTCACAATATGGTTGTGAGTATTATCTTCAACCCATTATCGTATATATGTACATACTTGTTGGTGCTCAAAATCTCAATCTTCATCGGATATACTCTCGGGTTTATGAGCTGAAAAAATAGATAGAGGCATCTTATTCACGAAGAACAAGTCTTTCATCTTGATTCTCCAAACATTATAATTTCTCCCATTTAAACATACCATCTTGCTCATATTTCCCTCTATTCCGTAACAACCCGGATAAATAAGCAAGGTCAAATACCAATGTTATGACCGAAAAAATCAGGTGTCATGCGGAAGCTAGTAACCCAAACCTTGAGCAACGATAAATCCAACAACAAAAGAGAAATCTACCAAAAGAGACACAAATATTTAACGTGGTTCGGTCAACTAACCTACATCCACTGCAGAGATGAGCAATCCACTATATAAAAAGAGAGTACAAAATATCGAGAGAACAACCTCACGAAGAGGCAAACACTAACACTTGTCCCATAAAATTCTACTCCTAAACACTACTCTCGAGCCACCTATGGCTATATTGTGGATGCTACTAAATGAAAAGGACGGATCTTCAATTTATAGAACTCTAAATCTTTTCCTACAAGAAAAAGGACTAGCCAAATATGAAAGATTTATAATTTCTTTTTACAAAAAGAAAAATCCAATTAAAATAATTATATTGTCTTTTTTCTTCAACAAATAGAAAAATCAAATATGGTAAGATAATTATGGCAAACACCTAACAGTTGCTTCATCCATATTGCTAGTACCAGGTCCCATGGGAATTGAGTAGGCAAAAATGACAATTCCCTGGTTATTTCTGTTGAGTCCTCCCCCTCCACAAATGCTGTGAATGTAGCTTCCATCACTGTTTAGCTTTACTTTTTGAGTATTAGATTTGATTAGGGATGGCAATGGGACGGTGCGGGTTTCAGCTTATACGGGTGCGGGGGGAGGGAGGGGGGGGGGAGGGTGGACGGACTCGAACGGTGCAGGTGCGGGTTAAATTTCTTTTACAAAAATTAATGCGGTTGCGGGGCGGTTGCAAGTTTTAAAATAATTTTATCTTTCCTAGAATCTGATTATAAAATTCCTCCGCTAAGCATACAATTTTGATCAATCTTCCTTATTAATTCCTTTAGGCTTTACCATATTATATCCGACGTTTATTCTCTCATCTTAAATTGATATATTTCAAAAGATTTGCTATATTTAGTTTGCATAATCAAATCAGTTATGCATTTAGATCATCATTAATACTATAAGACCAGTTCATTTAATTGAATTCATATTTGTCCAGAAACTAATCCTAAGAAGATTTAAAAATAATCAGTAGACATAATACCAATATGTTTTACTCCTTCATTTTTCTGGGTTTGCTTTCTTTCTAATAATGCTTTTGATTCTTCATTTTAAAAGTCCTAAAATTAAAAAAAAAGAAGAAAGAAATAGCTCTGTTAGTAAAAGTTAACAAAAAATATTTGGAAAAAAATACTCATTAAAATTAATAATTAAAATAAAAGAAAAAGATTTATGCTATGCGGTGTGGGGCAGTGCGGGTTTATGTGGGGCGAGTTAAAAACATAAACTTTTATTATGTGGGCCGGGGCAGGACGGGTTGAGGCAAAACCCGCCCCGCAACCGCCCCCTCCCCCCCCCCTTGCCATCTCTAGGTCTGATCCACCTGATCATTGTTCTAGCATAGCTGCACTTGCTTGACAAATAGTGTGCCAATCTCTTCCTACATTAGCTCTTCCAAATCTGATTTTCAGTACCTGCAATAGAATTGACACTATACTAGTTTTGGTTCTATAGAAAGATGCTCTGATGTTTTCAAAATTTTTGGTGCATCTTGACTTCCATAACTCGCAACATATAATCAAAGGAAGAATCATTTTAATGAGTTTTGTAATAGAATTGTAAGTCTTAAAATTCCACCAATTAAGAAGTTGGATTTTGAGCCAATTCTCATATATAGGTCTAGCAAAATAACTCCATATTTTCTTAGCATGATCCCCCAGACACAAGAGATGGTCAATGTTCTCAATGCTCGGATTCTGGTTGTTGTTGCAGCAGTGGCACATATTGTTAACTTGTATTCCAGATCTGGAAACTCTTTCCTTAGTAGATAATTTGTCATGAATTAACTTTGTTTAGTCAAATAAAACTGTCCACAAAGAAATTAAAATTAATATTTAAGTAGTAGAACAACAAAAAGATGTATTGATATACATTTACAAGATTCTCATATTTAACCACAATATTTCAAAGCAATTTAAAAATGAAAGTTAAAAGTTTTCATTTATCCACACTATTTGAAGGTGATTTCAAACTGAAAATTTTCATATTTTAAAAGTATGATTTGTTAAACCCCAAAAGTTAATTTAGTGAAGAGATTTTTTCATATTGTATTACGAAGCTATCTTTTATATGTTTAATTGATGGTGAACACTTAGTTTATATGGTTTAAAATTCATTTTTCTATGATAAATTTCCAACTATTAATAGTGTCTTAAACATAATATGTTGTAATTTTTATATCGTTTCATTATGAAAATTAACATATAATAAATCTATACAAAAATGAAAACAATTATCTTATTTCTTTGTCTGAAGTAGTAAATTGTTTCTTTAATTGGGACGCAAATTCTCTTGGAAGCTCTCTTTGCTTATTGTACTAAAATTGCCTTTTGATTTTGCCGTATAAAAGATATAAAGTAAAATTTTAGGATATTTTTATCTTTTATCGTGTTGTAAAAAATATGTTGTTCGTTTAAAATTTCGGATAATTATTTGTACTGTTGACATACTTGTAAGACCAATTTGAATGTATCCAAGACAAGTTTACAGATAAATTAATGTGCTTTTTATTCTAGAAAAATTGTTAATATAGTTAACATTTGTAGCTTTAATGTTTTCTCTTGTAAAATATTCAAAAACAATGTAAAAATAATACCATTGAAATCAATTTTTCAAATTCATGTCTATGGATCGCACTGACTGGATGTTAAAATACGTAATATTGCACGCAATGTCTTAATGTTAATTGCAGCAACTTAAGCAAGTTACAAATTATAGTTTAATTTAACATAAACTAGTTTCTCTAGCTGTACGTGTATTTTATATATTTTTTCTGAGAAATCCACTCGTGCTACGTTAAGATAAAGTTAACCTTTCCATGCAGAAAAATAAAAATAACTTTGAAATATAAAGTACTAAACACAAATTTTCGAGTCGAAAATGTGTGATTAAGGGACTAATAATCGCACATCTTTTAGAACCAATTTTATATTAATATATAAATAGATTACAATGAGAACTCTTCAAAGCTAAAATCTCATGAGTTTATAAAATGTTTCAGAAATATAGCATCAAAATCATTTCTCATGACTGTACGAACTTTTCAAATTTAACAGCTAAAAACAGGGTTTGGCTATTTTGATGAAATTATGGGTTTATTGTCTTCGATAATAGTGTTCCATCTTAATCAATTACAGTTAAGTGACTAACTTGCACATGTTATACATTTTATGCAATATTCAAGAGCTCTATAAGTTTTCAAAACTTAAGGGGAAAAATAAAAGAGAAGCTTTCAGAAATCACTATGTTTTAGTGGTTATTAATTAGTTGTAGCTATCATTTATTATATTACTTCCTATAGTTATATTTTTAAGTTTTTAGAGTATATTCGATGTATTTAAGCTATTCTATTTATGAATGCATTAACATTTCTAGGCGTGAAACAAGGGATTACAGCTAGACAGATTTTTGTATTCGTTTGTATTCATGCCGTGAGACATGGAAGTACAACTGAACATATTATTGTATTCGACTGTATTCATAGCGTGAAAAATGGGTTTACACTGTTTTTAAACGAAAAATGAATCAATTAACCTAATAGACTCCTAATATAACCCAATAAACTCAATTATAACACACAAATTTTATATTTTCAGTTATAAAAAAGATTGTCAACTGAAAAATGCCCCAAAAACATAGCAATCTTCAGAGAAATTATATAATACATCTATATACATTAATTATATTAATTAAAAAATATATACATGGATACATTCATGGCATATAGCGAGACAGTGAATACAATGAAATACACAAAATAGAGCGGGATACATTGAAATACAATAAAAATAAAAGAAAGTGAATACAATAAAAAATACGGAATACAGTGAGATACATTGAAATAAATTTAAAAAAAGACAATGAATACATTGAAATACATGAAAATACAGTGTGATACTTGAAATACATTTGAAATATATTAACAAAAAATTTAAATTGCTCAGCCCCAAACTTTATCGTCTTTGTTCAAGAAAAAACCCTAATTTCTGGCGAATCCACCATCAACGTCAGAAGTGGAGTGATGCCATCGAGCATGATAATCTTTATAAAGCTTCGCCTAAACTAGCTAGATTGAGGATTCAAGCGAAGGATAGGTTTGTTGACGCGTTGAATTTTGGCTCGATTCATGCATCTCTGCCGATGGGGGTTGTTGCGTCGCTGGCTGTTCACGACAACGGATGAAATCAAGAAATAATTCAACTAACAGTTCGAACCAAGAAATGGAAGAACGAAAGTCGTATGGGTTCACAAAGACTCTGTGGCTAAAAAGTAAAAACCCTTATGGGTTGTATCCGAAGATATGGAAAGAGATATTTTTATGTCAGCAACAGAAGCCCAAGCTTATGGAATTGTTGATCTTGTAGCGGTTGACTGAAAATAACACGGATTTCGCGCAAATTTGTGATTTGAGATTTTATCTTCAAATTGAATATTCTATTAAATAGAAGTAATTCATCATCATTCGGTTAGGATCAATCTAAACCAACCCATCATATTATATATACGATTCAACATGCCAACTATTAAACAACTTATTAGAAATACAAGACAGCCAATCAGAAATGTCACGAACAAAGTATGTAAGAATGACAAGACATCAAGTACCCTATTCGCGATAGCACGAAGAATATTCATTCAACAAGCAATCAAGTGATAAAAATTCCAGAAAACTTAAAAGGGTTTAGTAAAAATAATCTAAAACAATAAAAATCGGAAGCAGATTATTAAATAAAAGGAAGAAGAAGAAATATACTTGAGTTGGCTATGGAGATTTTGTTGCCTTCATTAGGGTCAAGCCATAGAAGCAGCGTATTTTGTGAAAGAGAGGGCAGCATATTTTATGGTTTAAGGGTAGGATGTGACCATAAATAAATATTTAATTATAAAAATTAAAAAGTAATTATACAATATAATTTTTTAAAATAATATTTATTTAAAATAAATAAAGTATCAATCTTTGTTACAGGAGGTAATTAATCCAAAATAAAATACTACTTCCGTTTGTTCTACGTGCTGTCATTTAGATCGAAGCACCAAAGTAAAAATTTCCAAACTTGACCTTTAATTGAAAGATGAATCACGTATAATGCCTTAGATACTTGATGTTTAGGAATCTCATGTGTTACTCATCTTGGCAATAGATATCATATTTAATGCATATTAATTAAATCGATACCTAACAAAGAGCAAATAACGAGAGAAAAATCAGCCAGTTGAATATAATCGTAGAATAGAAGCAAACTTACCACAAGGTGAGTTCGTCTAAGCATGTTTTGCCAACAGCAAGATAACCTTCTGCGGTAAATACAATATTCCATTTGTTGCCCTAAGATGCTCTCAGTTTGAATAAGTAAACAAATAGATACATTGTTGGAGAGGGTGTAGTAAGGAGTTCAACTTCGTTGGATGATTTTAGATTTAAAAGTATGTTTGGAATATAATTTGGAAGTACGTGATAGAATTAGGTTTGAATTTGTGAAAGTTGGAAGTTCCACAGAAACTCAAGGAGAAATTTTATAGAGTTGTGGTTAGACCGACCATGTTATATGGGGCGGAGTGTTGGCCAGTGAAGAACTCTCATGTTCAGAGGATGAAGGTTGCGGAGATGAGGATGCTCAGGTGGATGTGCGGGCTCACCAGGTTAGATAAGATTAAGAATGAAGTTATTCGAGAGAAGATGGGGGTGGCCCCGGTGGATGAGAAGATGCGAGAAGCGAGGCTAAGGTGGTTCGGGCATGTACGGAGGAGAAGTCCTGATGCCCTGGTGAGGAGTTGCGAGCGGCTGGCGATGGTCGGCGCACGGCGAGGCAGAGGAAGGCCTAAGAGGTATTGGGGAGAGGTGATTAGGCATGACATGGCTAGAATGCGGGTTTCTGAAGACATGGTTGATAGGAAAGTCTGGAGGTCTAGTATCAGAGTTGTAGGATAAGGGCCCCTAGTGTTTTTCGTACTCCTCACCGGGGTTGGATGAGGCTTGGCAGGGCTATCCTTAGATGATGTGTGTATTGGATTGTGTCTTCCTTATGGTAGTTATTTATGGTAGTTACGGTCTGATATTATTGCATGCTATTTTATTTATGGTTCTTATGCTTAGATAATTATTTACGCTGTTTCTGCTGAAGCTACTAATGTTCTTTTATTGTTGTTTTGTTTTTGTTGTTCCTTTCCTTCACTGAGCCGAGTGTCGATTGGAAACAGCCTTTCTGCCCTTTTGGGCAGGGGTAAGGCTCGTCTACATATTACCCTCCCCAGGCCCCACTTTGTGGGACTATACTGGGTAGTTGTTGTTGTTGTTGGAAGTTTAGAAATTCTTAGGCTTGAATTCGAGGTTGATTTGGTATTTTTGGTGTTGTTTTGGATGTTCTGGAGGTTCGATTAAGTTCGGGTAATAATATATAACTTGTTGGAAGTTATATATAAGCATCAGGTGAGTTTCCGATAGGTTTGGATTGTGTTGCGCTTGTTTTTTAATGTTTTGATACCCTTTGTTCAAGCATAATGATATCATATTGAACAAATGAGTTCTGATTTCTTTTTTGATTGAATCATTAGATCTGTATCGTAATTACGGACCTGTAACAAAAAGAATTATGGAATTTGGACATCATATGAGGATTTTATGTCATTTTACTAAAAATTAGGCTGCTGGATTTTTTTTCAGAATAATTACGAAATTGCCACTTGCAGCGTATCTAAAAATCTGCACTATTTGCAAATATTAAGACATACATATCTCATTCATTATAAGGTTAAATTTAGTGATTCAAAAGCCTAACTTGTCTAGAATTTCACAAGGAACCCATTGAAGGCATAAATACGAGTTTTGGGATTGTTTGGCACGAGAAACGAGGCAGAATAGCTGGCAATAACTATATAAAATTAGAATTTGTTCATTCAATCATATTTTGAGTTGGGGAGCTTGGATTTGGGCGATTTTGGAGGCGATTTTCATCGTATGGATTGGGGTAAGTGTTCTCTACTCGGTTTTGGTTATATTTGATGAATCCATATCATTTTTTGAATTTGATTGATGATCTCAAAGTGAAATTGAGGGAGTTAGGGTTTAAGTTTTGGAGAGTTTTAAGTGAGTATTTGAGGGACCAAACGGAGTTCGACTTTGACAAATTTTATATGATTAGAATCGGGAGAGGATGAAGGTTTTGATTCTTTCATTTTTTACTGAATTTAAGAAGTGGGCTCAAGGATCGGGTTTTAGCCGATTTCGATTATTTTTGGCGTACTTTATAATTTTTATTGTGGAATTTGATTCTTTAGCACAAGTTGATAGTATTAATCTAATTATGATTAGATTCGGATCTTTTGGATATCGAGTCCTGATACGAGTGCATCTCGGAGTAGGATTTAACACGGTTGAGCTAAGTAATTTTAAGTCTGGCTTTGAGGGTATAAACCTGTATAAATTGGTATCATGTGATTGTTTGGTTATGATACCCATGCTAGGTGATAGGCATCTAGGTATGCACCATGAGAGATTTAGACTTGATCTGTTCCGTGAGGCAGTGAGGCCTAGTGGCTGTTATTTGTGGTTATGTGTTTACTTATTATTGAACTTATTTGCTTTCATGTTAGAGATCATGCTTAGGCTTTACCATTCTCATGTTATTTATCCTCGATCATAGAAATTATTGTTCATATTTACCTCAATCTCTATTTTTTCTTAATATGCTGTGATACTTGATATGGGCTATGTTCCCTTCTTTGTTGATGATGGTGAGGCAAGTGAGGTACATGACTGAGTTAGGCCGAGGGCTTGTTGTGAGATATTTGATATGATAAGGTATTAATATCATAGCGTGTGAGTTGTCCACGTAGTACGTGAGTTGACAATGCGGGTTCAGGTATTGATACCATAGCGCATGAGTTTTCCGCGTAGCACATGAGTTGACCGTGCGGATCCAGGTATTGATATGATGACACATGAGTTGTCTGTGCGGTACATGATTAAGTGAGGACGGGGGCCTGGTTGTTAGGATATTAATACTATAGCTTGTGAGTTATTCGCATAGCACGTGAATTGACCGTGCGGGTCCAGGTATTGATACCATAGTGCGTGAGTTGTTCACGTAACACGCGAGTTAACCGTGCGGATCCAGGTATTGATATAATGGCACGTGAGTTATCCGTGCTTAGAGCTTGGCTTTGGGAGCCCCTCCGGAGTCTGTACACACACCTAGTGAGGGTGCAGAGTGTTAAGTGCGAGTGCTGAGTGATGGAGTGACATTGCTGTGAGGTTGCATTTACTTTTGCTGTTGCTGTATTTATCTATTAAATTTTTTTGTAGAATTTACTAAGTTATGAAATTTACCTGTTTATTCCTGTTATTTTTAAAATCGTGAAAATAAATAATTAGACGGTTTTGCTTAGCTCGTTACTGCTGCTTAGTTTCTTAGTTATTTCTGTTACAATTGAGGTGGTTGTATTCCTGCTACTCCCTGCAATTGATGTGCAGATCCAGGTGAGTTAGAGCGCGGCGATCATTGAGTTCAGGCCGGCTATCTGTGGAGATTGCAAGATAGCTGCTAGTGTCCGCAGGACCTTGCTACTCCTTTTGTCATTCCTTATTTTGGACAGTTAGACAATTTATATATCTTACTTCATAATTTTAGACGCTTATGACTTAGTGACATTCCGATATTTGGGGCTCGTTTTGTATTTTATATTATTTATATTTAGAGTTGATTTAGTTTATCAGGAATTAAATTATTGTAAATATTTTATTAAATTCTTATAATCATATTAGAAGTAATATTTTGGAAATAGGTTTATTTTGTAATACGATAGGCGCCGTCAATTATGTTTAAATTTTGGGTCGTGATAAAATAATTGACGGGCTTAGAATTAATTTCGGAAACTATATTTAAAAATTAAAAAAAAAAAGATTACTAGCTAAAAATAATAGTGCAAAATGGAATCAAATATTCATTTCTGTTTGGGTTCCTTCTTATGTTACTCTTCACTGGTAAAAATAATTGAGAAGATCATCTAAGCTGATTACCTGTCTTCCCAAAAAATACAACTTGAAATAAAAAACATATATATAAAAGTACTTACTGAGTTCCTCATGACTCAACTTTTATTGTACTTCCATTTTCTTCTGTCACTAATTTTAATTGGACAACCCATCTATTGATTTTCTAATGTAATTTAGGAACTAAACGATGGCAGTTCTTTTGCGGTAACAACTTTAGAAGTGTGTGCAACTTTTTAATACATAGGGTATTTAAATTAAATAAAAGTGCTCTCTTGATTGTGAGATGTGAAGGAATACATTTGAAAAGTTATTTTGCTAGTACGAAGGATCACAACACTTCAACTCATAAGCATCATTTTTTAATAAATAGTTATTCTAATGGTAGATAATTTTCAAAGATTAGTTACTAATAAAAGGACATAACTATTAATAGTAAGAAAAGACACAATATAAATTAATACATTTAAGTATTTTTCAATTATTATTATAACACATAATTATATATTATTAGAAGGGGCAATTTAATAATTAAAATTTTTAATTGTGGGCTTCCCACTTTTAGTAGGGTATAGATTATTAATAAAATTAATTGTAAACTGTGATCCCCAATATCAGTTTTTATCTGTGGTTGAATGGATATAATTATTTATAATAAAAACTTAAAGAATCTTTACACAAATAACTGTCTAACTTATTATTTATTTTTCGGAGTCGGTTTTGTAAATGATAGATCGATTATATCAGATTATACAGATATTACATATAAAATACATATTATTACGCATTCATTAGCTATTTTTAACTTAAGCGGTAGATTGGAGAGGCTATTTGAGTTATATTATCAAAACTTAACCACCTACGAACAAACAATTTTAAGATTGAATGTTGGCCTTTCCTCATCTAGTTGTAAAACAAGTCTGAAATGTTTGGCACGCTCTGACGCAATAGTATTGAGGTCTACTTGCTTCAACTGTAATTATTGGCCAGTAGCAGATTAGCAGCACCGCAAACAAAACGACAAGAATGTGTGTGTGTGTGTGTGTGTTTTTTGTTGGGGGGTGGAGGGGGTGGGGGGGTGTTGTTACAGAGAGGAGGTGGGCTGCAGAGAGGAGAAAAATACTGCACAATTAAAGTTATACAGGTAATCATGTACTATGTAGAATGACATATAAATATACTGCTTAATAGGAGCCAGATTACTACAACAAGCAATGGTGACTTCTACTCAAGGCACGAAGCAAAACACCTAAGACAACTCTTGAGATATTCTTGAAGAAGGATTCTTCCTCCTCCAATACACCCTGCATAAACAACAAAGCTCAGTATTACCAGGTGTAAAGAATGTTCCTATGCTTCTTTAACTTCAAACAATTTTTCTATTGTCAAACCTTAATTATCATTATGGCGGCATCCTTGTGCAAAACCTCATTGTACTCATGACAAGAAATATTCTGCAATACTTAAAAGTATGACTTTCGATCTTTCATAAACAGGGAGGACAAAAGCATAAAATAAAATACTAACTTGTACACAGTTAGGGCAGCCAGTATCGCCAGAGCAACGACATGATGCAAGGAGTTCTAAAGCAGCAGTCAGCAGCTCACTGAATAAAGGTTGCACCTGCCCAGATCATATAATTTTGGAAAGTAGTTGTGATAATATTGTATTTCCCAAGTTCATGGAATAGACCATTAGATCACTCTTCTCCATGGCTTAAGCTAAGTCCCAGACAAGGTGGCTTAGCATTTCCATTATACTAACAGCCATTGGTTTTTTCCTTTCAATACCACATCTATTATAACAAGCAGTACCCTAAGTTAGATTTACTCTGTCCATGGTGTTGAAGCTGTTCTCTGACTTCCATTTATTACAGTTTGAATTTGGTCCAAAGAGGTAACATAACACTCTTTTCCTCTGCGTACACCCCACCCTCCCCAGACCCCACTTGCGGGAGGGGGGGGGGGGTCGTCATACTGGGTATGTTGTTGTTGTTGTAATTCATCACTTCAGTAAATTATGTCCTACTGATATTCTGAATCTATTTCAAAACCTAACCAATTAAATTAAGGTCCCTTTTCGTAAGTTTCCTGGTGTTCCTCGGAATCCTGACAAAATGGTACAACCATCTATAACGCTAGTAAAACAACATAATTTGAATAAAATCATGGCAGGAAAAGGAATCAAAAGCAGAGATCATTAACCTGTGCTGAAATGCCAGTTCCCCCAGGATGTGGATCATAAAGCAGAATTCTTTCTGGAAAATTGCGGGTACCATAAGGGTTTACACACTCTGAAGCTAAATCAGATGAATTGAATATTATGTACCTTCAGCACAAGTTTCAGGGGACAATGAGAGAACAATTCTAGTGTCTCAGACAGAGAACATGTTTAGCCAGACATAAAAACTATGTGCTTGAAACTTACATAGGAACGACATTAAGAAGAGCATGACCAGCAGCATGCAAACCTCCTCGGAATGAATAATTTAAGGTCTCTACAGCTGTCTTTATGGTCTGAGGGACTTGAATCCAGAAAGCCTGCATGTGCATTACAGCTACAAATTACAAAGAAAGGAAGAGTACTAAAACAGTGATGAACGAATATCACACACAGAGGAACTCCAGAAAACACATTTCAAACTGGTATTCACCTGGGTTTCATATGTGTAATTAGGAAGTGATAGTTCAACAGTGTCAAAGACCTGGTTGCTCTTTTTCCATATTTTGCGGAAACCAAACCACGTAGTCGTTACTCTGCAACTGTGTGCTTGGGCAGTTGTTCTTGGAAGACACAGACTAGTTGTTACTGCTGGGTAAGCCTACATACTGGAAAAATATTATCAAGTCCATCCAATGTTAATTGGGATGTAACAGATGAATTTTACAAATGACATGGTATACACAGATTTATTACACAAGTAGCATGCAATAAGCAATATGAGAACTTTTTCCCCCTTAAATAAGACCAATAAAGCATTTGCATTTCAAGGCTAGCCAGTTAATCGAGGATCTCTTGTGATGCAGTGCATTCTACAAGATCCTCAAATGAAAGCAGGAACATTTACCTATCAGCAATAAACATGATATGAAAAGGCTATGCTTCTTCAAATATCTACCAAACCTTTGATGACTGGAAGTTCAGGGTTTTCCTTGACTAATGGAGCCATTAGCTCAGCATAATATGAGAAGGGTGCATCACATGCTCTAAACACACCTTATTTGTCAAGGATGACACAACAGTAGCATAGAGATTCCTCTTTGAAGGACAGAAACTAAGGTTGTTTTCTTTCCTCACTAATTTGGGATAAGGTATGTCATACCCTAACTATCTCCATACCAGATTCCAGGAGAGACACTTAACGGAAGAGTTCTGGCAGGTAGTAGAGATTACACAAACTTTAAATAGACAGAGACCAAAAAAAACCCATCACGAATAATAGTCTAGGAGCTTTTAACTAAACAAGCAATTTTTTTAGCTTTTCGCTCGAGCAAATATCTCTACGATGAGATTAAGCAAAATGGTCACCACTTAAAGAAGACTGAGGCAGTCCTTGAAAAAAATATAGGAAAATGAAGAGGACTATTTGAGATCTTCACATACAAAGTTGGCACCAGTGACATGGACATCAGTATAGTCACGAGTTTTGGTGTAATATTTCAAGTCCGCTCGTTGGCACCAAGCAATTCTGTTTGCCACATCAAGCTCCTTCACAAGATACGTCTTCCCTTGGTTCATATAATTGGCCCCTTCATAAACCTATAAATTATTAGGGCTAAAACTGATTAACTTTACAAGGTAACTTCAAAAGAAGCCAAAAGAGAACCTCAAGAATTGAAGAGTTCTCTTGCACTAAAATAATATACCAACATATGAATATAAGCATCATAATGATGATCTCCCTCTCCCTCTCCTTTTCCTATTAGTGTTTTCGTTCTTCCCCCCTCTCACACTAGGAAGACATTATAATCACAAGAACTTCCAAATGTAGTTGCTACTATTTTACCTGAAAGAAAGCCTTGCTTTCTTCAATTTCTTCCAGGACTTCATTCTTTTGCATGTCAATCACTTTGTACCGCTCAGTTCCTATGGCCCGACTACTAATTGCACTTGAGGGGATGTTCTGGTAACAGCATAGCATGGTTTAGAAAAAGCTAACCACACCCAGCGCACCAACACATTATCGTTGATTAACACTACACTCAAAGGATCATACCTCCAGCCCGAAGTAGCTCCATATTCTGGCGGCAGCACTACGTTATATATCTGTACTCAGGATTCCCTTGTTTTTAAGTGCCATTATGAGACTCTCCAAGCCAGGGCCAAAGTATTTCTCGTCATCAGACAAGCTCAGTGGATATTCAAAAGCAGCAGCAGCCAGATGCTGTTCAAGAACCTGTCAAATGCTTTCGAATGCCAAGCGAATTCCCTACTAAAAATATGGTTCAATCACTAAATTTGAAAATGATGGCAAAGTCAAGAAATGAAGAAACCAAAATAACCTGCCGGTTTTTGGCATCTATATGACAACATTCAATTGGGCCCTGAAAAGTTTCTGAGGGAACTTCATGAAATACTGATCCAAAGGCCCTTCAAAGGCAACATAAATTGCAAGTGATGCATTTCCTCGTCTGCCTGACCTTCTTGCTTGTTTCCACAGACTTGATGAAAAAATTTGGAACAATATCAGTTTGAGAATAAAAGTGTGAAATCGTTTGAGGGACACAAATAAGCAGTTACTACCTAGCTATGCTGCCTGGAAATCCTAGATGTAGGGTTGCATCAATATGTCCTACATCAATACCCAATTCAAGAGCACTTGTAGCAGCAATACCACATATAACAACAACAACAACAACAACAACTACCAAGTATAGTCCCACCAGGTGGGGTCTGGGGAGGGTAATATGTAGACGAGCCTTAACCCTACCCGAAAGGGCAGAGAGGCTGTTTCCAATACCGCATATACTACCATTGAAAGTCATGCTCAATTCTTCTGCGATCCTGTTCCATGAAGAACTAAGGTCAAACTATCGTTTTGCCAATATGCAAATTATGCCCTACTTATCTATGCTAAAACAATAAGCCGAAGTGCCAAATATAAACTATGCAATCGAGAATTAGCTGTAATGAGTACTGAATTTCCATACGATAAAGAAAAAAAGGTGACAAAAGATTAGATTTGAGCCAACAAAACTGATGGGTAGTAACACAACTTAATGTTGAATCAGCAAATACAAAGCTCTGAAATGCTCAGTAAAGATAACTTTTGTTGTTGTTGTATAGGCAACAGTACTTGGTACATTGAACCTTTGCTTATAAGAAAGTTATCCTAACAAGTACAGTTTGTCTGCATGGGCAAGACAGAATTGGGTTTTTTCTTTTGTTGTATCCTGAGAACATCAGCTCTTCATTGGCCGCTTATATCTAACGAGAACTAACTCTTGTGAGGGTACAGTACCATGGAATAATCTGGAGTAAACACATCCAAAGCTCTGAATGATTTAGTAGTAATACATCATCTATTTTGATAGGTGAAAGTACTTTAAACCCTTGCTTACAAGAAAGTATTCCTTACAAATACAGTTTGTCTGCATACAGAACTAGTGCTGTGCTTTGTTTTGGTTGTATCTTGAGAGGGTTATCTCTAAATGAAATCTTATGTCTAACAAGAAAAAATTAATCTCGTTATAAATCTCTTTCCACTCATTGGTGGGGTTGGCGGAGGGGTGGGGTGGGGTGGGGTGGGGGGGGGGGGGGTTTCCAGGAAAAGCCGGGTCAGACCACAAGAGTCTATCATCGCAGCCTTACCTACATTTCTACGAGAAGTTGTTTCCACGGCTCGAACCCGTAACCTCCTGCTCACATTAGCGATAAATTATTTTATTTGTGAAGAGCATCAGTCATAAGTATAAGGCATGAATCATGCTATTTTGCAAGCGCATAAATATTGAACAAGTGGGAATATGGATGCTTTACAACGGATCAAAATAAACAAAATTGAATAAATTATACAAGCCAACTGCAGGCAAGTTCAGAGCAACATGAAAAACAACTGTCCAAGTAAATTTCCTTGGGAAAGATTAACTAAAGAGGATGAGCAAACTCTCCTGAACCACGTTATAGATGCTAACCTCAGCAACATAACCAGCTCGGTAAGCGCATATAGAGTCAACTAAATGAGGTGCTGTTTCCTGAAGAATCTCACGCCTTAGGACAAAAAGTTATTCCAGCACACCAAACTGTTAATAGAAGATAAAATGAGAATGAACCATTTGATTCTATAATGCAATTTCACTTACGTGTAACATAAAACAAGCTCACAAAGTTTGCCTGTTTTGCAAAATGCAATACAACGAAGACCATGCTGCATCATTTCTGCAAAACGGCACGAAACCTCCAAAATAGGACTGTGACAGAGACAGAGACAAAATGCTGTTAGAAATTAAGGCACTTCTCTGTGATCATGAAATAACGAAGAAAAGGGGAAAAAAGGAAAAGAGGAAATAAAATGCATGGGGCAATAAGGTAAGAGCATTCCTGTTAGGGCCAACTTCTAAGAATCTAACATTTTCTCAAGCGTCCAACTTATGGAGTGATAAGGTGGATCGCGTGCATAATAAGAAACAAAAATGGGAGACATAAGGAACAAAGGAAAAAACCAAGGTGCAAGGTGATAGTAAGGCACCTGGCAGTAACTAATAATCTAGCACAAGCCTCTTAATAAGGCAGGATAAAAGTTTGTTTATGCTACTTCGAATAGCAATGAAGCCAATAGCATTCCTACATGTTTAGCAGTAAAAATGATCATATAAACATACATCAGATTATTTGTCAGTAAATCAGATGCCATCACTAATTAAACGCAGTAGCCTTATCCAGATTACTCTAGTCCTATAGGTATCTTCATTCACTCCAAAGTAGCACTGGAGTTGGAATCTTCATCACACTTTTTTGTTTCGTAAGTAAAATCTTTACCATAAGTTATGGATAGCATTCGTACTCTTACCCTGTTTAAAATGCATGGTGACTACACAATGCAACCAGTCTCAGCCAACAAGTTATCAAGGTCTCCTAATATGCGTGCTATATAACCCCCCCCCCCCCCCCCCCAAAAAAAAAAACATCTGATATGGGGATATCGTGCAAGTCTTGCATTTTGTTATCCTCGTTGTAGACTTATAGTGCATATTACAGTGAGCTTCTGTAAATAACAAAGGAGAACTGATGACCTAAACTCTACCCTAATTTCTTCAGAATTCTTGTATGATCATTGCTTAAGCTTATAGATGTATTCTCTCCACATAACCTATTTGACTCGCAATCGACTCAGCCAATATCTTCTCATTCAACTTTCTTTATACATAAAGTATTATCATCCTTGTAATAATTATTCATTCAATACGTCCAAATAGGCATGTTGGTAATGTCATGTTATATATTGTCTCCTAAGCCTACATCTTTTTTTTTTCCGATTCCTTAACAAACTTGTCACGCTTTGAAGAATATATCCTGATATATCTTCCTGTATATTGAGAAATGAAACAGCACTTCCTTCCTGATGCAACGAGGATAGCCCAGTTTGTAGAGGGGGAAATACAGGCTCTTTATAATATGTATTCAGAAAACACGAGGTGCAATCTATATCCAATTCTCAATAGACAGAAAGCAGGGTAAGCTTTTAACCTTGATCTTCTAGCAATCAGATGTTTGTCAACAGAGCCATCATCAATGCCACTCTTAATTCTTTTTTGAGATCTGCAAGACAGAAGTACCTCAGATAAACGAAAACAGCTTCCCATTGAATATACGGGAGCTATAGGACTTTACCACAGAACATACCATTTTCAGGCGTAAAGGAGGATCATAACACAAAAAGCTTTGAGCCAGATGGGCTGCCATCATTCTGAATCAACTCCATTGTTGGTATATTTGAGAGCTCCTACATTACCTCAGGGCGAGAAGATGAGATATTTATAACATCACAAAGTACTAACTAGTCTAAAATGATAGAGTGCATACACAACCCTCTATTTGAAGTCTTATAACATGCAAGCTGTTAGATATGTAAATATAGTAGAACCCTAGTTATAGTAGAACTCTAGGTTATTAGTATTATATATAGGGCTCATTGTATTATGTTTAATATCAGTTATATTCTTCTCCCGTGCTTTCTCACATGGTATCAGAGCTTTGGTGAGATAATTATCGTTGTGCGTCATTCCAACGACATCCGGGAAGAAATAACTCGGTCACCGTGCAATTTTCCGGTGACCTAAGTGACTAATTACGTCAAAGTCACTAATTATCAGTGTTGTGCAAAAAAACCAACACTACCACAAGACTCGGAATAGAATTCCGACCAAACCCCAGAAAGTTCTCCGGCAGACTCCCCGTCACGCGCCGCCACGCGCCGCCACAGCTGTCGGCGCGTCAGACCACGCGCCGGCGCGTGGGGCTGCTTCCGGCCAGTTTTTGGCTTCGCTCCAGAAGGACAGTTTGGTCGGCCTTAATTTCCGACCCTACCCATCCTTGTTCCGTTCGATTCCGACAACTTTCAGTTTTCCGGCGACTTTTCCGGCAACTACAGAGACTTTCCGGCCAGAATTTCAAAAAGTTTCTTCAGGACAGTATCATCGCCCTCAAATTCCGAGCCTACTCATGTTTTTACTTTTCAATTCCGACAACTTTGAAGTTTTTCCGGCATCTACAGTGATTTTCCGGCAAAAAAAAAAAAAAAAAAACAGTTTTCCTTCATCTGTTTCAGCAAATTTTCAACGATGTCTTTGGGAATCGATGCTTTCGGGTCTAAAAACCTGGGTTCGATGTTAAACTACATATGTAACAAGCTCGGTACATATGATTTATATGCACCAGCTTGAGGGGGAGTGTTAGATATGTAAATATAGTAGAACCCTAGTTATAGTAGAACTCTAGGTTATTAGTATTATATATAGGGCTCATTGTATTATGTTTAATATCAGTTATATTCTTCTCCCGTGCTTTCTCACACAAGCATTTGCGAAGTTCATCCTAGACTTCAGCTTTAGATGAATTCCACAGATAGAGGTGGGAACATCTGCTCATGCAGAATAAGAATGGTGTAAAGTTTTAAGCATTCAAGGTTTCTACGTGAATGACTAGCTTATAAAGAAACTATAGAGATGTGATCCTCCATGGTACCAGGGAAAAGTAATAGGCGACAATTAACATGATATTATCTGATTATTTTCAAAAGTAAGAGAAATATGAATGCAAAAAAACAACAAAGCTATCAAGAGCACGAAAAGAGGCAGAATAAGTATCAACATCAACATAATGTCTGTGTATAAGAAGATTTCCGATGAAAAAATATCTCTTGATAAGAAGAATTAAATCATGAATTTTAGAGGATGTCTATTCTCCAACAGATTAAACGAATTGTCATTCGGAGTCTCCTACTGTAAGATGTGGTCAATCTATTCAAGGTAGGTCAAGGTGGGTGGTAAATGAATTGCCAATTTCACCATTAACACTTCATATTTTGGTGAAGAAATTCCCGTTTTAAAGTATTTTAAAATAGAACTTAGGTTGGATTTCAAAAATTATAACCTGATTCCATGTATACTTATCCAGTAGAGTAGATTTAGATTTTATAGTGCAAAGTAATATGTCGGTACACTTAGTGGGTGAGCTTTGTTTAAAATTCTTAGCCTATAGATGAAGGTTAGATCCATCACAAAAAACTATCGCCAGGCATGTAGGAGATAGTTTTTGTGATTGAATTTTATGAGTGAGTCTTAGCTATTCAGAAGAAGGGTTTCTTCTACTTTTACCTCTCAGCTCTTTTGTATATTCCTTAAGGTGGCGAGTTTGTTCCTCTTTTGAGTGTATTCTGGTAGAAACTCATCTCTCTTTCACTTATCTTCTTCATTTCTCGTGTAATAATGTAAACAATACAGGTAAAACTTTAAGCACTAGCTAAATTAGTTAAAGATTCAATACAGTGAAACTATCCATGTTATTGATACCTTTGAGTGCTCCAAGGGATTTCCAGAAGTCGCAGTACAAAATATAAATGAAGGATTACTGCCATACACTGCATGAGAAATCAATTAAAATCTAATTTTCAACATAAGGAACAAACAAGACATGGAAAAAGATAGAAAAAAACTTGTAGTAGCAGTAGACTACAAGGAAAAGAGTACCATGAGAACAAAGTCAGCGAAGCCTCCTCAAAATAAGAGCAGTATGACATCCAAATGCCCCCTTATAAGAATGAGCTTCATCAACAATGACAAACCTGAGACATGCAAATGAGATTAAGGCGTCAAAAAACCAATCTTTCTTTTTATTTAAAAAAGAGTACTTCCACACACTAAGAGAAAGAACGAACTAGGAAAGGTTCAAGCACATTAGTAATGTGAAACAAAATTAGGACTAAAGGATCAGGAGAATTTACCTAAGATTTGATAAAATTCGACTGAATTGTCTATGACATGGCAAGATTGAGACATGCAACATATCAGGATTTGTGATCAACTGTATAAGCAGATGAAGTTTCAGTACTTGCATAAGAGAAGCGAAAGGAGAGGTAGAGAAATAGACCAACAGGGAAAAGGACAAGAACAGATATGCTCAGCCTATCTAAACACTAAAACTTACTGAGTACCAGTCTAGCATTATCACGCAGCCACTTCCTATCCGTCTGAGAAGTGTCCCCATCATATACGCCAATCCTAAAGCCAGCTCTTAACTCATTAGTCATGGTTAATAAAGACCTTAGTTGATCTTGCGCTAAAGCCTGCATTGACAACTCAAATGATGTAGAAGCTGCTGCAAAGTTGCTAATAAAGACTTTTTAGACAACAACAGAATTGAAGCAAATGTTAACAGACGCAAAGCCCGTCCAACAAACTAAGCAGAAAATGTGAAGGCAAAAGACATCTGTGAGACTACCTTTCCAAAAGACTGAATTTTCAACAACTAAGCTTGGAAAAATAAAGCTACGAACCTTCGTAGGAAAGAGGTATAACGCGCATGCTGACAAATTCTGGGATAATACTTCCAGAACTGGCACATTGTAGCAAAGAGATTTCCCACTGGATGTCAAGGTAGCTACAACAACATTTTTTCCCCCAAGAGAAGCCCGACTAGACTCAGCCTGTAGAAAGATGCTTAGAAAGTTTTAGAGAGAAGTTTTGTTTTAAGGGGAAACCACAATTAGATAGACCAGTACCTTACCTGATGACTATATAATCTGGTAACTCCAACATTTTTCAATGCCAACATTGTGCTTTCTGAAAGTGAACTTGGGATGTCAACATAGGTGGCATTGCAGGCACTGATCTTTTCGATATGAACAACCTGCAGTAGGAAAAGAAATAATGGTGGATGTGAGAAAGCACGTGAGAAAATATGATTGATTGATATTATGTTAAACCTGATACAATGAGCCCTATATATATACATAGCCTATCCTACTCCTAATACATATAGGATTAGGGTTATTTTCCTACTATTCACATATTCTAACACTCCCCCTCAAGCTGGTGCATATAAATCATATGTACCGAGCTTGTTACATATGTAGTTAATACGAGGACCAGTAAGGGACTTGGTGAAAATGTTTGCAAGCTGATTATTTGACTTCACAAACTTTGTAGCAATATCTCCCGAGAGTATCTTTTCTCTGACAAAGTGACAGTCAATCTCAATGTGGTTAGTTCTCTCATGGAACACTGGATTTGACGCAATATGAAGAGCAGCTTGATTATCACACACAAGTCTCATCTGACTAACATCATCAAACTTCAACTCTTTGAGCAACTGTTTGATCCAAATTAGCTCACATGTCGCCATAGCCATTGCTCGATATTCTGCTTCTGCACTAGACCGAGCAACCACATTCTGTTTCTTGCTTTTCCAAGATACTAAATTTCCTCCTACTAAGACACAATATCCAGAAATAGAACGTCTGTCAGAAGGTAATCCTACCTAATCAGCATCGGAGTATCCAACGATCTGCTCATGTCCTCTATTCTCAAACAATAAACTTTTACCTGGAGTTGATTTTACATATCGAAGAATGCGAACAACTGCATCCCAATGACTATCACACGGAGAACTCATAAACTGGCTCACAATGCTCACAGGAAAGGAAATGTCAGGTCTCGTCATTGTAAGGTAATTTAATTTACCAACCAACCGCCTATATCTTGCAGGATCGTTAAGAGGCTCCCCCTGTCCTGGCAGAAGTTTAGAATTCGGATTCATCGGAGTGTCAACGGGTCTACAATATGTCATTCATGTCTCCTCAAGAATATCTAAGGCATACTTCCGTTGTGAGATCACAATACCTGAGCTAGACTGAGCAACCTCAATACCCAGAAAATACTTTAGTTTGCCCAGATCTTTAGTCTGAAAGTGTTGAAAGAGATGTTGCTTTAATTTAGTAATACCATCCTGGTCATTGCCGGTAATAACAATGTCGTCAACATAGACCACCACATAAATACAGAGACTCGAATCAGAATGCCGATAGAATACAGAATGATCAGCTTCACTCCGAGTCATGCCAAATTCCTGGATAACAGTGCTAAACTTACCAAACCAGGCTCGAGGAGACTGCTTCAGACCATAAAGTGACCGGCGCAAGTGACATACAAGGCCAGGGGACTCCCCCTGAGCAACAAACTCAGGTGGTTGCTCCATATAAACTTCATCCTCAAGGTTACCTCGTAAAAAAACATTCTTAATGTCCAGCTGATAGAAGGGCCAATGGCGAACAGCAGCCATTGATAGAAAAAGGCTGACTGATGCTATCTTAGTCAGGTGTCACTGTAATCAAGCCCAAATATCTAAGTATATCCCTTGGCAACAAGACGAGCCTTAAGACGATCAACCTTACCATCTGGACCAACCTTGACTGCATACACCCAACGACAACCAACAGTAGATTTACCTGAAGGAAGAGGGACGAGCTCCTAAGTACCACTCGTATGTAAAGCAGACATCTCGTCAGTCATAGCCTGTCGCCACCCTGTATGAGACAATGCTTCACCTGTAGACTTAGGAATGGAAACAGAGGACAAAGAAGATAGAAAAGCATAATAGAGTGATGACAAACGATGATAACTTAAACCGATATAATGGGGATTAGGATTAAGGGTGGTCTGTATACCTTTCCGAAGTGCAATCGGAAGAGACAAGTCCGCAATAGGAGCAGGGTTAGGTGCAGGACGTGAATCAGCTGGGCCGGATACTGGGCGAGGACGACGATGATATGTCAAGAGTGGAGTTTCTGTGGCAGGGAGTCTAGGAGGAGCCACACTAGACTCTCCAACGATTGGAATGGGTAAGACTTCTGTAGCGGAAGATGAAGGAGGAGCTATAGTAGACTCCCTAAAGGCCGGTATAGGTAAAACCTCATATATATCAAGATGTTCAGAATGGTCAGAAGAGGTAAAGAAAGGTTTAGACTCAAAAAATGTGACATCAGCTGACATAAGGTACCTATGAAGATCAGGTGAATAACAACGATAGCCCTTCTGAACACGAGAATAACCAAGGAAGACACACTTGAGAGCACGAGGAGCTAACTTATCTTTCCCAGGGGCTAAGTTATGAACGAAACAAGTGCTCCTAAAAACACGAGGGGGAACAGAGTATAAGGGTGACGGGGGAAACAATACCTCATACGGAATCTGATTCTGGAGGGGAGATGAAGGCATCCGATTAACCAAATAACAAGATGTGAGAACTACATCGCCCCAAAAACGCAGCGAAACATGAGATTCAATTAGAAGTGTGCGAGCAGCCTCAAGAATGTGCCTATTTTTTCTCTCTGCAACCTCATTTTGCTGAGGGGTACAAGGACAAGAGGTCTGATGAATAATTCCTTGAGAAGTCATAAACTGCTGAAATTGAGAGGATAAATATTCTAAGGCATTATCACTGCGAAAAGTGCGAATAGAAAGACCAAATTAATTTTTAATTTCAGCACAAAAATTCTGGAATATAGAAAACAATTCAGAACGATCTTTCATTAAGAAAATCCAAGTACATCTTAAATGATCATCAATGAAACTAACAAAATAACGAAATCCCAAGGTTGAACTGACTCTACTAGAACCCCATATATCCGAATGAACTAAAGAAAAAACAGACTCTGCATGACTCTCAATACTACGAGGAAAGGAGGCTCGGATATGTTTCCCGAGCTGATATGACTCACACTCTAATGTGGATAAACTAGACAAGCTAGGCACCATCTTCTGAAGCTTGGACAAGCTAGGATGTCTTAAACGACTGTGAAGTAGGTCTGGAGGATCTGCAACTAGACAGGCCTTGGAGGATTTTAGTGAGTTAAGGTAGTAGAGTCCTTCTGATTCAAGTCTTGTTCCAATCGTCTGTCCCGTACTGCGGTCCTGCATAATAAACGAATCATCAATAAAATATATACCACAATGGAGGGCACGAGTCAAACGACTAGCAGATGCAAGATTAAAAGGACAGCCAGGGACATAAAGAACGGAATCTAGAGTGACAGAGGGTAGGGGATTCGCTTGTCCAACTCTTTTTGCTTTAGTTTGAGACCCATTGACTAAAGTAACATTGGGAAGAGGCTGTGAATACGCAATATTTGACAAAAGGAATTTATTACCAGAGATATGATCAGAAGCATCTGAGTCCATAACCCATTGTTCAAGAGGACTAGACTGGGAAACACAAGCAAAAGAATTACCAGCAACAGAAGTATCAGTCTGAGCAACAGAGGCTACTTGTGGAGATGTCTGCTTACTTGCTCGATATTTAAGGAACTAATTATACTTCCCTTCAGATACAGAAAAACCCTGGTTACCTGTAGTCTCGGTCTGAGCAACATAAGTATTTTTCGGTGATCGACCATGTAAAAAATAGCACACGTCACGAGTGTGACTAAGTTTATGACAATAAGAACACTTGGGTCTAGATCTTCCAAAACGACCTCCTCCTCGTATATTCTCCATAGTATGAGATGCCCGATTGTCTACTGATTGGGATACGAGGACGGATTAATCAAGTGTCAATGATGAGCTCACTGGGAGACTTGGTGCTGCAGCAAGGCGAAGTAATCGAGAGAATAATTCATCAATTGTGGGGACAGTCGGACTAGCCAAAATCTGATCGCGTACTGAGTCGAGATCATTAGGAAGCCCAGCAAGAGTAAGTACTAGAAACAATTTTTGTCGTTGCTCTTGCTGCTCTGCAACGCTAGCAGAAACTGGCATCAATGTCTCAAATTCCTCCATAACTACCCGTACTTGTCCCAAGTAAGTAGACATATCTAATTCCTGTTTCTTTAAATTTGTCATCCGCGATATCACATCATAGAAATGAGATATGTCATTAGTGCATAAAGTACGAGCCTTTTCCCAAACCAAATAACATGTCTGGAATGGACGAAACAAGGGCATCGACTTGAAATCAATAGATCGCCACAGAATACTGCATAATTGAGCATCGTTCTTCTCCCAATGTGCTTTGGCTTCTTCATCTCCTTCACTAGACTCCTTGATTAGATGATCTTGAACACCTTGACCTTTACACCACAACTCGACAGACGAAGCCCAAGCTAAGTAGTTGGAACCTCCCATTAAAGGTTCTGAGGTAATCATAACACCGGAATTGCCATAAGCCGGGTTTTTAGGCCCGAAAGCATCGACTCCCAAAGACATGGTTGGATTATTACCAAATAATAAAAAAGAATCAACTGACAATTCGCTAAAAGAATTGTGTTTGCCGGAAAAATTACTGTAGTTGCCGGGAAAAAATTTCAAAGTGGTCGAAATTGAAAAGTAAAAATATGGCTTAGCTCGAAAAAGTGAGGCGATCCAACTGTCCTCAAGAAATTTTTTCAATAAGTGGCCGGAAAGAGGCTCACGCGCCGGCACGTGGGGGTCACGCGCTCGCCGGAAAAATTGTTCTGCCGGCGCGTGTGGGTGCGTGGCAGCTTGTCTGCCGGAGATATTTTACAGGGTTGGTCGCCGGAGGCCGATCTACTTCGTGGTGGTGTTGGTTTTTGCACAACATTGACGAAAAAGTAACTTTTGACAGATTTGAGTATGTTCTTCCGGAAAAGGGTTTTTTTTCTTCCTCCCAGAATCGCTGGAATATATGCACAGCGATAAATATCTCACGATGGCCCTGATACCATGTGAGAAAGCACGGGAGAAAATATGATTAATTGATATTATGGTAAACCTGATACAATAAGCCCTATATATATACATAGCCTATCCTACTCCTAATACATATAGGATTAGGGTTATTTTCCTACTATTTACATATTCTAACAGTGGACAAACTTTGCATTGCTCTAACAGTAATACTTGAGTCATATGGTATATTTTGAAGTCATTCATAATTGAAGCACATGCCCACTGAAGTAAATGAGGACTTCACTTTTCTCTGAAAAAATAGCAATAAAGCGCAATCCCAGAATAACTAACCCATAAGAAAAGAAAATGGAATATATGCAGCTGGCAAGAGGGGAGAAGCACAATGTCAAAGTGAATAAAAGCAACAAGGTAAAAACCTGTCCATCAGATCCAAACCCCCTTCTCAGATGTTCCACCATTTCCAAAGGTGTCAAAGGATTTGTATCCTGCATGTCAAAAGCTTATCAAAATTGCAGAACTCTTTCTCGGGTATTCAACTTAAATCATTTATAATTCTTTGTCATTTATCAAAAGAAATAAAGGACCACAAAAACCAAAGGAATCTGGCATTGATAAAAGGTCATTCAAGACACAGCTATTAGCTGTACCACTGAAAAGGCCACTGCTAGTGTTTCTTTACCCTTCATCTACCCACTTCATTGAATATTGAAATTGCCCCTTTCTAGAATTAACAATTACTAAAATATCTGATTGAGACAAGAGGGGTTGCTCTGATGGTAAGCAACCCCCACTTCCAACCGAGAGGTTGTGAGTTCGAGTCTCCCCAAGAGCAAGGTGGGAAGTTCTTGGAGGGAAAGATGCCGGGGGTCTATTTGGAAACAGCCTCTCTACCCTAGGGTAGGGGTAAGGTCTGCGTACACACTATCCTCCCCAGACCCCACTAAGTGGGATTATACTGGGTTATTGTTGTTGTAAAATATCTGATTGGCATTTGTCCGAGCAAAAGGGGATATTTATCACTAACATCTTAAAAGGTGAGGTGCGCCGAGGGTCGATTGGAAACAGCCTCTCTGCCCTTTCGGGTAGGGGTAAGGCTCGTCTACATATTACCCTCCCCAGACCCCACCTGGTGGGAGTATACTGGGTAGTTGTTGTTGTTGTTGTTGTTGTTATCTTAAAAGGTGAAAGAATTTTAGAACAAAATGAGCAGATGTGTTCGAAGTTCCCATTATTTCTGTGCCTATTAACAATGAATAATTACTTTATAAGTTTGAGTGACCTCTGAAAAAACAAAGATAAAGATAATTCTAGCCTCATGCAAGAGCTTCTAATGAAGAAGAAGAATTACAACGTAAAACTCAGATGCAGAGGAAGTTGTGAATTGGAGGAGTCTCACAACTGCAAATATACAATCAAGATGCAAAGATTGTGGAAAGATGTTCTTAAATGTAGCATGTAATGATGGATTAAAAGAGCATCAATTACAAGAGACTTGTGCAGGGTTTTAAGACTTACACAACAGTTAGCTTCAATAGAATGAGAACCTGCTCGTTTTGTGTCAATGCCTGTTGCACAAACACCACCTTACTTCACAAAGGTAATGAAATATTCCAGGGAAATTTTAGTGAACTCGTTTCCATTTTCACGCTGCATTACAATATTCATAATTTAATAATTTACATCTTACTGAACTGTGGTTTATGAAAGAAATAGCTGGCACAATGAGTCAGTCAATATCAATCAACTCCCACTAATATGAAAGAATAGCTGGTTCCGAGCCCGGATAAAGAGAAGGGATAATGATAAACTGGTGGCCGGCATAAAAACTATGAAGGAAACTCAGAACATTGAACGATCACAATGAGCAGCAGATATAGAAGGATCAACAACTTAATAGAAATAAAAACAATAAAACACTTGCTTGAGCCCATCCGCTCTAACGGTGAACACTTGCTTGAGCCTATCCGCTCTAGCGTTGCTGAGAGGGAACACCTACCACTACCTCCAAATACTTTGATTTTTATTTCGTTCTTTTTTTCATTCTTTTGGTATGTTGTGGGTTGTTGTGGAAGAGGGGGAGGCGGCCAAGTAAACCTATTAATTCACGTGAAACCATATTGAAAAAAAAAATTCGCTTTTCCCACCCTTGAATTTATGATTTTTGTAATATTTGACTGAACATAATTAATTTTTTATAGTTTATGAAGTTTTATAATTTAACAAATTATTAATTCTTACCAGTTGACTACACATTAGCATGTTAAATTTGTATTGTTATTCATATTTGGAGTATTTAACGCATATCGTTACTCAACTATCCAAAACTATATACTAAAGTCATCTTTATTTCGTTTATAACAACAAAATCGCATAATTATGCCTATAGCACTCAGAAGGGCACACAACTAAATTTCTCAAACTTTTGATCGCCAAATACCTATTTTATCGTCAAAATTATCAACTTTTATCGTCGTTTTATTTTTTTAGCTTTTTTTAATTTGTTAAATTGAAAATTTTATTTAACCAAATATAAATATGTATAACCACCCGCTCGTTGGATTCTAGAGTCGAGTCTCACAAAAATAACCTATCATTCCTATCACTTAAGTTCACATCTGGAACTCAGACTATATACTAATATGGATATCTATTTATCCTATCTAGTATTGCCCTTCATTTACAGTGTCTTTGTCGCATAATGCTGAGAGGGAACACCTAACCTTTGCTTGTGGGTCACACATGCTACCCAGTGGATTAGTCGAGATGCTAGACACCACTGATTTTTTTGAAAGCAGCACTAAAAAGAGACACTTATGTTTTCACAGTCCATCTATAACATTAAGCTAAACCAGAACTTCAGAATACTACCCAAGTACCTGTGTGATTTCCAATAGAAAGAATTGAGATCACAAAATGCCAAACAATTTTTTTTGAAACAGGTAACTTTTCTATATTTCAACAACAACAACAACAACAACAACCCAGTATAATCCCACTTATTGGGGTCTGGGGAGGGTAGTATGTACGCAGACCTTACCCCTACCCTTGGGTAGAGAGGCTGTTTCCAAATAGACCCCCGGCATCCTTCCCTCCAAGAACTTCCCACCTTGCTCTTGGGGAGACAACTTTTCTATATTTCATATGTAGCAAAACAGTACTTAGGTAGTACTGAAACCATATATACAAGAGACCCTAACTATCACCAACACTCTCTATATTGAATCTGAAACATCAATAATGGTGTCAGCATCATTTGTGTAGATCTGAGTACACCAAAAACAACAACAACAACAACAATCCAGTATAATCCCACTTAGTGGAGTCTGGGGAGGGTAGTGTGTACGCAGACCTTACCCCTACCCTTGGGTAGAGAGGCTATTTCCAAATAGACCCCCGGCATCCTTCCCTCCAAGAACTTCCCACATTGCTCTTGGGGGGACTCGAACTCACAAACTCTCGATTGGAAGTGAGAACACCAAAAACACAATAGCAAAATAAAGTTTAACTTGATCTTTTGCACTCCATTCTCCACATTCTCAAAACATCTGGAGTTCCTCTCTTTCCAAACTGTCCACCAAATGCAAGCAGGTATAATTCTCCATCCGGTCCTGTCCTTTGCCTTTAATCCTATTTCCTCCCAACTTTTAAGAGTATCTATAACCTTCCCAGGCATGGTCCAGGAGCCTTTGAGGTTAAGTAATTCTCCATAGATGAGAAGTTATCTTACGGTGAAGGAAGAGATGGTTAACTGTCTCTGCTGTTTTCCCACACAAAAAGCATCTAGAACATAAAATGAAACCTCTGTAAGGACTGATTCCTTAGCCAGTAGCCACAAAGCAAGCAACTTTGTGAGGAATTTTCATTTTCCAAATATGTTTCCAAGGCCAATTGGCTATCTGCTGGTTGGAACAGTTCATCCTCTTATAAGTTGCATTAACTTTGAATAAACCCTTACTGCTACCTTGCCACCATAGTACATCTGCAGTGCTCTAGTGCACAGAAGAATTCAACCACTCTTTGTGCTTCCCAATTGTTGATACATCTTCTAAAAATGATGTTCAATCCTTGAGGTGTCCACATCTTTGCTATAGTCCTTTGCTCATGTAGAGCTAAATTAAAGACTTCTGGAAAAGCTACATCCAATCTGCCAACTTCATGCCAATTGTCCTTCCAAAAGCTAGTCTTATTCTCATCGAATACTTTGATCTTGGAATCATCCCTCAACTCACTCCACAGTGATCTAATGGATCTTCATAGACTAATCCCACATGGTGTAATGACCTTTTTTTTGAAATTGATAACATTTGAAAAATTGGTGTCGTGACCTCCTTAGTCACCCATTTGTCTTCCTGTCCATATTTTGCTCTAATAATGTTTCCCCAAAAGAGTTGATTCTCCTTGTTGAGCCTCCACAAGCATTTCATTCTAAGAGCATTACTCTGAATCTTCAAGTTCTTGATCCCTAGACCTCCAAGGTTCTTGCCAAAAGTGAATGCTTTCAATTTCACGATGTGATAGCCCTTCCTTTCTTTGTTTCCATTCCATTGAAAGTTCCTCCTGATGCTATCCAACCTATTGATGACCCTTGTTGGAACGGGGAACAGGGACATCATATATGTTGGAAGTGAATCAAGAATTGAGTTGGTAAGAGTCACTCTGCCACCTAGAGATAGATATTGGGTTTTCCACCTAGCCAATTTCTTTTCACACTTCGCTATAACATTGTTCCGAATCCCAATTGACTCAGATTTAGCTCCCAAAGGCATTCCAAGATATATTGTTGGTAAAGCACTTGCTTCACCACCCAGAACAACAGCTAATATTTCCATGTTTGTGACTTCATTGATAGGGTAAAGAAAACTCTTCCTCCAATTAATATGCAAACAAGATATTCCTTCAAAAAGAACCAGAATCACCCTGAGGTGTTTCAGTTGATCTTCTTCAGCATCACAGTATATGAGGGTATCATCAGCATATTGTAGATGAGTCACTTCTAAACTATCATTGCCACTTCTAGTTACATCAAAACCTTTAATCCACTCATACTGATTTGTTGTTTAAATAATATTGTTAAGACCTTCCATAGAAATCACAAACAGAAAAGGTGATAAAGGATCACCTTGCCTTAGTCCCTTTTCTGCTTTGGAAAAACCTGTTGGGGAGCCATTTATAAGAACTGAAAATCTGGCTGTTGACATGCAAAATTTAATCCAATTTATCCATTTCTGGCCAAAACCCATTCTTCCTAGCATGCTAAGGAGGAAATTCCAATTGACATGGTCATAAGCCTTTTCAATATCAAGTTTGCACAATATACCAGGTTTCATTTGTTTCAACCTAGAATCAACTGCTTCATTGGCAACGATTACAGCATCCATAATCTGTCTACCTTTAATGAAAGCCATTTGTTGACAGTGCACCAATTGTGAAATTACCCTTTTTAGTCTCTCTGCCAAAACATTGAAAAAAAATTTGTAAATGCTACCTATCAAGCTGATAGGGCTGGAATCCCTTAGTTCCTTAGCACCTTTCTTCTTTAGAATGAGAGCAATAAATGTTGCATTGAAGCTTCTTTCAAAAACCTCTTTGTCACAATAGTTTTGAAAAGCATTTATATTTCAGTATCTCCCAACATTTGATGAAGAACCCCATAGTAAAATCATCTTAACCAGGGGCTTTATCTATTGCACATAGCTTCAAGCACCTAAGCACTTCTTTCTCCTCAAAGTTACCCTGTAGAGCTTCCTTATCCTCCTCAGTTAAAACAGGACAATTGACATAGTAACATCCTAGTCTCCATTGAGTAGTTTCTTTGTACAACTTCTGATAGTAATCAATAATTTCCTCTTCTATTCCAGTTGGCTCCTCTGTTAATTCTCCTTGTATCATTAGTTGGTCAATATTGTTGAATCTTTTATGTGCATTTGCTACTTTGTGAAAAAACTTAGTGTTTCTGTCACCTTCTTTCAATCATAGGGCCCTTGATTTTTGTCTCCACGAGATTTCTTCATTTTTTATCAACTCTTCATACTCCATGAATAGTGCTGCTTTCTTGATAGTTTCTTCCTTTGTCAAAATTCTATCTTCGAGCACCTCATCCAGTCCTACCATTTGACTTAACAATTTCTTCCTTTGATATCTCGAATTCCATGTGTCACTTCTACTCCACTCCTTGAGTTTTGATTTGAGAGTTTTTAGTTTACCGCTCAGCATAAAGTCAAGCTTGCTTGAAAAATTGAAAGAACTCCACCATTCTTTGACTCTGTCATTGAAACCAGTTGTTCCTAACCACCAACTTTCAAATTTAAAATCGTTTTTGTTCCTGTTCCAAGTGCCTCCCTATAGAGCTACTGGAATGTGATCAGATGCTTGTCTTTGCAGTGGAATCTGTTTTATATTACTAAAACTATCATCCCACTCCTCAGAAATGAACCTATCAATTCTGGAAACCATGTCATGATTATCCCCTTTAAACCAAGTGAAGCTACCATCTTCTAATCGTATATCAATTAAGCTCATGTCCTCAATGAAATCAGAAAATTCCACCATATCCCTTGTTCTCCTCCTACCATTCCTTTTTTCTGAAAATGAATATGGTGAAATTAAAGTTTCCACAAACAGCCCAAGGCCCTTCCATCAATCCCCTTACTACACCTATCTCATCTCATACTAACCTTCTCTCAATGTAGTTATTTGGAGCATATATCCCAGTTATATGACATGAAAAATTATGCAATTGTGCCACAAATTTGCAAGTCAAAGTGTAGTAACCACTTTCCATAACTTCCCCCTCCCAGCTTCTATAATCCCACATCATCATGATACTCCTTCCAGTACCACTAGCCTCCAAGTGAGCAAATCTGATCCATCTTCCTCCCCACACTTGTTTGACAATCTCTCTAATGTCCCCCCCTAGTTTAGTCTCTTGAAAGCATATGATATCTGCTTTCCAGTCAACTACCAAACTCTGCACAATTCTCCTTTTATCCCTATCATTCATTCATGATGTCATATTTCAGTATCTCCCAGCTTTGATGAAGAACCCCATAGTAAAACCATCTGGGCCAGGGGCTTTATCTATTGCACATAGCTTCAAGCACCTAAGCATTTCATTCTCCTCAAAGTTACCCTGTAGAGCTTCCTTATCCTCCTCAGTTAAAACAGGACAATTGACATAGTAGCATGCTGGTCTCCATTGAGTAGTTTCTTTTGTACAATTTCTGATAGTAATCAATAATTTCCTCTTCTATTCCAGTTGGCTCCTCTGTAAATTCTCCTTGTATAATTAGTTGGTCAAATTGTTGAATCTTTTATGTGCATTTGCTACTTTATGAAAAAACTTAGTGTTTCTGTCACCTTCTTTCAACCATGATTTTTGTCTCCGTGAGATTTCTTCATTTTTTATCAACTCCTCATACTTCATGAATAGTGTTACTTTCTTAATAGTTTCTTCCTCTGTTAAAATTCTATCTTCGAGCACCTCATCCAGTTCTGCCATTTGACTTAATAATTTCTTCCTTTGATATCCTGAATTCCCTATCTCACTTCTACTCTACTCCTTGAGTTTTGATTTGAGAGCTTTTAGTTTACAGCTCAGTATAAAGTCAGGCTTGCTTGAAAAATTGAAAGAACTCCACCATTCTTTGACTCTGTCATTGAAACCAGCTGGTCCTAACCACCAACTTTAAATTTAAAATAGTTTTTGTTCATGTTCCAAGTGCCTCCCCGTAGAGCTACTGGAATGTGATCAAATGCTAGTCTTTGCAGTGGAATCTGTTTTATATTACTAAAACTATCATCCCACTCCTCAGAAATCAGGAACCTATCAATTCTGGAAACCATGTCATGTTTATCCCCTTTAAACCAAGTGAAGCTACCATCTTCTAATCGTATATCAATTAAGCTCATGTCCTCAATGAAATCAGAAAATTCCACCATATCCCTTGTTCTCCTCCTACAATTCCTTTTTTCTTAAATGAATATGGCGACATTAAAGTTTCCACAAACAGCCCAAGGCCCTTCCATCAATCCCCTTACTACACATATCTCATCATATACTAACCTTCCCTCAATGTAGTTATTTGGAGCATATACCCCAGTTATATGACATGAAAAATTCTGCAATTGTGCCACAAATTTGAGAGTCAAAGTGTAGCAACCAATTTCCAGAACTTCCCCCTCCCAACTTCTATGATCCCACATCATCATGATACCCCTTCTAGTACCACTAGCCTTCAAGTTAGCAAATCTGATTCATCTTCCTCCCCACACTTGTTTGACAATCTCTCTAATGTCCCCCTCTAGTTTAGTCTCTTGGAAGCATATGATATCTGCTTTCCAGTCAACTACCAAACTCTGCAAAATTCTCCTTTTATCCCTATTATTCATTCACGATGTCATATTTCAGTATCTCCCAGCATTTGATGAAGAACCCCATAGTAAAACCATCTGGGCCAGGGGCTTTATATATTGCACGTAGCTTCAAGCACCTAAGCACTTCATTCTCCTCAAAGTTACCTTGTAGAGCTTCCTTATCCTCCTCAGTTAAAACAGGACAATTGACATAATAGTATGCTGGTCTCCATTGAGTAGTTTCTTTGTACAACTTCTGATAGTAATCAATAATTTCCTCTTCTATTCTAGTTGGCTCCTCTGTTAATTCTCCGTGTATCATTAGTTGGTCAATATTGTTGAATCTTTTATGTGCATTTGTTACTTTGTGAAAAAACTTAGTGTTTTCTGTCACCTTATTTCAACCATAGGGCCCTTGATTTTTGTCTCCATGAGATTTTTTCATTTTTGATCAACTCCTCATACTCCATGAATAGTGCTGCTTTCTTGATGGTTTCTTCCTCTGTTAAAACTCTATCTTCGACACCTTATCTAGATCTGCTATTTGACTTAACAATTTCTTCCTTTGATATCCCGAATTTCCTGTCTCACTTCTACTCCACTCCTTGAGTTTTGATTGGAGAGCTTTTAGTTTACAGGTCAGTTTAAAGTCAGGCTTGCTTGAAAAATTGAAAGAACTCCACCATTCTTTGACTCTGTCATTGAAACCAGTTGTTCCTAACCACCAACTTTCAAATTTAAAATAGTTTTTGTTCCTGTTCCAAGTGCCTCCCTGTAGAGCTACTGGAATGTGATCAGATGCTAGTCTTTGTAGTGGAATCTGTTTTATATTACTAAAACTATCATCCCACTCCTCAGAAATCAGGAACCTATCAATTCTGGAAACCATGTCATGATTATCCCCTTTAAACCAAGTGAAGCTACCATCTTCTAATCGTAAATCAATTAAGCTCATGTTCTCAATGAAATCAGGAAATTCCACCATATCCCTTGTTCTCCTCCTACAATTCCTTTTTTCTGAACATGAATATGGTGAAATTAAAGTTTCCACAAACAGCCCAAGGCCCTTCCATCAATCCCCTTACTACACCTATCTCATCCCATACTAACCTTCTCTCAATGTAGTTATTTGGAGCATATACCCCAATTATATGACATGAAAAATTCTGCAATTGTGCCACAAATTTGCAAGTCAAAGTGTAGCAACCAATTCCAGAACATCCCCCTCCCAGCCTCTATAATCCCACATCATCATGATACTCCTTCTAGGAATAAGGGGTATTCCAGAATGTCATTAGAGAGTATCATTCCAGAATGACATTAGAGAGTATCATTCTGCAATCTTATTGGACTAACCTGCATTACAGACTGGTTCAGGAATAATAAGTACTGATCTTCTTCCACCATTTAATGACAGAATACTCATGCATCTCCCATGCTCATTAAATTTCCTGGTGCAAAAGTGCTCCGAGTCCTGCTCTGAAATTTTCCATCTCCTGACCACTCTATTCTGGTCCTATGAGGCCTCTTTAAGAGTGAAGCAAATCCATTCCATGATCCTTTTGCTCATGGTCGATCTCCTCATCATCTTGCGACTTCTCTCAACCCATTCGTACCACTCTGAGTTGCTAGCGAACCACCTGGTAATATCAAAAGATTTGAACCCAGCATTAAAGTGAATCCTTTCTCCCCCATTCCAAAACCTTGGATAGGTACAAGAATGGAGAAAGCAACCAGAGAAGGTGATTCCTTGAAAAGAGAGAACAGGGGAAGGGGAAGAAGAGAAAGAAAGAGAGGTATCTCCGACGGAAGAAAGTCGGAGAAGGAGAGATTCTCCCTTCTAGAGGGGAGGAGAGAGAAGAGTCTCGAAAAGAGTGCCTGAGAGCATTTTAGGAGAGAGGACTAGCAAAAAAATAAAATGCCAAACAATTTTACTTGCTAGATATTATTATATTTCTTTCAAAAGTTTCTTTCCTTTAAGATAGCTGCAACTTAGTGGTGAAGGACTTTAGCATAAACACAAATTAAATGAAATTAAACCAAAAACCGACTAGGTAAAAGAAAGGGATGAGAAAACCAACTTTTAAAATTGGTCATGATGCACATCATCAGAGAAGAGTCCTGTAGTCTGACTACCAAGTAGATAAGCCAACACAACAGTAATGTGAAGTTGAACTTACAAGATAAAAAATCAACACAGCATAAAAATACATGTCATAACAACAGATAGGCATAAATATAAAATTCATGACTGAGATTCTGCATCTTAACTGCCTGATATTTCTAAACTTTGGAAACTCACAACACCAAAATGAACTTTAAAATTAAAAAATAAGAGTCAAGACAGGTTAATAGGATTGATAAAGTAAATCATTCTAAGTGAGAAGTGCATACCTTTAACAACTTGACAAACTTCAAAAGACTTGTTCGGAATGCATATTCCCTTTTCTTCATAGAGTGTACGACACTTGATATGGGGATACCTTTTTGGGCTACTCAGCAGAAAAGGAGAAAAACAGATTTATTCAGTGATCGAGCAGCCATTTTCCTTGATCAAAGAGTTAAATATGACTAAACATACTCGCATGCTGGTCTCCCTTCATTGTTGAGTTTCTGAAAATGACAATACCATCCTTGAAATTTTTAACCTGGGTACCATCATCAACTATGTGTACAACCTAAAAGAAAATAACACATAAGTGCTTGATAATAAAAGTTCAAAGTCCTGATCAAGGGTTTAGCTAGATCTCAAGGTTGGATTGGGGTGGTTCAGTAGCCATGCAAAAACAGGAGGGCAAAGCCATTTTTTAAAAGGGAAAAATATAACTTCAACAGACTGTGGGGCTGCAACCACCTGACTCCCGTAAAATCCATCTGGTTATGATGATACATAAAAAGAACTATATGGGGTAAAGGGATTACAAGTATAAGCGAAATTAAGAACATAAAAGCTTGCTTCCTATAAATTCCTAGAAGTGATACTGAGATCACATCATACATTCACTGAAAGAAGTACACGAGTAGAGTAAGTGATTTGTCTTTTGGCACCACTAGTATTCTCCATAAAGAGAAAACCCCACCCCAGAAAGAGTAAACAAAATCTGTAAGTCAGCAGATTCTGTGATCTTCCTAAGTTCATAGAAACTGTTCAGACATTAATATAACAGTTCTTCCTTTCCAGTTGTAAGCTCACGTTTGAAATACTTGTGTTTACCGGAAGGCACTTATGCTAGGCCCTCCAACAATTATCCAATCTTAAGGCTGTATCCGGTTCCGGTTCTGGGTCTATTTGGGTCTGCGGTTCCGGGTCTGGCGGTTCCGGTTCTGGCGGTTCTGGCGGTTCCGGAGCCGGAACCGCTACCATCCGGTTCCGGTTCTGGCGGTTCTGGCAGTTCCGGCGGTTCTGAAATTTTTTATTTTTTTATTTTTTTTAAATCAATATCTTGTATAGTAGTCATTAGTATATTGTAGAATATATTTTATATGGTGTACTATGTTATTAGTATAGTATATATTGTGTTTGGTAATTAGTATATATTGTGTATAAGTAGTGTATATTTTGTATATAAGTAGTATATATTGTATTTAAGTAGTATATATTGTATATAAGTAGTGTATATTGTGTTTTATGTTATATATTGTATGTCATACAAATATTCAAGGATTGATATAGAAGTAAAGACAAAGCATATTGAGACAAAATGATATTCAATATGATAAAGAGCATATTTATTGACCAACATGGCATATCTTTCTTAGTCTTCCTTCCCCCAATGGAATGAGCACAACATGGTACTAATACCACCATTAAAAGGAAAAAAAACTAAAAGAAGACGTGCCAATGGACAAGTTACATAATAATTTATGTTTTATTTCTAACAAATCTCATAAAACTTTCAAGGTTTGGAGGTGGTTGTGTTGGCGGTGGTGGAAATGAAGCTTGTTCATCACCACTTCCGGGTGAAGTTGCTTCTTGAGCAAGTTCTGCTATCATTTCTTCATAGCACTCATCTATTTCTAGTTGTGATTCAGCTAGCCCAAAGTTCCTTCTTTCTGCGCGGATCCAATCTCGAAAAAGCACTGATTTTTCCAAGCTGTCCCGCATCGACGCTCTATGATCACCTATTTGTAGTCTTGCTTGACTAAAAGCGCTCTCCGATGCAACAGTTGACGCTTGAATCGACAGAACATCCCGAGCCATCCTTGCAAGAACGGGAAAATGCTTTTCCCTAGTCTTCCACCGATCCAAAAGGTCGAAAGAGCCGTCTGGATTCTCATTCTCTAGTCCCTGCGACAAATAAACTTGAAGCTCATTTAGATGGGAAATTTCATCTAAATTTTCCCCTTGAGTACCCCTGAACTCCGTCCACGATTTAAGAGCTGTTAAGCCAGCAGCTCTTTTAGACGACTGTGATGTAGACGAAGTAGGGGTTGGAATATTAGGTCTAGCATGCTCTAACGCCTGTTTATAAGCATTATAAACAGTTTGAGCATTCACTTTAATTGATGCTTTCGCATCAGCTAGTGTAGCCATTTCTACTTCTAAAGATCTAAAGATTGATAAATAGTAGAATACCAAAAGTGAGGACCTCCTAATTTCATAATAGGATTTAACATAGCAGACACGCCAAATATAGGAGGGATTGGAGAAAAATATTTTTTAAACTTCTTTTTCATTTCAGTTATTGCAATTTCACAAATTTCCCCTCCCTCATTAAAATCAACAAACAAATTAGCAAGTGCAGCAATATAAACTAAACAGTTAGAATAGTTGGATAATATTGGCCAGATAAAGCATTTGTAGCCACATGAAAATGTTCTAAAAAATCTAAAAGAATTTTAACGTTAGTCCAATCTTGTGCAGTTAGCATGTCATTATCTTCCTCCCCACAATCCCGAGAATTATACGTAACGTTAATTGGGTTTCTATATTCGTACGCTACTACTAAACTTTCGTACATGTAGTTCCACCTAGTCGGGCAAGGTTTAGGAACCTTTCTTTCTCTAAGGCCATATTCGTCACACTTTTTAAAATATTCTCTAAGTCTACTTCTACGATTTGAATAAAAAACTCAATTAAGAGCCATTTTAACCTTTTCAATTTCTAAGTTTAATATTCTCATACCATCACCAAGAATTAAATGATAAATATGACATACATCTAACATGGAAAATATTAGTAAAAGCAGGATTAAGTGTTCTAGTTAGCATACCTATTGCACTAGTGTTGCTAGAAGCGTTATCTATGGAAATTGACATTATTTTATCACTAAAACAAAAATATCTGCATACATCTGAAACAGTGTTAGCAATAAACCTACCCGTGTGCCGTGAATTAATTATCCTATATGCAATAATGCGTTTTTGCATTGTCCAGTCTTCGTCTATCCAATGACTGGTTACGGTTAGATAATCACAATCATTATTATTTCTACCAATATCAGTTGTAATAGACATACGATTAGTTATATGGGTAAATAAATAGCGCAAGTATTATTCATATTCATGCTTGTATTTATAAATATCGGCCTTAACTGTGGCGCGAGGCCAACCTTTATATGTAGGATCAAATACTCTTCTAATATAATGAATCCATGCAGGATTAGAAGCAAAAGAATAAGGCAAACACATAACAGTAATCATTTTAGTTAATTCTTCACGATCCTTATTTGGATCGTAATATAATATACCTCCGGTGACTGTGTTTATTCCTGCTTGAACTATTGAACCAGTACTTGGGTTAACTGTAGAATCAGCACTTGTCCTCCCCTTTTGTTGCGCTTTCAATTGCAAATATCTAGCCTTATCGCTAGGGTGTAATCATATATGCTTAACTAAAATACCCGTGCCGCTACGATCTCCAGTATACCTATAAACAAGTAATTTCCCACAAGATTTACACTTAGCCTTATTTTGTTCTCTTAGTTGAATAAAAAATTGCCAAACTAATGATGTTTCTGAGCGTTTAGGAGGTTGTCTACTAAAAGTGGGAGTTTGTACGGGTGGGTGTTCCGGTTCATCACCTAAGTTATGAGCAGGACTAGTAGGTGTATCATCTAAATCTACTGGAGCTTGGGTTTCGTCATCATCATCATCCTCATTTCCCTCTAAGATAGGTGCATTAGGATAAAGAGCATCCATAATATCATCGTCTATTCTATCACCAACTGCTACATCATGTAGAAAATCAATATCGCTAAATTGAAAACACGGGTGATCACTATCAAGGATCCCGATGGGTTCATTAGGATTTCTAGGTTGGCTACTACTTTGAACTTGCTTATCTTTTCTAGGTCGGGGAGCCGGGGGAGGGGTAGTATTTTGGTGACTACTTTCACCGGTTTTAGATTTTCCTTTACCGAACATATTTTTCAACGAAAATGCCATAATAACTATAATTAAGCAAAATAACAACACACAAATATTCTTAGCACGTAAGAGTTGAAACGAGTTTACCGGATTAATGAACAACTTCTTGAAAATTGAAAATCGTTGAAATTGAACACTTGAAAACTTCAATTCAACAACTTCACAATGTTTCACGAATTTGCAACAATAAATTAAGCACTTGCACTAGAAAGATTGAAAGAGAGCTTGAGAGAGATTGAGAGAGATTGAGAGATATTGATGAATTGGTGAATAAAAATGAAAGAATGAGGGGGTATTTATAGTTGAGAAATGGGAAATAGTGTAATTATATAAAGTTTGGGGTTAAATTAAAGTTTGGGGGCCAAATGGCTATTTTTTAAACTTCCAAACGGCTACTTTTGAAAAAGAGCCGTTTGGAAATTATTTTTTTTAAAAAAAATTGTTTTTAAAAAATTACCGTTACAGAACCGCCGGAACCGTTTGGAACCGCCAGAACTGGTCCGGTTCCGGTTCCGATTCTGGCGGTTCCGGTTGTGACGGTTCCAACGGATAGAACCGCCCCGCCACGGTTCCCGGCAACCACCGGAACCGGCAGAACCGCCAGGGCCGCGGTTCCGGTCCGGTTCCGGTTCGGAACCGCGAAATTTACACCCTTATTATCCATTGCCAAAAATGAATGAGTGAGACCAAAGCTAAAAGTCAGCATGTGATGATAGTATGGGATACTACTGGACAAAAATGTTGAAAAATATCAAAGCAAGTAGGAGATAAAACTGTAAAATAGTCAGAGCTCCAAACGAAGGACCTTAGGACAAAGTAGAGAAGTTGCTCGATATCTGCCTCACTGGCTTGAAATCCAAACGAACATAGATGATCAAGTGCTCCCTTCATACTAGAGTAGGTAACTTGTACCTGCTGAAGTTGCAAGGAAGCAGAATAAATGTTTACAAAAGAAAACACTTTGCTTATACTCTTCAACCACGTTGGGCACCCACACGAATCACTACAACTTGTACATGGATCAACCACACTGTCCTTTCTGTTGGCTTCCTTACATGAGCAGTCACCTGAACCAGGGTTGGTAAAACAATTTATAGACGCTAAACCTGAACAAACATCTTAGCTTTCTCGTCATCCATGTCATTGGTAGAAGATTTTAGTATGCTCAAGACTAGCTCATCTGCATATCCTTCCATCTTGTCATTCTTGACGCTTCTCTTGCGCTTAACCTCTGAAGAACAATTTGCCGGAACACTGCTAGCGTGTGTTGCATCCAGTAGAACTTCGGTCTGATTGTCGTCCGTAGAGATGGTGCTGAAGTAAGACAAGTCTTGCATCATGTCAGACCATGCTGCCTCCGCCTGTTTCAGAGTTGAGTCATCAACTGCGATAGATGAACTTGTAGGTGTCTCGGTTATCTTGTTCTGTTGTCTGTCTTTCTTTGTATAGGGAACAAGTATCAGAAATTCCCCACTTCAACTGAATGGTCACTTACCTTACTCTCTAAACCCAATTTCAAACCCTGATTATCAAATATACCGCACATGATCAACATCAAAAAATAAAACTAAAATTTTGCTTTCTGCTAGAAAATAAATTTTTGCATTTCAAGAATTATCAGGCAAAGAGGAGAGGAATGGAAGAAATTACCTTGAGAAAGAGATGGAAATTTGGGAAATTTGAAGCGGGAGGGAAAGTTTGCTTGAGGAGTTGCTTCAGTTCTTGAATGGTTTTGCCCGGCGAAACGGAGACGATTACAGATTCGCCCATTAGGCTGCGAACTTCCAAACTGGTCTCTGATTCTTCCATTTACTCCGCTCTTTGAATGGACTATTTTGCAATTGTTATTGGGCGTTGGGAGAGGGAGTAGAAAAGACCAAATATATGGCGGGGGAATTGATGCTCCCGTGCAAGCCCCGGCTAATGCACGTGATCTCTTCCTGTCTCGCCGACTTCTGCCACTCGTATTTTCCTCGATTCTCAAACGAATTAGAATTAAAGGGATTTGACTTAAAATTAAGAAATATCAAGGGGAAGGAAAAAGAAGAAAGAAATATATACCACGGTAATAATTGTTTGACCAAAGAGCATTAAATTTTTTACTAAACTAATGATAAATAGAAGAATAATAATAGTCAAGAATAATTAACTCTACATCTAAATGTATTGAATTAAGATAATAAGATGTAATCAAACTTATAGCCTGATTTGAGATCATTAACAGACATCAAATATAAATAATAAGTTTACATTCTTGACATATCATCCCGTAATATAGTGATAAAATAGAAAAGATGGAATGCTATTGACAGTAATGGGATCTAGTTTCCTTGATTCTATAATCACGATTATAGAGATTTGTATTTGCTATCTAAACCTTTTCTTGGTCTTCTATGCTTCTCCTTTCTCTAAGAGAGGAAGCCCCCATTTTCTTATCTTCTTACATCTCATATATATTATCAGTATTCCCTTTTATCTGTCGGTCCTAAACCAGAATGCTTTCATCCCTTGACTGTCCTTCACATCGCCTCCCTCAAATATCATGATATTTACTTTACCATACAGGCTTTTTGATGGTTCGATCTCGGTAGTGGCTGATGTTTTTCGTTGTTATTACACCCTATGGGTACGACCACGGGTTAGTCGATATCTTATCATTCCTGTTAGCGTTAATCCACGTGTGGTCAGATTTTAACACATATAGTTAGTCCCCCCGCCAGTTAGGGTCGCCTATTGGCGAGCTCGATAGGCGGACCCTGTTGATTCAAAAACTAGGAGAAATATGAATGTTTTATTCGATGGGCGAGAACCTCATGGCGAGGTAGTGACGTGATGCCTCGAGGATTGCGTCAAACCGTTACATTAGTTCAAGATTGAAACATCATGTCAGTTCAGGGTGACATTAATATTCCTCATGCGTCATTATGGCACACGTTTTTTAGGTATTATGTCGTTTCTCGTGCCCTTTCTATTTTCTAACTGGCAGCTCTTCGCTTTCCCGCTCAAGGCATTTATATCCCTATAAATAAAGGGGGGAGCTCCTCATTTGAAACTTTTCAATTGCTTAAGAGATAATTTCACAAGTCTTCTCCTCTTTCCTTAATCTTTCATATCTCTACTTCTGCTAGGATTTGTGATGACCATAATTTTTTTATCATCTTTACTTATTTCAATGAAAGAAAACAAATGGTTGGTACTTCTTCCCGCTCCGATAAAGCTATAGGTGCTCCGGTGCCGAAGAATGACGCATCCATTCTCGAAGAGAGAGTGTAAGTAGTGGAAAATTAGGGTTTCCAACGGTGGATGAGGTGGTTCCCTGCCCGAGAAAGGCAAGGACCAATTTTAACAGCCTTGTCGGAGATGAATCAAAGCTCGTCCCTTCCACGATTCCCGATGAATCAAAGTCAGTGCATTCATTCCTGTGGCAGTCTCATATTGTTCTAAGAGGTTAGCTGAGATCTACATTCAGAAGATTGTTCGCCTTAATGGTGCGCTCGTATCAATCATTTCGGATTGGGGTACGCAGTTTACCTCGCACTTATGTGGAGCAATTCAACGGGAGTTGGGCACACGAGTTGAGTTAAGCACAACATTTCGTCCCCATACGGATGGTCAGTTCAAGCGGACTATCCAAATTTTGGAGGATATGCTTTGCGCTTGTATTATTGACTTTGGAGGTTCATGGGATCAATTTTTACCCTTAGCAAAGTTTGGCTACTACAACAACTACCAGTCGAGCATCCAGATGGCTCCTTATGAGGCTTTATATGGTAGGCGGTATCGGTATCCAGTTAGATAGTTTGAGCCATGAGAGGCTCGATTGTTGGGTACGGCTCTGGTTCAGGAGGCCCTGGACAAGGTTAGGATCATTCGGGATTGACTTCGTACAACTCAGTCCAGGCAAAAAATGTATGTAGATCGCAAGTTTCGAGATGTGGCTTTTATGGTTAGTGAGCGGGTATTGCTCCGAGTGTCACCTATGAATGGCGTGATGGTGATTTGGGACGAAGCGCAAGCTTAGCCCTTGGTTTGTTAGTCCATTTGAGATTCATGATCGAGTAGGAGATGTGGCTTATAGACTTGCATTGCCACCAAGCTTATCAGTCGTGCATCCAGTGTTTTATGTGTTTATGCTTCGGAGGTATCACGACGATCCACCCCACGTGTTAGATTTAAACACTGTCCATTTGGACAAGGACTTGTCTTGCGAGGAGGAGCAGGTGGCTATTCTAGATAGGCAGGTTCTTCAGTTGAGATCGAAGAGTTTTCCTTCTGTTCAGGTTCAGTGGACAGGTCAGCCTGTTGAGGCATCGACCTGGGAGTCCGAGTCCGATATGCCGAGCCGTTATCCCCATCCTTTCCCTGACTCAAGTACTTCCTTATTTTGTCCGTTTGAGGACAAAGAGTTGTTTTAGAGGTGGAGAATGAGATTACCTATATGGTCATCAGTTGCTTTAAATTAAATTCTATGACTCCGAGGCCTTGAAAACCTCATTTAGATTCACCTCGATTTGCATGCACAATCTGGGCGCGTAGCCGGAAAAGCGTAAATGTGAAATTCTGTGAAAAATGCTAAGTTTTGATGTTAAAATGAATAAATTTGACTTTGGTCAACATTTTTGGAAAAACAGACCCTGACCGTAATTTGACGATCTAGAAGGGTCCATAGAAAAATATGGGACTTGGGCGTATGCCCGGAATCAAATTCTGAGGTCCCAAGCCCAAGAAATAAATTTTTCTGTAAAATTGTTTTTTGAAAATGTTTAAGAAAATTGGAAATAGAATCTGATTAGAAAGCGATGTATCGGGCCCGTACTTTGGTTTCGATGCCAGGTACAGAACTTTTATATGATTTTAAGTCATTTGTGTAAAGTTTGGTTGAAAACGGAGTCCATTTGACGTGATTCGGACCTAAATTGCTAAATTTGATACTTGATGAAGTTTTGGAAAAGTCCTTGAATTTGAGATTGGATTCATTGTTTTGGAGGTTATTTAGGCGATGTGATCGCACAGATAAGTTTGTATGATGTTATTGAGTTAGTGCATGTGTTTGGTTGGGAGCCCCGAGGGCTCGGGAGTGTTTTGGAGGTATTTCAGAATCGTTTTTGGCCTAGAAATGTTGCATATGTTCTCCAGTCAGTGCACAGGGAAATTGTTCTTCGCGTTGTAGTACCCCTCGCAAACGCGTAAGGCAAATATACCCAAGTGCCAGTTTATTCTTTGTGAGCACAAAACTGGACACGAATGCAAAGCTGAGGGAGATACCCTTAACGAACGCGTCCGTCTACTCGCGAATGCGTAGGGTTCAGTGAAGGGGCCGCTAGATTTGTTCATCGTTAACGCGATGCTTGGCACGTGAACGCGAGGCTCGAGAATCTTAATCTTCATGAATGCAAGCCGCTTAACGCAAACGTGAAGGCTTAACTAGCCTAGCCCATTGCGAATGCGAGGGGTCGATCGCGAACGAGTAAAGTTAAAACGCCTAGTGATTTTTAAAACCCCAAAACAGAACACTTACGGGATTTATCATTTTTTTACAAAACTTCTTCTTCTCCAAAGCTCTAGGACGTTTCTTGAAGCACTTTTTCACCAAACCTCATTGAGTAAGTAATTTCTAACTTGTTTTCTTCCTTTTTCATCAACATTTAATGAATTTCTAGTCCTAAAACATGTGATTAAGGGTAGTAAATTAGGGATTTGGGTAGAGTTAGGGCTTTTTGATTGTTCTTGATTTAGACCTCGCTTTGGGATCGGATTTGAAAATAAATTATATATTCGGGCTCGTGGGGGTTGATTTGATTTTGGTCTGAACCTCGTGTTTTGACCAAGTGGGTCCCGGGTCGATTTTTGGAATTTTAGGAAGAATGATTGGGAAGTTATAATTGAACAATGAATTGGATTGTTTAGATATTATTGATGAATTGAGTCGATTATGTACATATTGGATCGATTTGGAGTCGAATTCGAGGGCAAAGCGGTAATTGAGGATTGAATTGACCCTGGAAGTTTGAGGTAAGTATTTGGTCTAACCTTAGCTTGAGGGATTAGGAGTTGAGTCATATTTGCTATGTGAGAATTTTTTAGTACGGTGTATAGGCGTGGTGGCGAGTATCTATGCGTTGGTGTCTAACATGACTGTGAGTCTTATATTGTGAATATCATGATTTCATTGTTCCTTTTATGCCTTGGTGATAATTTCTATATGTTGTAAACAACTTGTGAAAGAAATTGTGACCCTTGAATATCGAGGAGCATTGACTCAAGTTATATTACAAATTGCGAAAGAATATGAGATGGCCGAACCCTTTGGACCAATGGCTCAAGTGGTAAAGCGAGTTGTGAAGTAAAAGTAAAAGAAAGAGAAAGAGTTATTAAATTGTTCCATTGCCGGGATATATGCGGGTTGTTGATTATCTCCTTTGCTGGGATGCTGAGATTTTATTGATATTGTTCCCTGCCCGGGATTTAACTATTAAATTGTGTTCCCTTGTCGGGATTTCTATTATTTATTGTTTACTCCGTTGCCCCTTGTTTGTGATTGTTGTTTGGGTGAGGAAGAGTATTAAATCACGAAGGGTGATACCGTGCATTGTTTGTTATTGTAAGGAAAGAGTGTTAAAGCATGAAGAGTGATGACGTGCCACACGATGTACCATTCCATGCCTATTATATTAATTTCATGGTGAGGATGAGAGTAAAGCACGAAGGGTGATGCTGTGCGATTTATATTGATTCTTATGGTGAGGACGAGGGTAAAAGTACGAAGGGTGATGCCGTGCGTTTGTCCTTGATTTTACTTGATTCTTGCTAATAATTGAGTTATGTTGTCCTTTAAGTTTATTTATTGAATTTTTGTTGTTACTTGATTTTATTTCGATGTTATTGATTCCCTTACCTTATTTGCCTTGTGATTGTTGTTTGGGTGAGGAAGAGCGTTAAAGTACGAAAGGTGATGCCGTGCATTATTTGCTATTATGAGGAAAAATTATAAAGCACGAAGGCAATGCCATGCCGTATGATATATCATTCCGTATCGATTTTCATTGATTATATGGTGAGGAAAGAGAGTAAAAGCATGAATGGCGACACAATGTACACTTTTATTATAAGAATATTGTTTTGGTGAGAATGAGAGTAAAAGCACGAAGGATGATGCCATACAAATTGTTTGATTTCTGATTCTTATTGATATTCTAGTTATGTTGTTTCTTTCCTTACTTGATGTTTTCTATTCAGAATTGTTACCTCCCTCACAACATATTTCCCCCTCCCACATTGACTGGTTAATTCTTGTATTTCCTTTCTGTTGTATTTGTGTGTGTGTGTGTGTGTGTGTATATATATATATATATATATATATATATATATATTGAACTGCATAGGTTTATTTGGTAGTCTTGTCCTAGCCTCGTCACTACCTCGCCGAGGTTAGGCTAGACACTTGCCAGCACATGGGGTCGGTTGTGCTGATACTATGCTCTGTGCTCTTTTGCACAGATCCAGGTACCGGACAACAATATTAGTTGGAGGGCTTCCTTCTGTCCACCCGAAGACCCAAAGTAGACCTGCAGGCGTCCGCAAGCCCTGGAGTCTCCCTCTATCTTTATTTCCTGTTTCATTTTTCTTTATTCACAAATAGTGTACTGTTATTTCTTCAGACCTTGAAGGTAGTAATATTAGATAGTCTGTGAAACTGTGACACCAGGTTTTGGGTGGTTGAAACTTAAGTAACTATAATGTTCGCAGATTTCAGGTATTTTATTATTATCTTCCGCTTAATCATCTACAGTTTCACAGTTTTCTTGTTATTGCCTTTTTAATTGTTAAAAGAAGTAATTTATAATGAGGTAAGTAGTTAAGGATTGGCTTGCCTAGCTCTCACTAGTAGGCACCATCACGACTCCCGGAGGTGGGAAATTTGGGTCGTGACCCAACCGCCGCTTTTGGGAAAACTACTTCTATGTCTGAATAAAGCATACACATAAAGGTTCTTTGAGACGTGTAATTTTGCTTTTAAGTTCTCCTTTAACAACTTCGTTAAGGATTTGCTTTTGTTTTTGTAGCTAAAAAATTACCTCCCCCGCTAGTTGCCGATATCTGTGAGGGGGTGAGCGTAATTCTCCCCCACATAGTGGGATTCGTGAATGGGCATATTTCCATGAGAAGTTTGAGTGCAAGCCGCTTACTACTGAGTTGGTTTTTGTGGTTTCATTTTTTTCTCTACTTCACAGTTCTTTTTACCTTGTCTTTATGTAATCAAATTCCTCTTTATTGTCATGTCGAAGAGGAGTGAGAAGGACGAGGGCTCCTCCGCTCATGTTCTGTCAATTGGTGCCCTCTACCTGGACCGCACCACGGGCTTCTACAGGCGAGGGAGTAGGAGGTCTGGCCACTTGTCGGACCGCACCCGCTGCCAAAGTCATACTCTTGGATGTTACTCCTCAACTGGAGGTTCTGGTTCCCATAGTATTTTCAACGGGCGAATCTTCCCGCCTCGGTAGTGGAGAGGTCCCATTGAAAAGGCAAAGGGTAGTGTTAGAAGGGGCTTCTTTAGCCAAAACACCCTCGAGGGGCGACCTTATTTCGATGACACCCGAGACCGGCAATGGTGCCAATCTGGATGCGGAGGCAATGCCTATTGCGAGCGTTCAAGAGGCTATTGCAACGGAGGGATGAAGTTCTAAGGCTGTTGTCATTGTTCCGAGTAGGCCATGGTTATCTCGGCCAATACACACTCCTTCTTCAACCAATAAATGGGGGAAAGGCATCATAGTTGAGGATTATGAATCTGAATCCAACATCGACCTTGAGAGCGTGAGGATGTTCGAGGAGGTCTTTACCCGAACTGTGGTAAGGGTGGAAGGCCCTTCCCTTACACTCGAAAATTCGATAGATCTCAACCTATTTAAAGACACGGTGGATTTGGTGCCACAATTTGATCTTTTGTGCTCTGTTGCCGAAAGCGAATCTCTTCAGAAGGTCAGCTATTCCGGACCATCAGGCGGTGTGACCGCGATGGCGTTCAGGGTGAATGCCCTTTTGATTTTTACGTTTTGTGACCTTTGTCATTACATTGACTCGTTCTCTCATCTCTTATTTTTCTTTTTATAAACTTATATGCTTGAGATCAAGAGTGTTCGTAGGGCTGAGATGTGGACTGATATTTTTCAAAAAATGGTCAAGAAGTACTGACGGTATCACAACAAGTGTCGTGAAATGCACGAGCAGCTCAAAGCGGGTGCTAGCACCCAGTCCATTAGGGAGGAGTTGGATAAAAGAGATGAGGAGTTTATGCGGTCTATCCGCATATGTAGCGATCCTAAAGAAATGCTTCATGCCAAGGACGAGGAGCTCGAGGTAGGAAAAAGAATTTCCACAGAGTGCAAGGACCTTCAGGTGAAAGTTCTATCTTTATGAGCTTAACTTGAGCAAAAAGCTACTATAGTTAACGCCATTAGTGCCGAGTGGTCGGAGAAGGTGACCGAGCTATAAAGGAAAGTTGCCAAATTAGAGGGAGCTGAGGGTGCTCGAGTGTCGGCTTTGGCGAGGGTGGCGGTGCTAGAAGACACTATCTGTGTCCGCAAGTACGAGCAGGAATCTAAGAGGGCGATGGACATGCTGAGGGAGGCACGACTCGAGGAGCGTATTGGTAAACTTTATCGGGATGCTTCAAGCATTGGAGATCGGGTCACAACTCTTGAGGCTGAGAGGAGCAATTATTGGCTCAGGACGAATCTTCCTCTGCCGATATCCCGCGCCGATTGCATGATTTATGGGGTCATACAGATGCCCAACGAGATATATACAAGGGTGTGGGAGACGGGGTAGGTTCCTGAGGCCGCCTTTGTAGCAGACAGTCACACGAGGTTCGTATTTTCTGTGGTTACGGCCCTGCGACACCGTAGCTAGTGAGGGCATTGACGCTGAGGATAGACTTTCTGATGGTGAGGATGCTGGGGAGAACGACGGTGGAGATGACACCGAGTGAAACTTTGTTATAGCTTTCGTACTTAGTATTTTGTTTTGTTCCTTTATTGTGTATGTTTACCTTTTTCTTAAGGTCCTATTTTGGTCTTTTGTAAGACGAGACTGTTGCGCACATACATTAGAATAAAATAGTTGCTTTGCCTTTGTTTGTGTATCTTTTTGACCTTTTTCTTTGATTTGTTGATTCAGGTGGGAGAGTTTATACTTCCACTTGGTGATGGCTGACAGTCGTAAGGGTGTTAATTCGAGTAAGGTCGAAATTGTAACCCGTTATAAATTCGTGCGATATCGAACTCTTCTTTCATTTGGCGATGGCCGATAGTTGTAGGGGTGTTAATTCGAGCAAGGTCGAAATTGTAACCTGTTGTGAATTCGATCAAGGTCAAATTTTTCTTTCATTTGGCGATGGCCATATGGGTGTTAATTCGAGCGAGGTCGAAATTGTAACCCATTGCTAATTCGAGCGATCTTAATTTTTTTTTCATTTGGCGATGGCAATGGCCGTAAGGGTGTTATTTCGAGCGAGATCGAATAGTAAACCATTGCATTACTTTTGATGGAGAACATTGCTCATTGGTGTATTGTTTATGCATGCATCGGGATGAGTCCTAGTTCTTTTAACTTTGATTTCGTTGGAGAGCACCGTGCATTGGGATGAGTCTCGGCTCATTTAACTTGCTTCCATTGGAGAGTACTGCCCATTGGGATGAGTGCCGGTTCGTTTAACTTTACTTTCATTGGAGAGTACTGCCTATTTCATGGGCCATATCGCTCAGTACCCGGTTCCGGAGAATGTTTCTTAGTAACGTCAACCTGCTCTAAGTTGTTTCTATTATTTGTGGTGTGGTGCGGCTTAGAGAACTTTGCTTGGTTATTGCTTGCGAGATGGTATTGTACGGAAGTTCCTTGTTCACGTACATGTGAGAATGCTCGTGTTTCTGTTCTGAGCCAAAAAAGAGAGCATGATAAGTTAAACCCAAACGAATTTGTCCGTTAAGTTGGAAAAAGGGGGGAAAACATTGTAAGGTCGCTCGCTTCGCCCCAAACTCGAATGGCGGTTTCAGATTTGGCAGGCGTCCTTGGCTTCATTGCTAGTCGCGTCTAAGCTTTTCATGGGTTGTGATTACTTTGCCCGTTGGGATATCAAGACCAAGTCCCAATTCGATCCCGTCCAATATGCGCAAACAATAAGAGAATAATGTCATAGCAAACAATAAGAGAATAATGTCATACTTTGTTTTTAAATCACATAGTGTGTGTGGGTACGAATATAAAGCAGGATACACAAATAGGGTTGCTGTCATGCAGAGTGCGACCGCGACCCTACTTATAACATGAATATGACATGTCAAACCTATCACTACATATGAGACGTGGGTTTTGAATAGACATTGGATACAATTTCGATTTCAAGTAGAGATATGACCAAGATTGGTTCGGTTGTCTCAAAATATTATATGTAACCTTTTCGAGTTAGTGTTCACAGCGAGATGATGAGGAAATGACAGCCTAGATATGATACTTCGATGGTTTTAGATCTAAAGGAAACTAAAATTTTGGTTAAGAAATCCCTACAGACGGCGCCAAATTGTTTGACCAAAAAGTGTTAAACTAATTAATGATAAAATAGATGATAAATCTTAATCAAGGATAATTAACTCCAGATCTAAGGCATTGAATAAGAGAATGAGATTTAATCAAACTTATAGCTTGATTTGAGATCATTAAAAGACATCACGTATAAATAATAAACTTACATTCTTGACATATCATCCCAAAATGTGGTGAAAAAACAGAAAAGATGAAATGCCATTGGCAGTAATGGGATCTAACTTCCTTGATTCAATAATCATGATTATAGAGATTTTTATTTGCTATATCACTACAAAAAAAACCCCAATTGCTAACGATTTTACTAACGCCCCGAATTTGTTGGTGTACTAGCAACAAATTGCTAACCAAATGGTAACTAATTTATTTTTCAGAATTTAGTAACAGATTCCTAGCGAATTGCCAACCAAAATGTTACTAACTAAATAATTTAGTTGGTAAATATGGCGGAAAAAATAGGCGGCTAATATAACAACTGCATACTAATGGATTACCAACTCAAATGTTACCAACAAATATTTTTCGTTGGTAATATTACCAACGGAGTACATATCCGTTGTTAAATATGGTGTAAAAAATGAAGTATTATTTATTAACAGATTAGTAACGAATTACCAACCAATTATTTACCAACAGAAAGATTTTGTTGCTAATTTTACCAACTAATTTAAAATACGTTTGTAAATAACCAACCGAATGGTATTTGTTAGTAAACTTGCCAACTTATACTTAATCGGTTGGAAGAATTTATTAATAGATCAAGATTTTGGTTTGTAATTTATTAATAGATTGAAATTAATTATTAATATTACTTATGATACTTACATTATTAATTAAAGAATAAGCGAAAGTATGATCGATCTGAATTGTTCGAGTACATCAAATCATACATTAACAAAATCATAAATTAAAAATTATTTTATCTCAATAATTAAGAACCAAAAAAATATATATCTGTTAGACTTTTATTCGATTTCTCTGAATACATTTATTATTTTAAAATTATCAATAATATTTTTGGGTATTATTTTTACTTATTTCTTAAATTCATATTAAAGTATACGCTTTAATTAGCGTTATATTCAATTCTCTGTCTCTATTTTTCTATGTATGTATATATATATTTTGGGTTGCTTCTGGGCCTTTATTGACTAGTTCTTATGTTGTTTAACTAGCTTGTGCTCGTTTGACTTCGTGTTGAGGGTTTTGGCTTATTCTTGATATTGGAAGTGCGCTTCAATTCGGAGTGAGGTGAGTCTCTTTCCTAACCTTGTAAGAGGGAAATGTCCCCATAGGATTTATAAATGAATAATTGTTGCTAAATGCAGGGGATACGTGCACACTATGTGACGAGAGTTGGTGCTTAGCTACTACTATATTAATTATTCGGGTAGTTTAGAACCCACGAAATCATGCATAATTTATGAAATCTCTATATCAATGATATCGCCTAGGATATACTAGGGACTTGAAAGAGGATAAAAGTAAATTTATATACTTGTTGAACTCTTGTATGGCATAATTGGATATTTTTGTGCCTTCGTGTGTATATATACATGATATTTTCTTGATATTTGTGGATCGAGCCGATCACCTAGGTATGAATAGATGCATCTATAGGCGGCTGTCGACCCTCGGCAAGTGCACAATTTATTTTTATTGGTTCGGGCAGTCGCCTCGGCATAACGTGCGGATGATTATTGTGTGAAAACTCATACTCACATTGTTCATTATTATACACAAAAATAGAAATAGTAAATCATTGTAAGAATGCATCTTGCCATAAACTGCTGATACTAGTAGCTTTCTATGCTAATAAAATATTTCATATATTATTTTACCTTAGTAAGTATTACGTCGACCTCTCGTCTCTACTTCTTCAAGATTAGACGGGATACTTACTGGGTACATGTTACTTATGTGCTCATGCTACACTTCTGTACTTATTAGAGGATCTGAGGCAGGTGGATCTGGTTATCACTCGGGTGCGCATCAGTGGGCCATCTGGGACTTCTATGGTGAGTTGCTTCCCCTTGATGACGATCTGCAGCCGAAGAACAATCTTCTTTAATTTGTAATTTGTTTTCTGTCTATCCTGATTCAGACAGTAGGATAGTATAGTATTCTTTTGTGTATATTCTACTAGTTCCCTAGCTTGTGACACTAGGTTTTGGCACACACATTAGTAGACTAGTTTTGGGATGTATCATTATATGCTTCCTACATTTCTTACTGTATTTGGTTTCTAAAACCCCATTGGGATCCTTTATCTTTTCTTAAAAATTATAATTTTTGATAAACTTGGAAATATTTTCCGTACTTGGCTTGTCCGGCAAGGTTGATGGGCGCCATCATGACCTATTATGAAAATGGGTTGTGACACCAATAAGAGTTTATGTAGTAGTAAAAGATTCAAGTCGTATATATAAGAGTCCTTCATAGTCTAAAACCTTCGATTTTTGTGATAAATATGAGTTATTATTCGATTCTCACTATTTTTAGGATCTATGACACTGGCGAGAATGGTACTAAAAAATAAATTATAATAATAATTAAGTATGAGATGTGAGAAACAATTAATCTTTTTTCACGTTGCGTTTTTAATTAATTAATATCCAATGATTATCTATATTTAATTTTATCAAGAAGTTATTTCAATTTTATGATTATTTATATATAACCTAAACAACTGTAATATTTGACATGGTCAGTGTACGCGCATATCGGCATGGATAATAATACTAGTTCTAATATTAATTAGAAATAATTTCATTGCATATTCGAACATTAAATAATTAGCTAAATTATGTTTGGACCTAGTTTATATTTAATAATTCAAACATGAGTGCAATTAAAATTTTTATTATTTTATACTAATAGTTTGGTCCAATTAAAATTTATTAATTTGTATGATAATATAATAACCAAACGATACATGTATTTAGTTAGCATTAACATAGTTTAATTAAGAATCAAAAATAAAATGGTTAAGATAAATTACAAAAATGTGCATTTTTTGTTCTTTGTCGTTATGTGATTTTATTTAAATGTGTAATTTGTGTTTATTATCAAATTAATAAGTCACACGATGAAGGTTTGGGAGAGGGTGATTGAGGCGCGGGTGAGGGAGGTGACATCTATATCTGGGAACCAGTTCGGTTTCATGCCGGGCCACTCCACTACAGAGGCTATCCACCTTGTCAGGCGGATGGCGGAGCAATTCAGGGATAAGAAGACGGACCTTCACATGGTGCTTATCGACTTGGAGAAGGCGTATGACAAGGTCCCAAGGGAGGTGCTATGGAGGTGCTTGGAGGCGAAGAGCGTGCCGGAAGCCTACATCAGAGTAATCAAGGACATGTACAATGGAGCTAAGACTAGGGTTAGGACGGTGGGTGGCGAATCAGACCATTTTCTAGTGGTCATGGGGCTCCATCAAGGGTCGGCGCTGAGCCCCCTCTTGTTTGCCTTAGTGATAGATGCTCTAACCCGACATATTCAAGGGGATGTGCCTTGGTGTATGCTATTTGCTGATGACATAGTATTGATAGATGAGACGAGGGTCGGTGTTAATGAAAGGTTGGATGTATGGAGACAGACTCTCGAGTCTAAAGGTTTCAAAATAAGCAGATCTAAGACAAAGTACCTGGAGTGCAAGTTTAGCGCCGAGCCGAGCGAAGTACGCAGGGACGTGATGATTGGTTCTCAGGCCATCCCCAAGAGGGACAGTGTCCGATATCTTGGGTCTGTGATTCAGGGGGACGGAGAGATTGACGGGGACGTCACTCATCGTATAGGAGCGGGGTGGTCAAAGTGGAGGCTTGCATCAGGAGACCTGTGTGACAAGAAAGTTCCACACAAACTCAAGGGGAAATTCTATAGAGCCGTGGTTAGACCTGCGATGTTGTATGGGGCGGAGTGCTGGCCCGTGAAGAACTCGCATGCTCAGAGAATGAAGGTTGCGGAGATGAGGATCCTTAGGTGGATGTGCAGACACACCAGGCTAGATAAGATTAAGAATGAAGTTATTCGAGAGAAGGTGGGGGTGGCCCCGGTGGATGAGAAGATGCGAGAAGCGAGGCTGAGGTGGTTCGGGCATGTGCGGAGAAGAAGTCCCGATGCCCCGGTGAGGAGCTGCGAGCGGCTGGAGATTGTTGGCGGTCGGCGAGGAAGAGGGAGGCCTAAGAAGCATTGGGGAGAGGTGATTAGGCAGGACATGACTAGAATGCAGGTTTCCGAGGACATGACCCTTGATAGGAAAGTCTGGAGGTCTAGAATCAGGGTTGTAGGATAGGGGCTCCTAGAGTTTTTCGTACGTCTCATCCGGGGTTGGGAGTGGGTCAGCAGGGTCACCCATAGATGATTTGTGTTTTAGCATATGTCCCCCCTATGGCTGTTAGTTATGGTAGTTATTGTATGATATTATTGCATGCGATTGTATTTATGTTTCGTATGTTTAGATAAATGTTTAAGCTACTTACGCTATTTCTGCTGGAGTTACTAATGCTTTATTGTTTTTGTTTTTGTCTTTGTTTTTATTTTACTGCTGTTTTTCCTTTTATCTTATGAGCCGGGGGTCGATTGGAAACAGCCTCTCTGCCCTTTCGGGTAGGGGTAAGGCTTGTCTACATATTACCTTCCCCAGACCCCACCTGGTGGGAGTATACTGGGTAGTTGTTGTTGTTGTGTAATTTGTTTTATTATTGAAGTGTTAATTAATATGTGTTTGATTAGTTTCTTTTGATTTTAATAGGAATTGTTTAGGAGTTTATTTAATTTTGGTTAGTTGAGAAAGAAGAGAAAAGGGCTAAAATTGCAAAAGAAAACGGGCCCAATTGTACGTTTGACCCAGGCCAAGACCATGCACCTCTGATACGTTAACCAAATGGCATCGTTTTAACCTCTCAATCCCGAGCCATTGATCAAGTCAAATTAACGGCCCAGATTAGGCCCTTCATTAAACCAAACGGCATCGTATTTGACGTCTAATGTGGGTCGTCCATCCAAAGCCATCCAACGACCCTAAGTCATCTCTATCTAACCCGACCCGTCTAGCCCTGAACCAACCCAATTCCATTTAAATGGAACGACATCATTTCATCTTAGCCAAAAGATCCTAGCCATTGATCACTCTTGATCTAACAGACAAGATCCTTCATCCTAATCCATATATATACTCACTCACTCACCCCGCACCCCCCAAAGGCACCCTACCCTCCTCATTCTTCTTCCCCATCTCAAACCCTCAGAGACCAGAACCCCAAAACCCTAGCCGCCTCTAGGCAATTTGCACCAGAAACCCGGCGGCAACGATGCTGCCGGTCACCCTGTTAACACCACAGAACCCCCATCACACCCTAAAGCCAAATCCACTAACCCCTAACCTCGAATCAAACAGAACCTTCTTGAATCTTCATTTGAAGATTCGAGCCCAGATTCAACTCACACCAAATCACCCCAAATCAATACTAAGCACTCCCCTAACATCTCTCGTACCTAAACCAACAAGGTTTTGGTTCGAATCTGACCTGAAAAGGTTGAACCCTAAAAGTGACTGTATGAACCCTAGAAAATCCAAGGTTTGGAGTCTGTCCAAGTTAAGTGGAAATTGGGGTCCAAAGGACTCTATTCTAGGTGTTCTCAACTAAGAACACCCCGAGTTGCCTGCCCAGTTGAGTAAATAGGGGCAGAGTTGTTGTTTGCTGGTGGTTGATGCGTCTCCAGTGAACTTCTCATGCTGTTCTTCATGTCAGCCATAAAGGTTGACTGGATAATGTTGTAGAGATGCCCATCTTGAAAGGCTACATGAAGGTTGAATGCTGGTAGTGCACTGCAGTAAGTTTCTTTGGTTCTTTCAAACCACTATTTAGTAATTGTAATTCAAAGTACTATCTGGTGAGATTGCTATGTTGTTTCAGTAGTATTTTTGTATTCCTGGAGGCATGTATGGATGAATACTTGGTGCAAATGGTACAGTTTCATCAGATTGAGCACATAAGTGCTAATACCACTTATGGAAACTACATTGCAGAGTTAAACACAATTGTACCTACAGATATGAGTATTATCAGATGCAACTATACAACATGACCATATAGGCTTGCTTCTCTGTTCCTCAAGTAGTGGTTTTCTGTTGATCTCAAACTGTGTAGGTTGTTTCTGCATTGTGTAAAATATGGTTGATGTTCTCCTGAAGCTCATAAGGTTATAGGACATGATTCGGATGAAGTATAGGAAATACAAGTAACCAAAATAGAATGGATACACATTTTCTAAATGTGGTACATATGCAGCATTTAAAATGTCCCATGCGCAGTATCCAATTGAAGTGATTGCCATCTTCTTGGTACAGAACACTTGCAGAGTTCTTGATACATATAACCTGCAAAAACCTACTAATTCACTTCAATTTCGTTTCTTTGGTTGAGGTTAACTGAACCTCTAGTTCTATCGACTGGGAATTATTTCAGTTTAGCTTATTTATTGACATTTGAGTTTTCAGTTTTGTTACCTTTATGGCTGTGTTCTTGATGTTTTCTCTGTCAAAGTTATTATTATAGAACTTATATCATTTTCTTTTTGTCGAGGACGCCATAATGTCTAAAATTCTATCTGCGTCTCAGCCTGAAGATGGGTCCAGTGAGCCTCCTGAAGTTGATTCCTCCTAGATGTGCAAGAGCAGCAGTATAGGTCAATTTTGCGACTGCAAACATTTTGTTACTGCCAAATTGAAAAAGAAAAAACTACTACTAAACAACATCACATCAAGTCCTAAAACTTCACAAGTCAGTTGGAGTTGACAATCATGTGCTTCTTTGGTGAAATTTTGACCCTCAAAAGAAAATTCTTTTTCTTCTGTGAAAGTTGAAATGATAGACCTTAGTTATGGTAAAGCACTTCTCACTGCTGTCAAAAAGGAAAAAAGATAGGGAAAGAAATAGTGTGGGCTACATGCTGAGAGTAATCTTACTGCTGTTTATATTGTTAGCTCTTTATGGTATATATGTAGATTGTTTTCTTTCTTATTACCTAGTGTTTCTAGTTTCACAATGCATATGTATTCAAAATTGATACATTTACTTTGTATTTATACTGATCCATTCACCTGAGGTACATTGATATGGGTATCATTCTTTTAATGTTTAATAAAATAATTTGTTTCTTATTTCCTCAAGTCTGGACCCGCCCAATCAAGTTGCTCGGTCTGTCATAAAAATCTTCAAGGAGAAACTGGATCATGAAGGACACAATTGGAAGTCTGTTATACCAGAGACAAAAGATTTCTATTGGGAAGAGTTTAAGGTAAAGTTATAGTAATAATATCATTTTACTAATGGACTTTGGACATTTTAAATTTCTGTTGTATCAATCTTGTGTTTCATCTGTTCTGTGTGCATTCCAGATTGGGGCTTCTGACATCTCTGATTTGATTAATACTAGGGTGGGTAGCCAAACACGGGTTTTGGGCCCATATTTTCTACTTATATAGAAAAGCGCAGAAGCTGCTCTCCGTCGACATCCTTGCTTAGATACATGGGTATTTTCCTATGGGCTACTTTAGTCTTTTCTTAAGTTTTACTGATAGTTAACACGTATGGGCTAATTCTGACAGATGGTGCAAGATAATCCCTCCCTGTGCCAGCTATTACTCCCTCTCTGTGTTTATCTTCTTTCTTTATCTGTTTCATGTTTAGTTTTCTTTGTATCTCACCGCGAATGATCTAATATGCTGCGTCTTGCTTTCATCTTCAGATTTGTTCTTATATCTGCTTCACTGACTGTGGTAATTATTCTTCTACTTATCCCTACTTCACTGATGGTGGGACGTTCATGTTTCATAGAATACTAGAATTTAATATTCTAATCAAAATAAAAAAGTACAACGTTAAAAATTATAGCAATACCAGAAGTTGTACTCTTTTCGATTGGATATCCTTCGAGGGGGCACAAATTCCAGAGGTTTCGACTAAAATCTCAAGGAAAGATTTAGGGCTCAAAATATAGGTTGGTGCAATTTTCCAATTAGTTGGGCTTTTATTGATTTTGGTGTAGTTCTGCATTAAAGGTTTGTTTTTTTCTGAAGCCTTGAGTTATTTGTTTGAATAGGTTGATTATTATTTCTTAAAATATTTCGTTGTGATTCTTAGTTTGTTTTTCATCCTGGGATTTGTTCTTACAATTTTACACTTATCAGTATCTTGTGTTATTTTTCAATATCTTGTGTTATTTTTCATTTGATCTTCTCAAACAGAAACAATTTCAATGGAACACTATAATTGAAGGTGCCATAAAGGATAAGTTTATGAGAAAATGTGCAGAACGATACAAGGGTGTGTTATCTGAAGCAAGAGCTTGTGAGAAGAAGCGCAAACTTATTCCAGTATTTATTTGAGAGAGCTGGAAGCCTCACTGGGAGACTGAGGCTTTTAAAGCCAAGTCTGGGCAATGCTCAAGGAATCGTCTAAGTGAAAAAGGTGGTGAAGGGTCTGGTCCCTCATGCCATACAGGAGGCTCCAGAGCTCACCGAGAACATGCAAGACTAATGGTATATTCATTTTTCTGTAGCCAAGTTAAAATATCTCCAAAGCTAGTGATTATATATTAATATAGTGAACTTGATTTTCAATTTTAGGCTAAAGAACTAGGAAGACCAGCTCATCCACACGAGCTTCTGAAGAAGACTCATGTCAAGGCGAACAAGGAGTTTGTGGACCAAAAATCTAAGAGCACATATGTAAGTTACTATAGCTTGGCTGTTATTTTTTGGCACATAAAGTAAAGCGCCTACCTTGGCGATTACATATCTCCTATTACTAATTTTGAGTGAGTGACACCCAAAATTGGTCTTATAATTTGAACTAAGAAATGTGGAAACCTGTAACCTATTACAATATAAACAAAATATAATATACACTAGCCATATGGATATAAATCGCTATGAGCACCCATTGTCTCCAAATTTGATTCGCCATCCTCCAAGAGCTGGGCAGATACTTGTAGCTCTTTGAATAATTTATTGACATCTTCATTATTTGGCTTGATAGCATAGCACAAATTTTGAGCGCTAATCGAAATGAAAATAGTACATCCTTCAATTCACACGATATTCATGCTTTTGTGTGATTCCTTGTTGATTTGTTGAAACTTATCTTGATATTCTATTGCATCCTTTTATGTATTCTGTTAACTCCCATATTTGGTAAATATCTTGTGAATCACCTCCCACATTTGAAACTTCGAGTTGTCCAGTTCTATAGCACAATGAGTTTCCTTTATGATTATATAGTGTACCTTCCTAGAATGTAGCCATGCCCAATATAATATCAATGTATTATTCCCATGAATCACATTTTGGAAAACTATACATATGTAATACAATTGATATGCCTTTCTGAGAGCCTCCAAATGTTAGCTTCCAAAGTCAGTCCAAAATACTGAAATGAAGAACAATTGCCATGATTTGATACAACCAACGTACAACTTTAGCGGCTTGAGGCATAGATGATCTGTTCATTTGTCCCTGCGTGTCTTTGCAATCACTTGAAAACAGTCAGAATTAATCATTGCTCTTTGTTTTTTGAGGACAAGCATAGAATGCAATATGAAACGTGCGGACAAACTTAGCTCCAACAATGTGAACATAGTATATATTTGCTGCGAAAACTTTGGTTAGTCACAATAATACATTTTGATGGAAGATAACTTATTAAGACATTTTGTTAGCTTCTATTACTTTTCTCACAACCAGGAGTTGACACAAGACCAGTTAACTATTGTATTCACACATAAGAAAATAAGTCCAATTGTTCCAAGTGCCTGCTGAACTCTTTCTGCATATTCCCCTCATAGTTTATGGATGCATGAACAATATCATTACAATGTTGCAAAATTTTCCATACCAAATTTGTTAGAGAACTAAAAAGATAGAAACATGCTAGTTAGTTTTAAAACAAAATTAGCATTACTTGCCTGATCTGCTGCCTTTTTAGGAGATGAAGTATCTAAATGCCACCGTAGTAAGCCAACAATAATAGCTATAGCTATGACTTAAATTACCCGAAGACTGCTGAAGTATTCGTTGCTTCGCTCCTTAATACCTCTTATGAAAAGAATTGAAAACTTTTGGGTCCAAGTTTTTTTTGCTTGATGAAAACAGGTAATGTTTTCATAGAAAATAAAAAACATTGTTCTTTCATAATAACTAAAGATGCTTTTTTTTTCTGGGCTCCCAAATTCATTAGCAACCAATCTAGCAGATAACATCAGTGTATCGTTGATGCTTGTAAACAACCTCTCTCTAGGCTAAAGCCATCAACAGTGGCTCCCTGCTCGCCCCCGATCCCGCAGAAAATTAAAAAAATAAATAGAAAAAGGATAATGAAGAAAATGCTCTCAACCTGCTAACAATAGCCTCATTCTACAATTATCAAGCCAGTCTCTCCACCAGAGGTTTATGGCTATGATCTCTCCAGCTTCGACACTATATTTGTCCCTCAGGCATCGCAACTTCTTGTTACTGCGTTTTTTCTTCCCCCCTATACATAGTCTCTTGCTGTTGTGTGCATAGTGGATTGCTGAATAGTACACTCTGAGTCAGACAAGGTTTAATCTGCTCCTATGATTAGTGCAACCACAGGTTGGTAGTTTGGTCTAGGATTGTGTTGATATATCTGATCACAAAAATAGCTATTTTTTTTCTGGTCCCAAGGCAATTGATTAGTGGAAGGTATTGTTGAGTTCAATACAGTGTTCATATATCTTTAGTCATTGACTTCTAGAAGAAGGACAAAGGAGACATTGGATTTTAGTAATTGTTCAAACTTGACATCCCTGGTTGCTTTTATCTTTTGGAAATATGCTATGTAACTAAGACAATGTTTTCTTTTCTCACTTGTGTATTTGTTTCATGAATCTCCTCCTCATGTACATAAATAATATCCTCTAATGCATCTCGTATACAGTAACCAATTGAACTCTTTCATGGGTTCCCTCTCATAGCACCATCAGTATTCAATTTTGGCCATCCTTCTCTAGGAAACTCCCAGATGAATTATAAATCTGCACACATAAGCTTTATAAAATGTCACCGTTGAAAATTATTAGTACTTCTTTATCTGAAAGTATAACAAATTGATGATGAACAAGTAATGCAATTTGTATGGAAAAATTATTGTGTACATCAAAACAATTGTCTTTAAGATGTTATTATTGACATTTGAGTTTTCGGTTTTGTTGCGTTTATGACTCTGTTCTTGATATTTTCTCTTTCAAAAGTTATGATTATAGAGTTTATATCATTCCTTTGTTCAGGATGCCATAATGTCTAGAATTGCGTCGGCGTCTTAGCCTGAAGACGGGTCCAGTGAGCCTCCTGAAATTGATTACTCACAAATTTATTTGGAGGAAGTCGGTGTTAAGAAGACGCGCATTTATGGTCTTGGTTCTCAAGCTCCTTTCTATGGGCATGTTGGTGCATCCTCTATTTCGATATATCCACTTCAAGATATAGACTTTAATGCTGGGGTGAATGAATGTGTCGGGCGTCGTTTGTAAGAAAGTAAGGAAGAGATGAAGCATGATATGAGATCACAAATCAAAGAAGAGATTAGATAAGAAATAAGAGAAGAATTACGTGAAGAAATGAGACACGAATTGCAACAAGAGGTGCGTGAGCAAGTTGATCAACTATTCCAAAATTGTCTGTCGGTCCTCATAGGTGCCTTACCTACACCGCCTTCTCGTAGACATAACTCGTCGTCAAACGACACGATTTAGATTTATTTTAATTTTTTCTATGTTAGACACATCTTGGATTCTTGAATTATGCTTTCAATTTCACAACTTCACGATAGATGTTATTATTATTTATAAAATTCTAGTATGTTTTCTGTTTTGTTTAATATTTGTAATAGTTGGTAACGCATTTACAATTTGTTAGAAAATTTTATGACAAAACAATTTCTTAAACAGAACATTTTCATAGATAAAATTACCAACCGATTGCCAATGTACTTTTAAAAATATACTATCGGATTTACCAACCAAGTAGGTATCCATTAGTATAGTTGCTAACGAAATACAAACGACAAGTTTCTTGTTACTATATTTACCAACCATTTACAAATACAATCTAAATAATGAAAATCAATTTTACCAATTCATTTTCTATCTGTTAGTAAAGTTACTAACAAACTTCCAACCGAATTTTGGTTAGTAAATTTACCAATGAAAATGTTGGACTCAAGATTCAAAAATTACCAACAAATTTATTTGGTGTTTACTAATTGATTTTTAGTTGGTAATTTTACCAACAAATTCAAACTGGTTGGTAAAATTTACCATCGAGCCTTTTAGCAACGGATTCCGTTCGTAATCTGTTAGTAACTCAAATTGCAAACCAATTTGATCAGTTTACCAACAATTATTTTTTGTTGGTAATTGGGTTTTTTTTAGTGTATAAACCTTTTCTTGGTCTTCCGTTCTTCTCCTTTCTCTTGGAGAGGAAGCCCCCCTTTTCTAGTCTTCATATATATTATCAGTATTCCCTTTTGTCCGTCGGTCCCAAACCTGAATACCTTCATCCTTTGACTGTCATTCACGTCGCCTCCCTCAAATATCACGAGTATTTACTTTACCAATCATGTTTTTTGATGGTCCGATATCGGCAGTGACCGAGGTCTTCGTTGTTATTACATCCTATGGGTATGACCACGACTTAGTCGATCTCTTACCATTTTTGTTACCGCTAATCCATGTATTGTGAGATTTTGACCATACAATAATAAATAAAAAGTAAAATTACTAGTCGTTCCAAAATCATAAAATATCTCCAAAATTGTGAAAATCCCCCGACTCCAACAGTGGAAAATTACTTTGTACAACTATTCATTGGAAAATTATTTCCTCCTTTAACTTTGTTTAAAAAAATAGTACTTCCCAATTTTTATGTCAATTCAGTTTGTAAATGTGTACTTTACCCTAAAAATTATACTAGCACTCTTTTGATTCAGAAATTGTTATGTTAGGATATTCTTAACTTTCGACTTTATCTTATTCAGCTCGTTATATGAAATTTTATTTATGTACTGAAAAGAGTAAATGAGTAATAATCAAAAACTATTAAATTTGAATAATAAAAGAGTTTAAATTAAAGAAGAGGAATTTTTATAAACTATTATTGTTTAGTGACTATTAACTTTTTATAACTATATTTCCGCTGTTGTATTCATGAATATAGCGGCAAAATGCACCTAAAATCAAGGCAATATAATTGTACGCGCATGTATTTATATGTATTCGCGCCATGTATTCATGAATACAGTAACGACAATCACTTTAAAAATTGGTGTGTCCAGCTATCTAATAACGGAAATAATATCAATTAACGCGATACACTCCTAATATAACTCAACAAAATCAATTCTAACATGCCTCATTATCAACCCAAATAATTATAATGATTTTTCAGTTATATATAACTATTATACTTAACTTTTGTATTTATTGTGTTTCAATATTTTGTTGCATTCATTAGATTCAATGTTTGTATTTGCTGTATTCGCAATTTTATATTCAGTCTATTCGAATGCATTTGTATTAACAATATTTTAGTTATTCCTAATACATGTTATTACCGCTGTATTTAGTATATTTCATTGGTTGTATTCACTGTATTTCTATTTGTATTCAGTGTATTTTATTGTATTTAAAAAGTAAATGTATTCACTATTTATATTTTGTTCTATTTTAGTGTTTATATTCTGTGTATTTTATTGTATCTCATTGTATTCTAGAATAAAATGTATTCAATGTTTATATTCTCTTCTATTTTATTGTTTGTATTCAATGTATTTTAATGCTTATATTCTGTATTCATGCATGAAGACAAGTGCATTTACTTGTATTAAAAAGATACAAACCTTTGAAATACATAAATTTATACAAAAATACGATAGATTTGAGTGAATATATATAGAATATAATATACATTTATCATTATATGTGACTAAATAGCAAATAAGTGAAGCAAGTTCACTGGAGATCGCATTTTCTGGCCAAGCAAAATAGTGTATACATTGTATTAAAACTAAAAATGAAGACGAACAAAAGCATCGGCCCTCAAATCTTCTCTGTCGTAAAAAATATTGCATTGTGTAGAGGAAATTTTGCAATATTCGACGTACGTAGGAGAAAGCCGTGTTCTCTTTCTTTCTACTATTGCAGTACAAATTCATTGCAAATATCCGGCGTAGAAACTAAGCAGTACAAATTTATGGCAATGTATAAGTAGAAATACAAAATTAGAGGTACTGCTAACTTTACAATGATAATCAAAACTCAAAATCTATTGACCGAAACTTAAATATAAAAGAGATGGAACAACTAAAATACTTGATACACATAACATTAAAATTACTATATTGAAGAAGACAGTGGATCAGATTTTAAGACAAATTTACAAGAAGAAAATATTCTAGAGCTTAAAGTTGGATAATCATTTGATTTTTCATGTGAAGTTGGAGGGAAAAACAACCCGTTCAAATCCACGTAGTATTAAATAGTGTGATAAACTTGTATAGATAAGTCTTCAATGAGAGTGAAAAAATTATTTTAGTAATTTCCGTCGAAACAAGAAATAGACAAAAAGAAGAGACAATGAATAACCAATTAAAGGCGGGGATTAACTTGTAGGAAGAACCTAACCTATACATACAATTTACCAATTACGGTACGGACCAAAAGAAAATTTTACAAATATAGCCATGGACATTTTGAAAACAGTAGGAATATAAAAAATAAAATAAAAAAATAGATCGACTCAAACCCTTCGAGAAGTATAGACTTCACGAGAATATGGTGATCCAAACACTGTCGCACTAATTTTGAATTAAAAGCAGTATATTTGGAATTGGATTCTATTATCCCTTTTGTGCTGACAAACAAAGTGTAGGAAAAAAATTAAAAGTGAGTGTGAGAGGTTGTGTTCTTGAAAGTTTCCATATATAGCTCCACGTTTTACTCCCATTATAGCATGTTAGAAGAAATTATAAGCGACTCAATTCATTAATCATTATGGGATATATACAACTGTAGTTCCCCCTCTTAATGCTCCCATTTATTCGTTCTCCTTAAATTCTTTTTTCAAATTCAAAATCCCATAATTTCCTCTCCTTAACATTCTCTCTTCAAGGAAAAACTTTCCTCATTTTCCTCTCTTGAATATTGAATAACAGCTCCACTAAATGAGCAGTCCATTCACAATAAGCAGGCTAGTAAGATGGCGAATTAAAGATTGGGTATCGTGCTTCTACGCTTGCAGGTTCCCTTTAGGTAAGTAACAAATTCTAAAGCTTCAATATTTTTTCTGCTCTTGTTATTTTTTATTTTACTTTAATTGATATATAGTAGTATATTTTTGGTAGAGGAAGAAAAAGATATGCATTGTGCTATGTCGCCTCAAAAACCGAGTAGAAACATGGTTTTCGACCCTATTGGTGATCATAACAGAAAGAAGAATAGGAAAAAGTTGAAAAAGAAAATGGAGAAGAGAAAAGAATTTGAGGAATTTGAAGAAAATGGAGAAGAGGGAGGTAATGAGTCAAGCTGGCCTCGATTCTCAGAAGAGGATTATATAGTATTTTGCTTTGAAGATGATGGAGGAATACATATAGTGGAAGATAATAAGTCAGAGAAATTTCAACAGAAAATTGATCATGTTAACTTAAGCCCAAGGCCTGTTTGTAGGAAGGTTGGTAATTAACTCTTCTCCGTTATTTTCATTTTATAATACTATTTTCTCTGTGTTGAATTTGGAAAAAAGTATCGCTCTCAACGGTATAGATTCTACATAATTCCATCGACACGCTATGCAAAGATGTTTAACGTCTATTTTTAATCAATAATAACTAATATTTTAGTATAATTTTTCGATGAAGGGATAGTCAGTTGACCATCCTTGGACTAATATGGCTTCACTTTTGGTACACACCACTGTCCTCAAACCTCAATATGTGAATTATACTAGGTATATTATTGTTGTTGTTGAATCTAGTAATGTCGAAGAATGGCTTACTTTTTAATATGACTTAAAATTGTGAAAATAATTATTAATAAGACAGTTTTTCTTTTTTTGAACTTTTGTAAAAGCAGCTTAATTATGTAGAGAAGGGACAAGAGTTTAGTGGTCACCGTCAAAAAAACAAGGTCAGTCCAGATGGAGAAGATAGCTACGGTACAACTGAAGAAGATAATGATGACAAGGTAAAGTCCTTTAGACAAGTTCCGTTATTTTTATCTTTTTTACTTCGCTTAATCAACGATGTTCTTTATTCTTTATCCAAACCTTTGGTGATGAAAATTACTGTAGCACTTGAAAAAAACTCACCACCTTTCTATTTAGAATAAAAAATTATTGATACGTTTTATGACAATGAAATTTGTCAATGATAGCATAGTCACACTACTCCGCTGTCACAACTCAGTTTGATACAACTCTAAGGGGCATTTTGAGATTTGAATTACGTGAAAGACGTGTATACGAGGTGATGAACGTGTACATAACCTTATAGGTGAAAATTTGATCGATTTAAACTCTTGTCTAGAATTTAGAACTAATATTATGTTGTTATTGGCAGGGTGAGGGAAAAGGGAACAACGATATGGAAGAGGAATGGCCACCGGCTGTCGATAAAGAGATCAGTCACATAGGTGGTGTTAGTGAAAACAAGACGAGTCCATCTGCTGAATCAAGTGAGTCTAATGATCACTCCAATGGCAGCACTGGTTCCTTTGCCTTCCCTGTGTAAGTATCCATTTCTTTCTTATTCTAATCTTATTTATGTTGTAATTATTTTTTGCATTGAAATCGGTAATTATTTAATTGGTTACAATATTGCTAAATTTGCAGTTTGGGCTGGGAATGGATGGGCAGTCCAGCTCAAATGCCGAAACCAGAGGAATGCCCACGTTACGAGAAGCACAAGGCTTGGACATGCGTGCGTCATCCCTGTTGCAGATTTTGATACTTTTCCTACCCCTTTTCCCCTACGAGATTTTCCTGTTGGATTCTCAAACTGTTAAGAATATAGATCGTTCTTTTATACATTGATCAACATTTTGTCCTTGTTAGTACATTTTGCTTATTTACAGCAACAAAACCTAGTAATGAGAAATAGAACTGAAATAGATACACCAATTGGAAGGTCAAGAGGAGAAAAAAAAGAATAACATCCAGCAACACTATTCTTAATTTGAGCACATTACTCAAAAGAACATTCCATAGCAACAGAGAGCTTCTGTATATTGGTAATTAATCGTAGACACATTTGTTGTACAATTACTTGAGAAAGTTACTCTCACCATAAATTATTTAAACATCATTTGCACCGTAATACAAAAACTATAGCAGTCAATTTCCCAACCAGAATCCACGTTTAAGTTCTCAGAACAAGTGACTGCAGATATAATCTTGCTTTGGCAGCTGCAGAAAAAGATGCTTCATCTTGATTTTCTTTAGCAGCAGCAATTGCTGCAAGGTAAGCTTCTCTTGCCATCTCCAGTTCCTGCATTCCTGTTTTGTTTGGGTGATCCTGTAGATAACGAATTTGAGATTTACAAATCCAAGATAAACTACTAGAAGCTGAGAAGATATATATATATCAAAGTAAATTCCTTAATAGCTTGACCTAGCCAAAGATTGCACAAGGGGCGTGGGAGGGCAAGAGACACTGGACTAAATGACATGAAATTTTACTAGCAAAAACAAGCGTGAAAGGTTAGCTTACAGTTTCAAGGTTCTTGTCGCATAAGTAAGGGATGGCATCATAATCTTCAGCTAAAGCCCTGGAACCATTCTTTGTCAATTTTTGAACAAACTGCATGAACCATGCTATTTCTTGCCGAACCACATCTAGATCATTCTGAAGTTTATCCACTTTCTTGCTGGACGTCATCGCTTCCCATTCTAACTTCTCTACAGCTGCTTGCTTGTCAGCTAAAATAACCTAAGGAGAGAAAAAAGGAAGGCATAATGCTCTGGGGGTTTACCCCTGAAAATCTGCATACAAACTAAGCAGTGATCTACTAGTAGGAGCCAGTTCAAAATGCAGTAGTGTGAAATTTACAGCCTCCGGGAAATTAACCAGAACGTATTGATTGAAATTTCTGGTTGGCATTTACTTCCTGATACTCAACAGAAAGCAAAGGGTATGATTATATAACTACTCCTAAGTTATCTCTGTTTCTCAGTCTGTCTAAAACAGCCAAAGTAGAGCCAAATGTTTAAGAGGGTAACTTAGTGACCTTTAAGTTAAGCCATGCGTTTCTAGAAAAAATTGCATCTTTTTGCTTTTCAATTTGGGGGTTGGGGTTGGAAAGGGCGTAAGCTGACATTATATATTCACCTTTGCATCAGAGAGTTGCACTTGAGTCGATTTGAGTAAAGAGTCCTTTTCGGCATATTCCTTCTTCATTTCATCTAGTTTAGCACAAATAGAAGCCATTTCATTCTTTGCGATCTCAACTTCCTTCAAAAGTTCATCTTTCTCCGATAATTTCTTGTGCAGATCTTCCACTTGCTCCCTCAAAGCCATCAATTCTTCTCTATCTTTTTCTAACAAAGGAGACCTTGAGGAAATCATTGAGAAGTTCTCAGTGCATCCATCTTGGTTACTGCCAACATTTTTATTTTGGCCCCTATGCTTTTTCGTTGCAGTTGATTGAGCTGCATTCCTTCCTTTTGCTTCAGACGTCTGCAGCAGCCATTAGTGATTCAGTGTTAGCATCTCTAACGGACCAAAAGAAAGCAATGCTCGTTCTCATACAATTAGGGTATAAACAAACAAACTTGTTTAGCAAGGACAACCACCGAGAAGAATATGCAAGCAATCAGAAGTTAATTTCACATAAGTTGACTGCTCATTTGTAGTAGCAAGTTGATGGAAATGGCTTCACCTACTACTTGAGTCAAGATATCGAGCGGGAGGAGAGAAATAGTACATTAAAGAAATTGTTATAGAGTAAGATAAACTTCCTTTTAACCCGTTTTTATGAGTAAAATTTTAGATATTGATGTAGTAAGAGTTATAACCTCAAATAAAATATAACTATTAGAGGCTAATACATCATGCCACTTTTCTCTTGCATCAGCATATCCAACTTTCATGGCAACTGTAGCCACCAAAGTTGGATGCATGTAGGATGCTTTCCTTTTAACGCAAACTCTAATTTAGTCAGTGTAGATGAAACCCCAATTTTGATTCGTGCTGACCTGTCATGAACTTGAACGATGTAGTACAACCCCGTATAATCCCACTTAGTGGGGTCTGGGGATGAACTTGAACGATGCCTGCCGTTAAATGTTCCATACAAATAGTTATTATTCCTACAAATCAATATGATATGAAGAAGTTTTAGTAGTTAATTTTCTAGGCTCTCTCAACCTTCGGATTGCCATTGAGATGGTAACTAACATTTTGAACCTTCTAATCCAGCCTCTAATTTGCCATCTTTTAACTATAGCCTAATTGCAGATCCCAAAAAAAAAAAGATGTCCCCTCAATTGAGCATTCACAAGCTGGAAAATGGCATAAATATAACAAGGAAGACTGAAAGATCTATAAAGCAACCCAATTGAAAGATGCAATCACAATAATAAGCACTCAAGCGAATACCGGAATCGACAAACTGACTTATATCACATTATTTGTATTCGAGAACCACCCTAATATACTTTATCTAAAAAACAAGCACACCTGCATAGTATATAATAATTTACTTTCTTAGTCTTTTGAAAAAACTATTTCCCAGATGGAAGCAGTTTTTAACTACAGTTGCAAGAATATAGAGAAGACGGATTGTAAGGAATCACATAAGCAATGTGCAATACTGCAATTTGTGGTTACTTGTTTGAACTTTTTCATGTTTTGCTTGATTTGTGACAACTTCTATCTCCCAACAGATTTCTCTATCCCGATACGACGAAGAAGCCTGCAGATTAACTCAAATTGTTTTGATGGAATGCAAATCTTATGACTTCTATGAACTATATTAGTTACTCCTATATAATTACCTGAATAGAGTGTTTGCAATGGCCTGTGAGGTACTTGTGAGAAATTCTATTGCGCCTCTTCTATCTAAATTGATTCCCCCATCTCACCAGAAAAAGAAAATGTGGGAATTTATCTCTTAGCCGTGACATTCCTCTATATCTGGGTTATACTTATTCGTGGTAATTAGACTGAGGTAGCACGAAAGCAGGATGGTGAATTTAGTAGAAAAGGAATATACATCATGTGCCATTGCTGTCTAACCCAATTTATATTCTTGAAAAGTCTCATGCTAAAAACTTGAGTGACTTTGTCCAACATCCAACCGTATGTCACCTAAGCCTTTTGTTTATAACTGAACCCTATCCTACCCAATAGGTCAACTTATGTTAGTTATCGTTTTTCTCCGCCTTGCTGAAACATAACATTTACTTTCCTTAACTCATTAGAAACCAACAGAAAATTCTCTCCAGTTTGGTTTCTGGAGCATGTCTCAACCAGCCAGAAGCACTGATTTCAGAGTAGCAACACTGTAACATTTCTAACATTTCTAATATCTCACTTAGGGGTGGGCATAAAATCTGAAAACCCGAAAAACCGGACCGGACCAAATTATTTCGGTATTTCGGTATAGGTTCTTCGGTACTAATTCGGTATAAATATTTCAAAAGTTCGGTACTTCGGTGCGGTTCTCGGTTTAACTTTCGATATTTTGGTAAACCGAAGTACCGAAATATTTTAGTAAGCCAGTAAGCCTAGCACAGTTACTCCATTTCCTAACCCAGGTCCAACTGTCCAACCCCTAAAAGCCAGTAAGCCCAGTTCAACTACCAAGTCCAATCTTCGACTTTTGACTTGCAATCAGATATGCATATCAAGATTACAAAATCCAACTTGGTGGAATGTGTTGATATCTTCATTTATTTGATTCTGGAACTAAATAATATTTGAAAAGTTCCTCTTTTTGATGTTTTAGATTCTTTGGTTTCTCTGTCCTTTGTTGCTCTAATGCGGATTCTCAGTTAGAACATAAATTTCGCAGATTTTGGTTTTCAAGGCTGGAGCTTTTCAGGCTAAAGGAACGATTAGTGATTACCATAAATATTATTAAGTACAGTACTAATATGAGGCATTTGAAGATAGATTGAGTGGAATAGATGAAAACGTTATTCCTTCGATTTAGTTGTTGACAAACCAATATGGTTATCTCATGGATTTGGATTATATCGACAAACTATTGTTAGAACTACCCCGGAAAATAAAAAAAACTCACAGCAATCTTACGGAACCTTACTGGAACCATACTGAACCAAACAAAAAAATACTGAACCGTACCGAACTACTTTGGTACGATATTTGGTATACATAACTGATATACTGAAGTACCGAATCGAAGTTTTTAAATACCGTATCGAAGTACCGAATGCCCACCCCTAATCTCACTTTCTCTCACGGAGACACACGAAGACAAAGAATGGACCCAAACAAAAGAAATTTGGTGAAATCCAGAGAGTTTGACTTTCAAAGAGTCTATCACAATGAGAAAGCAGGGCAAAACCATAAAACCAAAGGTGCCATGTGCTCAATAATATATCCGGATTCATATTGCCATCGAACCAGGAAATAGCATGGTGAAAGTACTGTTAACAATATCTGAATAGATATTCAATCACTAGTTCAAATAGACCTAAGTGAAAACTAGGTCTGAGAACCAATAAACATAAATTTCAGTTGGGTTTAGACAGCTTATTGGACTTAAAGCAAATTGCATCCTACTTTTACGTTGAAGCTACTGAAGAGAATGTCAGTAAAGTAAGACACTTCACAGAACATGTTCAGTACAGAATTTGAAGCATTCGCAGGAAAAACGAACAATGTACTTATGAATCCTGAAAATAGATATATGCATACAAGAATTGAATTACTACTCCTATTAGCCATAAAAAAATTATGGTTCAAGGTAAGTCAAAATTCAGTCCACCAGCACTTTACTTTGCTGTATCTTAGACCTTATTCAACATGTCAAAGTCCTAATCTACCAAAAGCTGCAATTTCTAACCTATTGAAAATATTGCCAGGAAGGTAAAGCATTAATTACATTTCATCAACTCGAGCCTCAATGTTCTAGGAAATGAAGAAGGAAAATTTGTTCCAATAAAAGAAGAGTTTCCAGAGAACTGGGGTTTATTAAACGTTGCTTCTATTACTGTATATACAAACACTTAAAAAAGGAATTTACACACGGAAGATTATAATTACCAAGCAATTTGAAACTGAGACAGCAAATAATTAATACAAACACACGAAATATCACAGTAGAATTATATCATTTCTAGATTTAAGACTAAAAAGGATGCCCGGTGTCGGGGAGTGCGAAGGTGGGGCGGGGGGGAGTAGGTACGGGATAGGGAACTACCTTCTTGTAAAGCGACTCTTTTGGAGGCGTTTTAGTGTAGGTCATTGATCCCCTTCTAGAAAATGAACTCTTCGTCTTTCGATCCTGTAAGAAATCACATGAAAATTTTAAAATTTATACCCCTGTAAGAATAACTTGGGGCAAGTAAAAAAAAAAAGCAATAGGTTCAAGAGAGGGAAAAAGTTACAATGAGGGACTGAACAAGAGGAACGATCTCGACGAGGTCATTGAAGAGCATGCGGTCAACATTTCCAGCAGCCGAATTAGAGAGAGAAGAATCAGTTCGCCGGAGAGTAGGGGAGCGGTCTTCGCCGGAAAGCCAAGACCTGGAGTCAGCTCCGCCACCGAAACCGCCATTGTTGTCCTGCAAATCCAACAACTGCTGGGCCTCATACATTGTCGGAGATGAAGTGTCAGTAGACGGATTTGATTTTTGAGAATTTTGAATATTGAAATGCCTTCGATTTTGCTGTGGCTTTAAAAGGAAAGTTTTGCTCTTTTTTTTTCCTTTTTAAATTCCTTGCTCTTTCCAGGCTACATTTTCAATCTGTGTTAGGGGACGTTACAACTAAAAAGAACGGTACATTTACTAAAGTACCCTTGATTTCTACGTAATTACGGTTTAGGCTTTCGTCAGAGCCAAACACTGTCCATACCTATAATGCCGGCCGGCTTCTTTTTTCCAAATATATAATTTTAGCTCTTCGTTTAAATAAAGCCTTTAAATGGAACAAAAAATGAAACAAATCATTTATAAGATATTCAAAGGATAGAAAATTGATGAATCACCATGTTGTAAATAGATAAATGCAAAACATGCTGACATGTTATTAGAATCACCAAATCGGTACTTAATTAGGGTACCTTTTCAACTTTTATTCTTGCCGGCTCCTAATGTAGATTTTACTTCTAAGTTCTACCTAGCTTAGCTGCTACATCACTAAACGCTTCCAACTTCAGTTAATAAAGTTTACTTTGAAGTCGCATTTATGTAGCTAAAACCAAATCGCATTGTTTGTAGGAATGCTACTTATAAATCACCATTCAAATATGACTTATAAATCGCAATTTCGTCTACAATTTATAAAATTTACAAATCGTATTTTTTAATGTGACTTATAAATCGCATTACTCGAATGCAAGTATAGATCCATTCTTCAAATGCAATTTAATGCCTAGTAATACCAAATAAAGTGGGTTGAACTTATGTGTTGATAGTGAATAAATTTTACTCGTTATCAAGTTAAAAACTTATCATAGAAGATAAATACTTACGAAGTCTAACTTGATTACCTAGAAATTGAATAAATGGTGTACTTTATTAGTTAAACTATATTAATAGTGTAAACGAATTATTATTAATGAATATAACTTAAATCTAAAATTATTTCTCACTTCATCCGAATTTATATTACATTTTTTTTTATTTTGAGGCATCTCACATATTCAATATAATACTAGCGATCATTTTATATAACGTTATTCCTTTTTGGGTGAATAGTAGCATTGCCTTAGAAATTTGAACCTCCACGAGTTTGGATCTCTCTCTTTTAACATTTCCATATAATTCAATAATGTTAATGACTGAAATATTGACGTGCTATTAATACTATAATGAACTTCTTTCTTTTTAACATAGCTAGTTAGGTGATAAAACTATCTTTGAAGGTAAAATAAAACTTATAAAGCAACATGCAGCAAGTTTATACATGATAGAAAATTAGGATTATGTGTAACGGATCATGAGGAGAAGATCTATATATCTCAACCTTCTATTTTATAGTTATTGCCCATCCAAGGTATTTTGCCAACTTAGAAAGCTAAAAATTGAGATTATTGGGTTTTATATCAATTATTAATTTATTATTTTCTCATTCACTGCCGCTAGCATGACATATAAGTTAAATTAATATTTATACATATAACATTATATCCCGTCAAACAGTATCGTAAAATTTGAAATTTATAAAAATATGTTTATAAGCATCCTTGCAACACCTATTTTCACTTTTGGACATAAGAATTTTTTCACTTTTTTTCGAAATCAATGTTTGCCCATAAAATTTTTAATTTTTACTTGAAAATGAATTTTGGTGTTTTTCAAAAATTTGAAAAACTTCAAAAAATAGTTTCTCAAACGTCATTGAGATTATTTATAAAAATTCAAAAACAACCCAAAATTATATTTATGCCCAAACACAACTCTAATTTTTAAATACCATTTTCACTTGATTTTTTTAATTTTTTTAATTTTTGAATTTTACAATTCTTATGTCCAAATTAAACGCCCACAAAATATATATTAGCTTTTCTGGTCACTTATTTATTACGCAAACAATTTGTAGATAACAAACAAGATTCAACTACTAACTTGATCAATGAAATGTAAATTTCCGACATTACCATTTGAAATTGAATCTCCACACTTAGTTTGTCCCTTTGGACATATTAGAGTTGTTAATTGAGGTAAAATGACCAAATATATGGTCCCTAGTCGCCAAACCAAAGGACCCCTACAATAATTTATATTTTTGAGTACTCAAATATTGATTATATACGATAAAAGAGTTGCAGTTCTAACTAATGAAAACTGCTTTGGTCGGCTAATTAATTTAGCATTCCGCACGAAAAGTATTGTCCAAAACTGAAAATGAGAGATTTCCTAATACGAAGGAAAATTAAAAGGAACCTTTTATTTGGTTATAGTAACAAATCGCCATCACTATCACCAAATAAGGAAGTGAGTAATCCAACTCAAGGATTAAGTTGAGAATTCCCTATAAAAACGTACTTTCTGTTGAGTTGTTACACATCGGAGGGATTTGCGGTAATTGATTTCCTTATATTGCTTGGGTAATTCTCACCTCATAAGCTAGCTTTTGGGATTGAGTTATGTTCAATGTCCATTCTTTCGTGGTATCAGCTTTTGGGGTTGAGTTAGGCCCAAGTTTCATTCTTTTCATGCTATCAGAGCCAGGTTCATCCCAATTTTGTTACCGATATTGGGCCCCCATTTATGTTGTCCACACTCCAGAGATCTGGACGTGAGGGGTATTGAGTCGCCCCAGATCGGAGGGATTTGAGGTTTTTGGTTTCCTTATATGGTTTGAGCAATCCTCACCTCATAAGCTAGCTTTTGGTTGATTTAGGTTCAATGTATATTCTTTCCACTTTTTTCTTTTCCTAATAAGTGAAACTCTTATTAAGAATTAGAAGATCTTCGATCTATGCAGTGACCAATATTCTTGGGCAGATTAAAACGGTTAGTTCTGGTTTTGCTTTTTTTGCAGAATTCAATTTTGTCTTCACTCTTCTTGTACATATATCTTCTCCACGAACTCGTGGCTTTCTGTATATTTATATGGCTGTTTGCAGGTTACGATCAGCTGTTGATAGAAAATTGTATTTTACTTCCTTAATCAAATGTCCATTTTCATTGTCTAAATCAATTATCTAACTAGTAGTATTTTTTCTTCCCCACTCCCTTTTTGTTTATTGCTGACTGAGTGAGACTCTAATTTTTTAAATTTATTTTTGGGTTATCTGAGTGATTTGTTCGTCAGGAAAAGTTTTGTATTTAGGAGATGTGGTTGTGAAAGTATAGAAAAATATATATAAAGCAGTTGTTGAACGACTATTTCTTGAAATTTCCATAAATGGATGTTAATTAGATATATATGTAACTGTTCGAAACAGTTGAGACCTTCTAATCTGAGGTCTTATACTCTCCCGCTTTCCACTTTCACTGATTTGTTAGATGTTTTGGCTTGTTTATTGGTATCGTATTTTTCTTCTCTTTTCAATTCAACACTTCTCTATGCTTTTCTTTTTTGTAATTTTCAATCTTTATTACTTTCATTCTTGGCTTCTTGTTTACAGGAAATGTTTAAATTCAGTGAATTTATTTAATAATAATACTGTACTACTTGGATATTATTTCTTTCCATGAACAAGTACCCCTTGTTCACTTTCTGGCTATGCAGATATCGCACAATCCCTCATAGCATGTTACATTGTTACCTATGATTTATCTATTAGAATAGATTTCTTTTGTGATCGAACTGCTGTTATTCTGAGAACAGGACATTTCATTTATCTGCAGCAGAGAAAGATGCAATCTTCTTTAGCAGAAGGAAGAGAAAGATTGGCAGAAAAATAGAGCATACAAAAGATTACTGAATTTATAAGATCTGAATTATATGGAGTGCAGATTACGCAAATCAGTTGTTTTTCTTCAAGACAGCAATCATCAAGTTTTCAAGGACATCTGTATGGATGGGGAACAATGTTCTCTGGAAAGTTGTGAGCTGAACCACAGTAACATTTATTACATGCTTAAGTACGAGCTAGATCATAATGCAGAATTAGAGAACAAAGTGTTGTATGTTTCTGAATCCAAGCCTGAATCGTACGAGGGAGCAGAACGGAAAACCATTTCTTTTAGCCATCCTTTGCCAAAGGAGCAGGGTTTGGATGGAGAGCTGGTTGATAATAAATATAGTCAGGTATATCCTCTTTACTTAGCAATTCTTGACTTGTTCTGTTTCAGATGCTGTTTTCCTTCTTCCTCTTTCTCTTATCGCGTAAAATGTCAGGAAGATATGATGCAGCCAGAGGCGAATCTAGGATTTAAATCCCATGAGTTTTGTTTTAATAGTTTTCATATTGAACCCATTTTATTTTTAAAGTTATGGGTTCATATATATTATTTTTATAATTTTAATAAATTTTTTACTCCGCGTCAAAAGTTATGGGTGCAGTTGAACCCGTAGTTAATACACTACATCCGCCTTTGGATGCAGCAGAAGTTTCTTAGTATTGCTCAATTACCATTTTCACCTTTTAACTTCTTGTTTATAGGATCAAGTGATGAACAACAAAGCATGTAGTGGAAAAAGCAAAATACCAGATTCAATTTTTAGAGAAGGATCACAACCAAATTCAAAGGACAAAAAGAGCTCAAGCATTGAAGATGGAACGCCAATGAGAAGTTTAGCGTCATTGTTTGCAAGTCAGAATACTGAAAAGCTTCCAGATTTTGAAGACTCGAATGTTATAGTGGTCTCAGCATCGAAGCAATGTAATGATAACATCTCAGTTCGCTCCAGTAGCACCAACAGCACAAAATCTTTTGCATTTCCTGTGTAAGTTTCTGCAAAACTACTTCTCATGCCTGACCTCAATCGCAACACTTTACTAAGGTAATTCTTTATCAAACAGATTAACCTCAGAGTGGACCGGCAGCCCTGCAAAGATGGTGGAAGCAGGTAGGAGAGATTTTAAAAGGCGAAGTTGCTGGAGAATGTGCTTTTGACTTCTGCACATTTGATTTTTACTGAGTTATAGCTGCTTCTGCAACTTGTCTACATATCACTCTTTCAATACTGAGTTCCTCTTTTGGTAATGAAAACTTTACCCTTTTTAGTCAAATTATAGTTTTTACACATTGCACATAGCAAGCACAGATTTAGCAAATCTAACGTAGAAATAAATTGCACTTCGTCAATTAATTGAAGATTGGATTACTGCAAATTCTTGAGTATCTTGGCAATAGAGCATTTGCATTTTAAAAAATATTCCACGATTAATCGTCCTGATAAACATGCTGGCCTCGACCAGTTAACGGTCTCCAGTCCTCTTTTTATTCATGTCTTACTTTTTTAAAAATCAAAAATCAAAACACTCATGCTCTATATGCAGAAAAGATCTTTAAAACTCTAACTTTTAACCGTTTATTTTCTTAATCATAGTGAATATGAAGGTAGATCTCCATGGTAGACAAATCACTACACAAGTGTTTTTACCCCTATCAGGTCACTCTAAGGATTTCTATAGGTAAGCCTCCTTAAAATGTGAGATTCGTAATCTTGAAAATAAACCAACACCAGGTAAATCTGACATGATTGAGTAAAAAATTAAATAGGTGATTTTAAGTGTCAACTCATGTATCAATGTTGCAAAATGTACTGGTGGAAAACATTGTAGTGTTGCAGCTATGCAGATATCTAAAGAATTAACTTGGATCGTATTTGCATTCATCAAGTGAAAAATTCCAACTCTTTCAAGGAAACTACCCAACTATTCATAAAATCCATCCAAAGGTACAAAACAGATGGACCGTACCAGATCTAACTTTCATCACTCATCTCTATCACCTCCATGCAGTTATAATTTCCTGTCACAAGAAGCAGCAGATGATCATAAAACGGCAAAACAAACATGCAAAATAATCTAGCAGAAACAAAAATACACACATTGTTTAATTTACTTACATATTTTATAGGAAGTCCACAATATGACAGCTCTGAACATACTCGTTAGTTGGTTCGACTATCAAATAATTCTCAACGAGATCAACGAGAGATACCAAGTCATCCACTATGGTAAGTATGATTTTCAGCTTCTTTATACCATATCCAATTGGGACAAGTTTTGGTGCAATCAAATGTCATAGTGGGTTAGCTGATTGTGCTACATAGGAAAATGCTTCAGCAGCTTATAATGCAGTTCTTGAAATTCCGGCTAGACTAATGGTACAAAAAGATAGGATCCACATGCAAATTTAGGTGTTCCTCGATATTTAAATCTTGTAAATATGGTTCTTCTGTAGATATTCATTGTATGTTTTAATATTCTACCATCTTCTATAGCAAGTTTAGATGTTCCTGGATATTTAAAATCCTCTGTCACCTCAATATCACACATTTCAGCTGCCCGTTGTTCAAATGATTAATAAATTCAGTTAAAGTCATCGTCTTGCAAGCCATTTCAGTAAAGATCCTATAAGTGCTCTCACTCCTCTGAGTTGACTTAATGTCTGCAGAGAAAATATAACGACTAAATGTGGGGCACCACTTTTCCCTCAAATCATATAATCTTTGAAGCCAACTATTGCTCCCACATTCCCATTCTTCAATCATTTCTTTCCATACTGACTCAAATTCCGACTCTGATTTGCACCTCCATAAGAGTTTATCAAAATATTTTTCTATAAATCTTAATTTTCAATAAAGTTGAAGTATATTTTTTTGAGCATTTATGTCAATATGCCATTCACATAGACGGTGACAAGTACTTGAAAAAACTTCCTTAATGGCAAATGCAATTGTAGGAGCTTGATCAATAAAAATAGTTTTGGGCGTCTTTCCTCTCATTGCCTTAAAAAATGTGTGAAATAGCCAAACAATAGAACTGGTTGTTTCATCACTTAAGAATGCACATCCAAAAAAGATATTTTTTCGGTGATTATTCACACCCACAAATCGAGCACAAATCATGCCATATATATTTGTACGATATGTAATGTCAAAAATCATCACATCACCAAAACACTCATAGTGCAACTTAGATATACTATCTATCCAGAAAAAATTGCATATTCTTCCATCTTCATCTACTAGAAAAGAGTAAAAAAAAGTTTGAATCCACAATTAATCATACTTCTCTTACGTGCTTGTATAAAATTGCGAGTATCTTGTTCAATAAATCTAACATTTTTAATTTCACCTGCTTCATTTTGAAGGTATCTGACAGCTTTTTTTAGTACGAATACCAGCATCTACCATAGAACTAAGAATATCTTTAGTAGCATCTGTAAGCCGTTGGCCAGACGATATAAAATGCCTCAATTTTCCTTTACCATCGGGTGGCTATGCTCATCAGAAAATTCAAATACTTCCCATACCCTATTTGAAATCTTAAACTTTATGTGAGCCATGCAACGACATCTATATTCTAATTTTTGACGTTTCTTTTCTTGATAATAGGAACACAACAGGGATTGCCCTTCGCAAGAACAAAGAAATAAACATCTAGTTAATTCTTTGTTTTTATTATAAGTTTTTGCATCTTTTCGAACACCAAAAACTTTTGCCACAACATAGGAATTGGAAGCTTCATATGATTTATTTTCAGAACAAAATTTCCTCCCAATCTTAAAAGCAAAGTCGTTGTCGATGCTAATCACATTATGCACCAATTTAGAACAACCTTGAACATAAACGCCATTATGATCTAAATAATAAAGTAAAATATTTATATATAAGTAACAATAAATATATAAGGTTAAATTTTTTCATTCTCTAAAATAATGAGCAGGGTGAAAAAATACGTAATCGAATAGAATTTCGAGATACAAAAGTCTTACCTAATTGCGTAAAGTTAATATCGTCGGCAACATGTACATCCTCCATTTCATTTTTTTGAGCAAAAGGTTACTTTGCTTTTCTTCTTCAACACAAGTTAAGTAAAATCATGTGTGCTGCTGAACGGAAGTGAAGGTTATTAGCTTTTTAAATGCATATATATATATATATATTACCATTTTGAGTTATTACTTACTTTTATCTTTAGTTAGACATATTTAATGATTTTTAAATTGCCTTTTTTAGTTTTTGTAAGATATATGGACTTATATCTACATACATATGAACAATATATGAATAAAATATATGTTATGTGCTATCTTTTGGTTTGGCCTAATTTTGTGGTCTTATGGACATTATGTTAAGGGGGCCAATGTGTTGTCATATAAAGTGTAGGACTAATGTGTAGATACCCAAAAGGGTAACCTTAGTTAATGATGGGCTAACTAAGGTTACATATATGTAACCATGGTTACAAGCTTGTGACTCTTGAGTTATGTAACTCTTGTGACTCTTGGGTTATGTAACTCTTTTGTTATAAAGTGGGGGTTATGGTTCCCATATTATTGCAAGACAAGACTCTTCTTCCTCCCATTGAATCAAGAGCAAAAACACCATTGTTGTCTTGCAAATAATTGTGGAAAACCATATACCATTTTGATCACTGTCATATTATTATTGTTGTGGGTCAATTCACATATTGTTTAAGCCTTGTGAAGTATTCTTGTGGTGTCATACATCTTCAAGACATTCTTGAAGGAAGGATCAAAGGAGCAATCTTCATAAGAACTAAAGGACAATCATCAAAGGAGGTTCAACAAATTCTACACATGAATTCAGGTTAGCTTCCGCTCATGTAGTTTAATTCCGAATTGTTCAATATGAAGGTTGTTATATTTAGTTGGAATCATAATCCTAACAATTGGTATCAGAGCCACCTTCATATTTGGATAATTTGGATGTTCATAAGATTCATGTTATGTTAGGATTCATGTTCAAGTAATGTTAGAATTTTATTTATGAAATTCTAGTACCATGAAATAGCATGATTTTATGAATGTTGTGTTTTGTTGAAATTTGATGTTTTGATGTCATGTTAACTTTACTTGAATTAAAACATTGTATTAAGCATGATTTTAGTTGGTAAACAACATGTCTTCTTGTTTAAGATTCTTGTTGAAAATCATGTTTTATTCAGAAAATTTTTTCGCAAAACAGTATCCAAAAATAATCGATTATCTTCGAAGTTAATTGATTATTTTAAGACACTGCCTAAAGATAATCGAGTATTTTTCTTAGATAATCGATTATCTCTCAAGTTTTAGAATTCTGGCAGTTTTGGAACACCAGAATAATCGATTATCTGTCTTAGATAATCAATTATTCTGGACCAGTGAGTTTAAAACGTTTTTTCGTATACCAGATAATCGATTATCTATTTCAGATAATCGATTATCTTGGTCCAGTAACTTAGAATTTTTTTCTTAATACCAGAATAATCGATTATCTGGTTTAGATAATCGATTATTCTGGTCCAGTAACTTATGAACCTTTTTTATGCCAGAATAATCGATTATCTGTTTAAGATAATCAATTATCCTGGACCAGTAAGGTTAAAAAAAAACGTTTCAAATCTTTTAAGTTTTATTATTAATGTATTATACATTAATATTTAAGTTTTGAATATTAATTGTTTTAAAGTCCATCAATTTTCATATTTTTGGAATTGTCCTCTCAAGTTAAATAACAATTAATATTCAGTTGTTGCATGTCAAAACATGTAACATATTAAGTTAAGATTCATAATATGGCTTAAGGAACTAAAGTTTTTAGCATCTAATATTTTAAATTAGTCAATTGAAGCATTATGTTGCTAAAGTAACCTCTATTGTGTAGATTGATTAATCTTGAAATATAAGATGACTGTGGATGTTAGTCTTCCATGCGTTTAACACCGGCCCAAAGGAAGGTTGTTATTTGGCAGGAATTCAAACATGCTTGTGGTGATAAATATGAGACAATTATTTGGTTTTCCATGTGAATATTAAATCGGCTCAAAGGAAGGTTTGATATTTGACAGGAGTTTATTGTCTATGTTTGATCACTACACCAAGAGTACCACTTACAAGTTGTTTTTCTGTCCAAAGACTAAAATCAATGTTGTGCTAGGTATCTTGTAATGGGATATGCCTATTTTGAATCTAAAAAGTAAAGTTAAAGTTCAAGTAATTGTAAGCATGTATTCAGTAATCCTTTTATTCTATTTTCAGTTAATTCTTCTGTTTCTACGATCTCTGCCAACATCAATAGCATCCCTGTGCTTAACGGCACAAACTTTAAGGAATGGAAAGAGAACGTCATGATCGTTCTCGGTTGCATGGATCTTGACCTTGCTCTTCGGACCGAGCAACCTACTTCTCTTGAGGATACATCCTCTCCTGATGAAAGGAGGGTGATGGAGAAGTGGGAACGCTCGAATCGCATGAGTCTAATGATAATGAAACGTGCAATTCCAGAATCATTCAGGGGCACTATGAATGATGAACCTAATGCCAAAGTTTTCCTTGGAAACCTTGAACAGCGTTTTATGCAAAACGAAAAGGCGGAAACAAGTACACTATTGAGTAAGCTTGTTTCCATGAGGTATAAGGGCAAGGGAAACATTAGGGAGTACATTATGGAAATGTCTCATCTTGCTTCGAAACTAAAGTCACTCAAGCTGGATTTACCTGAGGAACTGCTTGTGTACTTTGTTTTGATATCTCTTCCTGCACACTTTAATCAGTTTAAGGTCAGTTACAACTGCCTGAAGGAGAAATGGACTCTTAATGAGCTCATTTCACATTGTGTGCAAGAAGAGGAAAGGATAAAGCTAGATAAGACAGAAAGTGCTCATTTGGCATCCTCTTCTAAGGAAACTAAGAAGAGGAAAGGTAAGGAAGTTGCGGTTGCAAAGCCCAAGATTAAGCAACATAAGGAACCTAAAGGTTGAAATTACTGAATTAGGTTGCTTCTTCTGTAAGGGGACTAATCATGTGAAGAAAGATTGTACCAAGTACCATGCCTGGCGTGCGAAAAAAGGTGCATTTCTTTCTCTTGTTTGTTCTGAAGTTAATTTAATTTCGGTACCTAAGGATACTTGGTGGGTAGATTCTGCTGCTACTACTCACATAAGTATATCAATGCAGGGTTGCCTGAACTGCCGAAAACCAAATGATGGTGAAAGATACATCTATGTGGGTGACGGCAAGAAGGTGCTAGTTGAAGCTATTGGCAAATTTAGGCTGTTGTTTAAGACCGGTTTTCATTTAGATTTGGATGAGACTTTTATTGTACCGTCTTTTAGACGGAATTTAATTTCTGTTCCCCAATTGGACATATCCGGTTATACATGTTCTTTTGGTGACAATAAAGTTAGTCTCTTTCAGAATTCAAATCTTATTGGTACTGGTGTTTTATCAACATTTGATAGCTTATATTTGGTTGATACAATAACTTCAAATAAAGAAACTTTGCACACAAGTTTAAGTGGTACTAAAAGAAAATTAACTAATGAGAATTCTATATCACTCTGGCATAAACGTTTGGGTCACATATCCATTCAAAGAATTCAGAAACTCGTGTCAGATGGAATTCTTGATTCTCTTGATACCTCAAATTCGGAAATTTGTATTGAGTGTATCAAGGGAAAACAAACAAACAAGACTAGATTAGGTGCTAAGAGAGCTTCGGACGTTTAGAATTGATACATACGGATATTTGTGGGCCATTTCCTACTCCTTGTCGGAATGGTCAACAATACTTTATCACATTCATAGACGATTACTCTCGTTATGGGTACCTATATCTTATTCATGAAAAGTCCCAATCCATAGACGTGTTCAAATCATTTAAGGCTGAAGTTGAAAATCAACTAAGCAAAAGAATTAAATCCGTTAGATCTGACCGTGGTGGTGAATACTATGGTCGATATGATGGTTCCGGTGAACAACGTCCAGGGCCTTTTGCTAAATTCCTAGATGAGTGTGGGATCGTCCCTCAGTATTCTATGCCAGGAAGTCCTACGATGAATGGTGTAGCTGAGAGACGAAATCGGACCCTTAAGGATATGGGAAAAAGTATGATTTCTCGTACAGCTTTGCCAGACTCACTCTGGGGTGAAGCATTAGAAACCGCAGCTTATATTCTTAATAGGGTTCCAACTAAAGCTACAATCAAAACCCCATATGAACTTTGGACTGGCATAAACCCAGTATTCGGCATTTAGACATTTGGGGTTGTCCAGCTGAGGCAAGGCCTTATAGGCCGAATGAAAAGAAACTGGATGATAAGACGGTTAGTAGCTATTTTGTTGGATACTCTGAAAAATCCAGGGGTTTTAAGTTTTATGATCCCACTTCTAGAACTATTTTTGAGACGGGTAATGCTAGGTTCTTTGAGGATATTGAGTTTGGGGGGTGGGGAGATAAAGTTGTTAGAGATTTTGTCTTTGAGGAAGAACATGTGTCTTTCCCTCAAGTTGTTGATCTTGGTCTTCATGACACGGATCACACAACTCCGGTTCAAGACAATCTCGAAAGTCTCCCCATCAGGACCCTGACATAACTAATGAAAATCAAACTCAACAACCTCAAGAAACTGAAATGCCATTAAGGAGATCCACTAGAGAGAGGAGAAATGTAATTTCGGATGATTATGTAGTATTTCTCCAAGAACAAGAAAGTGATATTGGACTTGAGGAAGATGATCCAATCAACTTCCGTCAAGTCATTAAGTGTTCTAACTCTCAAAAGTGGATTGATGCCATGAATGATGAGATGAAGTCTATGAGCGATAATGACGTTTGGGAGCTTGTTACATTGCCCGAAGGTATTAAACCTATTGGTTGTAAATGGATTTTTAAAACCAAAAGGGATTCAGGGGGCAATGTTATTAAGTATAATGCTCGTCTTGTCGCAAAAGGATACACTCAGAAGGAAGGCATTGATTATAAAGAGACTTTCTCTCCAGTTTCATCGAAAGACTCTTTCAGGACTATAATGGCATTAGTAGCAAATTTTGATTTTGAGCTTCATCAAATGGATGTTAAGACAGCATTTCTCAATGGTGACATTGAGGAAACAATTTATATGGTGCAACCTGAAAACTTTGTTTCGGATGAATCAGAAAAGAAGGTTTGCAAATTAAAGAAATCCATCTATGGGCTCAATCAAGCTTCTCGTCAATGGTATTATAAGTTTCATGCAGTCATTACGTCTTTTGGTTTTGAACCGAATATTGCTGATGACTGTATATACCATAAGTTCAGTGGGAGTAAGTATATTTTTCTGGTTTTATATGTCGATGACATACTGCTTGCCTGTAACGGTATAGCATTATTACTTGAAACTAAGAAATTTCTTTCAAAGAAATTTGAAATGAAAGATCTTGGTGAAGCTTCTTTTGTATTAGGAATTCAGATACAACGAGATCGCTCTAAAGGTGTTCTCGGTCTGTCACAAAAGGGCTATGTCGATAAGGTTCTGAAAAGATTTGGCATTTGTAAACCAGGCAACACCCCTGTTGCTAAGAGAGACAAATTTAGTCTCAAACAGTGCCTAAATAATAATTAGGAAATTTCGGAAATGCAGAAGACGCCTTATGCTTCGGCGGTAGGTAGTCTGATGTATACTCAGGTATGTACACGACCTGATATAGCATACATTGTTGGGATGTTAGGCAGATATCTAAGCAATCCGGGAATGGACCATTGGAAGGCAGCCAAACGGGTCATGAGGTACTTACAGAGAACAAAGGATTACATGCTTACATACCGAAAATCGGACCAGCTTGAGATCATTGGGTATACCGATTCCGATTTTGCTGGATGTCAGGATAGTTTGAAGTCCACTTCAGGCTATATTTACATGCTTGCGGGCGGTGCTATCTCTTGGAGAAGTATCAAGCAAACTCTTACAGCCACTTCCACCATGGAAGCGGAGTTTATGGCATGTTATGAAGCATCTAATGAGGCATTATGGCTGTGGAATTTTGTTGGTGGACTGCGATTGTTGATAGCATCAAAAAGCCACTTAGGCTATTTTGTGATAACAGATTGGCAGTCCTTTATGCTAATAACAACAGTAGTTTGACGAAAGCAAAACATATGGACGTCAAATTTCGGGTTGTTAAAGAAAGAGTACAAAATGGATAATTGTGCATTGAGTACATTAGTACAAACTCCATGCTTGCGGATCCGCTCACTAAGGGATTGACACCAAAAGAATTTCATGAGCATATTGCTTGTATGGGTGTCAAATCAGATAAGGATTATGTATTTTAGTGGGAGTTTTGTATTGTACATTTATGTATTATTCATTATATTCAGAAATTCAGTAATTCAGTTATATCTGCAGATATTGAGTTTTCAAGTTTTTGTACTCTTACAATTTATGATTGATCTCAATAAAGAGAACCAGTTGGAAATAGACATTCTATTGACCACACTTTATGTTATTTCCATGCTACATACCTACACTTGATCCATGTCGTTGGTTATATTGATATATGTGATCTATGCCGGTTCTAGTTACGAATGAGTAACAAAGAGCACTTAGTTCCTATGTTGGTATGATTGATGGACCGGATTGTTCATGACAATTTTATTGTGATAGCAATTTTGCGCACCTAAGGTTATTTTGTAACATATAATGCTAAGGTTTGTACATATGTTTGTGTATCTCGTCCAAGTGGGAGATTGTAAGATATATGGACTTATATCTACATACATATGAACAATATATGGATAAATTATATGTTATGTGCTATCTTTTGGTTTGGCCTAATTTTGTGGTCTTATGGACATTATGTTAAGGGGGCCAATGTGTTGTCATATAAAGTGTAGGACTAATGTGTAGATACCCAAAAGGGTAACCTTAGTTAATGATGGGCTAACTAAGGTTACATATATGTAAGCATGGTTACAAGCTTGTGACTCTTGAGTTATGTAACTCTTGTGACTCTTGGGTTATGTAACTCTTTTGTTATAAAGTGGGGGTTATGGTTCCCACATTATTGCAAGACAAGACTCTTCTTCCTCCCATTGAATCAAGAGCAAAAACACCATTGTTGTCTTGCAAATAATTGTGGAAAACCATATACCATTTTGATCATTGTCATATTATTATTGTTGTGGGTCAATTCACATATTGTTTAAGCTTTGTGAAGTATTCTTGTGGTGTCATACATCTTCAAGACATTCTTGAAGGAAGGATCAAAGGAGCAATCTTCATAAGGACTAAAGGACAATCATCAAAGGAGGTTCAACAAATTCCACACATGGATTCAGGTTAGCTTCCAATCATGTAGTTTAATTCCGAATTGTTCAATATGAAGGTTGTTATATTTAGTTGGAATCATAATCCTAACAATTTTATCTTCAAAGTAAACACATGGGACTTATGAATCCACTTATCAAGTAATTAGGAGTTTTACATAAATATGACGTGGAATGTGAGACACACAATAAAATTTCTCTACTATTATTATATTCTCTTAATTAGACCCTCTTTAAGTGTAGAAAGGACTGAAATGGATTTGTGGCAGAAAGGACGGAGCTTCCCGGAGGAAGCATCAAAGTGATCATAGGAGTTCAGCATAAAAGCCGCTAAGCGTTCACAGGAGCTCAACATTGGCTCTTCCAAGTTATCCGACGTCGTTTCTGAGGCTTCCAAGCATTCCAAGTGTGGCAAAGTTTTAATGTCTTTTGGACAAGGGTTTTGGCCTTCTAGAAGGTTAAGATTAATGATAAAAGAAGATTAAAACGTGACAAATATTCAGCCACGTTTTACCGCGCACAAGCCAAGCTTCATGCAAATTCAACTATAAAAATGCTCTCACTTGAAAAGAAAATATCCATCAGCAAAACAAGCGTCATTCCTCTCATTTCTTTTCACTCCTCCCTTCTTCTTTTATTACTTAATATTAAATATTAGTTGTTTCTTTTCTTATTTACTTTTCCTACTTGCTAGTTAGGTCTGTAATATTTAATTTTGCTAATTTCTGTATCCTCTAAATAAAATAGAGGTAAGTTTATTTAATCTTGGAGAAACATTTCAAACTATTGAAATAGTTTCTTAGGACAATGCTCAGCACGATTCAAGTTAATTCGTGTATCTGCTTACAAAGAATATTATTGCAATATTATTATTATCATTACTTTTCGGTTTCGATTTCCCTATAATCTAAGAAACTATAAAAAATAACAATAACATATTTAATGCTTTTATTTCTTATAAAATTGAGGTTGAAAATCAACTTAGTACGAAAATCAAGAGAATTAGATCAGATAGAGGTGGGGAATATTTATCTTTAAATGAATTTTGTGAAAATAATGAAATTATTCATGAAACAACTCCGTCTTATTCACCTGAGTCAAATGGAGTAGCTGAAAGAAAAAATTGAACATTGAAAGAGTTGATGAACTCTATGTTAACTAGTTCTAATACTCCTGATAACTTGTGGGGTGAAGCTATTTTATCTGCATGTGACTTACAAAATAGAATACCACATAAAAGAACTGGCAAAACTCCGTATGAATTGTAGAGGGGCTATAAACCTAATTTAAAATATATAAAAGTGTGGGAGTGCCTTGCTAAAGTTCTTTTGCCTGAACCTAAAAAGAGAAAAATATGTTCTAAAACTGATGATTGCATGCTTATTGGATATGCTGAACATATTGTTGCATATAGATTTCTTGTTTTAAAAAGTCATGTGCTTGATTGTAATACTACAAAGAATGCAGAATTCTGTGAACATATTTTTCACTATCTGATAAAATTTCTCATACACCTGTTGAAACAAATAGTGAAATTATCTCTAATGAGGAACTGAAAAGGAGTAAAAGGCCTAGAAAAGAATATTTTTCTTATGGAAATGATTTTCAAACTTTTTTGTTGATAATGAACCATTAAATTATTTTGAAGCTATATCTTCTTCAGATGTTAAATGTTGGAAAGAGGCAATAAACGTTGAAATTGATTCTATTATGAAAAATAATACATGAATTTTAACTGACTTACCTCCTGGTGCAAAACCTATTGGTTGTAAATGGATTTTCAAAAAAGAATTTAATCCTGATGGATCTTTTGATAAATATAAAGCTCGGCTAGTAGAAAAAAGTTTTTCTCAAAAATAAAATATAGATTATTTTGATACATTTGCACCAGTGACTAGGATTTCTTCTATTCGAGTTTTAATTGCTTAGGTTCAATTCATTAGCTTTTTATCCACCAAATCGATGTGGAAACTGCTTTTCTAAATGGTGATTTAGAAAAAGAGATTTATATGAGTCATTTCTGGACAAGAAAATAAAGGTTGTAAATTAATTAAATCTCTTTATGGCCTTAAACAAGCTCCTAAGTAGTGGTATGAGAAATTTGAATAAGCCTTATTGAGAGAAATTTTTCTTTAGTTGATGTGGATAAAGGTATTTATACTAAAGTGATAGATAATGATTATGTGATAATATGTCTGTATGTTGATGACATGCTTATATTTAAACAAGTTTAAATATTGTGCAAAGTATTAAATTATTTCTGTCTGCTAATTTTGATATGAAATTGAGAGACTTCTTATAAAGTTTGAATATTTTAATATCACATCCGTGAGCACTCCTTTTTATTTTTTTATTTTTATTTTTTTAGCTTAACTATCATCATTGTATTAATATCAAAAATGGATATACAATGCAAACCTAAAGTAGTAGTGTGGACTCTACTACGCACTATCCTCAACTAATCACAGAACATTCTACATTTCTAAAAATAAAGCTAGCTGTGTATGGTTTAAACATTTACATCCTCTATCTATGGAAATCTATTCAGCAGTTGTAGTCCCTTAGTCCATCTATTACAATGCCTGCCTCGTATGTGAATCAACATGGCGACTTCTCTCGCAGCTCTGTCTTCATCAAAAACCATATTTTGAAACCTCATGTTGTTCCTGGCTTTCCAGATTATAGCAATTACATTGACAAATGCAGCAGCAAAGATTGATTTCCTCCATGCAGCACTTCTAGCTCCTTTGCAAATCATTGTCAACTCCTCCTCCCATGTGAGAATTTGTCTTTGGCACCCCATCCAACAGCATATACGATACCACAACTTCCTAGTTACACAGCATTCAAAGAACATGTGGTGAAAGTTTTCCTCTTGTTGCTTACAAAAGATACACAGTGATGGAATTTGGATTCCAATTCTGGCTAATCTATCCACAGTGGGGAGTCTTTGATGTGCAGCCAACCAAGCCGTGAACTTGTATCGAGGGATCACATTTTTCACTAGCATCAAGTTCCTCCAACTAACTCTTTCAAAGCTAGGCAACATAGCAATGTAGCACTTGTGAATTTGAAACTTTCCCATGCAACAAACTGCTTCAAGCCTGTCATATAGGTTGCCTATCATCTGAGTGTTCTCCATTATGCTTCCTCTACACTGCATAATCTTCCTAATTACCCATGCAGCCTGCTTTGGAATATTAGTTGTTCCAACTTCACCTTTCTTTATATAGTAGCAATGTATCCATTTTACCCATAGACAATCCTTTTTTCTAGTCAAGTCCCATAGCAATTTGGTCACTGCAGCTTTATTCCAGATTGTCAGATTCATAATATTCAGTCCACCTGCATTTAAAGGTGCACAAACTGTATCCCAAGCAACTAATGCCCTCCTGGAATAGCTAGCTGAACCAGTCCAGAGGAAGGTGCAACAAATAACATCAATAGCTTTTAGAACTTTCTTTGGCAGTATGAATAGCTGAGACCAGTGGGATTGAATGCCAAAAATTAACAGCCTTAATAAGTTGGCACCTACCAGCATATGACAACAATTTGGCAGACCAACACCTCACCCTTGCAGTAATCTTCTCAATAAGGGGTAGGTAATGTTGAATGGCTAGCTTTTTAGAGTCCAATGGGATGCCCAGATATCTGAAAGGGAGGGCCCCTTCACTGACTCCCAGCCTATTAATAATATCTGTCTTGATCTCCTGAGTAACTCCTGCTAGGTAGATTGAGCTTTTGCTGGGATTAGCTTCCAAACCTGATGCCTTTGAGAATTGTAAGAAAGCTTGGTGTAGTATCTGGATAGAAATAGAGTCAGCTCTACAGAACAAAAGTAAGTCATCAGCAAAGCACACATGTGTACAATTCAATTTTCTGCATTTAGGATGGAAATTAAAGTTTCCATTCCTACACAACTGTCCCAATATTCTACTCAAATACTCCATTGCCATCACAAAAAGGTAAGGGGACATAGGATCTCCCTGTCTTATTCCTCTTTTAGCTTTGAATGGTTTGGTAAGTCCACCATTCATTATAAGAGAGAAAGACACTGTAGTAATGCAAGCCATGATCCACTCTATGAACTTAGCTGGAAAACCATAAGCCACCAGGAGTTGCTTAAGAAAAGACCATTCCAAGGAATAATAAGCTTTCCTCAAATCCATCTTCAATACACATCTAGGGGAAACACCTTTTCTAGCATAACCTTTAAAGATTTCATGACTCAGTAATATGTTATCAACTATACTCCTGCCTTCTATAAAAGCAGACTGAGCCATTCCCACAATATCAGTGACCACCTCCTTCAATCTTCTTGTTATTATCTTGGAAATCAGCTTGTACAAAGTGGTGCAGCATGCTATTGGCCTATAATCTTTCACAGTAGAAGGAGAACTTGTTTTAGGAACCAAGGCAATGGCTGTTGTGTTTATGTAGTAAGGCATGCTGTTAGTCCTGAAGAAATCCTTAGTGGCTGCAAGAATATCATACTTAATAAGCTCCCAATTCTTAGTGAAGAACTCTACAGGGTAGCCATCAACCCCTGGGGCTTTATCCCTTGGCATATCCTGCAAAGCTTCACTAACCTCTTCCATAGTAATCTCTCTGATGAGCCTTCTTTGTTGATTTAAGCTAAGACATTTCCCTTCCTTGACAGTAGCAATATCAACACCAGTCAATTCTTCAGCATTTCCTCCCAGTAGTTCTTGAAAAACAGTCATGAACTCACACTCCACTGCAGCAGGATCAGTAATATGGTCACCAGTTTCAGTGTAGACTGAAGAGATAGTATTTTGGCAGTTCCTAATCTTCCATTGAGCATGGAAGTATTTGGTATTTGCATCTCCACACTCAATCCAAGTAGCCTTAGATTTTTGCCTCATAACTTGTTCCTCAATGTTACTCCACCTTGCAATGTCTGCCAGTGCTTGCCTTTCCTCAGTAATTAGATCCTGTAGTTGAGGATTAACTTTCAATTGGGACTGAATGATATCAAGCTTCTCTCTAGCCTGTATAATCCTCTGTTCATAAGTTGCCATGTACCTGTTTGTCTCCTTTAACTTACTCTTCAACAGCTTCATTTTTGACCATATCTGCTTCATATTGTCCCCTATAAAATCCTGTTGCCAAACATCCTCAACAATAGTTTGGAACTGTGGAAATTCCATTACACCAATATAGAGTCTAAAAGGCTTTGGATTAAGGAGCTTTTGATTTCCAAACTTCACACAGATTGGGGTATGGTCAGATACAGATGGATTAAGGAACTCAGCTTCAATATGCCCATATTGCTGTACCCATTGAAAATTCCCCAAGGCCCAGTCAATTTTACTATAGACATATTTATTTGTCCAAGTAAAATTCCAACCTATCCTTTTTAAAGGAGTGAGTTGTAAATCATATATGAGTTGCTTGAATCCCCTAAGTTAGGGCATTTTCCTTATTCATCTCAAGTAGAACCAATTCTATCCTCAGAGGATAGAACATTATTGAAATCACCACTAATTAGCCAAGTGTCTTGACTGGGAATAGAAACTGCCTTCAGATCAGCCCACAAACTTTCTCTTTGAACTCCAGTGTTATGGCCATACACTACACAAAGATGTGTTTTCACATGACTAACAGAATCCTCTATGTGACATTGAATCATTTGGTCAGTTACCTTTGCAATATTGACCTGGATATGAGGCTTCCAAATCACCCAAATTCTACCATTCACAGCTTCAGAGTAGTTACAAAATACCTTCCAACCCTTAGCTATTCTTCCTTGTATTTTCTGTGCTTTATGTGCTTTAACTCTAGTTTCAAGGCATCCCAACACATCTATTTTATTTACATTTAAGAAACTTTTCAGTTCCTTTTGTTTATGGGCTAAATTAAGCCCTCTTATGTTCCAAGTAACAATTTTCATGTAAATGAAGGCCCTGGATCATGCTGGCCTTTCCAACCAGCACCTTGTTCTTCCATTTTAGCTTTACCTCTACTGCATATATCCACACAATCTGCAACTACTTCATTTTCCCTTGCCACTACTGAGTTGATATTCAGACTAGGAGAGTCAGTAGATTGACTCATAATTCCACCATCATTTGCACAAACAACAACAGTTGGCTGCATTATAGACTGTACCAAGTTCTCCCCTGCAACTATCTGGTTAACTCCATCATCTGCATTAACAACAACATTTGACTGCATTGTATGCTGTACCAAGTTAACCCCTGCATCTGTCTGATTAACCACATCTGTGTTCTCATCAACCTTGGGAGCATGGACTTTTTTCACAGTCCAACTTTGCCTGTTAGCTTTAGGCTTCCCAGGTTTTATAGGTGCCTCCAGGTTATCATTTTTTTCTTCATCTTCAGTTTTGCCAACATACCAACACTCACTAGTGTCATGACCAAATTTAAGGCAATGATTACAAAAGGTAGGCTTCCAGTCATAATCAATCAATTGAACCTTATGGCCATAAGGAGCCTCAATATCAATATGATCAGGCAAGGGTTGTGAGGCATCCACTTCCACTAGCACTCGAGCAAATGATATTCTCTTATAGTGAGCTGTGATTTTATCAGTGTATAATGGAGTACCTATAGCACTGGCAAGTTTACTCAACACATCAGCTGACCAATATTCAACTGGCAGCCCTGGAAATTTAACCCACACAGGAATGGTGCTCAACACATCACTCTGAAAGGAGAAGTCAGTTTCCCAGGGTCGCAGAACCATCGGTTTGTTTCTAAACGAATAAGGCCCAGATTGTAGCACTAGGTCCATATCCATTTTACTCGCAAACCTAAATATACAATATCCTTCTGCATGCATTAAGATCTGTGGCTTGGAAACAAAATTCCAAACATGAATTGCGAAATTCTCCATAGCCTTTTCAGTTGGATTATCCCCTATTATGTACCCTATTAGGGAATCCTTCCAATATTCCGCTTGTGGTTTCAATTCTTCCTCTTTGATGGTAACTATCAGCTTACCATTTCTATTGACTGGAGGTACAAACTTCAAAGTGTTCCCCATTTGAGTGAGACGATTGCCTCGCACAGCTTCAGCAAAGGTAGGGGGAGGAGTTTCATCTTCAACAACATTCGAGAATTGCAGCTTCCTCACTATCTCTACCTTTTGCTTCTCCTCTACTTGCATGCATTCATCAGTGACTCTCTTCACTTTTGCTTCAGATTGCAAAATTGGTGGTAGAAAGCTTCCGAATTGCAAAATTGAGCACTCCTTTTGATGCTAACTCTAAGTTGAAAAAGAATAATGGTGACCCAGTTGCTCAGTCTAAATTTGCTCAGATTATTGGTGCATTTAATAAATTTTACAAGGCCTGATATAGCCTATGTTGTGTGTAGACTGAATAGATATACTCATAATCCCAACAAAGAATATTGATCTGTATTAGATAGACTAATGAAATATTTGAGAGGAACCATGAATTATGGTATCCTATATAGTGGATTTCTTTCTACTTTAGAAGGGTACAATGATGCAAAATAGATCTCTGATTCAGATGAAACAAAATTCATTAGTGAATATGTATTCATCCTTGGTGGTGGTGCAATATCGTGGAAATCGGCTAAACAGACGATCATTACTACATCGACCATGGAATCAGAGTTTGTAGCTCTAGAGTTAGCTGGTATTGAGGCTGAGTGGCTAAGAAACTTCTTAGCTAATATCCTTTTAATAAAGGACGTATTGCCTCCTATGTCTATGCATTGTGATTGCCAAGCGGCAATAGCTATTGCAAAAAATAACTCTTATAATTGTAAAAGTAGACACATGAAACTGAGACATGATGTCATAAAACAGCTGTCGAGAGATGGAATAATTTTCATTGATTATGTGAAGTTAGAAATGAATTTGGCCGATCCTCTGACTAAACTCGTGGGAAGAAAATTAATGCTCCAAACCTCAAAAAAGATGAGGTTAAGGATGACGTATTGGCAATAAAGATGGTAACCCAACCTATGAGATTGAAGATCTCATGAAGTAGGTTTATATGGGTAATAGCAATTTGATATTGGCACTGAAGCACTAAAAGAGAGTGCTTGAACGGTACTAATTGATAGGCTGAGTTATAACTCTTAATGAAATTCATAGTCATTATAGATGGTATATTTAAAAGCAGTATACACTTGGTGAATTCACCTATATGAGAGTAGAGTGGGTCACTCCTATGAGATTTTGGCCTAGTCTCTAGAGCTCTCGTGAATAACCAGGCATGTGCATGGCCTATTGGGTGCACAACTGCGTTGAACAATAAAATTACCGGGAGTCGAAATGTGATTGAAAAAATCTCTGACTTACAATGAGAGTTATTGGTTCATAGAAATATTACATTTCACTAGTAATTCTGCGAGTTAAATTTTTATTGATCTAAGTTTGGTCTATAGTCTTGAAGATACCGAACCTATAACATTTAAACCATACAAATCCAACAAGTTTATTTCAAAAGGTCTTTAAAATAGTGGAAGACTGTGACAATATTTTAATGCCCTTTGGACAAGTGTTTTGGCCTTCTAGAAGGTTAAGATTAGTGGCAAAAGAAGACTAAAAAGTGGCAAATATTCAGCCACATTTTTGCCATGCAAAAGCCAAGCTTCATGCAAATTCAACTATAAAAAGGCTCTCACTTGACGAGGAAATATCCATCAGCAAAACAAGCATCATTCCTCTCCTTTCCTTTCGCTTCTTCCTTCTTTTTTCGTTTTTTAATATTGAATATTAGTTGTTTCCTTTCTTATTTACTTTTTCTACTTGCTAACTGGGTTTGTAATATTTAATTTTGTCGATTCCTATATCCTCTAAATAAAATATAGATAAGCTTGTTTAATCCTGGAGAAACATTTCACACTGCTGAAATAGTTTCTTAGGACAACACCCATCACGACTCAAGCTAATTCGTGTATCTGCTTATAAAGAATATTATTACAATATTATTATTATCGTTACTTTTTGGTGTCGATTTCCCTACACCAAGGAGATTGTTACGGAAGCTTCTAGACGCGCCAACCAGATCAAGTTTCAAAATATTCCCGCTGCAGCTGCCGCTGCCTCCCTCTCTCAACTCGTGACTCCTCGTCATCTTCCCCTCAATCTGTTTTGGATACTCCTTCGGTTGTTGAACTATACAAGTTTGGAGTTATTGAGAGAGGTCGTCAAGGGCATAAGTATGAACACATTCCGGGATTTTCCACTTCAAGGTACTTGCTCTTTCTCTCTCTCTTTAATGCATGCATTGCTAACAAGTTAAAGTTAAACAACAACTCGGAAAACGAGACAGTGAAATTTTTGTACATTTTTGTATTTGGAATATTATTATTTTGAACATTAGGTATTATATGAAGCTGAAGGAAGCTTTTCATGAGCTACGATTGATCTGTGAAGCAATAAGAATATAATGAAGATGCTACTGAATTTGCTACAAATAGCATTTCCTTTAGATTTATGAAGTCATTCCATGCTTAAATCACGTGTACCTTCTTTCAATTGTTTGAGTTGCCTATCGTGAGGAGAGACAGGCTTAAATGAAATCTCCCATGATATGCAGATGAGTCAGAGATGTATGATACTCCTACAATCTCAAACGTTCGACAGGATCTTACAGAATTTCAGGAAAAACATGCAAAACTTGTTCTTTCATCTGTCAAGGTGTGACTCTCAATCTTTCATTGTCATTACCTGGTCAAAATCAGTATAGAAAATATTTCTAGTCTCTTATATTGCTCACTCCCATGCTCAATCGAGCCTAAATCTCAAGGCATCTTGACTGCCACTTCTCTTATGTTCTATTAATAGAAACGAAAGAGACTGTAATGTAGAATTTTGTTGTTATTTTTTTTTATTCATAGTCAGGGCGGATCTATTAAGGGAAGTGGGGGTGCCACGCCACCCGTAAACCTTGATCAAAACTCATATATATATACATGTTATATATATATATAATAGGTAACTTGGCACCTCTCTTTGGCCAGGATTCTATTTATCTTCTTTCTCATTTTTTTTACCTTTTTCCCTTTCATTCTTTTTATTTAAATTATTTAATAATTGGAAACTAATTATTTTCTATAGTATTAATAACATCAGTTATCCATTCTGCCCATAATTAGGTTCATTGCAATTATTAATACACTTATTATCCTTTCTATTACAATTACTCAATATACGTTACATCTTCTTTTCCTATACTCAATGTAAGTTACAACTTTTATTTTGGTTATTATAAATAGTGAAGCATATCTTCTCTTTTGCATCACTCTCATCTCTTCTTCTTTGACTATTCCTTCTCCTTTCATTTGAAATTTTTTGTATAGGAATTCTTTTTTTTTCTTTTTTTTTATCGACTTTTTCTTCACGTTATTAGTATTTTTGCAAGAGTTATTTGTTCATACACAACATTGGTACATAACTTTTATTGGTTAGGGAGTAAGCAAAAGAAGAACATATGGCATTATATTGTGGGCAATATTTAGGATTCAACTTCAACCTTGATACGTACACTTCCATTTACTCTAGGCTTGTCGTTATATTGTGAATTTATATGTAATAAGCAACGACTCTGCTTTTTTGTCTTGCATTAAAATGCTTTTTATTTTATTTTAGGAATGAATGTAATATATTTTGCATTGAATTTTGATTATTATTTTATTCTTTTAAAAAGAATTGAGAAAGTACGGTTATATGCTCAAACAAATGATAATTTAAGAAAAATAAGATCATTTTTCTCATCTGGAAACAATTGATATGGTTTGTTTCATGTCACCTTTTAATTGCCTTTTGACTATTTTTTATTTTTTCCAAATTTATTATGCTTCTCTATGTAGTTTACAACTATGTATCTCTCAAACGGTATTTTTCTGCACTCCTCTTTATTGTGTTGTAATGACAAAAATGATAATCAAGAGAGTTAATTTTGAGAGTTTTATAAAATTAGTAGAAAAAAAGAATAATTAATTTAATTGTTCAAGGAATGATAACAAATTTTCATTTATTGGAGGGTTTGAATATGAGAAAGAAAAATAAAGATAATACTTAAGAAATAACCAAACATTCGATTATGCATTTTATTGGTATGTGATTTTTGTAGTTCATGCGTATAAAGTTTGGCTTTATTATATCGATTAAATTATAAATACAGTATTTTTATTGAAATTAGAGATTGTGTGAATAAAAAGTCACGTTTAAATATGTGTGTATGTCTTTTTCTCCTATTCAAAAAAAAAAAAGAGAGAAAAGAATCATGAAACGGAATTAAAGAAACTAAAAACATAAAGACAATCGAACAACCAATTCATTGTTAGTTATAGTCACTTACCTTTCTTAAAGATTCACAATTTTTTTGCCAGGTAAAGTACATATAATTACAACTAACTGCATAATTTGTATTGAAGAAACTTTTAACATTCCTTGAAATAAATAAAAAAGAACCTTTAACATTCAAGAAATGCTGAAGGGCCTTGTATCAATGGACAATGGACATCGATTCGAGAAGACTGACTAAAAATGAAAAAAATATGGAGAGTACGAACAAAAAAAGGAACAACCTCATCTTCATGGAGGTTGCTTCTTCACTTAGCTTTAGCATATCTCTGAGCACAAGCTTCTAAATATTTCCGGTGGAAATTCTTGAAAGCTCTTCCTTGAAAATCAATATTTGATACCATATAATTAGTATGTAACTTAGCTCTGCAAACCCTATAATATCATTCTTACTTTGGCCTTTGTTTGCCAAAGTAAGATCACTGTTTTCTGGATTAAAGTTATATGGCCGGATAATATAATGAATTTACTATAATTTAGTCTGTCTAAGGCTATTGATTAATGATATTTATTAGAATTACTTTTAATTATCTTTTAAAGGATTTGATTGCGGAGATATTTTTACACCTTTAATATATAGAGCTTAAATTTATTTATTTGACTTTAATTAATTTATGTACATTGATACTAAAAAAGAAATTTGAATCAATCTACAATATCGATTTATATAAGATTAACTCTTTACTTTTTTATGTTCTAGACCTTTTTGAATTTTCACAAAGTTCTTAACTTATTTGTGCAGAATGTGTATAGATTTTTATACATTAACTAAGTTCTCCACTTTGTATAAAAGTACACTCAATTAATCAGCAAAAATTGATTTTTTTAATAAATTATAACGTTAGACATATTTTGATTTTTTATAACCGCACGAAGCACGGATAAATTCACTAGTTCTATGTATATTTAGAAGAAACTAGCTATATAGCAAATGATGGCACCCAGATTAACAAACTTTTTCCAGTGCCATTGGTAAATTGCTGTCATTTTGTGTCCAAGCGGCAGGGTTCGAATCCACTTGCTTCAAACATATTCAGCCTCATACATTTTCAATGTTCATCTTTATTTATTTTTTTAGTCTTTTTATTATGAAAGTGTTATCTTTTTTTTTCTTCATGTTTTAAGCTAAAGAAACCAATTCCTTTTAACAATCACAATTTCAAAACTTAAATTCATATCCTCAAGTATTCTCTTCCCGTACCTTCTCCTTTTTCGAGTCTTCTAGTCGTACATAGTTACATGTTGTTATTATTTCTTTTCTAAAATTCTCTTAATTTCTTTTGGTTGCCCGTCTAATTGAAGAAGAAAAAGAAAAAGAAGAGAAATAATTAATGTATTATTGTAAATGTTCCTAATGCATTAGCAACGTTTACATTTATTAGGTAAAATTAAACTAGATCTAATTTCTAAGGTTATACTTATTAACTTTGGAAGAAGTGGTATTCTCCCATATTTTGTGATATAAGCAATATCAAGCAAAGTTGTACTTTATTGTAGGTTGTCATAATACTTTTTTTTTCTTAATCAATTATTTATATAAGTTAAAAAGATGAATAATTCACACTGAAATTCGAAACAGATCAAACTAATTAAATAACTATCTCAGTTGGAATTATGTAAATATCAATATACTATGTTTGAAAATATTGTGGCACTCGCAATCTCTAAATCCTGGATCCGCCTCTGTTAATAGTGTCTACAGTTATTTATCCAAGACAAAAGGAATAAAATCTGTTATACTAGGTACATGTGTCCTATCACTATTTGTCTATGTCTAACTGAAGGAATCCTAAAAGAGAATATAGAGTAATTAATATGTACACATATTTACCTATACATTACATTGCATTACATACGGTAAAAGAACCTTTTATATTGCTAATACTTTCTTTCATACTTTTGCTCAAATGGACGGCCTAGATTTTTTTTTCATTTGAAGCAAATCAATGGACAAGATTGACCTTTAGCTTTGGATCTCTGAAGACAAAGTGGCCTTGTCTTTGGACATATCGATATTTAAGTGTAACCCATCTTCTTCACCAAAATTCTCTGTGCACTGAGCTTGAGGAATTCCGACGCCAATACCCCCTTTCAAGTTGGAGGGGAACGAAGTCACACCCAACTTGCTAATGATAGAGCGGTGAATCAAACCGGACAAGGGTTTTGTAAAAATATCTGCAACCTGTTGATGAGAAGGGACAAAAGACAAAGAAATGATTCCCGCCTGAAATTGTTGGCAAACAGAATGACAATTAAGTTCCACGTGCTTCGTATGTTCGTGGAATACTGGATTTTTGGCGATAAGAATCGCAACTTGGCAGTCAGAATGAAGTCGAACTGGCAGGGAGGTGAAATAGAGTGATCTTCAAGTAATCTAACTTACCATGTGACTTCTGCGACCATTTGTCTCATGGATCTGTACTTTGCTTCAGCAAAGGACAAGGAAACTAAAGGTTGTTTCTTTGATTTCCAGGCGAACCCCCAAGTTTAATGTAGAATCCACTAATATATCGACGAGCATCAGGACGTCGTCCCCAGTCGGAGTCACAGAAAGCAAGAAGGCGAAGTGATGGATTAGGGTTGAGCAAAAGACCTATTGTAGGATTTGAGAGAAGATAACACAGACAGTGAAAAGATGCATCCAAGTGAGGTTGCCATGGAGACTGCATAAAATGGCTTAGATGTTGCACGGCGAAGGACATATCAGGCCGCGTGTGATTGAGGAAGTTCAACTTTCTTAGAAGTCGTCGATAGAAGGTTGGGTCTGGAATCAAATCACCAGAGTGAAGGCTAAGTCTTTGAGTGCGATCAATGGGCGATACAGTGGCCTTGAGGTCAAGAACTCCAAATTCCATCAATAGTTCTGAGTTAAATTTCTTTTAAGTCAAAATGAATCCTTTTTCTTCACAAATGATTTTCATGCCTTGGAAATAGTGTGCTTGCCCGAGATCTTTGATCTTGAATTCACAATTAAGAAACTCCTTCAAATGATGCTGCTCCAATAAATCATCCCTATTATTAAAATGTCATCGACATAAACGACAGTGATAGTAACTTTCCATGTTGATTTCATAAGAAATAACGAGTAGTAATTGAGTGAATAAGGATAATCTATAAAATTTAAAGCTTCCGTAAGCTTGACATACGATTGCCTTGAGGCTTGTTGCAAACCATAGAGAGACTTCTTTAAAAGACCCACATGATTGGGTTAAGGGGACTACATCCCTGCTAGGAATTTCATAAAGACTTCTTCTTGCAAATCCCCAAGCAAGAAGGCGTTATTAACATTCAATTGAAATACTTCCTAGTTTTTCTTAAAATCAATGGAAAGAAGACACCTGATGGTAGTCATTTTGACAACCGGGGAAAAGAAGATGCGGATTCGGGGTTTAGAGGTTGCGGGTGCCACAATGTTTTTAAACATAGTATATTGATATTTACATGATTCCAACTGAGATAGTTATTTAATCAATTTGATCTATTTCGGATTTCGGTTTGAATTCATCTTTTTGATTTATATAAATAATTGATTAAGCAAAAAAAAATAAAATTATGACAACCTACAATAAAGTACAACTTTGCTTGATATTGCTTATATCACGAAATATGGGAGAATCACACTCCTTCCAAATTTAACACTATAACATTCATGAAAAGATATAAGAACGACTTAACAATTTTAATGACCTTAGGAATTAGATCTAGTTTAATTTTACCTAATAAATGTAAAGGTTGCTAATGCATTAGGAACATTTACAACAATACATTGACTAATTCTCTTCTTCTTCTTCTTCTTCTTCTTCTTCTTCTTCTTCTTCTTCAATTAGACGGGATACCAAAAGAAATTAAGAAAATGTTACTAAAGAAATAATAACTAATATATAACTATGTACGACTAGAAGACTCGAAAATGGAGAAGGTACGGGAAGAGAGTGCTTGAGGATATGAACTTGAGTTTTGAAATTGTGGTTGTTAAAAGGAATTGATTTATTTAGCTAAAAACATGAAAAAAAAGATAACACTTTCATAATAAAAAGACTAAAAAAAAATAAAGAAAGATGAACATTGAAAATGTATGAGGCTGAATATGTTTAAAGCAAATGGATTCGAACCCTGGCGCTTGGACAGAAAATGACAGCAATTTACCAATGGCACATGGAACAAGTTTGTTAATCTGGGTGCCATCATTTAGTATATACCCAGTTTCTTATAAATATACATAGAATATATGAGTTTTGATCGAGGTTTACGGGTGGCGTGGCACCCCTACCTCCCGGAAAAGGTTTCATTGAAATCCATCCCTTCCCGTCGAATATTACATCTGATTACCAAACGTGCTTTGTATCTCTCCAAAGAACCATCGCATCGATACTTCACTCTATTTACCCACTTACATGATAGTGCTTTCTTTCCTGCGGGTAAAAGAACTACTTTATATGTCTTATTTGCTTCGAAGGCCTCAAATTCTTTGCCATAGCCTCTTGCCATCCATGGAGTAAAACTGCTTGGGAATGGGAAGTAGATTCTGAGGTATATGAAATGGTTTTAAGTAAAGATTGATTTGTTTGAGACAAGGCAGAGAAAGGCAATATAGTGGGCTGAATGGAAGTGGCAAAACATGAAGCAGTAAGATCCGTTAAAAATAATAAGTTGCAAACATAATAAAAAAGATATGGTGGAGTAATGTGTAGTCTGCTAGATCTCCTAAGTTCAGGTGCTGGAGGTGGAATGGGAGAGTGGGGAAAAGGAATAGGATTAGGAGAGGGTGAATGTGGGATAGGAGAAGAAGAGGAAGGGGAGGAATTAGAGGGAGAAATGGAATGAATCATAGGAGAAGAAGTAATAGGAACTGAGGAGGAAACATTATGAGTATCTGAATGTGATGAAAGCTCCTTATTGACACAATCAGTAGGCTGTGTTGATGAAGAAGGGAAAATGGTCTGATTCCCTGTAACAGAGATGAATGGAAAGATAATTTCATGAAACTTGACATTCCTAGAAACAAAAATCTTCACGGTCTGGAGGTTTAAGAGCTTGTATTCTTTCTTTCCTACTGGATACCCTACAAACATATAAGGCATAAATCTTGGATCAAGCTTTGATCTGTAAGGAGTTTGTGTGCAGGCATATACAAGGCATCCAAAAACTCTTAGTGAGTGATATGAGGGTGGTATATCATATAAGGCTTCATAAGGAGATTTTATATTAAGAACCTTATAAGGAAAGTGCCATAGGCTTACATCATTTGAAAATGAAGGACAACATGAAACTGAAACTAAAGACTCAACACTATCTCTTAGAGAGAACTAGACAGTATTCCTTCTTGGAAGCTGAAAAAACTGGGCAGTAGTACTTCTTGGAATCAACCAAACTGCCAATAGGCTTGATGGTATGGAGTAGATAAATTCCTTGTTTCTCCTTACCAAGAACCACTGGCATCTTCATTAAAGGAGCTTGTAAAATTGCACCAATAGAATGAAAAATGAGTAGACAATTAATGTGTTGGCAAAGTTTGTGAATTGATAGAAGGTTATACTTGAAGTAGGAACAAAAGAACATTAATCAGAGTGAGATTAGGAAGAACTTATACATTTCCTGCATGATTGACCCTAACCTTTTGTGAGTTAGAAAGATTAACAAACATCGGCTTGGATAAGGTTCTAACATTGAATATAAGATTAAGATCACATGTATGTGTTCATATGCTCCTGAGTCTAAGATCCAAATAACGGTGTTAGCAATTTTTGAGAAAGAGTGTTTAAGTATACCAGCACAATTTACAGTCACATTCACTTCAGAGCTGATGTCTCCTTGTGGTGTGAATTTAGCTCGTTGAAGCCGCTGACATAGATTATGATATTGCTCTTGAGTGAATCCTTTCTCCAAACCATCAATTGACTGTTCAGAATTAGGATCTGTTGTGGCTGCTGCATGACCCTGGACACCTCCTTGAGACCTTTTGTTTTAGTGAATTTAAAATCTACAGGAAATCTAATGATTCTGTAGCATTTGTCAACTGAATGTCCAGGCTTCTTACAATAAGAACATACCACTGTGTTTCTCTTTCCCTCAAAACTTCCTCTCTTATCTGCTTGAGTATACTTCTGACCTCCATATTGTTGCTTTGTGGCCAAGAAAGCAGAGTAGAGAGGTCGTTGTGCAACCTGGATTTCTTTCTGATTCTTTTCCTGGATCAAGAGTGAGTAACCATGATTGATGCTGGGAAGAGGTGTGGTCATGAGGATATTTCTCTTTACTCCTGAATATGCATCGTTCAGCCCCATCAGGAACTCAATAAGCCTCCCATCATGCTAGATCTCAAAGCTCTGCTCTTTCCTCCACATGAGCATTCACAACTGTAGTGAGTACAGGTATCAAAACTGTCTAACTCATCCCAAGATTTTCTTAATCTTTGTGTAATTACTAGCAATATCAGAACGTACTTGAACTAAATCGCTAAGTTCTTTTTTCAGCTAATAAAGAAAAGCCTCATTTCTTTGACCAAATCTTTCTTCCAACTCCTTCTACATTTCCTTAGCAGTCTTAGAGTAAAGGACACTCTTAGCGATCTACTTTGAAAGGGAGTTGAGCAGCCATGATATTACCATATCATTGCATCTATTCCATGCCTTGAAAGAGGGTGAATCTGTAGGTGGCTCTGTGATTGTTGCATCTATGAACCCAATCTTGTTCTTAGCTGAGAGAGCTATGAGTACTGTCCTACGCCATCCTCCATAGCCCTTTCCATCAAAGATGGAGTTGACAAGAATCATCCCAGGTGAATCTGAACGATGAAGGTAAAAGGGATGAAAGCTATCATTTGAGATAGTGATTTGAGGAGATTGGATTGTGAAAGGACTTCCAGTAGGTAGTGTAGCAGAGGAATCATCAGTGACTGCCATTAAAGAAAACTAAAAAGAAGACTTGAGCAAAAGAACAGGATCTAGACCTTTTGCTCTGATACCATAATAGAAACGAAAGAGATTGTAATGCAGAATTTTATTTTTTTATTCAGTGTCTACAATTATTTATAAAAGGCAAAAGGAATAAAATTTGTTATGCTAGGTACATGTGTGCTATCACTATTTATCTACGTCTAACTGCCTAAAAGAATCCTAAGAAAGAATATAGAGTAATTAATATGTACACACATTTACCTATACATTACATACAATAAAAGAACCTTCTAGATTGCTAATACTTTCTTTCATACATTTGCTCAAATGAACGGCCTAGATTTGTTTTTCATTTGAAGCAAATCAACAGACATGATTGACTTTTAGCTTTGTATCTCGGAAGACAAAGTGGTCCTGTCTTTGGACATATCGATATTTGAGTGTAACCCATCTTCTTCACCAAAATTCTCTGTGCACTGATCTTGTGGAATTCCGGCGTCAATATCTATTGAGTTTAAAACTCCACCTAGTGTTGGACTCATACTTTTGTGGTCCTTAGTGCTAAACTGGCTTGTTATGTCACTGAAGATCATAATTGTGTTAAGGACTATGCCCTTTAAGAAAAAATTCCTTTTCAAAAATTGTGTTGAGCGCTACTCCCTTTTAAGAGAATAAGATCATTTTCAAAAGTTGTGCTGAGAGCTACGCTCTTACGACAAAAAGAAATTCTTTTCAAAAATTCTGTTGAGGGCTACCATGTTTCAGTGACCTGCTCATTGAAAGAGTTTATATACTGGTATGAATAGTTTATAGCTCTCTTTCTATTTTTTCCATTATAAACTTTTTGATGAGGAATAGTTGACAGGGGTCAAGCTACTGAGAATTATGGTATCTTTGATAAAATAAATTATGCAATTAGTACAACTACGAGCATTTACATGTTCGTTTTCTTTTCTTTGATGTGTGTGTATGCAGGAAATCTCAAAAGTTGAGGTATGAGATATGCCCATGCATAATGAGAGAGAGTGAGAGAGAGAAAGTTATGGAGAATCTACTTCGTTCTAGTTAACTGGCATGTAGCATAGTAAGTATCTTTCAGGAAATAATAATCTCTTCTTCCTGCTTTACACCAAGCTGAATGTGTTGCTTATTCTGTATCGTTGGAGTATATTGTAATAACATCCACGATACAAAATTATATAATTTTATGCATTCTTCAGTAGTTTGGGTAAAGACTTCTGTATAAGAAAGCCGTAATATCGGAGTATCAGATGAGGCTTTTGGCAATGTATTAAGAATATCTAGAATAAAGCCATTGCTAGACATTTATAGCATGTTTGTCCAAGCTTCTTTTTTGATAAAAGTACTTTTTTTTGGGCAAAAACACTTTTGGCCAAAAGTTGAGGTGTTTGGCTAAGCTTTTGGAAGGAAAAAAGTGCGTTTGAGGAGAAGCAGAAAAAAGTAGCTTCTCTCCAGAAGCAGTTTGTTGAGAAGCACTTTTGAGAAAAATATATTTAGAAGCAATTTTTTAAACCTTGATTAATTACTAATTGCTGCTCAGAAGTACTTTTCAAACTAATTAACCAAACACAACCTGCTTCTCACGAAAAGTATTTTTAAGAAAAGTACTTTTTAAAAAAAACATTTCTCAGGATAAGTCGATTTTTACAGCTTGGCCAAACGGGCTATTAATCTTGAAATGGAGGTATGTATTGGGCCGGTCATTTGAAGATTATAGTTTTCTAGTCATTCTCACGCTTATGGGACTGTCAAATTGTGTGCTGAGCTAATACATAATTTCTTCTCAGCTTCATAAAATTGATCACTACTTGCGTGTGCTGATCCTTCCCAATACTTCAGTGATGAAATAGGAAAGTTCGTAAAAAGATAGCAGTAATTATAGCGAACATGCTGATCTCAGTGAAATTAAATTCTAGGAATGATCAATGTATTCTGCTCACTATTCAGTCATTGATGATGAGTCTATTCACTTTTCAAACATTTCGTTACCTTGAGCTTAAGATGCACAATTCTAAAATTGTTGCTACTCAATGTATAGCAGGACCTTCCTCATTCTTTGATTAAATTATAATGAGAAAGAATCATCAACAACTATTTTGGAAAAAATTAGGACCTTCCAACGCACCAGAGCCACGAAAATGAAATCCAACTTTTTTCTGAAATTCATTCATGAATCCAGGGGTTAACCTTATCTCCTTTACTGCTGTGGTGGACTGGTTATGCTAATCCATCATTGAAGATCTTGTTGCTTTAAATTTGGAGGAACTATAGCATCTTTAAAAAGGATGACATAAGACTGGGCACTTAATTAGCAGCTGTTGGAGGTCTGTGGCAATTTTTTAGGTAGTTACGTAGATATTCTAGTGGTTGAGAGCATTTGATTCATTGTTCCTAATTTAAACCAACCCTATATTTTACCAGTACAAACATAAATAGTTGGAAAATGCTTTTGTTAGATTTTTCTCTGGCAGTTAGCTACACTATTTAATCAACTATATTTGGTGTAGCTATGAAAAGAAATATATGGACGAAATGAGAATGAGATCGGCTGAGAAGGCAAAAGTGATAAGAATGGACCTTGGGCCTAACTCAACCCGAAAAGCTAGCTTATGAGGTGAGGATTGCCCAAGCCATATAAGGAGACCAAGGACCTCAAATCCCTCCGATGTGGGACAACTCAACACCCCCCTCACGCCCAGATCTCTGGAGCGTGTACAACATAGATGGGGGCCCAACATCGATAATAATAATTAGGATGGGCCTGGCTCTGATACCATGAAAACATAGAGAATCAGAGATGGAGAGAAATAGAGAAAACCTTCATTTTTACAGAACTCTCTCGAACAAAAAATGGGTTCTGTTTTCTGTACCCTATCGGAAGCCTCTAGAAGACAATATAAAAATATGACTGACCCTAACACATTGGGTCAGTCTTATGAAATGGAATGGGCTAAAACAGGCCCAAAAGTAAAGTAGCAGTAATCCAATATACAGTATACATACAATATACAATAAAGATACAATAAAAATACAACACTCATCAATGTATGTGTTTAGGCTTAGATGCTAAGTAGTCTTTTAGCTCAACAAAAAGTCAAGGAGGCAAAGGATATTTCATCAGCTGAAACAACTTCTACACCAATGACCAGGACAATAACCCAGACAAACAAGAAGGCATCCTCATTAACTGCTGACCAGGATTTGGACGTTTTTCTTCTCGGAGAGGACATCGATGAAGGGCCAGGTATCTATTTACCATCTCACATTTTTGTCACCTGGTGTAAGGAAGAGTATCTAATTTAATCATTAAAGATACAGATAATCATCATTCTTTCCTTTAATCTCTGCCTTCTCCCATTAAAGAAAGGGAAAAGAAAAACAAAAAAGAGAGAAACACACATGCCAGCTTCATTCCTTTATACTCTTCCTTTACTGTACTGTAGATCATTGACTTACTAAAAAAAGTATTAATGATTTGAGTCGTTCATAGCCCTTTTAGTCTATTTCAGTTATTATAATTGGTGGACTATCCATTTGTCCAATCCTATCAGAATTGTCGCCACAATTAGATGCTAACCCTTGATAATGTACATTATATGGTACAAAGCTATAGAACAACTATTTTTACGTGCTGAAATCCAAATTATCATCTTTCCTTGCTATCATCTAGTTTATGGTCTTCACGTACCATAAAATGGTACGTACACATGGTTGCTTGTTTTGCATCAACAATTGATCTTATGTGTTTTCTCTTTCAGTCGTTTACCTTATGTTCTCCAAGAAGCATTGACCTAATGTCTTACAAAGTTACCAACAGGTCTGCATATTACAAGTGGTCACATGAGACATCTCCATTTTATCTCTCAGAAGCTAAAAATTTATGATCTGATTACCACCAATAAGAAGTTTCTGTTTTTGGTCTTGAAAAATATTCAGATGGTCAAATCTTAGTGACTCCTTATTCGCCAAGCCTATCTTTCAAGTTATTAGTTGCTAAATTGGTTAGCGCATCAGCTTTTCTGTTTTTACGTGTTTCTTTTTTATTTTAATTGTTTCTTTTTGCCCTTTCTTTTCATTTTCAAAGTCTTTGGTTTTTCTTCAAATACAGGGTCAAATGTAGATATACCTGTGTTGCTGCTATTATCTTCAGATTCAAGGAGAATAATCGAGCTGCACTGACAATATGTTCCTTTGTTTAGATGACAGGGACGATGCTTCTGATGATGATTTTGACATGATATAGATAGGTAAGCACAGTCTTTTATTTTTTTTCTTTTGTTGAGGGTCTATCGGAAATAGCCTCTCAACCCGTCCAGGGTAGGGGTAAGGTTGCGTATATCTCACCCTCCCCATATCCCATTTGTGTAATTATTGATAGTGCTATAGTTAGGCCCAATTTAGTTAGGCCCACTCCTGTATATAAGCATAAGAATTTATCCAGAACCTTCAGATGGTTAATTTTCTCTCTAATACAGAATATTTCTCGATGTATTCTCTCTCTCATCTGCTGCACTTAATCTTTATGTCTTTCTGCAAATTCGACCTTCAAATTAGCTTAACATGGTATCAGAGCAGCATATCCGGGTAGACTGGAGTGCGTTCTTCAATTTGATGTTCATTTTGTCCATTTTTTTTGGGGTGAAAATTTTGAGGTTTTCCAGTAATCGAATTTTTGCCCGAGTTTTCGTCTTTTGCTGGTGATATTTTTCTTTTTCTTGTCATTTTACCCTATATTCCCTTTCTTCTCATTTTTCTCGGCCTACTTCATGGATTTTGTGTTTTTCGTGGTATTAGCGTAGATACAATTAGAAAATTATTTTTTCTTTAGTGATAAGTTCTACTCCTTCTGACAAATGTCCTGCTGATTCCTCTGCTAATTGTAATCGTGATACATTGTCCGAGGACACAATTGATCACAATCACCCACTTTACATTCATCCCTCGGATAATTTGGGGCTTTCACTAGTAGGGACTTCCCGATGGGACAAGGTATCGTGACAGGAGAAGGAGCATGCTTATTGCTCTTTCTGTCAAAAAACAAGTTGTATTTCATTCAACCTGATTGTAAGAGGCCACCGTTGAAATCACCTGTGTTAGTCAATGGAATAGATGTAATAACATGGTGATCTCTTGGATTCATAATCTTCTTTCGCCAGCAATTCGTAAAAGTGTTCTTTACTGTCAACTTGCTAAAGATGTATGGATGGAGCATGAAGATAGATATGGACAACCTAGTGAGATTAGAATTTATCTAGTTAAGAAAGAACTTGTCTCAATTTCTCAGGGTTCTATGGGCATCCTTAAGTATTATGCCAAGATGAAGAGTGTTTGGGATGAACTCAGTACTCTAATAGTTCACTCTAACAGTCATTGTACATGTGGAGGTGGCAAAAAGGATATCCAGAAGCTTGAGGAAAATCAGAGGATGTACCAATTTCTAATGGGTCTAAATAAGAGCTATGCAAATGCTAGGAGCAATCTCCTAATGATTAGCCCCTTTCCTTCCATCAATAGGGCATATTCTTTATTGGTCACCAATGAACACCAAAGGGAGATTCAGCCTAATATCTCTCCGTTTCCATTAGAGTCAACATCCTTTTAAGTGAGGTCTTGTCATGACCCTAGTTCCCCTCTATGAATATGTCATGACGACACCTAGTCCCTACAACTAGGTAAGCCTAAAAATGCAGAAATTATAACTCAAAAAAAATAATCTACGAAAAATTATGATTCAAAACCCAAATGCATCAAAATAAAATGCGGAATGTAAAATGCCACTCGGAACGTACATCTCAATAATGCTGAAAAGTCTACAATATCACCCCAAAACCGGGAAACTCACGGGAAAACATGCTAGAAGAATACCGTAAGTGCTCTAATCTCCAGAATGTCTACAACAAAAGTACGATAGAAGGATAAACACTACAAGATAGAGTAAAGAAGAAGACTATTCAGTCTGCGGATGCGGTAGATGTACCTCGAAACCTCCGTAGCTCTCCCAGTCTCAAGGATAATGCGCCTGGGGGAGGTACCTGGATCTGCACATGAAAAACATGCGCAGAAGGGGCATGACTACACCACAATGGTACTTAGTAATAACCTCGATCGGGTAATAACGAGGAAGGTTAGGGCCCTACTGAGAATAAACATAGTAATAAAAATCTTGGAATAATATGAAATAAACTAAATGATGAGTACAACTGTGAAGTAAGACAGGTTAGACAAGGCAACAAACAATACGTAGTAGATAAGGTAACACGGAGTAAACAACTCTGTATCAGTACCAACAACGAGGATCTCCCAGGATACCGTCCCGTAGTCCATCATATGTATATATTTGACAGATCTTCCGGGATACCGTCCCGTAGTCCAACTATCAACGTGCAGGGGATCTATTGGGAATCAAACCCACAGTCGCAAAGTAAATGTGCATGGGCATCTACCGGAAATCTAACCCATAGTTCCAAAGTAAATGTGCATGGGGATCTATCGGGAATCAAACCCGTAGTCCCAAAGTAAATATGCAAGGGGTTCTACCGGGAATCTAACCCGTAGTCCCAAAGTAAACAAATGGGGGGGGGGGGGGGAGCTACCGGAATCCCACACCCGTAGTCCCAATGTAAATACGCAGGCACAACAAGAAGATATTCAACAATGAAGTTCAAGAAGTACAAGGCAACAGGTAGTTCTAGCATAACATGCTTCACGTAGTACAAACAAATCAACTTAAGCAAATAGGTAATTTAGATCAACTAAGCATGCTTTTCTAAACTAACACAGGCTAAAATTTCAAATAGAATAAATCAGGTATGAAAGGAACTCAATCTAAATATTTAAGTAAAATCGGATTTTTCAACAATTAGCTCAAGTACGCACTCATCACCTCACATACAGGGCATCCAGTCACCAAACATCGTATCCTAAGGGAAAGGTCCCCCACACAAGGTTAGACAAGCCACTTACCTCAAACCGGCTCCAAAATCAACTAGAAATCACACTTTTTCCACGAGTATCCGACTCCAAATGGCCCAAATCTATTCAGTTTATTACATATCGTTTAAATAACATCTCAAGCAATTGATTCTACTATTTAATTCAAAGCTAAGACGCGAAATTAGGTAAAATGATATAAATTCCCCTCAAGCCAACGTCTCGAAATCGGAAAATTTTCATGTTTTCAGAACCCTCGTACTCTCACGAGTTTAACCAAAAATCTCTCAATCGGAGGTTAAACACCCACTCAAAACTCAATAATTTGGTCTATGAAGTTTTGCCCATTTTTCATTCAAAAATCCAAAAATTAGGGAGAATTCATGATTAGATTAGTGGGTTTTAAGCATAAAGAGTAGAGAATCGTTACCCAGTAGTTGCCCTCGAAAATCCCTCGAAATTTCTCCCAAATCCGAGCTCCCAAGCGTGTGTTTTGATAAAAATGGCTAACCCTAGGAATTTGATATGTTTATATCTGTCCAGGTATTCAAAACATCGGGAACGCAGAGGCAATCTCGCGTTCGCGGAGAAGGAAAAAGGAAGGCTGTCAAAATGGCCTTCGCAAACGCGAAGGCCTAGGCTGGTGAAGCTATGCAAACGTCACCAAGGTAATGCGAACGCTTTTAGTAAAAATAAGCATCGGCCCTCAGATTCAAATAAAGCTATGCAAACGCAATGCCTTAGACGTGATCGTGATTGAGGAAGACACGAAACTTCGCGAATGTGATGGACTAAGCGCGAATGCATTGAGGAAACTGGTCCTCCTCCAGGATTTCTCTACGCGAATGCATGGAGGAGGACGCGAACGCATAGAAGAAGAAGGTTAGAACTTTGCAAATGCGAGAGGAGCATTGCGAATGCGAAGAAGGAAATGGGACATGCAACTGCTGAAGGATTTCTGCTACTTTTCCTAACTCCAAAATGCTCCGTTGGGCATCCGAAACACACTTGACACCCTTGGGACCTCAAACAAACCTATGGACATACCTCATAATATCATTCAAACTTGTACCAATCCTTAAGCCATCTAAAACAATGCCAGAAACTCAATTTAATCAATTATTCAAGCCTAAGAACTTCAAATTCTCTTAAAACATGCTTTCGATAAAAAACCTAACCAAAACAAGTCTGAATGACCAAAACTTTTGCACACACACCCCAAATGACATGACGAAACTACTACAACTTTCGAAATTCTATTCTGACCCTCAGATCAAAATCTTACTTATCAACTGGAAACTTCAAAAATTCAAACTTCGGCATTTCAAGACTAAATTGGCTACAGACCTCCAAAACACATTCCGAATATGCTCCCAACCCCGAATCACCTAACAAAGCTAACGAAACCATCGAATTTCCATTTTGATGTCATCTTCACACTGTTCTGACTAGGGACAACTTTCTAAAACTTACGCTCTCAATTAGGGACTAAGTGTCCCAAAAATTCTCCGAAACTCAAAACCGAACGTCCCGAAAAATCGAACAAACAGAAATAAACTTGGGGAAAGCAGTTAATAGGGGATCAGGGTGTTAATTCTTATGACGACCGGCCAGATCGTTACAGGTCTCAGAAGTCATTTCCTCCCAAAACCACATTTAATCCCAGGAGAAACAATACGGTATGCAGTTATTGCAACAAACTCAGGCATACAGTGGATAATTGATACGAAAAGCATGAGTTTCTCCAAATTTTAAGTTCACTAAGACTAAGAGGATTGCTTCTAATGTTCAGGCTGAAGTAGTTGTTCCCAAGCAATTCAACCAGCATGAGCCCAAGCAGTTCACTCAACTTGCAGCTTCAGCCCCAAACACTCTAACCATCCCAGGGTTGACCCCAGACCAATGCACTCAGCTGATATCTCTTCTTCAACAATATCATATGTCTGATCTGGACTCTTCCTCATCACCTTCTCTTACTGCTTTTGCAAATTTTACAAGTATTCTCAGTTGCTTTTCGAGTAATAGTCAAAATGTTCAATTAATACTTGTTTGTTTTGTGAGGTTGATAAAACATCCTGGATTTTGGACTCTGGCGATACTGACCATATGACCTCCTATAGTAACCTATTACAAAATGTTAAACCTGTATCTATTCCTTACTTGGTAACCTTACCTAAAGGTAATAAAGTAAAAGTAGCATGTATTGGGGATTTACCTTTATCCAATGATACTTTTCTAAAACATGTTCTTCTCGTTCCTAGTTTTTAGTACAACCTGATTTCTTTGCACAAGTTAATACTATAACTAAAATGTTTACTACTTTTCGGTCCATATTCATGATTTATCTTACATGGCCTTTCCATGAAGAGGCCTCTGGAGTTTTGGTAAAATTTAACATAGACTCTACATTCTGCACCATCTACTTCATTTATTGCTGCCCTCAATTCATCTACTTTTACTTGTTCAAATTCATCTACTTTTCCTATTTCCAATAGACATAATGTGGAGTGTTCTATTACTTTTCATTCTTCTGTTCCATTTGTAAATACCACTCATATGAATAAATTGAACACTCTTTGGCATAGCAGATTGGAACATATTCTATTTAGTCATTTGAAATCTATTTCTTCTATTGCTTTTGTGCTATCTGGTAAACAAGACTTCATTTGCAACATTTGTTTAATGGCAAGGCAAACTAGGTTACCCTTTCCAAATAGTGAAATTCACACAATTTCCCCTTTTCAACTAATGCACATTGACACTTCGTGCCCCTATCATGTCTCTACACATGATGGCTGCAAATATTTTCTAACAATAGTTGATGACTTTACAAGAACCTGTTGGACACATTTGCAGAAAACTAAATCCAATGCATTTCCAATACTAAATGCCTTTATTGCTATGGTCCAAACTCAGTTTCATACTAAAGTTTTAACTATAAGGTATGATAATTCTTCAGAGTTGGGCTCTAGTTCTTCTGCTTCTTCTTTCTTCATATAACAAGGTATTGTCCATTATACTTCCTGTCCATACACCTCTCAACAAAATGGGGTGGTGGAAAGGAAGCACAGGCATCTTCTTGAAACATCCAGGTCCCTTCTCTTTCACTCCAAAAAGCCCATGAAATACGGGGAGGAATGTATTCTTACTGTCACTTACTTGATAAACAGATTTTCCTCTAAGCGTTTTCACTATAAATCTCTATATGAATTGCTTTTTGGTGAAAGTCCTACTTATTCTCATCTCAGGATATTTGGTTATCTTTGCTATGCATCTATGCCTCCTGTCCGCAGAGATAAGTTTACTAGTAGGTCTATTTTTTTAGTTTTTATGGGGTTCTCCTTTGGGAAAAAGGGTTACAAACTTCTTAGCTTAGAAACTAAATCTTTTTAAATTCTAGATATGTAGTGTTCCATGAATCTATCTTTCCATTTGCTATGCAAGTTTCTTCATCCTCTTCTACTAATTTCATTCCTCCTCAAGTCCTTTGTGATTTCATTTTCCTTCATTCTTCATCTTCTTCTGTTCCTACTTCCTCTCCTTCTTTTTCTATCCCAACATCCTTCTTGTCCTATTCCTTCTGTTTCTCCTGCTTCTTCAGATTCATCATCTGTTCCATCTAGTTCTACATCCATCCCTTCACCTGACCTTTCACCATTCCTTCTGGATCTAGCTCTAGTTCTTCCCTTATTACTGTACCTGTTCTTTCCTCTTTTCCTGAATCTGATCCAACAGTACCCTTAAGGAAATCCAGTAGGACACGTGTTCAACCTTCATGCCCTAATGATTATATTTGCACATCAGTTACCACCTCTTTTTCCCACTGTCCTAACTCCAAGTTTTTGGATGCACAATCTTCATCACACATAGTAGTATCTGAGCCACATACCTATTCTCAAGCTGCTTTAGTGCCTGAATGGTAAGAGCTAATGAGAAAGGATTTTGAGGCCCTTGAGACTAACAATACATGGTCTGTTGTTTCCTTGGCTAATGGGAAGAAGGCCATTAGGTACAAATAGGTGTACAAAGTGAAGTTTAAAGTAGATGGCTCAGTAGAACGGTTATGGCTAGGTTGGCAGTGTGGGGTGACACACAAACTGTTGGGGTATATTACAATAAGACATTCAACTTGACGTCAATAATGCCTTCCTCCATGGGGATTTGGATGGGGAAGTGTACATGAAATTATTCCAAGGTAATTTTCTTAATTCTTCTCCCACTTCTACTCGGCCATATGTTTGCAAGCTCCAAAAATCTCTTTATGGACTTAAAAAGGCTTCCTGCCAATGGTATGCAAAACTTTCTAGTGTTTTGTGTTCGAAAGGGTTTGTTCATTCACTCAATGATTACAGTATATTTACAAAAAGAACTAGCAACTCTACAGTTTTGTTGGCCGTTTATGTAGATGATATCAATTCTTACTGGGGATGACATTTAAGAAATTTCAGCTTTGAAATCTTACCTTGATGACCAATTTATCAAAGACTTGGGTCAGTCAAACTACTTCCTAGTTATTGAGGTTATTTCCACTCATTTTGGGATTTTACTTAATCAAAGGAAATATATAGTTGATCTCTTATCTGAACACAATTGCACTGATGTGTCTCCTATTGTCTCTCCCATTGAGTTGAATTTGAAGTAGCATGCTGATGATGGGGCGTTGCTTTCTAATCCAGAGAAGCATAGAAGCCTTATTGATAATTTTATTTTTCTTACCCATACTAGACGTGACTTGAGCTTCATTGTACAACATCTCTAGGTGATACGTTTTGCTTCTATCATAATAAGGCCATTATAGACAATTAAGGGCATTTAATGCAATGTTATAAATGATAATCATTGTAATTCAGTACAAATTCTCTAATGTTTTCAGTAATTAATGCCTATTAAATACCGTATCCGTACCCTCTTTTGCTATCAGTTTTATTCCCTTATCTTGACTTTCGAACATAAAGAGGTGCGAGCACCGAGTATCTTGAATCTCTGCCAATGTCTGTTATAACTCGTGCTTCTATAACTATTCTTTGTTGATCGTCATTCTTTGACCAGTCTACGTGTGATGACATGTCATCTTTCAATCAATTCAATATATGTGAACTCAATTTTTCCTAATACAAATAGTCCCCCCACTTGCCATTTATTCATCAATAGAATATTTGGCAAGTGAATTATTAAAGCGGGAATCTTTGCCAACATTAATTCTCCACTGGAATTGACGTTTCATTGGTCACTTCTATTTAATCTCAGTTACATTGGCATCTTCTGATTGGTTCTATGACTTTTCAGCGTCTTTTAATGCTTTTTACACTTCACAATTACAAAACGACATTTCCCATCATAACGGTTCCATCATTGCATATTTTCCTTTGGCGGTTGCTTCTAAGTATAAATATAGTTTTCAGCTTTGTCTTTCTCACAAAAAAGTTTGCAGAATATTCATGTGACGACCCAAAGGGGTCATCACCGTAATTCTCCCTTTCCTTGCTCTTCTGAGGCCTTGATAACCTCTTATTGGGTTGCCTCGATTTGCATGCGCAGTCCGGGCGCAAAGCCGGAACAGTTTTATGTGAAAATATTTGAATTATGTGTTAAAAACCATGAATTTTATTACTAATATTGCTATAGTTGACTTTGGTCAACGTTTTGGGTAAACGGATCCGGACCCGTAATGTGTTGGTCCCGGAGTGTCCGCAAGAAACTTTAAGACCCGGGCGTATTCCCGGAATCAAAATCCGAGGTTGAAATTGTTTTTGAAAATGCTTAAGGTAAAATGGAAATAAAATTTGATCAAAAGTGATGGTATTGGGCTCGTATTTTGGTTCTGACACCGGGTACAAGTCTTAAATGGGCGTTAATCGCTATCTGTAACGTTTTGTTGAAAACGGATGTCGTTTGACGTGTTTCGGACTAAAAGTGGAAAAGTTTGAAAATTTAGAACTTTGAAATGAAAATCATGAGTTTTGGAGGTTGATTCTTTGATTTGATATTATTTTGGCGATTTGATCGCACGAGTGAGTCCGTAGGATGTGTTAGAGGTTGGGTGCATGTTTAGGTTGGAGCCTTGAGGGCTCTGGTGAGTTTCGGATAGGTGTTAGGCTTATTTTGTTGCATTTGAATCTGCTGGTGTCTGCAGTCTTCGCAATTGCGAAGACTTGTTCACAAATGCGAACCTCCCTTATTTGTCCTTTCTTCGCAAATGCGACGTTATCTCGCAAATGCGACGTTTATCTCGCAAATGTGATATCCCCCCTTTGGCAGCCATATTCCGCAAATGCGATGTCAATCTCGCAATTGCGAGCTTTCCTAGCCTAAACCTGTTTCCGCATTCGCGAACATTTTCTTGCAAATGCGAGATCCCCTTCATTTTTGCCTAGTTCGCAATTGCGAACAGTTTCTCGCAAATGCAAAGTCCCTCTTATTTATGCCCAGCTTGCAAATGTGAAGTTAATATCACATTTGCGACATCTGCACCTGCGGATTTTATACTTAACCGATTTTAAACCTCACTTTTCATATTTTCAAAACCCAAAACCTCCATAGGCAATTTCTCTCGAACCCCTTCGTCCCTAGACCATCGTAAGTCAATATTTACTAGTTTTCTTCAATCCTTATCATCTTCTTACATGATTTCATCCTTAAATAAAAGCTTTCATGGTAAAAATGGAGATTTGGGTAGAATTTAGGTTTTTCAATAATTGGGGAATTGGACCTCAATTTGGGGTCCGATTTCAAAACAAATTGCATATATGAACTCGTGGGGGAATGAGTAACCCGGTTTTGGGAATTTTTGGATAAAACTTTGGAATTTCATTCTTATGCATTCAAATTGATTTAACTAGCATTTGTTGATACATTTGAGTAAATTGTGGTTAGATTCGATCGGTTTTGAAGTGAATTCGAGGGGTAAAGCTATTCTAGAAGCGTGAGTTGAGTTGGAAGCTTTCGAGGTAAGTGTTTGATCTAACTTTGCCTTGAGGGAATAGGATTAGGATAATATTTTCAATGTGCTATGTGGAGTCGATATATAGGTATGGTGACACTTACCTATGTGCCCGAGTCTAGCATGACCGTGAGTCATAATTGCTATTAAATTGTCAAAAGAAGTGAACAATTGTGATAATTACTTGTTAAACGAACTGTGAAATGATAGTTGAGAAGCAAATGAGTTAAGGAAGGAATTATGGTGTTTTCCCTTGCTTGGATTTGTTGTTGAATCATTTTTCCTTGCCGGGACTTATTGTGGAGTTTTTCTCCCCCTGCCAGGATATTTTGGGATGTTAGCTGTACCCTTGCCGGGTTAGACTGTTATATTGATGTGCTTCCCTATTGGATCTTCTGTGAAGAGATTTTTCAAATTATTCAATTGCATCACATATTGGGATCGTGTGGCACGCCGACCACAAGATATTTATTATGGGATCGTGTGGCACGCCGTCCACCAATTGTTTTGGCCTGAGATGCCGGTGACATTTGTTATGGGATCGTGTGGCACACCGTCCACCTATTGTTATTGGCCTGAGATGCCGGTGACATTTACTATGGGATCATGTGGCACGCCGTCCACCTATTGTTATTGGCCTGAGATGCCGGTGACATTGTGCAGAGAGAATACGGGAGTGTGTGGCACGCCGTCCACTGTAGATTCGTGTAATGATTGTACGTCTCCATACTATTGATTGGGTGAGGATTAGTGATAAAGTACGATGGGTGATGCCGTACATTGTGATGGATTATCTTGCTGAGGACTAGAGTAAGAGCACGATGGGTGGTGCCGTGCAACGTTTGTTTTATGGGTCTTTCTCATATTGGTGTTTGTTATACAGTTTCCACTTCCTTGTGTTTGATGATTAGATAATTGAACTGTTATAACCCCAACATGTCCACTTCGCTTACTGCAGATACATCTGTACAGGTTGATTGTGGTAGGTCCGATTTAGCCTCGTCACTACCTCGACGGGTTTAGGCCGGGCACTTACCAGCACATGGGGTCGGTTGTGCTGATACTACGCTTCTGTGCCTTTTGTGCACAGGTCAGGACCCAGCCTACGGACCGCAGCTATAGTTCGGGAGTGATCCTTCAGTCCAAAGGCTCTGAGGTAGTTCGCTGGCATTCGCGGGCCCCGAGTCTCCTTTATCTATTTCTTTCAGTTTGTTTAATTGTATCAAAGAGACATATATGTATTTCTTTCAGACTGTTGTTTTTAATACTCCTTTAGTCGTCCGTGAGCAGTGACACCAGATACTGGGTAGAGACAGGTTCTTAGTTTTCCGCACCTTTTATTATTATTGTTATTAAAAGACTTCCGCATGCTTTAATTAATTATTCTAGTATTTAACTTGTTTTAGATTAATTTTTGTGAAAACGATTATAAGGGTAGGCTTGCCTAGCTTCGACAGTAGGCGCCATTACGACTCCCGATGGTGGGTAGATCCAGGTCGTGACTAAGTTGGTATCAAAGCACTAGGTTACTTGGGTCTCACAACTCACAGACAAGCTCGGTAGAGTCTAAGGGATTGGTACGGAGACGTCTGTATTTATCCCCAGAGGCTACGGATTTAGAAATAGTTTCACTTTGTTCATTCTTGTCGTGCGATTCTGTCCCAAAATATTGATTGTCGTTCTATTCTGCTCTTTTCAGATGGCGAGAACACGTGCGTCTTCTTCTTTCGCACAGCAGCCCGAGCCCCCAGCAGCTCCCGCAAGGGGCAGGTTCCGAGGCCATGCCAGAGGCCGTGGCAGGGGCAGAGTTCATCCAGACAGTTGTTCTAAATGTGGAGCCTCATATTAACTTTGATGAGGAGGTTCCAGCTCCACCAGATCCAGTGGGCCCAGCTCAGGTCCCAGGAGGAGTGATGCTTTCTTTGGATCTTCAGGATGCTCTTGTCCGCATAGCAGGCTTTATGGACAGTGTAGCCAGAGTAGGATTGCTACTAGTAGCAGCGGCCACTTCTCGGGCTGGAGAAGGGCTTCAGACTCCTGCTACACGTACTTCAGAGCAGGTAGCTCCCCAGAATCAGGTCCCGTTGGTTCAGCCCGCAGTGGCAGCTCAGACAGGCACTACAGCTCAGGCTGGAGATGGGACGGCCATGTCTTCGGATGCTTTATGCAGACTTGATCGGTTCTCCAAGCTTTTCACTACTACTTTCGGCGGTGCTTCATCGGAGGATTCCCAGGACTTTCTATACATTTTTCATGAGATCCTCAGGACTATGGGGATAGTGGAGACCAATGGGGTCGATTTCTGCACTTTCAGGCTTGTGGGGTCTGCCAAGACTTGGTGGAGAGATTTTTGTCTATCTAGACTAGCATGGTCTCCAGCTTTGACATGGGATCGGTTCACATAGTTATTTTGGATAAGGGTCTTCCCATCACTCAGCGGGAGGCACTTCGCAGCCATTTTGAGCATCTTCAGTAGGGCTCCATGACCGTTACACAGTATGAGACCAGATTTGTTGACTTGGCACGCCATGCAGTAGTGATACTCCCCACAGATCGGGAGAGGGCCCGGAGGTTCATTAATGGATTGATTCAGCCCATTCGCCTATAGATGGACGTGGGAGTTGGCAATGATATTACTTTTCAGGAGACGACCAATGCGGCCTGCCGAGTAGAGATGGCATTGGCCCGGGGAGGTAGTCAGGGCTCAGACAAGAGGCCTCGGCATTCTGGTAGATTTAGTGGTACCTCATATGGAGGTAGGGACTTCCATGACATGGTCCATCCCCCGAGACCTTTCAAGTCAGCACTCCAGGCTTCCCATAGTGCTCCAGGTGGTCGTAGCTCTCAGCCACACTATTCTGACCATCAGTTCTTCAGCTCACCATCAGCCCCTATCAGTGCACCACCACTTCGGTATTCTCAGCAGCCGAGAGCTTGCTTCACTTGAGGAGACCCTAGGCACATTGCCAAGTAATGCCCTCGAGCTTCCAGCAGTTCACAATAGCAGGGTCCTCATCCCATGAATCAGGTAGTAGATGATCCACAGGCCGCCCAGCCAGCTAGAGGCAGGGATAGAGGCCATATAGGTGGAGGTAGGTAGCGTAGAGGTGGAGCTCTGACCGCCAGAGGCAGAGGTCAGCTCGCAACAGATCATCTCAGAGATATAGTTCATGGAGTAGGGGATCAGCCCCATTGCTATGCTTTGCCGGCCAGGTCGGAGGTCGAGTCAGCATATGTTGTGATCACAGGTACCATTCTGATTTGTATTAGAGGTGTTTCTGTACTATTTGGGCGTGGATCTATGTATTCTTATCTGTCGTTCTATTTCACACCCCATTTGATCATGCCTAGAAAGGCTTTGGGTGTTCCTGTATATGTGTCCGCGCTAGTTGGTGATTTCCATATTGGTCGACCGAGTGTATCGTTCTTGTGTGGTGGTGTTTGAGGGTCTTGAGACCCGTTTCAACTTATTGCTCTTAGAGATGGTGGACTTTGACATTATATTGAGGATGGATTAGTTTCCCCCTTGACATTGGTTTTAACAGGATTGCCCCATTTAGAATGAAGAGGGATTTTAGATCCTCCGATCCGCAGTGCGAAATTATATGCGAAGGCTCGACGCATGGTTAATAGAGGAGTGCTCAGCTCAAATGGCGTATGATCGCGACTCCAGCGCAGAGATTCCTTCCGTTTGTTCTGTTCTTATTGTTCGGGAGTTTCCCGATGATTTTTTCTTCATCAAACCTACTAGGTATGCCTCCTGACAGGGATATCGATCTTCGCATTGATCTGGCACTGCGCAACCAGCCTATTTCCATTTCTTTGTACCGCATGGCCTCGCCATAGTTGAGAGAAAGTTCAAGGAACAGTTTTAGGATTTTGCTTGATAAAGGTTTCGTTAGGCCAAGAGTTTCGCCTAGGGGCGCACCGAAATTGATTTTTGCCCACGGAATCAGGACCTTATACGATTTATTGTGTTGCTTTTCGGGTTGGGCTTGGCACATTGTCAATGCAGAGTAGCAGGGTCATAGCATATGCTTTGAGGCAGTTGAAGGTCCACAAGAAGAATTATCTAGTTCATGACCTAGAGTTGGCAGCCATTGTTCATGCATTGAAGATCTGGAGGCATTATTTGTATGGTGTGACGTGTGAGGTGTACACGGATCACAAGAGCCTTTAGTACTTGTTCAAGTAGAAGGAGTTGAATTTGAGATAGCGGAGGTTGTTGGAGTTGCTAAAAAACTATGATGTTTCTATTTTATACCACCCGGGAAAGGCCAATATGATGGTCGATGCATTGAGTAGGATGTCCGCCAGCATGGGTAGCCTTGCTTATATTCCGGTCAGCCAGAGACCGCTTGCCTTGGATGTTCAGGCCTTGACCAATAGATTTGTGAGATTGGATATTTCTGAGCCCAGAAGGGTGTTAGCTAGGTTGCTCGCTCGTCATTGATGGAGCGTTTTCGCGAGCGATAGTTTGATGATCCCCATTTGTATGTCCTGAGAGACACGGTACAGAGGGGAGGTGCCAAGGATATGACTTTGGGAGATGATGTCATATTGAGGTTGTAGGGGTGAGTTTGAGTGCCTAATGTTGATGGTATTCGAGAGTCGATCTTAGCAGAGGCCCACAGTTCTCGATATTCTATTCACCCGGGCGCCATGAAGATGTATCAGGATTTAAGGTAGCATTACTGCTGGCGTAGAATGAAGAAAGACATTGTTGCATATGTGGCTCATTGTTTAAGTTCTAGCAGATTAAGTACGAGCATCATAGGCTCGGTGGATTATTCCAGAGTATTGAGCTTACCGAGTGGAAGTGGGAGAGAATCACCATGGATTTTGTTACTGGCCTTCCGATGACTCGGAAGAATTTTGATGCTATATGGGTTATTTTTTATAGGCTGACTAAGTCAGCGCATTCCATCCTAGTTTCCACCACCTATTCATCTGAGAGGTATGCAGAGATTTATATCAAGGAGATCGTTCGCCTTCACGGGGTGCCCATATCTATTAATTTGGATTGGGGTCCGTAGTTTAGCTTGCATTTCTGGAGAGCGGTGTAGTATGAGTTAGGTACCCAGGTCCAGTTGAGTACAACATTTCACCCCCAGACGGATGGCCAGTCCGAGACGACCATTCCGATTCTTGAGGATATGCTCCAAGCCTGCGTTATTGATTTTGGAGGCTCGTGGGACCAATTCTTGCCTTAAGCAGAGTTTGCCTACAACAAGAGCTACCAGTCCAGTATTTAGATGGCCCCGCATGAGGTGCTGTATGGCAGGCGGTGTCGGTCCCCAGTCGGATGGATTGATCCGGGAGAGGCTGGGTTATTAGGTACGGACTTGGTATCGGAGGCCTTGGATAATGTCAAGATCATTCAGGATAGACTTCGATCAGCTCAGTCTAGGCAGAAGAGTGTTGCAGATCGTAAGGTCAGGAATGTTGCTTTCATGCTTGGAGAGCGAGTATTGCTCCGTGTATCTCCTATGGAGGGCGCTATGAGATTTGGGAAGAAGCGCAAGCTTTGCCCTAGGCATATTGGCCCGTTTGAGGTTCTGGACCGTGGAGGAATGTGGCTAATAGACTTGTGTTGCCGCCTAGCTTGTCAGCGTGCATCCAGTTTTTCTTGTATCCATGCTTCGGAAGTATCACGATGATCCCACCCATGTGTTAGATTTTAGTACTGCCCAATTGGATAAGGATCTGTCATATGAGGAGGAGCTGGTGGCTATTTTAGACCGGCAGGTTCGATAGTTGAGAGGTCAGCCTCCTGAAGCATCGACTTGGGAGTCCGATTCTGATATACGGAGCCGTTATCCCCATCTATTTCCTGACTCATGTACTTCTTTCTTTTGTTCGTTCGAGAACGAACAGTTGTTTTAGAGGTGGTGGATGTGACGACCCAAACGGTCCATTACCATAATTATCCCTTTACTTGCTTTATGAGGCCTTAAAAACCTCTTATTTGGTTGCCTCGATTTGCTTGCGCAGTCCGGCCGCGAAGCTGGAACATTTTTATGTGAAAATATTTGAATTATGTATTAAAAACTATGATTTTTGATACTAATATTGCTACAGTTGACTTTGGTCAAAGTTTTGGGTAAATAGACCCGGACCCGTAATGTGATGGTCCCGGAGGGTTCGTAAGGAAATTTGAGACCCGGGCGTATTCCCATAATCGAAATCCGAGGTCCCAGGCCCGAGTACAGAGCTTTTCTGTGAAATAGTTTTTTAAAATGGTTAAGGTAAAATGGAAATGAAAATTTGATCGAAAGTGATGGTATTGGACTCGTATTTTGGTTCCGACGCCCGGTACAGGTCTTAAATGGGCGTTAAGCGCTATCTTTACAGTTTTGTTGAAAACAGACGTTGTTTGACGTGTTTCTGTCTAAAAGTGGAAAAGTTTGAAAATTTAGAACTTTGAAATGAAAATATTGAGTGTTGGAGGTTGATTCTTTGATTTTGAATTTATATTTGTGATTTGATCGCACGAGTGCGTCCGTAGGATGTTTTAGAGGTTGGGCGCATGTTTGGGTTGGAGTCCCGAGGGATAGGGTGAGTTTCGAACAGGTGTTAGGCTCATTTTGTTGCATTTGAATCTGCTGGTGTGTGCAGTCTTCGCAATTGCGAAGACTTGTTCGCTGATGCAAACCTCCCTTGTTTGGCCTTTCTTCGCAAATGTGATGTTTATCTGGCAAATGCGATATCCCCCCTTTGGCAGCCAGACTTCGCAAATGCAAAATCAATCTCGCAATTGCGAGCTTCCCCAGCCTAAACCTGTTTCCGCATTTGCGAACATTTTCTCGCAAATATCGAGATCCCCTTCATTATAGCCTAGTTCGCAATTGCAAACAGTTTCTCGCAAATGCGAAGTCCCCCTTATTTCTTCCCAGCTTGCAAATGCGAAGTTAATATCACATTTGCGACATCTGCACCTGCGAATTTTATACTTAGCCGATTTTAAGCTTCACTTTTCATATTTTCAAAACCCAAAAGCTCCATAGGCGATTTCTCTCATGGGTACAAAACAGGTGCACATTGTTGATACAACAAATGGAGTATTGTGTACACCTTCTATTAATCAGTCTTATGTGTGTTCATGGAGCGGAGAAGGCGAAAATCAAGGGGTTAGGGAAGATATGAATTATGTCAACAACTATGGAGGTCAGAGACAAGGAGCACAGCAATGGAGACCGCCACAAAATCAGCAGTACATGCCTAACATGCAACATCTCGGGGGTACGCACCCTCAAAACCAAATGGTGCTAGTACCATATCAGAAGCCACAGGGCTATCCACAGCAAAATCAGCAGCAACTAACATATCAACAACCTCCTCAGCAAGATAACAACATGATAGAAATCAGGGGTATGCTTTAGCAACTCATTAGGACAAATAATAAAGTGCAGGAAAAGTTGGCAGTGCATGATTCAACTATGTAGAACATTGAAACATAGTTAAGACAGTTATCCATGGCTTTGAACAACTGTCCTTACGAAACCTTTCCTGCAGACACTAACATAAACCCAAAGGAGCAAAACCCAAATCAGTTTATGGCAGTAAGTCTCGAAAATGGGAAAGATTTAGACAGAGCACAGGAGAATCTACAAACCAGGAAGGAGACTACGACAGTCACTCCAGTTTTGTTAGAGGTGGAGGAACCAATAGAGCTTACTGAAGTGGTGGTTGAGTAGAGTTAGGAGGATAAAGGCAAAGGAAAGATGGATGAGCAAGCTGCAAAATAAGTGGCACATCTTGTTCCAGAAAGTTCCAACATAGAGAAGCCAGCAAGAAATACACAAAGGGTGATACCTGCACCTTTCCCTCAGAGACTGGTTAAACAAAAGAAGGAAGTTGAACACAAGAAATTCATGGAGATGCTGCGTCAAATTCAGTTGAATATTCCTTTTATGGATGCTTTGAGGGAGATGCCTGGTTATGCAAAGATGATGACGGATCTAATCTCACGGAAGTATTGATTTTCAAAATCTTTCCACTTTGTGACTCTGAAACAGACCTACAGTGCAGTAGTGAGAAGACCGATGGCTCAAAAGATGCCTGATCCGGGTAGTTTCAATATTCCATGCACAATTGGGAGCTACGCCTTTGCAAAGGCATTATGTGATCTGGAGGCCAACTAAATCTGATGCCGCTGGCTGTATACACTAAATTGGGCATCAGTAGAGCTAAACCGACTTCTATGCTGCTACAGCTGGCTGACCGCATGGCAAAAAGGCCAACTGGTATTCTTGATGATGTGTTGGTGCAAGTTGGGAAGTTCGTGTTCCCAGTAGACTTTGTTATTCTGGACTGCCATGTAGATGAGGAGATACCTCTCATTTTGGATGGACCATTTTTGGCCACTGTAAAAGCATTGATCGATTGTGAGACTGGGGAACTAAAAATGAGACTGAATGATGAAGAATTCATATTCAATGTTCAGCAATCTATGAGGAGGCCCAGCGAATATGCTAATTGCTCTCTAGTGGAAGCAGTAGATGTGATCCTGTAAGAAGATGATATGACCCTGACTATTAAAGATCTATTAAAGGCATGTCTGACAAATTTAGAAGAGATAGATGGTGAAGGGTTAGTTGAATGGGTCATGGCACTTGAAGGCCAAGGATTCTGGAGAAGGGAACCTTAGTTCGGGTCCCTTGAGTTAGAAAAAAGGACTACACCTCCAGAAAAGCCATCAATAGTGGAACCACCTAACTTGGAGCTGAAGCCACTCCCAGATCACCTTAGGTATGTTTTCTTAGGCCCTGATTTGACCTTGCTTGTTATTATATCATCTGATTTGCTAGATGTGTAGGTAGAACATCTCTTACGGGTACTGCAGGAAAACAAGACTGACATTGGCTGGACCATGTCAGATGTAAAGGGTATCAGCCCAGCCTTTTGTGCATAAGATTCTCCTGGAAGAGGGGCATAAACCTTCCAGAGAACATCAGCAAGGGTTGAACCCAAACATGAAAGAGGTTGTAAAGAAGGAAGTGATCAAATGGTTAGATGCGGGAATCATCTTCCCCATCTCTGATAGCAATTGGGTCAGCCCTGTCCAATGTGGCCAAAAAGGGGGAGAATGACTGTTGTGAAAAATGAGAACATTGAGTTGATCTCAACTCGTACAGTCATAGGGTGGCGGATTTGCATGGATTATCGGAAATTGAACACTGCCATCCGAAAGGACCACTTTCCCTTACCTTTCATTGACCAAATATTAGACAGGCTCGTCTGGAGATCACATTTTTGTTTCTTAGATGGATATTCAGGGTACCATCATATATCAATAGCCCCTTAGGATAGAGAGAAAACATCCTTCACATGTCCGTATGGCATATTTGCCTTTCGGTGAATGCTTTTTGGGCTTTGCAATGCACCAACAATTTTTCAACGGTGCATGTTAGCCATCTTCACAGATATGGTGGAGGATATTATGGAGGTCTTTATAGATGATTTCTCCATCGTGGGAGATTCATGCGAGACTATCTTCACAACTTAAGCAGAGTGCTCAAAAGATGTGTGGAGACAAACTTAGTGCTAAATGGGAAAATTGTCATTTTATGGTACAAGAAGGGATAGTCCTGGGACATTGACAGTCCAGTAAAGGAATTGAGGTCGACCATGCAAAGGTTGACGTGATTGAGAAGCTACCGCCGCCTACTTCAGTCAAGGCGGTGAGAAGTTTTCTTGGACATACCGGGTTCTACTGGCGTTTCATAAAAGATATTGTCAAACTTGCTAACCTATTGTGCAAAATCCTTGAAAAGGATCATCCCTTTGTGTATTCTAATGATTGTAGGTTGGCTTTCGAGGAACTGAAGAAGAGGTTGGTTACTGCGCCCATCATCGTTGCACGCAACTGGGAGCAACCATTTGAACTCATGTGTGACGCAAGCGACTATGCTATAGGAGCAGTCTTGGGGCAGCAAAAGGATAGGCTGATGCATCAGATATACTATGCAAGCAGAACGCTAAGCGATGCACAGCTCAATTACACTATGACGGAAAAAGAGATGTTAGCGGTAGTGTTTGCTTTTGACAAGTTCCGATGATATCTGATTGGTTCCAAGGTAATTGTATACACCAACCATGAAGCTCTCAGGTACCTAATTGAGAAGAAGGAGTCTAAGCCATGCCTGATTCATTGGGTGCTGCTGTTGCAAGAATTAGACCTTGAAATTCATGACCATAAGGGCACAAAAAATCAAGTCTCTGCTCATCTATCATGACTTGAAGGAGCTGAAAAATTAGTTGAGGTCGAAGAGATTCTGGAAACCTTTCCAGAGGAGCAGTTGCTCGTAGCTAGTCTTGAGAATGCGCCATGGTATGCAGATTTTTCAAACTACTTGGCTTGCGGTATAGTTCCATATGACATTTCATCTCTCCAAAAGAAAATGAATATGTGTTGATAATATTATCCAAAGGTGTGTCCCCGAGATAGAATAATCTTCAATTTTGCAGGCTTGTCATTAATCACCATACAGAGGACATTCTCGAGGGGTCAGAACAACTGCGAAAGTGCTAGAGGCTGGATTCTTTTGGCCAAATGTGCTTAGAGATGCGCACCCCTAGGTAAAGGGCTGCAAAGAATGCATGCGGACCGGGAACATTTCTCATCGCCATGAGATGTCGATAAACCCGATTCAACAGGTAGAGGTGTTTGATTTTTGGGGAATTGACTTTATGGGTCTGTTTGTCAGCTCATTTGGCAATAAGTACATCCTTGTTACTGTGGACTACATGTCTAAATACGTAGAGGTTGTAGCGCTGCCCACTAATGATGCAAGAGTGGTGGTAGTATTTTTGAAAAAGAACATGTTCACCAGGTTTGGGACACCAAGAGCGATTATCAGTGACAGAGGCACTCACTTTTGTAATAGAGCCTTCGAGAACCTACTTGCAAATTATGATGTACTCCACAAGGTGGCCACTCTTTCCCAGCCGCAAACCAGTGGGCAGGTGGAAATGTCCAATATGGAGATAAAAAGTATACAAACCAAGACGGTGAATGCCACACGAATGGATTGGGCAAAGAAGCTTTATGATGCACTCTAGACCTATAGAACTACGTTCAAAACACCAATACGTATGTCACCGTACAATTTGGTATTTGGGAAGACCTGTCATTTGCCTGTAGAGCTAGAATATCGAGCGTGCTGGGAACTAAAGCAATTGAATATGGATCCTGATTCAGGTGGACAAACTCGACTTACTGATATGCACGAGCTGGAAGAATTTAGATATCAAGCATTTTAAAGCATGAGACTATACAAGGAAAGGATGAAGAAGCTACATGAAAAACACATTGTGGATAGAGATTTCAAACCCGGTGACAAGGTATTACTATATAATTCAAGGTTGAGATTGGTTCCGGTTAAGTTAAAGTCCCGATGGTCAGGACCATTTAGAGTGGTGCAAATGTTCGCAAGGGGAGCTGTTGAGTTCGAGTCAGAAGATGGGACAAACAAGTTCTTAGTAAATGGGCAAAGGTTGAAACATTACCTTGGAATAGCTGAAGAAAAAAGGGATATTGTGGTATCAGAGCCAGCCCATCCTTTTGGAGGGAGGAACATTTTACTAGATATGTCTGAGTCATTTCCATCATCCCCTTCCCTTGGAAAAATGAATAAGTCCCCTACTCTATATAAAACCTTGTCCAAAAAATATGATTACCTCTATGAAGTAGATATACTTCCTGATGACAAAAAGTATCCTCCACTGAACTACCTCTAATTAACCCTTACTCTGCTTTTGTCAAAAAATCTTTTGCATCATGGACCCAAATTCATTCCTTTGTCCAACACAGACACAAAAGGAGTAAAAGAATATGTTGCTGCCTCAAAACTTGACCAACATCCTATTTTTGCCACTCGAGAGGAACAATTTATCACCCTTTAAATTCCATTTTTGCCACTCGAGAGATCATGGTTTTACCCATATCCATTTTGGTACTATACGAATCGCTTTAACAAATCATGGAAGAAAATGTGAACCTGTTGTAGCTCGACTTTCTCTTCTAGATATGAGATATTTGGAGTACCAACATGCAAATTTGGGTACTGCCGAAGTCACCCTGAATGTAACCGTTTTTATAACTATCTTTCCAAATTTCAACATATCCCTTTATGACCCGTACCTAACCGAAGCCCTAAAAATCCAAGTCCAAATCCAGGGAGCCCTACAAGCCAAAGATTCTGTTCAAGCTACCCTTCACCACCAAATTGCGTGGCGAGTCCAAAATCATGCCATGGATCTTTGCCTACCCGGAGGAGAAAATGCCTTACTCTTTAATATTGATGCTACTAAAGGAAACACCATGTGCACCCAAAAACCCAGACAGATTTCCATATATGAGCTTGTAAAAATCTTTCCTGATTCCTGGATCAAAAATTATGAGAAGCTAAGAGAATCGGAGTAATCCCTGCAATTTGTTGAACCAACTTTTACCAAAAGAAGTGATAAAACCATTTCCATAAGCTTTGACCATTCCCATCTCAAAAAACCCAATAAAACCATCTTCTTTTGCCAAATGATTCAACCCAAAGATACAACAGACACATACCCTGAACCTGACGGAGAGTTTTTTTGGAATATACAAAGCATAATGGAAGAACATGACTGGTGTCAACATTTTGACAGAGAAGGAAAATGAGTTTGGTGGTTTAAATGCCCCTTCACCGGACACTGCCCATAGGATCTTGATTGCGACTGCCAAGAATGTTTGGAAGATCCAATTGGAGAATATGATGAGCACCACCAGTGTCGTTGGGAAAGGTTCGGCATCAACAAAACTAAACCAAAATCCAAGAAAAAGGGAAAAACTACTGAAAAATAGTTTTGGGCCAAATATGAAAATAAAGATCCTTCAATTGACTCATTAAGTCGTCCAGGTAAATATGAATTTTTTTTCAGTTATCCAAAATTACCAGAAAAATTCACTCCAAGTTGGGAGGATAGTGAAACAACGCCCAAATTCAAACCAACATCACCTCATACCCCAGAATCCAAAAAGCCACCTGAACCTACAACTCTATCAATCCAAAAGTCCACACACCCACAAATATTCATGATGAGCCATTCAAGCTCCAGCCACTCCGATGATTTTCCTCCACTTCAACCTTTCGAGAAAAAAGGTATCAATTATGCTAAAAAAAACCCCAAAAAGAACATAGTACTACCTTCTAGAGAAAAACCCCCCAACAAGTGACATCGAAGAAACAATGAACTGGAAATCTAAAAACTCCATTTGCCAAAAATAAGTGCTGAACAACATTGGAAACACCATAAGAAACGTGGCTCATAAACAAAAAAAATGATGAGCAAAGTGGAAACGATCGAGAAGGAGATAGAGCAGACATCGTCTCAGCATGCAGGACTAATCAAAGCCTTGGAACTAAGGTTGGCAAACTTACAATATGAGATTTGCCCGCCAGGAACTTCACTTTTCCAATTTTTCCAACAATAACAAAAGGAAACGATTTCCATCAAAGAACAAATCAAACTTTTGAGAAATAAACACTCTGAGCGGCAAAAAACCTCCGTTTTCACTTCAAAACCCACCTTCTTACATATGTCTCCACAAGTATATTCACCGCCTAAATTAGACTACACATTTTCTACCTTTTCATTTACCTCACAAAATCCAATCTCTTTCACCCGCACCAAAACAAGAAAATGATTTTGATCGTAGAAATGATTTGGGAAAGGAAAGATGCCCTGGCAGAAAATAAACAAACCAAGAAAAGACTAGACGAAGGAGAAAGTTCAAAAGGATCGAACCCCGAAAATCTAATGATTTCTGACCAAAAGGCTCCAGACCTCTACATCTCCCAGCCAAGATACATATCAGAAGAAGATATATCATGGTCAGAATCTCTAAACTCATCAAAATATGAAATAATGGAAGACAGCTCTCAATCAAGCAATGAATCGACATCAAACTCTTCCGAGGAAGATGATCCCCCAATATTTATAAACCACCCAAGAGACCCAGAAATATCAGAAGTAGATGAGGAACAAGAAGGCATGACTGTTGAACCAATCCCAGAAAAGAAGATATGAGCACATAGCATCAAAACCAGTTGGAACTGGTTTCCACACTTTTACCTTAGATGATGTCAAGGTTTAAAAATAGCCTCAAAGGATCCAAGACTTCTATACTTGAATTGTGTCCAAAAATTTGGTGAATGTGAAAAGTATATTATCCTTTCAGAACTAACTTTCCGGTTCTCAAGAATCCTCAAAGACTGGTGGAACTCAATTGGAATTCAAGACAAAAATACTTTTCTTGCTTCCCAAGATTTTTTTCTTCAACATCAGGAATGCGAAGACAACTCTTCGAGAAAAAGTGTATTTCATTTGACAGAAATGACGTTGATATACATTTTCAAAAAATAGTGAAGATATACGTCGAGATCAGAGGAGATATCAATCTAAAGCAAGCATTTGCAAAATTGTTTGCAAGTCGAACCATGACTATCATTGAAGAAAAGTTTCAGTTCATAACAATGCCACAAATTGATTACATCAAGCAAGCTATTTTAGTCGCATTAAAATGATATTTGTACAAAGGGATCTGCCCTAATCAAATTATCCAACACAATCCAGCGCTTGACAAAGCATGCCGCAAATATGATCTTATCACCGGATCAGGATATTCCTGCCACACATCTAGGTGAAGGAGAGAATATTGGAGGTTTAAATGGCCAAGAATTCCATACGGGAAATGGAGGTCCAAGAGATGTACAAAATATTTCACACGGAGAAGGCTAGGAAACTTTCACAAGAAAAACATATGTTTTATTTGCCACAAGATTGAACATTTTGCTTAAAATTGTCCACAATCAAGAAGATCTGTCAAACTCATTGAAGAAATTGAAGACTACTCTAGCATACATCTCAGAAAGTAGGAGGACCTTGAATCCATATTCTCTGTGGATGATGAACCTAATGAAGAAATGTTATTCTCTCTTGATATCTATGAAGATCAAAGCAATGATCATTACCAAATTTCAGAACCAGTGATCGAATTTCGAAATGAGATCAATGCTCTCGTAGTTGTTTCTCAAGTAGAACTCAAAGTCTATTCATCCAAATGGGATAAACCAACTCGAGTTATTAATTTCATCGACATCGGAGCTGCTTCCTCACTCTTAAATCCTGTTGTTCTTCCAGAAGATCAATAGATTCTGAGTTTTAAGGATTTCAACACTGCATCAAATGCAATCTTGACCACAACTGTCATTATAAAGCACCCCATCACAATTGAGTTCTTTCCAAGATTGAAGTATAGAACGAAGCTTCTAGGATATGATGTACCGGAAAAAGATCTTATTATCGGATTCTATATTAACAGACAACTTAGAGATCAACTCCAAATCAAGGCTAATGGGATAGCTTTTAAAAAGCAATGTAGACCTTATTATGATATTCCAAGGCTATTCCAAATCGCCAATAACGAACAAATCAAAGAGATTGAGCAAAATCTCATTGAACATTCATGTGCTGAATCACATAAGGATTTCATGAAGGAAGAGAAACGCTCGTTATGGAAAAATAAAGAGTTTTTTATCAAGCTCCCTTTCAAAAATAATGAAAATATCAATCCAACAAAAGCCATTCATTCAGGGATGAATCCAGATCATCTTCAGCTTGCTAAGAAAGAATGTGAAAAACTTTTGGAATTTGATCTAATAGAGACATCTGATTCACAATAGGCATGCGAAGCATTTTATGTCAACAAAAGATCTGAACAGACAAGAGGAAAACTCAGGTTAGTCATCAATTACCATCCACTTAACCATTTCCTCCAAGATGATAAATTCCCTATCCCAAATAAACTCACTCTTTTCTCCCACTTAGCCAAGGCCAAATATTTTTCTAAGTTTGATTTAAAGTCTGGATTTTGGCAATTGGGTCCACCCAGAAGAAAGACTCTAAACAGGATTTTGCATCCCCGATCATCACTTCCAGTGGAAAGTCATGCCCTTCGGGTTAAAAACTACAGCTTCTTTATTCCAAAAAGCCATGATAAAAATATTCCAACCCATCCTCCATACTTATTTAGTTTACATATATGACATCCTATTATTTAGTTATAGATTAGAGGAACCTATCAACTTGCTTCGTTAATTTGAGGCATTGGTAACACAGTACGAAATCATGCTCTCAGCAAAAAAGATGGTTCTTGATCAAAAGGATATTGATTTTTTTGGAATGCATTTTGTCCAAGGTGAATACGGCCCAGGACCACATATATGTCAAGAATTACTCAAATTTCCGGATACCAACCTCATAAAAAAAGCAGATCCAACAATTATTGGGTATAGTAAATTGTGTATGAGATTTTATCCCGATTATCTCTACATATATTTCTCCACTCACAGATATGCTCAAGAAAAATTCTCCACCATGGGGAAAGAAGCAAGATGATGCAGTCAAGGAAATAAAGGAGATTTCTAAAAATTTCAAGTCCCTCTATATCCCTTCAGACGGTAAGAAGATATTGCAGACTGATGCCAGCAATGAATATTGGAGTGCCATTCTATTGAACAAAAAGATGGCCAGAGGAAAATATGCGGATACTCTAGTGGAAAGTTCAAAGATGTCGACCAACATTATCACTCCACTTTTAAGGAAATTCTTGCAGTAAAGAATGGAATCAAGAAATTTAATTTCTTCCTTATTCACACAGAATTTCTGATAGAAATGGATATGAAGGTTTTCCCGAAGATGGTTCAGCTAAATGCAAAAATTATTCTCAATCCTTAGATTCTCCGGTGGGATCAATGGTTCTCCCCATATAAGTTTCGAGTCAGGCACATGAAAGGCAAAGTTAATATTCTCGTGGATTTATTGTCTCGACCGGAAGAATTCCCAAAGAGATTTTCCCCAGCAAATTTGAAGTCAAAGCAATAGATAATCAGCCACATCTTCATGCTCTCAAGTATGCCAGGAACAAGTTCATCACAGCAAACAGATCATCCACTGGAGTTGTTCAACCACATGGATCCATTTGATCTGTCAATTATTATGGAAAGAAGAACTTATTATGAGCTCCAAGTTTTTAAGTAACATGGAGGATCCATTCTTAAGCAATACGGGGTCAATCCAGAATATCCGTTCTGCCATATATTCATAGCTCAAGCCAAGGATTTTCCACAATAGCTATTATGGTTTATTGGTACCTATGTCATTAGTATTATATTTTCGTGGAATTCAAATGTAGCGTCTTCAAGGATTTTGATAATATTGCACCATCTCTTAAAGTGTTTTTTCTATGGTTCAAATCTTGAAGATATTGGTTAAAATGCTTCAATGATTCCTACACAGCAAAGGTATTCAATGAAATCCAAGGAATATTTCAGTTGGATATTTCGCTAAAAATTGTCCACAATCAAGAAGATCTGTCAAACTCATTGAAGAAAATGAAGACTACACTGGCATACATCTCAGAAAAGAGGAGGACCTTGAATCCATATTCTCTATGGATGATGAACCTAATGAAGAAACGTTATTCTCTCTTGATATCTATGAAGATCAAGGCAGTGATCACTACCAAATTTCAGAACTTGTGATTGAAGCTCGGGATGATATCAATGCTCTCGCAGTTGTTCCTCAAGTAGAACTCAAAGTCTATTAATCTAAATAGGATAAATCAACTCGCGTTATTGTTTTCATCGACACCGTAGCTGCTTCCCCACTCATAAATATTGTTATTCTCCCAGAAGATTAATGGATGCCGTATTTTAAGGACTTCAATACTGCATCAAATGCAATCTTGACCACAATTGTCATTACAAAAAAAAACCCGTCACAATTGAGTTCTTTTATAGAATTGAAGTACAGAACGAACCTGCTAGGATCTGATGTAACAGGAAAGGATTTTATTATTGGATTCGACAACTACAGACAACTTATAGATCAACTCCAGATCAAGGCTAACGGAATAGCTTTTAAAAAGCAGTTCAGACCTTATTCTAAGATTCCAAGGCTATTCCAAATCACAAATGACGAACAAATTAAAAAGATTGAGCAAAATCTCATTGAACATTTATGTGTTGAATCACACAAGGATTTCATGAAGAAAGGGAAATGCCCATTATGGAAAAATGAAGAGTTTTTCATCAAGCACCCTTTCAAAAAGAATGAAAATATCAATTCGACAAAAGCCAATCATTCAAGCATGAATCCAGATCATCTTCAGATAGCAAAGAAAGAATGTGAAAAACTTTTGGACTTAGATCTGATAGAGATATTTGATTCACAATGGGCATGTGAAGCATTTTATGTCAACAAAAGAGCAGAGCAGACAAAAGGAAAACTCGGGTTAGTCATCAATTGCCAGACCCTTAACCATTTTCTCCAAGATGATAAATTTCTTTTCCACAATAAACTCACTCAATTCTCCCACTTAGCCAAGACCAAATATTTATCTAAGTTGGATTTAAAGTCTTGATTTTGGCAATTGGGAATCCACCCTGAAGAAAGACACAAAACAGGATTTTGCATCCCTGATCATCACTTCAAGTGAAAATTCATGCCCTTCGGGTTAAAAACTGTACCTTCCTTGTTCTAAAAAGCCATGATAAAAATATTCCGACCTATTTTCCATACCTCTTTAGTTTATATTGATGACATCTTGTTATTTAGTTATACATTAGAGGAACATATCAACTTGCTTTGTCAATTTGAGGCATTGGTAACATAGTACGAAATCATGCTCTCAGCAAATATGATAGTTCTTGCTCGAAAGGAAATTGATTTTCTTGGAATGCATTTTGTCCAAGGTGAATACAGTCCAGGACCACATATATGTCAAGAGTTACTCTTTCCGGATACCAACCTCACAACAAAGCAAATCCAACAATTATTGGGTATAGGCAATTATGTGAGAGATTTTATCCCGAATATCTCTACATACATTTCTCCACTCACGGAGATGTTGAAGAAAAATTCTCTATCATGGGGAAAGAATCAAGATGTTGCAGTCAAGGAAATGAGATCTCTAAAAATATCAAATCCCTCTATGTCCTTTCAGATTGTAAGAAGATATTGCAGACTGATGCCAGCAATGAATATTGGAGTGCTGTTTCATTTGGAGAAAAAGATGGCCAGAGAAAAATATGCGGATACGCTAGTGGAAAGTTCAAAGATGCCGAGAAACATTATTACTCCACTTTTAAGGGAATTCTTGCAGTAAAGAATGGAATCAAGAAATTTAATTTCCTCCTTATTCACACAGAATTTCTGATAGAAATAGATATGAAGGCTTTCCCGAAGATGATTAAACTAAATGCAAAAATTATTTCCAATCCTCAGATTCTTAGATGGGCTCAATGGTTCTCTCGATATAAGTTTCAAGTAAGGAAACTAAAATGAAGAGATAATATTCTCGCAGATTTTCTGTTTCGACTAGAAGAATTCTCAAAGAGATTTTCTCTAGCAAAATTGAAGTCAAAGGAACAGATAATCAGTTACATCTTCATGCTCTCAGGTATGCTAGGAACAAGTTCATCACAGCAAATAGATCATCTACCGTAGTTGTTCAACCTCATGAATCTGTTTGATCCGTCAATTATTATGGAAAGAAGAACTTATTATGAGCTCCAAGTTTTTCGGCAACATGGAGGATCCATTCTTAATCCATATGGGGTCAATCCAGAATATCTATTCTGCCATATATTCATAGCTCAAACCAAGGATTTTCCACATAACAATTATGGTTTTTCTGGTACCTATGCCATCAGTATCATATTTTCATGGAATTTAAATGCAATGTCTTCAATCATTTTGATAACATTGCACCAGCTCTTAAAGTATTTTTTCTGTGGTTCAAACCTAGAAGATATTGGTTAAAATTCTTCAATGATTTATGCATAGCAAAGGTATTCATGTTTCATAGGCCAGTAAATATTATTAATGGAAAAGTCCAGGCGCAAGCATATGCATCATTCTGGTGGAAATTTCCCATGTCAATTTTATCAATGGAAGAAGAATATAGCGAGGCACAAAGAATCCTTTTTCAACAAAATAAGTGCATCCCGAGAGAGATATGGCCAAAAGATTCGGCGAGCTGGAATTACACAAACAATCATCCTCACTGGGAAAGAGTCCGGGAAGCAGCAAAAGAATATCAAACCCCATACAAAGTCATCTGAGAAAAGATCACTGTACACATATCTAGATTAAGGTTGCGGATTACATCTCTCAATCCAAAGGAGAAAGAACACATCAAAGAAGGGTCGTTAAATTCTAGGCATTAATACACAAGGTCTTTGAAAAGATGCTTAGAAGACAACTCGAGAATCAGTGAAGGATAATTACTTGAATCCCAACTAAACACACCATAATCCTAGATTAGCCACCAAAAACCCCTCAAAAATATCCTACACATTCCAAGACAAATTTCCATATCTTTCCATACTATCCAGGCCCCAGTTCAACTTATTTTCACATGCTTCATCACATGTAACACCCTACCTTCACATGGCTTCACATGCTCCCACATACTTTCACATGCTACACCATGTACATTTCACCCTTTTTCACATGTTTTCGGGTGTTTTACTTGTTTTTCCTAAAGTCCTTCACATGCTTAGAAGGACCCGCTTGTGAAATAAGTTAGCCATGTAAGATAGGTATATTTTATCATGTAAGTTTGTCTTGCAATAACCTCCTAGCCCTATATAAAGGAGGCCTTGTAGTAGTTGTAGGATCATCTTACAATCATCTTAGAATCTTACAATCATCTTACAATCTTACAATCATCTTAGAATCTTATAACCATCTTAGGATCTTACCATATTACAATCATCTTAGGATCTTACCATCTTACAATCATCTTATAATCTTACAATCTTGCAATCACCTTGTAACCTTTGTAAATCTTTTGTGATATACTACTTATGAGTGCTTTCTAAATTTCTCTCTTGTTCTTTCTTTCAAACGGATGGAAAGGCTGGTCCATGTATGAAAAAATAGAGTAAGAATACTCTTCGAAAGTTAGCTTATTATAGTATGAAAGTTTTCTGAGTTATAAACAGCTAACGTTGGTTATAGTACAAAAGTTTTCTTAGTTGTGTAGCTTGGCAAGCCGTCCCTTATGGGTTGGCCCCTTTTGTAGGAAAAATTTTGCGACTATAAACAAACTAACTGTATGTGTAGCTTGCCAAGCCGTCCCTTATGGGTTGTTCAATCTATCCCCCTTTGTAGGGAAACTTTTGTATCTATGGTTTATTTGCTTTCTTAGAGCATCTTCCTATGTTCCTTTGAAAGAACCCCAGTACGCGAAGGAGGAGCGATGGCTCCACTACTTGCATCGTGCCGCGATGTTAAATCAGGCGCCGCGTGGGAGGCAACCCACGAATGATTTGTAAGTGTAGTATGTAACTTCATGTTTCACAAAAGAAAAAAAACCAAAAAACCCCGTTCACCGCGATCGCGGTGCGGACCGCGATCGGACCGCAGGAGACACTGCCTCAACCGCAGCGTGGACCGCGGTGTCAACCGTAGAAATAACTGTGATTTAACAAGATTTACCGCGACCAACGGTTGGGCCGCTACCTCAAACCGCGACGCTAAGCGCAGTCGTGTACCAGGTATAAATTGTTTTAATTTTTTTTAATTTTTCATTTTTTTCATTTTTTTTTCTCTTCCCTTCTTCTCTTAAAGTTAAAACAAAACACCCCCCCCCCCCTCTCGCATAAGCACTTGACCCTTCCCCTCAAAACCCCATTCTCTCTCTCTTTAAACCCTAATGCCCACCTCTATTCTCTTCTCTTCTCCATCTTCCTTTACAATGCCCATCATCCTCCTCCGCTAAGGTATGAATTCCAATCCCCCCTTCTCTTTTCTTCCTATCTATTGTGTTGTATACTAGTTTAATGTTGTATAATGTAATATTAGTGCTAGAATGTTTGTTTAGTTTTCTTTTTTTTCTCTTTTGTAGTGTAATTTCATTGTGGTTGGATATGTTGGTGAAGGGGTTATGCATTTACTATTGAAAGGGTGTTGGTGGGTGATTGCTTGTAGAAACTGTGGAGTGTGTTGGTGTAGTGATTAATTGAATTGGGGAAGTTTTCTTGATTCCCATGTTCTATGACTGTGAAGATAATTGCCTTGCCCACAATGTGTTTGGGAAATTCCCTCAATGGAGTTATAAGGAGATGTTGTGACATGGTTGTGGTGAAATCTGAGTAACCACCCATAGTTACACATCTTAGGCTCATCCTAATATGCGTTTCTCAATGAGTTCACTCCGTAAACGAAGAAACATCGGGTCCTCTGCTAGCGTCCCAGGAGGCTCCTCACGAGCTAGGGGCCAAACCAATGCACCATGGTTCAATAGCACTCGGTTCGTCTCTGAAGAAGAAGAGACAAGATACAATCAGAAAACTGCTAAGAAATTACTTCATGAGGTCTATATCGATAGGAAGGCGTTGGTGCTAGAATTCCCCAATATGTTTAATGAGCTACAGAGGTGTCAGCTGGACATATTCTTTGAGGCTCCCGAGGAGGCAAATATTCAACTAGTGCGGGAGTTTTATGCAAACTTTCCAGAACACGAGGACGCAGTGCGAAACACTCAGGTTGATGCTTCTATAAGGTCCATTCGCAGAGCTTATAGCCTCCCCACATTCACGGGTGATGATAACTACATCATGTCTATTCGCCCGATGGTTGATGGGGACAAACGAAATGGGTAACATAACCGACGACTCTACACTTAAGTCTATTACTTGGGAGGCCAAATATTGGCTCACTATCATCACCACTCAGTTGCTACCATCCAGCAATACCACAGATGTGAATGGGCCACGTGCCGCTATGATCTACTACTTCATGACTCACCAAGGGTTTGATATCACTCGAGTCCTCTATGAAGAAATGTTCATTCGATCACCCGAGCTACTCAAATGCCACTACTTCCCTTCGCTTGTCACCCGTCTGTGCCGCTTTGCAAATGTCCCTGAGAACTCTCGAGTTGATGGGAAATTACCTCTAAGAACTCCTTTCCGGGCAAAAAAAATTGGACTAGAGGGAAGAGAACTCGTCCAACACAGTGATGACGCGTCTGATGAGCCTGAAGATGATGCTGAGGCTGTTGAGATCACAGCTCCCCTAAGAGGGGACGAGGCAGGATCGTCATAGCCATGCCGGAGCACTCGCATGGCTGCTTTGGAGCAGGAGATGACTGGACTGCGGACCTCCGTCGCTGACTTGGGTACCCGGATTGATGTAGTGGCTGACTGATAGAGGAAGTCAGAAAAGAAATTCATGGGCTAGTTGAGAGCTCTGGGTTGCGCCTGCAATGTGAACCCGGACATTGTTTCTGATAAAGAGTGACCCCTCAGGAAGTCCCTTTACCTCACTGCGTTTTATATCGTCAAGCCATGAGGACATGTTTCCATTTTAAGTGTGGGGTGGGGGAAACTTTGTTGTATGTTGTACTTGTAAAAAATTATCTGTTTGTTGATTTTTGGTTGTGTTTTGTGTAATTCCTTTAGAAAAAGAGTAACAGTTCTTTAGGAAGTTAAAATAGTACGTGACTTGTCCCAGCGATGGACCTCTTTTGGCGGAGTTCTTAAGGGACTAAGTCGAGGAAAAAATTTTGAAATATGTAGACTCTTCCTAATGACGGATCCTTGAGATAGTTTTCTTGAGGGAAGCTAGTTTATACAAAATACAAAAACGATTTATTTTTTTATTTTTTAGGTAGTGTATGGTTCTTTTTAAAGGGTTTATCTTGAACCGGGTATAGGTAAAAAATTCTAGGTTAGGATTAATGGGCAACGAGTTTAAAATTGAAGAAGAAAAACTCGTAGAGTTCTTACACCTGAACACAATAGACGCTAGAATGTAGCGCTTAGCTTCTAGGGTTGAATCTTATTTAAGTGCCTTAAAAATTGTATGTTTGTACCTAACTTCAATACTCAACGAAAATGTCTTGATAAACTAATCCAGAGTGAGTCATGTGCCATGTGTGTGTGAGCGTTAGTGTATTCCATGTTGTACATTCAATGCCTATAACTTGCCCTGTATGTTTGCAAAGCGAAATAGTAGCTTCATTCGATCTTAGAAGTGATGTAGACATTTCTTTGTTGAACCAAATATGTATATTTTACCCACCTAATTGTGATGTATCGTAGTTAACCCCTTTGAGCCTATAATCCTTTTCTTTGTTAATCACATTACAAGTCTTACCCATTTATTTGAATTAAATATCTATTTGAACCGTTTCACCTCTCATGAGCACTTGAATTGCTATGAACTTTGTAAAAGTTAAAGTGTGGGGTGATTGGTTTGGCTTTTGAGTGGAACTAATTGAATAAGGAGAAAGGTGCACTGTTTTGAAAAAAACATATATTTCTTTGATTAGTGGTAGCTCTTGACGTAAGTGTGCTTAAATAAGAAAGGGGTAATTTATATTGATGTGAAGATGGAATTTTGGTTTGACAGAAGTATAGGGTTTGAATGTTTAAAATGTATGTATTAAAGTGCTTAGGGAGGTGTAGCCACTTTTATATCTAAATGTATCCTACTTGTCCCATAGCCAACATTATAATCAAATAAAGTCCTAATTGATCCAAGATTGAATGAGCTCGATTAGTCGAGTACTACACTACGGGCAAGCTTATGGTGCAACTTTTGTGCCATGTTAATGTTCTTTGCGGAGTGAGCGAATTCTATCTATTTGAGTTCCTAATTGTTATCACTATCATTATATATATGGAACTACTCACTTGTGTGATGTGAGGGTATGTGATTGAAAAAGGAAATGTGCGTCTTGACTATTGTGTAGAGTGCTTTCAGTAAGTGCAAATGTTACGGGGTACGAAAGATATGATTCTTGAGGTAAAAGCTGCTCACTACTAGGTGTAACTCTTGTAAAATGTTCATGGTGTGAGTCTTTGAGCAAAAATCATAGGGAATGCATTTTGATGGAGTGTGGTGAATTGCTCAAGGACTAGAAATAATTTAAGTGTGGGGTATTGATGATAGGCTACATAGTTGTTATTTACACCGTAATTTCCCATGCTTTCTTGTTGTTTTATAATGTAAATTGCCAATAAAATGCTTTAATTGGTGCTATTTGGTTCTCGTCGAAAATTTTAATGAAAATGGGACAGAGTTTCCCTATTTTTGGACCACCCTAAAAATTTCCTATCTCAAATCAGCAATCAAACAACCTAGTAAGAATTTAACTGGCAATTGACAACTTACCAATTAGTCAAAATAAGTCTCCACCATTATTAATGAGCACACTAACAAACAGAAATACTAATCTGCCTCCAAATTTAATAAAGGACGATACTCGACATAAGACTAATAGAAAAATAATACCCATGACACTAAAATAATGACTATGGAGCGACTCTAAGAATTTAAAGAAAAACAATAACAATTGAAAAAAAAATCTCCCCCCATGCGAACAAGTGCGAGGCTCACCAAGAGTTCTCAAGCCATATGCTCTAATTAACGAAATCCTTGCTTGTGTCAACTGCTGTATCTATAAAAAAAATAGCGGGGAATGAGTAGCTAGCTTAGTGATTAATAACACATAAACACAACCGTTTTTATTTGGGGACAAGTCAGAAATATTCTAGTATCTCAAATAGAAAATAACATAAAAATGTCCTTTCAGAAATAATAAATAATCAGCCTCATCACGCTTTTTGTAGTATAATACAATTAATTATTCATGAATAAGCTCGGCAACCACTGTATAATACCAATATTCAAATGTTTTTGGGAAGTTTCAATGAACAGATCATGTAATCGGTATAACTGTGGACTTCTTCGCAAGAAGTCAAATATAAGAGTAGTCCCTACTCAAGGGAAATCGGTAACGGTAAGCTAGTTTTATCTTTCTACTCGCGAGGGCTATAATTGTACTTTGTTATTGGTAAATACAAGGTCCACCAGGTCTAACGAACCCCTGTTAGCTACGAGATCCTTCTATGTCTACTCACATTAATACTTGTCTCTGTAATCCGTATATACTCGTAGAAATTATTTTAAAATAATATAGGACATTTTCTTTCTTATCAAATCATTCGATAACAGTAAATTCAAGTAATAGTAAAACAGATCTAATGACAACAAAAATATTTAAAATCACGATACTCATCTCAAATAACTATTTCGGTTTTATATTGAGTAAAAGACTTGTCCCACATGCAACTCAAAATAATCGGTAACATATTCATATTAAATGAATCATGTGTAAATCATGCAAGTTATGAAAACACAAATTGCGTTAAGATTACTACTCACAGTACTCGTGCAGAAATACCCAATGTTTCACCTCGAGCAATTCGTACAAATTTCTCCAATCAATCTATGATTACATAATATCGATCCCATGTTAAATTTTTTACTTAGGCTAATTGATATCTATTTTAGAATACCCAACCCTCGAGGTTTCATGTTTGACTCTTAATTTTCCTAGAGTAATTCTTATTGTATTTAATTTCTTATACCTTGTGAAACCCTTCAAATATATGAACTGAGATAAAAAGAATTACTAGAAGAAAATAACCCAGATGAGAAATTCGAATATTACCCGTAAAAACCAATGTGTATTTAAGATTTCTCAAGATTTGGTTCTAGCCTCTTTCTTCTTCTCCCCTTCTTTCCTTATCCATCTTTTTCTTGTTTCGTTCAGCTTCTACTTCGTCTTAGCAGATTCTATTTGCCAGAGAAAGGGGGCTTTGGCCTTTTTCTCCTTTGCTTTGTTTCTCTTAGATTAATGTAAGGCTTTTCCCTATTTAAATCTAGTAATTTAATTTATTTTTTTTTGTAATTTATGCAATTACCCTCTTTCTTTTAATGAGTATTACATTCTTCCCACCTTATGTAATCCAGTCTCCGAATTTAACTCAAGTATGTACCTGTAGTCTGAGACAATTGGGGGTACTTGACTCTCATAGTGTCTTCTATTTCCCAAGTAGCTTCTTCAACTGTATGATTTCTCCATAAGACTATAACGAGCACAATTTCTTTTGATCGTAACTTTCTTACTTGCCTATCAACAATAGCAATCAGCTCTTCGTCGTAGGACAACTTCTCATCGAGCGGTATAGTTGGTGCTTTAATCACCTGAGATGAGTCTGATATACATTTTCTTAGCATTAAAACATGAAACACTGGGTGAATAAAGAACAACTCAGGAGGAAGTGCCAAACGATAAGCAACCGCTCTCACTCGGTCTAGTATCTCATACGGTCCTATAAACATGGGGCACAATTTGCCTCTTTTCCCAAAACGCATTACACTTTTTATAGGGGAGACTCGTATGAACAAATTATCTCCAATTGTAAATACTAAATCTCTTCTTCTCTTATTAGCATAAGACTTTTGTCTGCTTTGAGCTGCAAGCAATCTCTGTCTGATAAACTGGACTTTGTCCATAGCTTCTTATACTAAGTCAGGTTCCAATAAGTTAGTCTCACCAGCTCCAAACCATCCGATAGTAGAACGACATCTTCTACCATATAATGCTTCGTATAGTGCCATTTGAATACTAGACTGGAGCTATTGTTGTAAGCAAATTTAGCTAACGCTACATAAGTGTCCCAACTACATCCAAACTCAAGAATAAAAGCTCTCAACATATCCTCCAAGATCTGGATATTACTTTCAGACTTCCTGTCTGTCTGTGGATGAAATGCAGTACTAAGATCTACTCGTGTACCCAATGCTTCTTGAAAATATTTCCAAAAGCTTGAAGTGAATTGTGATTCTCTATCAGAGACGATGGATGCTGGAACTTTGTGAAGTCGGACAATTTTGATCATAAATATTTGTGCATACTTGACTCCACTATATGTGGTCTTCGCGGGCAAAAAGTGTGCTGATTTTATTAGTCGATATACAATCACCCATACTGAGTCATAACCTCTAAGGGTTCATGGTAGTCTTGTGACAAAATCCATAGTAATTCTTTCCCATTTCCACTCTGGAATCTCAATTTGTTGTAGTAGTCCTGCGGGTCGCTCATGGTCAGCCTTGACCTGCTGACAAGTCAAACAAATAGAAACAAAGTTAGCAACATCTTTCTTCATACCTTCCCACCAATAAAATTGCTTCAGGTCATGGTACATTTTTAGTGTCGTGAGCTTCTTTAAGAATATCATGTTTCAACCCATCTACGTCTGCTACACATAGCATGTCATCCATTCGAAGAACACATTCACTTTAAACAGTCATATCCTTGGCTTTGCCAGCTAAGGCCTCATCCCTATATTTGCATAATCGTTCATCCTCATATTGGGAGGCCTTAATGTGCTCAACTAATGAAGACTTAGCCTGAGCACAAGCCAACAATGCCTCTGAATTTCCGACACAAATTCTGATACCTGTGTTAGAATATACGCTTAACGCTAGAGGGGGGGTGAATAGCGTTATAATAAAAAACAATGTAAATTTGGGGAATTAAAAGTGCAGGAATAACGTAAGTGCAGTAATTAAAATAGTAAGGAGAGAACACACCGAATTTATCCTGGTTCACCACAACGTGTGGTTAGTTCAGTCCCCGAGAGACTCTCTCGAGTTTTTACACTAACTTCGTTAAGCTTACGGGTGCCTAACAAACCGTTACACTTGCTCGTAGATATACACTCTACAAGACTTCAACCTGCTCGAGGATACCGCACCTCAAGACTTCAAACCAAGGAACTACCTTTCCTTCTTACAACAAGGGATTAGAATATCCCTTCAAGTGTGTACAAACACTTAGCACTCAAGACAAGACTCTCTTTATAGAGTAGATATGAGTAAAAACAATACGCTCAAGAACACAACAATTTATTCAAGAATTTTGGCTCTCAAAAATTATGAAATAGATATGGAATGATGAGAGAAGAGTATGTAAGCTTTATGCAAGAATTATAATCAGTTGTTGTGTATAAAAACGTGAATTAGAGGTGTATTTATAGTGCTCAAAGTCACCAAGACCGTTGCTTAATTGCCAATCACTAATTGCTGATTTTGTGCTTGCATAATCGATTATATGATCTGCATAATTGATTATCTGCATATCGTTCAAAAATTGTATGCGGATTTTAAGCAGAATAATCGATTATTCAAGTTGCATAATCGATTATCTGTTAACGTTAAAAAATCGGATTCAGATTCTATGCAAGCATAATCGATTATTGCCTTGTGTATAATCGATTATATTTCAGCGTTTTAAAAATACTTTGGCAACTGTCAGTGAATAATCGATTATGCTATCTCGTATAGTCGATTATTTTGCTGTTTTGAAAATCCGGTTTTACACTGTCTTAACATAATCGATTATAAGTAAGACATAATCGATTATATTGCTGTCTTGAAAAATTTCAGTTAACACTGTCTTAACATAATCGATTATAAGTAAGACATAATCGATTATATTGCTGTCTTGAAAATTTCGGTTAACACTGTCTTAACATAATCGATTATAAGTAAGACATAATCGATTATATATGTCCAGATTTGAAAAACATGTTTGAAAATCATTTTGGCTAAAATGAAAATGTTTGAAAACCATTTTGGTTTAACTCAACGATGCATGAAAATGATTTTACGAGAGAAGCCAAGACTTGAATAAGTTGTCGGATCAAGACCACACTATAAAGTGACTCATTTATAACTTTGTTGTTATTCTTGATCTTGCTCTTTGTTTCTCATGTTCTTGGACTTTGGCATATGTCAATGTTCCATGCGCGTCGGTTTGTCATTTATCAAAACCTACAGAAATGAACACACGTTTAGTTTTAGCGACTTGAGAACGTGTTTCAACAATTTTCTCCTTTTTGATAATGGCAAACCAATATCAGGATATGCATAAGATAAGTATAAGTTCCCCCTCAATTTATGAGTTCCCCCTCAATTTATGCCAATATGTATTAGTGTGCATAGCCCTTATTCTTCCCCCTTTTGACATTAGCAAAAAATAATGAACTTTCATTAAAAATATTAAACATACATGAGAAAGCAAGAAAAATAGACAGAATATAATTCAAACGATACATAAAAAAAATTATTATTCATTGTCATCATTAACATCCGGCTCGGCATCCGGCACTTCATCCGGAAGAACAATTTGGGCATATGGATAGTTGATATGATCAAAGTACCCATGAAGCTCATAAGTCAAACGAGTGACATTTTGATCAATACGAGTCACTGAGGTTGACAAAGAAGCAAGTTGGTCCGAAATGGTTTGAAGAGTAGGAGCTTGAGGACGACGTATTTGAGTAGGAGGAGGAGGAGGATGTTCACCAATATTGGGAAATGAAGATTCTTGAATTTCCCAATGCTTTGTTGCCTTTTTGTAAGAACCGATGGAGGTGTCGATACCGGAGGCTTCAAAAATAGCCATTATGACAAAAGCATATGGGAGTGGCTTATCGTCCCCAATTGCATCATACATGTGAGTCATGACGAACTGGCACCAATTGATGCGAGCCCCGGTGATAATTGCATGCAAGAGTTTTGAATCCTCATGAGAGAGAGTGGTATGATTGAATTTGCGGGGTTTGAGAACTCGGGTGATGAAATAAAATATTAGACGATATTCTGGGAGCATGTGCGTAATGGTTGGGCGACGATTCTCCGGACAGTCGCCAATACCAATTTGGTTGAAAAGAAGTTGTTCATCAAATAAAGCACCTTGTTCTCTAGTGTAGAGAGAGATGTCTTCACCATTTCGTGGAAGGTTAGTGAGGAGTTGCAAGTTCTCCTCATTTACAAAAATTGGAACTCCATTGATGCTAGAGACAAGGTCACCATCTTCATCCTTCTGTAGATTTGAATAGAAGGCACGGATTAGAGCAGGGTGAATGTAAGGAGTTTGAAGATATAGAAAGTCAATGAGTTGGCTTTGTATAAGAATATTTTCTGTTGATGGGGGTGCGCTATTTCGAAGATATCGAGTAGTTGAGAAACGAGGCGGAAGGATTTCTCGATTCTCAAATTTTTCAATGAATCGAAGAAGTTCGGGTTGAGTATCAAAACGCAACTAAGAGCCGTCTTTATAGTGGAAAACGGGTGGAGGAGCGGCGGAAGAGGAGGCAATATGTTTGCCGAAACGAGCGCGTTTGGAATTCTTGCCCGTCATTTTTATGGAGGAGGGAAAGCTGTTACAGAAAGTTTGAGGGCTTTTGAAGATTGTTTGAAGCTAAGAGTGAAGTTTGAAGTGAGAAATTTGAAGGATGAACACACCTATTTATAGAATTGAAGAAGTGAGGCATTTATGGAGCAAAAAAGCTGCAGATTTCATAAGCCAAACGGTCAAAAACGGTAACAAAATTAGAAACACGGACCGTTGCTAATCGATTATGGAGGCTGAATAATCGATTATTGCCAATATTTTGAATTGTTGTCAGAGAAGAAATCGATTATGCGATAGGAGATAATCGATTATTTGAAGACAGAAAGTATTATGAGGGTCCGGACTTGGGGAATAATCGATTTTGGTTAATATGATAATCGATTATTTCAGTCCAGTGATATGACAAAAAGCCGAGACGGTAAAAGGTAATCGATTATGCACCACTAAATAATCGATTATTATAAAACCTGTAACACTGAATCTCAACTTAATCGATTAGTAATATATGATAATCGATTATTGCCAAATTCTTGCAAACCGAGATGTTAGAAATAATCGATTGTTTTTATGCAATAATCGATTATTTGGTACCAGTGCCGAAAATTCCCCCTGTCTTTGGGATGATACCTGCAAAAAAGAATTAGGCGCCTCCGACGCTCAAGTCAGTAATTATATAAAGAATAATGCAATGCATGAATTAGATCATCGTGGAGTCAAGAATTCTGAGTTCACTACGAATGCGGAAAAAGGACTCTTTCTCTAATGGCTTTGTGAAGATGTCGGCCAATTGATTTTTGGTTTCAACAGATTCAATTTCGACATCGCCCTTGAGAACGTGATCTCTTATAAAGTGATGTCTAATTTCTAGGTGTTTCGTTCTTGAGTGAAGAATAGGATTCTTCGTCAAGCTTATGGCGCTAGTATTGTCGCATCGAAGAGGAACATGATCAATACTAAGACCATAATCTGAGAGTTGTTGCTTCATCCAAAGGATTTGTGCACAACAACTCCCCGTGGCTATATATTCAGCCTCGGTTGTGGATAACGCAACACTAACTTGTTTCTTGCTAAACCAAGAAACTAAGGAGCTACCGAGCAAACGGCAAGTGCCACTAGTGCTCTTGCAGTCCAATTTACAACCGCCAAAATCGGAATCGGAATAGCCAACAAGTTGGCATGAAGAACCTTTGGGATACCATAGTCCCACATTTATTGTTCCAACAAGATACTTCATAATCTGTTTTACCGCAGTTAAGTGTGACTCCTTCGGACATGATTGATATCGAGCGCATAAACACACGCTAAACATGATGTCCGGTCTACTAGCAGTAAGATAGAGAAGGGATCCGATCATACCTCGATACTTCTTGGTGTCTACTTCTTTACCTTTCTCATCCTTGTCAAGATGGTCGGATGTGCTCATTGGAGTGGCCATTGCTTTGGCGTTGCTCATTTCAAAACGATTTAGCAACTCCTTGCAATACTTAGATTGACAAATGAAAGTTCCTTCTTTCATTTGTTTCACTTGCAACCCCAAGAAGAAGTTTAGCTCACCCATCATTGACATTTCAAATTCACTAGTCAATAACTTAGAGAATTCCTCGCATAAAAAATCATTAGTAGCACCAAAAATAATATCATCGACATAAATTTGAACTAATGGAATGTCATTGTTTTTCTTTTTGATAAACAGTATAGTGTCAACTTTCCCCCTTTCGAACTCATTGTCCAAAAGAAATTTGCTTAAGCACTCGTACCAAGCTCGAGGAGCTTGTTTAAGTCCATATAGCGCTTTCTTAAGCTTGAAGACATGATCGGGAGACTTAAAGTCTTCAAAGCCCGGGGGTTGTTCAACGTACACTTCCTCTTGAATAAACCCATTGAGGAAGGCACTTTTGACATCCATTTGAAATAATTTGAAATTCATAGATGATGAAAAAGCAAGTAATAAACGAATGGCTTCTAGCCGTGCTACGGGTGCATAGGTTTCTTCATAATCAATTCCTTCTTCTTGATTATAGCCCTTAGCAACAAGCCTAGCTTTGTTTCTAGTGATTATACCATTTTCATCTAATTTATTTCAAAAACCCATTTCGTACCAATTATGGTGTGATTATCGGGTCTTGGCACCAATTCCCAAATGTCATTATGTTTGAATTGGTTAAGCTCCTCTTGCATTGCAAAGGTCCAATGCTCATCCCCAATTGCTTCGGAGATGGTTTTTGGTTCTATTTGAGAAACAAAAGCCATATGCCCTACGGTGTCTTTAAGAAGATTTCGTGTACTTACCCCTTTCTCGATGTTGCCAATTACCTTGTCAAGAGGATGGTCTTTAGACGTTTTCCAAGCCTTAGGAATCATGGATTCTTCTTCTTGTGGTGGTACTTCTTCCGAAGGTTGTTCCATGACTTCATCTTGAACTTCCTTTGGATCCTCCTTTTGTACCTCGTCTTGAAGATTGATTTTCTTTAAAGCATCTGCAAGATCAACACAAGAATCCTTTCTCGCCAAGCGAGCATCATTTTCACAAAATACTACATGAGGAGATTCCTCAACAGTTTTGGTTCGATTATTGAAAACTCTATATGCTTTGCTACGCGATGAGTAACCAAGAAAAATTCCTTCATCAGATTTCGCGTCAAATTTTCCCAAGTTATCTTTTCCGTTGTTGTGAATAAAACATTTACAACCGAAGACTCTAAGATGGGAAAGATTTGGTTTCCTTTACCTTATAGAGTTCATATGGAGTTTTTATGAGTATTGGTCTTATGACAGCTCTGTTTAAAACATAGCTTGCGGTACTCACGGAATCCGCCCAAAACTTTTTGGAAATCTTAGCCTCATCGAGCATGGTTCTAGCCATCTCTTCGAGACATCGATTTTTACGTTCCACCACTCCATTTAGTTGTGGTGTACGTGGAGCCGAAAAGGTATGTTCAATACCGAGTTCGTCAGAAAAATCCGTGAAGAGATTGTGATCGAACTCTCCCCCATGATCACTTCTTATGGAAGTGATGGTTGTGTTATTTTCATTTTGAACACGTTTAAGAAAACTTTTAAAAGCTTGAAAGGCATCACTTTTATGAGCAAGAAATAACGTCCATGTGAATCAAGAGTAGTCATCAACAATTACAAAAGCATAAAGATTTCCACCAAGACTTTCAACGCGAGATGGTCCAAAAAGGTCCATGTGAAGAAGTTGTAAAGGTCTAGTGGTTGAAACAACATTTTTGGATTTAAAATAGGCTTTTGTTTGTTTCCCTTTTTGACATGAATCACAAATAGAATCTTTTTCAAATTTCATGTTTGGAAGACCAATTACTAAATCTTGTGAAACTAGTTTGTTTAAAAGATTCATATTTACATGAGCTACTCTACGATGCCATAACCACATGTCGTCTTCTTTACTCAAAAGACAATTCACATAACTTGATGACGAATTTTCAAGATCAACCATATATATTATCCATTCTAATACCACGAAGAATAATTTTAAAATCACTACGACAAATAACTAAGCATTCTTCGGAGTCAAACAATACAAGATTTCCCTTGTCACATAATTGACTTATGCTCAAGAGATTATGTTTAAGACCTTTAACTAGCAGAATATGCTTAATGGAGGAGGATTCGTCCTTACCGACCGATCCAATGCCGATAATCTTTCCTTTGTTATTGTCTCCAAAAATAATATTTCCTCCTTCCGTGGGTTTTAGTTGAAGGAATTTTGATGCATCTCCGGTCATATGTTTGGAGCATCCACTATCAAGGTACCAAAGTACACTTGATCCCTTCAAACACACCTACAAAACAAATTAATGAGATTTTGGTACCCAAGCCATTTTGGGTCCTTGTGTGTTAGGTGCAAAATGGTGGTGTGATTGACCTGCAGTGAAATGTCTATGTCTAAGGAAGCATGCGGGAGCAATATGTCCAATTTTATTGCAATAATGACAAATGACATTCGGATTGTGCATTCTTCTAGGATGATAACAATTTGGGGGTCTAAATTTATTCACTCTATTTTTAGGAGTATAGTTTTGATGTGGTTTTCGAAAATCTTGTCTAGGTGATCTATACATGCCAATATTCACTCTATTTTTAGGAATATAGTTTTGATGTAGTTTTCGAAAATCTTGTCTAGGTGGTCTATACATGCCAATATTTCTTCTAGCATTTGTTCTAGGATGAGTTGCAATTCTAGGATTAAAATTTCTAGGTTGAGTGTTGACATTTATTTTATTTTGCCTAAGTTGAGTCTTAGGTGGTTTAGGAATGGACTCAACTTTTTCTTTTGGCTCGTGTTTAAAGCCTATACCGTGCTTAGTGGATTTCAAATTTACAAGCACTTCATTGAGATTTGTGTGAAGAATTGAATTTTTGCAAAGTGCTTCTAAGACTTTCTACTTCTTCCTTTAGAGATTTGCAAGAAGTACAATCCTTATTTGAGCTTTCGGGTTTATCGGCGCTTCTTTTGCCATAAAACTTGTTTTCCTCTTTTAATTTCTCATTTTCAAGAGTTAGTTTTTCAAAATCCTTTTCTTTTGAAGAAATTTGTTTTCTTAAATCCATTATAGATTCAGAAGCGCTAATAAACTCTTTATACAACTCATCAAATGCATCTTGCATTTCTTCTAAAGTGAAATAGTTCTTAGAAGTGGTACATACCTCATTTTGAGTTTCTTCGTGTGCCATAAGACACAAGTTTGCGGTCTCGTTTCCTTCTCCATCACTTGATTCATCTCCAGAGTTGCCTCCCCAAGAGATGTATGCTCTTTGTTTCTTGACGGGTTTCTTCTCCTTTTTGGTATTTGGACAATTTGATTTGATATGCCCGATTTCTCCGCATCCATAGCACTTTAATTGGTCTCCTTGTTGCTTACCTTTTCGTTCATACTTCTTTTGCATGAACTTGTGAAATTTCTTAATAACGAGTCCGAACTCGTTATCTTCGTCGCTTGAATCCTCATTATTTTGAGGTTGAGCCGTGCTTGCTTTAAGGGCGATTCTTCGTTTCCTGTGATCATCCAAAGGAGGGTTAAGAATAGTAGATTCATAGGTTTTGAGATTACCTCTAAGCCCGTCGATTGTGACATTTGTAATGCCGATTGACTCTTGAATAGCGTCGGCTTTGGAGCGCCATTCCGGAGTGAGACTTCGAAGAATTTTACGGACAAGTTCCCTATCCGTGAAAGTCTTCTTAAGAGCATGAAGATCATTAACGATTTTTGAAAATCGTTCGAACATATCATCTATCTTCTCGTTTTCCTTCATATGAAAAAGTTCATATTCATGGGTTAGAAAATCTATTTTAGCTTCTCTTACCTGGTCCGTACCTTCATAGGTAATTTCAAATTTATCCCACATTTGCTTAGCCGTGGTGCAACATGAGATTTTTCGATAATCATCAGGATTTACAGCACAGTACATCAATGTTGATGGCTTTTGCGTTGTTCTCCACCTTTCTAATATCGTCTGCATCATACTCATCTTCCGATTTTGGCACCATTTCATTTTCTACCTTTTTGGTTGGAATTTGCTCTCCATTCTTGATAATTTTCCACAGTAGAAAATTATTTGATTGGATAAATATTCTCATCCTTTCCTTCCAATAAGCATAGTTTGTGCCATCGAATAGTGGTGGCCTTGTGAAGCATTGTCCTTCACCTAGTCCTGCATAAACGTTACGAGTAGAAGCCATGGATTGTTTCTCTCAAACTGTTAAGTCTTTCAGAGAGTTAAGGCTCTGATACCAATTGTTAGAATATACGCTTAACGCTAGAGGGGGGGTGAATAGCGTTATAATAAAAAACAATGTAAATTTGGGGAATTAAAAGTGCAGGAATAACGTAAGTGCAGTAATTAAAATAGTAAGGAGAGAACACACCGAATTTATCCTGGTTCACCACAACGTGTGGTTAGTTCAGTCCCCGAGAGACTCTCTCGAGTTTTTACACTAACTTCGTTAAGCTTACGGGTGCCTAACAAACCGTTACACTTGCTCGTAGATATACACTCTACAAGACTTCAACCTGCTCGAGGATACCGCACCTCAAGACTTCAAACCAAGGAACTACCTTTCCTTCTTACAACAAGGGATTAGAATATCCCTTCAAGTGTGTACAAACACTTAGCACTCAAGACAAGACTCTCTTTATAGAGTAGATATGAGTAAAAACAATACGCTCAAGAACACAACAATTTATTCAAGAATTTTGGCTCTCAAAAATTATGAAATAGATATGAAATGATGAGAGAAGAGTATGTAAGCTTTATGCAAGAATTATAATCAGTTGTTGTGTATAAAAACGTGAATTAGAGGTGTATTTATAGTGCTCAAAGTCACCAAGACCGTTGCTTAATTGCCAATCACTAATTGCTGATTTTGTGCTTGCATAATCGATTATATGATCTGCATAATCGATTATCTGCAGATCGTTCAAAAATCGTATGCGGATTTTAAGCAGAATAATCGATTATTCAAGTTGCATAATCGATTATCTGTTAACGTTATAAAATCGGATTCAGATTCTATGCAAGCATAATCGATTATTGCCTTGTGTATAATCGATTATATTTCAGCGTTTTAAAAATACTTTGGCAACTGTCAGTGAATAATCGATTATGCTATCTCGTCTAATCGATTATTTTGCTGTTTTGAAAATCCGGTTTTACACTGTCTTAACGTAATCGATTATAAGTAAGACATAATCGATTATATTGCTGTCTTGAAAAATTTTAGTTAACACTGTCTTAACATAATCAATTATAAGTAAGACATAATCGATTATATATGTCCAGATTTGAAAAACATGTTTAAAAATCATTTTGGCTAAAATGAAAATGTTTGAAAATCATTTTGGTTTAACTCAACGATGCATGAAAATGATTTTACTAGAGAAGCCAAGACTTGAATAAGTTGTCGGATCAATATCACACTATAAAGTGACTCATTTATAACTTTGTTGTTATTCTTGATCTTGCTCTTTGTTTCTCATGTTCTTGGACTTTGGCATATGTCAATGTTCCATGCGCGTCGGTTTGTCATTTATCAAAACCTACAGAAATGAACACACGTTTAGTTTTAGCGACTTGAGAACGTGTTTCAACAACCTGTATCTTCTAGTCTCTGAATATCTTTGGCCAAAAGTCTCTTTGCAGGAGCTGTGTGTGCCAGACTCCCCATAGAGTTTTTTCTCTATGCATCAACCACCACATTGGCTTTTCCAGGATGATATAAAATACAACAATCATAGTTTTTGAGTAGTTACATCCACCGGTTCTGCCAAAGATTCAGATCTCTCTACTGAAATATATACTTCAGACTTTTATGGTCAGTATAAATCTCACAAGTTTCGTCGTATAGTTAATATCTCCAAATTTTTAGAGAAAATACCACTACACCATCTCCAAATCATTTGTAGGATAGTTTTTCTCATGCTTTTTTAGTTGTCTCGAAGCATAATCAATAACGCGACCTTTTTCATGAGAACACATCCTAATCCCACCCTCAAAGTGTCACAGAATATAGCAAATCCTTCGGAACCTGATGGAAAGGCTAATAATGGTGTAGTTGTCAAATATGTTTTGAGTTTTCAAAACTCTGTTCACATTCCTCCGTCCATTGAAACTTTGCATTTTTCTGTGTTAGCTTGGTCAGCGACGCTGCTATTCTTGAGAAATCCTGCACAAAATGCCTATAATAGCCTGCTAAGCCTATAAAGCTGCGGATCTCTATAGGAAAAGTAGGTCTGGGCCATTTCTGCACAACTTCAGCCTTTTTAGGATTTACCATAATTCCATCTTTGGATACAACATGCCCCAATAATGCTATCGAGTCTAGCCAGAATTCACACTTCGAGAACTTAGCATAAAGTTGATGTTCTCGCAATGTCTGCAACACAGTCTTGAGATGATTCTCATGTTCTCCTCGGCTACGAGAATATATCAGGATATCATCAATAAATACTATTAAAAATCTATCCAGTAACAACTTGAACACCTTATTCAATAAATCCATGAATGTCGCTGAAGCATTAGTCAATCCGAAAGGCATCACAAGAACCTCATGGTGCCTGTATCGAGTCCTGAAAATAGTCTTAGAAATATATTCATCTTTGATTCTAAGTTGATGATAACCCGTACGGAGGTCAATCTTTGAAAAGTGGGCAGCTCCTTGTAACGGATCAAACATGTCATCTATATGAGGCAAAGGATATTTATTAAGTAATTTTATCTCGTTCAACTGCCTGTAGTCAATGCACATTCTCATGGATCCATCTTTCTTCTTTACGAATAGTACTGGTGCACCCCATGGTGATACACTAGGTCTAAGAAAACCCTTATCTAACATATCTTGTAACTCTTGCTTTAGCTCCCTCAACTCTGCTGGTGCCATTCGATATGGGGGTATAGATATGGGTTGCGTGTCAGGTAGCAAATCAATACCAAAGTCTATTTCTCGTACTGGAGGCAATCCTAGTAAATCCTCAAGAAATACGTTAGAAAATTCTCTCACTACTGGTACATTTTCTATATTTACTGTCTCCTTTCTTGTGTCATTTACAATAGCTAAGAGACCCAAGCAACCTTTCTTTAGAAGTCATTGAGCTTTCATAAAAGATACAACTTATGCAAATCTCTAGAACCCGACTCCCTCTTAGAATAAAACTAGGTTCATTTGGTATCTCAAACTTAACTATCTTTGTTTGACAATCGACTGTAGCATAGCAAGAAGATAACCAATCCATTCCCATCAAAATGTCAAAGTCAATCATATCAAGTACAATAAGGTCAGCTAGAGTATCTCTACCCTCAAATTGAATCTGAGAAGCACGATAAACGTATTCAGCTAACAAAGACTCTCTGACAGGAGTAGAAACTAGAAAAGGATCATTCAATAGCTCGGGTTGTCTACTAAATCTCAAAGCTAAGTACGAGGACATATAGGAATGAGTAGATACGGGATCAATCAGCGCAATTTCATCAAATGAAGAGCCATAAAGAATACCTGTAACCACTGTATTCGAGGCCTGAGCATCCTATCTAGTAAATGCAAAAACTCTCGCCTGACCTCTACCAGCATTCCCTTATCTTTAATACACAGTAGCACGGATTATAGCACCTCGACCTCTATTTCTTGTACCTATAGCACCTGAAGTATTATGAGTAGTCTTAGTCGGCGCAACTGACTGAATAGAAGCCTGGTTGAAATTTCTTGGAGGCTGAGGACAATACCTCAAGTGATGTCCCAACTAGCCACACCAAAAGCACTCTCCAGTTAGAATACGACGTTGGCCCAAATGTGATCTACCATAAGTCTAGCAGACTGGAGTAGTGGCATATAGCTGTTTAGAATTACGATGTCCAGAAGATGATGGTCAATTACTACCGTGTCTGTAAGGTGGTCTGTATGTAGACTGTTAAGACATATATGTCCCTGTATGAGAACTCTGTTGTTGTTGTTGTTGTGGTTGTCCCTGGTTTCCTACTCTTCTATTTTCGCTAAAACCTCCATTGAAAGACCCTCATGTCTTTCCCTTCTTACGTAATTCACTAGTTGCACGCTCTTCACGTCCCTTGTTTTTAATCTTTATATCAAGGTCGACTATATAAAAGTAGGATAAAGTCTTAATCTATGGGGCTACTGTAGTGTATAGACGACCAACCAATCCATCAACAAATCTCTTAATTCGAGCTTCTTCGGTAGGCACTAAGTGAGAAGCGTATATAGCCAGCTACAAAACTTAGTGTTATACGTTGACACATCCATATCTGGAGTCTGAACCAATCTCTCAAAGTCTCTAGCATGTTGTTGCATCAGACTGTCTGGAAGAAAATGATTCTTGAACAACTTAGTGAACTCGTCCCATGTCAGTGGTGGTACTCCTGTCGGCTTTCCTAACAATACAGTTTCATACCATGTATTGGCCATATCCTCTAGTTTGTATGTTGCGAGCACCACGACTCTCTCATTAGAACATCCAAGAGCAGGTAATGCCTTAAGTATCTCATCCAAGAAACTTTGAGGATCTGCTGAATTATCGGAACCTGTGAATTTTGGTGATTTCAATTTCAGGAACTCGTGTAGGGATACTTTCTTATTCCCAAAAGGTTGCATCTGTGTAGGTGCTTGTGTCTGTAAAGTAGCCTGAGGAGCTGAACTTCCTCCCTGAGTAAGCGCCAATGCCTCTAACACATTCAATAACCTTGCCACTGCATCTGCAGGTAAGGCAACAGTAGGTACAACAGTTGACACTGGTAGTGGAGCGTTCTGAACTCCCTGCTCATGCCCTTTATCTGGCACAACAGCTTGGGTTTGATCCATGTTCCCAACTTGAGGTTGAGGAGTAGTCTGTCTTTTAGTTTGATGAACTCTAACTTGACCGCCACTCGGGTAGTACCACGTCTAACACCACGTCCAGCAGATGAGGGTGTGCTTGTCCTAGCCATCTGCGAAAGAAATATTCCAAAGTCAATCTCAAGTTATCTCAATGCACGGTCAAAGAATGAAAGAAGGGAAAACATTCCTAGATGTTCAGTAGCCTCAAGATCATAAGTATAGGCGTCTACATACCCATGAACAAGACTCTATTAAATATTTCTCCATGTCTTTGGACTTAATGCCCTAGCTATGATACCAACTTTGTCAAGACCCAATTTAGGATTGTGATCGGCGCTTAGGAGCAAGTGCTCCCAAGTAAGCCTCATCGAAAATTTTATAGAAAATCGGACAGAGTTTTCCTTATTTTTGGACCATCCCAAAAATTTTCCGTCTCAAATCAGCAACCAAACAACCTAATAACAATTCAACTGGCAATTGAAAACTTACCAATTAGCCAAAATAAGGCTCCACTATTACTAATCATCATACTAACAAACAGAAATACTAATTTGCCTCCAAGTTTCATAATAAAGGACGATACTTGATATAAGACTAATAGCAAAATAATACTCATGACACTAAAAAAATGACTATGGATCAACTCTAAGAATTTAAAGAAAAACCATAACAATTGAAAAAAAATCTCTGCCCACGCGAACAAGTGCGAGGCTCACCAAGAATCTTAATTTGTGCGCTCTAATTAACGAAATCCTTGCCTGCGTCAACTGCTGTCTTTGTAAAAAAAATTAACAGGGTATGAGTAGCTTGCTAAGTGAGTAATAACACTTAACCACAACCATTTTTATTTGGGGACAAGTAATAAAAATAACGTAAAAATGCGGTTTCAGAAATCATAAATAATTTCAGTCTCATCATGCTTTTCTTGTAGTATAATACAATTAATAATTCAGGAATAAGCTCGGTATACCAATATTCAAATTTTTTTGGGAGGTTTCAATGAACGGATCATGTAATCGATATAACTGTGGACTTCTTCGCAAGAAGTCAAATATAACGGTAGTCCCTACTCGAGAAAAATCGGTAACGGTAAGCTAGTTCTACCTTTCGACTAAAGAGGACTATAATTGTAATCTGGAATCGACAAATACAAGGTGCACCAGGTCTAATGAACCCGCCATTAGTTACGGGATCTTCAATGTCTACATCCATTTTGTCTCTGTAATCCGTATATACTCGTAGAAACTATTCTAAAATAATATATGCCATTTTAGTTCTTATCAAATCATATAATTTCCTTTCAATAACAGTAAATTCAGTACATATCTAATTACAACGAAAATATTTAAAATCACGATACTCATCTCAAATAACTATTTCGGTTTCACATCGAGTAAAGACTTGTCCCACATGCAACTCAAAATAATCGGTAACATATTCATATTAAAAAAAGTCATGTGTAAATTATGCAAGTTATAAAAACACAAATTGCAGTACTACTCATAGTACTCGTGCCGAAATACTCAATGCTTCACCCCGAGCAATTCGTACAAATTCCTCCAATCAATCTATAATTACATAATATCGGTCTCATGTTAATTTTCTTATTTAGGCTAATTCATAGTTATTTTTGAATACCCAACCCTCGAGGTTTCATGTTTGACTCTTAATTTGCTCAGAATAATTATTATTGGTATTTAATTTCTTATACCTTGTGAAACCCTTCAAATATATGAACTGAGATAAAAAGAATTATTAAAAGAAAACAACCCAGATGAGAAATTCGAGTATTACCCGTAAAAACCAATGCGTATTTAAGATTTCTCAAAATTTGATTCAAGCCTCTTTCTTTTTCTCTTTTCTTTCTCTGTTTTTTTCTGGTTTCGTTCAGCTTCAGCTTCGTCTTAGCAGATTCTATTTGCCAGAGAAAGGGAGCTTCGGCCTTTTTCTCCTTTATTTCGTTTCTGTTAGATTAATGTAAGGCTTTGCCCTATTTAATTCTTGTAATTTAATTATTATTTTTTATAATTTACGCAATTACCCTCTTTCTTTTAACTAGTATTACAGTCATGCAGTGTTAGTTCCTTTAAATCATCGTAATACTTCAGTATATACTGATTATGAATCCTTCTTAGGATAAAAGCTTAAAATTAGTATGATAATAGACCTAGCTTGTTTGGCAACATCTTTTACCATGTCAACATAATTTTGTACTTCGTGCATTTCAATTATACATGACACATTTTCCAAAAATGTTTATGCAAAGAAAAACATAAAACTTAACTTTTACTGTCGTTGTTAAGTATATGTATTCTATAAAATGGCGTGGAGTCCGCTTATATGTTTCTTGCCTACCTCTCTAATATAAGTACCAAATAACTTAATTTATTGAAGTTTAGGGGTAGATAGGAAGAAATCATCTAGTTCTTTTGAATATTTGTGATAATTTCACAAGTGTAAGAAGGATTCTCAATGAAAAGGTACCTTATATATAATTTTTTTTATTCGAAAAAGAATATTTCAAAAAAAGTTAAAAAAAATAAACAAGACCAAATTTAAAGGAAAATTTCAATTTTTCCAGAATGCATCTTAATAACAAACGCCATAATGGTAGAGCTTGTACTCCTGTGTACAATCAGCTCAATAATTACACATGTTCATATGGGGCGGCGGACGCCTAATTCTCTTAGGTTGATTCTTGGTTTTTATTTGAACTGCAAACGTGAGACTTTTAGTAGTATAATGTTAGTATAGAATTTTGAAGCAAATTGGATTTATCATTTACATATATAGCAAGCTGCATTATGACTCTATAAGCCAACATTTCGTCTCAACAATGAGACATATTTTAGTTTGGTACTTTAATTTTGTTTGGTATTATTAGCAGAGTTGTCGGATGAATTGTTTCGATTCTGGCATTAGTTATATGACGTGTTTCCCCCGAAGCAACTTAATTATTTTTTCCTTCCTTCTATACTATGGAGTAATTATTTGAACTTTCTATTATTGATACTTCTTCCTTCAATGATACCAGCATATACTTCTCACAAAAGTACACGTGTAATGAAATAATAATTAACGGATTTATATCGACTAATTTTGGCTCCAGTTAATTGCTGTTCATGTTTGGTGATATGTAAGTAGAGAGTTTTGGGAGAATTAATTTTCTCGTATTGCTCAAAAAAGTATATATATAGAGTACAGAGAGGTATCAAATCCTACCAACTATAGGACTGTACAATAATGAAAGAATATCTACCAATAATAAAAAGATACACAAAAGATATACACAATATATCCTAATACGCCCCCTCAAGATGGAGGGTCGGAGGACACGTCAATCTTGGACATCAGCAGAAGAAGACGAGGACGAGATAAGTGCTTGGTTAGAGCATCAGCAAGATGATCCGCAGAGGATACGTGAGCAACACGAAAAGACCCATTCTGAACCAATTGACGAACAAAGTGATAATCAATGGAGATGTGTTTCATGTGCGAATGAAACACAGGGTTGGCACAGAGGTAAGTGGCGCCAATGTTGTCGCTGTAAATGACAGGAGCAGCCGGAAGAGGGACATGAAGCTCGCGCAGCAGGGAATGAAGCCAACGGACTTCAGCGGCAGCAGAAGCAATGGCACGATATTCAGCCTCAGTAGAAGATCGTGCAACGGAACGCTGCTTTTTGGAGCTCCAGAAAATAGGATTAGGCCCCAGAAAGACAATATAGGCATCAGTCGAGGAACGGTCATCACAGTTTCCACCCCAATCAGCATCAGAGAAACAATGCAGAGGTATAGCAGATGAAGGACACAGCCAGACTCCAAAGTCACGCGTCCCATTCAGATACCGGAAGAGGCGCTTAACTGCACCCCCAATGAGTGACAGTAGGAGCGTGCATGAACTGTGAGAAATTATTCACAACAAAGAAGATATCAGGACGAGTGAAGGAGAGATACTGGAGGCCCCCAAGGTCCTGTCGATAGGCGGACACGTCTGCAGGAGCCGATCCATCGGCCAGATGAAGGGGGGTGGACGCCGCTGCTGGCGTCTGAACAGGGTTGGATTCCAGCATATTATGACGAGTCAAAAGATCAACAACATATTTATGCTGAGAAAGAAAACACCCCTTGGAGCTGCGCAGAACTTCAACACCAAGAAAGTAGCTTAGATCACCCATGTCTTTAAGAGAAAATTTAGTCCCAAGAGAGTCAATCACACGGTTCAAGAAAGCAGAGTCACTACCACTCAATATGAGATCAACAACATATACCAAAAAATAGGCTGTAATACCAGAATGCTGAAAGACGAATAGCGAAGTGTCAGAGGTAGTGTTGACGAAACCCATAGCCAAAAGGCATTGGCGGAGCTCACTGTACCATGCCGGGGTGCCTGTTTGAGACCATAAATAGCTTTCTGTAACTTACAGACATAAGGTGGATAGGCTTTGTCAACAAAACCCGATGGTTGTGCCATATAGACATCCTCTGTAAGTCTCATGTGGAGAAACGCATTGTTCACATCCATTTGACGAAGATGCCAGCCCTTGGATACAGCTAGACTAAGAACCAAACGTATAGTTGCTGGCTTAATAACCGGACTGAAAGTCTCCTGGAAGTCTACACCTGGACGCTGATGAAAGCCTTTCGCAACAAACCGGGCTTTGTACTTGTCCACAGTATCGTCAGGCTTTCGTTTGATACGATAAACCCACCTGCAGCCCACAACATTCTGTGAAGGATCAGGCGGAACAAGATCCCAGGTGCCATTCCGTAGCAGAGCATCAAACTCCAATGACATAGCAGCGCGCCAGTGCTCATCAGACATAGCACTAGACAAAGTCTGAGGTTCTGTAGCAGCTGGAGAGGTTACAGCAGACATACCGAACTTCTTGTTGGGCGTATAAATGTTATTTTGCTGCGAGTTTGCATGTGATGACCACCCAGAGAGGATAAAGGTGGCGGCATAGTGGGTGTAGCGGCGGCGGGGGCTGCTGGCAGTGCCGTAAGAGGCGCTGGTGGCGCGGGCGTTGGTGCCGGCGGTGCGTCTGGTGAAGGATCACGAGTGGGAGCGGCGGCAGGTACTGGCGGAGGCAGCAGAAGGACGTCTAGGGAGACCGGAATGGGTACAGGCGGAGACTCGGGGTTAGACAATTTGGAGAACGGGAAGATATCTTCATGGAAGGTGACATGACGCGAGACGAAGATTTTAGACGTTGAGGGATCAAAGCATAGATATGCGCTTTGAGTAGTAGAGTAGCCGAAGAAGATACAAGTACGAGACCCGGGTTCCATTTTGTGTGAGGTGTAGGGACGAAGCCAAGGGAAGCATTGACAGCCGAAGACACGCAGTTTGGCAAGGTTGGGGCGCCTATGGAAGAGAGACTCAAAGGAGGAGATCATCGAGAGATTTGTCTTGGGAAGACGATTAATGAGATAGACTACTGTGGCAAAGGCATAAGGCCAGTAAATGAGAGGTACAGAGGCATAATGAAGGAGAGTGAGACCAGTATCGACAATATGACGGTGACGACGTTCAGCATAGCCATTGTGTTGAGGTGTATGAGGAGGTGAAGTGAGATGTGAGATGCCATGGGAGGCAAGAAAAGAGCGTAAAGCTAGAAATTCACCCCCATTATCAGTATACAGAGTAATAATTTTAGCAGAGAAATATTTTTCCACAATGGATTTAAAAGTGGGGAAGGTTTGTAAGACATCAGATTTATGGCGTAAAGGAAAAAACCAAACATACTTAGAAAAATGATCAACAAAAATGACATAATATTTAAATCCTTCATTAGAAATAATTGGAGAGGTCCATACATCAGAAAAAATAAGCTTCAGCGGAGCAGTAGAAGATAAACTTGACTCAGAAAAAGGTAACTTATGACACTTATGAAGCTTGCAAGAGACACAAGCAAAATCAGACACACTACTGGACGCTATACTGCTAGAAGACACTAAATGACGCAGGATTTTGGCTGACGGATGACCAAATCGAGAATGCCACAATGACACAGAGAGCTTTTGTGCCGTGACGGCGGACGGTAGACGGGAAGCCGCCGGCCAGTAGTAGGCGTTGTCCCTACGTGGGCCGCTGACGAGTGTTGCCCACGTGCGACGATCCTTCACCTGAAAATCAGTATCAGAAAAAATAACATTAACATTATTGTGACGACATAATTGAGCAACAGAGATCAAGTTTTTACGAATATGTGGAACACAGAGAGCCCCAGGCAATAAAAGAGAGGAATAACTGATAAGTTGTCCAGTATGTGTAATTTTTAAACCTTCACCATTACCAATAACCACATCATCGAAACAATGTGTAAGGACTGTGAAGAGACATGTTTTCAAGATCATTGGTTATGTGATGAGAGGCACCAGAGTTCAGGATCCAATCAGATGTAGAGGGAATTGTCGGAGAGTGATGGGCTGTGTGAGCAGCCGGATAAGGTGGCAGAGCGTATGCTGGCCGCGGCAGTGGTCCACCATAAGGGGGCTGATTGGCGCCGGAAATGGGATAGGACGGACAGCGGCGCGCGAAGTGGCCAAATTCACTGCAGAGCTGGCACTTCTCATTATTCCCGCGAGATTGGCCATTGTTGTAGTAACCACTGCGACCGGAGGATGAACCACGGCTGCCACGACCGCGCCCGCAGCCACCGAAACGGTTATGGCCGGACTGCTGTCCGGCGACGAAGGCAGCCGACGGAGGCAAATCAGATGCGGCGGAGGTGGCCGACGCACAAGCAGTAATCTGAGCCTACATGCTCAACAGCTTGTCATGTAATTCACCAAAAGAGATGGGAGATTCGCGGGCTTGGATGGCATGAGAAAGCTCCATATACGGATCATCAAGACCATTGAGAACCTTAATGACAAGATCCTCAGAATCAACAGTAACACCCACGAGAGATAATTCATCACAATCACGCGAATACCGTGCATAAATTCAGTAACAGATTTAGAACCTTTTACCGGATTATGGAGCTGCTTTTTGAGAGCCATGATACGACCACGAGAAGCAGTACCTTATGTGCGCGCGAGGATGTCCCAGGCCTCTTTAGAGGTTTCCGCAGCGGCAATAAAGGAGATGATCGTCGGTGTGATCGACGAGATGATGGCACTGAAAATAAGATTATCCTGGCGAATCCAAAAGGATATGCTAGATTGGGGGAAGTCACCTCCTTGTCGACGATAGTGGCTGGTGGGCACGGCTTCGATCCGTCCAAGAAGCCGAGGAGGTCGTAACCTGTAAGAAGGGTTCGGAATTGGAATTTCCACGCCAGGTAATTAGTGGAATCCAATTTGAGTGGGATCTGAGCCGATGCATTGATGGCAATCGGCTGGAGAAGATCGTTTGATGTCGTAGAGGCCATGAAGCGCGAGGAAAATGAGAGGAGGCGCTGATCGACGTCGAGAGAGAGGGCTGCCGATTAGTGCAGCGGCGGCGCGGCTGGCCGTGAAGATCGGTGGCGCTGGAAGTAAGAATTAGGGTTTCTTTGGCGATAAGCCACTGGCGTATGATACCATGTAGAGAGTTTTGGGAGAATTGATTTTCTCGTATTGCTCACAAATGTATATATATAGAGTACAGAGAGGTATCAAATTCTACCAACTATAGTACTGTACAATAATGAAAGAATATCTACCAATAATATAAAGATATACAAAAGATATACATAATATATCCTAATAGTACATATTTTGTCCATATAACACCTACGCACTCTTGTTCATTTCTTTACTTTTCATTAAGGAACAGTTGCATTACTTCTTTGGACCCACTGTTTAAAGATTCTGCACCATGACCAGGCTAATAGACTAATAGTACAATGATATGCAAAAGAACTTAAATTCTAAAGTTAAAGTTGTCAGAAATGATGGTTGAAATCCTAAATATTATGCTAGGAATTTGAGTAAAATCTGTGTGGGGGTGGGGGGGTCCGAGTTCTCTTAAAATCTTGGCCTTTATTTGAACTGCAAGCGTGGGTTTTTAATAGATGTTAGAATACTATTTTGATGCAAAGCAGATTTAATTTGTCATTTCATATGCAAGTTGCTGACCAGAGACTTTAATCTGCAAGATTTCGTCTCGACCATGAAATATATTTTAGTTTGGTTTGATATTATTAGCAGAGTTGTCGAATTGTCTTCATTCTAGTATGTGTTTCCTCCCAAGCCACTACTTTCCTTCCTTATATTTTAAAAATCAGATTTTGATGATTCGTATTTCTTCCTAAAATAATTCCAGGCTTTACAGCATATACTCTCTCAAATAATTCTGTGACATATCCTAAGTGCACCTAACCTATAATGATTAAATAGGATAATTTTTTTGCTGATTTCGGCTCCAACTGATTGTTGTTTATGCCATGATCTGTACATTCTCTCCTTAACCTACGCATTACTTTTATTTCTTCATTCTTTATAAGAAACTGTTGACCTACCGCAAAAGTTTACCGCACTATGCTAAGGTCAGTAATATATGTACAAATTAAAGAACATAAATTGTTAATTTAAAAGTTGTCAGAAATGATAGTTAAAACAATAAATGTTATGCTAGGAATTGGTATACATTGTTTTCTACAGTGAGAAAGGATTATTGGTTACAGTTAGAATTGCTGACTCTTCACGTGGTGGAATTTACCTTCACTTTTCCCCGATTAGAAGGGAATGAATATAGGTAGGGGTGTACATATATCGGTTTGGTTCGGATTTTATAATTATCAAACCAAATTAATTGTGTCGGGTTATTAAATTTAAACACCAAACCAAATTAATAAATTCGGGATTTTCAATATCGGTTTTTCTCAAGTTTTTTCGGGTTATTCGGGTTTTTTTAAGAAAAATTTCCCGGTAAAATCTTCGTAGAACAAAATATATAACGTATGCTCAAAATATTTCTTTAATCCTAGTAAGATACAACTATATAAAGTATTTTTCAAGAAAATAATACAAAATATGAGATATGTCATGACTCATGACATTATCCTAAAATATTCAATAATAAAAAATAATAAAATTATGTACTATAAATATTGCTAATAAAAAGTCATAATCAAAATAAACATAATCTAAAAGCTTTAATTCATGCTAAACTAGATAGACTAATGGGGATTATTAATTATATGCCTAAAAGCTAAAGAAAACTAAAAATAGTTTATGTATTTTTATCTAAATTATTGCAAAATAAATTGAATGTCTTTTGTTAGCATTAGTATTGATTGCTAGCATTATTTAATTTACTAATATTAATGGCTATAAAACTTATTGGAGCATTCAAAAGTTCTAAATCAAACCTTGAAATATTTATAAATTACATTACAATAAGTGTATTTATATATTAAATATAACTAAAATTGTTATGTATGTAATGTCTGGTTGGTTTAGTTTCGGTTTGACTTTCTTTAGTTAAAACCAAACCAAACCAATTATGGTCGGGTTTTTTTTCCAACACCAAACCAAACCATAATCAAATTATTTCTCGGTTTAATTCGGATTATTGGATTGGTACGATTTATTGGTTTTCTTTGTACACCCCTAATATTAGGGATGAGGTAGTATAAAGTAACTTCAAGTCAATCACGAAAAAGGAAAGTAATAAATTAGAAAGACGAATATGCATGGAGAATGCTTCCGTTGCTCTACAAAAGTGAACTTGAAGTAAAAACTAAAAACATGTCGACGTACAGTATTTTTATCTTAGTAATCATTAAGAATGACTTTTGATCTTTCATTTCTTGTAGTTGTAGCTGACCAAATGTGTTTGGTGAAAGAAGAAGAAGATGCAAGACAGGTGTCGTTGAGCCATCTTGGGAAACCCGTCCCCCTAACAAAAAAAAAGTAAAATAATTTCTTTCTATATACTGCTATATTATAAATATTTCGACAACTTAAAAGGTAATTGTAAATAACAATATATAATAATTGGAATTAGTATTCTTAAACTGAAAAGCAAGAAATGTAACCTCTATAGTAGGTTTACATTGCACGGCAGTCTACAAATTTTATTACCAGCGAGTTAATATACGTTACACACAAATGGAAAGAGGAGGCTGACTAGTCTAGTTATAAGGTCATTAATTTGATGTTCTGCAAAAGGAAAAATGCTTTAGTTTTTTTCTTAGAAGACAGCTCATTAAATTAAAGTAAAAAAAACTGATCGATTCAAGATTATACATGTGTACAGTGAAATCAAAGGTTCAATTTATCGTCATTAAAGCACTTTAAAAAATCATTTCGAAGGCTCGAGGCTATAGCCGAGTGTCCTCCCTCGAGGATCGTCGACACTCGACCTCGGATCAGTAATGATTACTGTAATGGTAAAAATGGGGGGTTTCCAAGTGTCACAGGGGCGTTTTCTGTCCATCAAAACACTGCACATTATGCGACAGTCAAGTCCCCACTTGACATCAGCCTTCGCCCGATTTTTCTTTCGCAATTTGAGATTTAACACTTAGAATAAATTAAAGGCAACGAAAATATAGAAAGACACAAGCAGATTTACGGGAACCTTTCCCAACCTTTCATAAAATTAATTACAAAGAAAATTTCCGAGTTTGGCAAGGTGCTGCCACCCTTGGCAGGCACCAACTCACAAAAATAGCAAACACTTGCACGAATCCGTCCTATAAAAGCTTATGCCTAATGCCGCTCGTGCTGCCCACTCGTTTGGCAAGGCAATGGCACATATTTTGCCATGCTAAAGCCTTAAAATAGATAACCCTATGCCTATTTCATAGACTATTTCCCTCCCTAGGTACTTAGCCCGTTTTAAGGCTGCTAACACACATATATATAGTGTAGTCAAGCCTAAAACTGTTTCCTATTTTCAGTTGATATCCCCCAACTGATAGGACATGATCCTCATGATAAAAAAACGTGTAGGACATGCTAGAACATGCCTAAAAACGTGCAAAGACTCAGCCTTATAATCAGCAACTCTTGGACATGGCAGCTGTAATGCCCAACTACATAGTAAGTGCACAGCACACTTGAAAACCGCTCCATGTACGCTGCATGTGCACGTTTCTTGGCCAGTTGCTTCACGCCCAAGGCTGGCTTTGCGCCTAACCTTGGCCTTTGACACTGCTTCTGCTCAATGCCATCGCCACAGTTCTTCGCCCATGACTTTGCCGCGTGCCCGTCCGTAGCCATCGTTGGTCGTCCTTGTCAAGTCGCCCCTACTTGATCAAGTGTGCCTTTTGCCAATGTCAATCTAATTTTATCATCAAGTCACCAAGCCATGATGACACTCCCTTTGCCAGGTCGTTTGCCCACAAGTAACTCAGGTGCCAGTCCACTCACCTAAATCATGGCAATATCACATTGCCAATGCCACTGCCTTGGCACTAAGCTGCCTCACTTTAGTGCCTAGGTCTTCCCCGTTTTGCTTTGCCAAGCTTCCGTCCAGCCTGCGTAGTTACTCAAGGTCTTGGCCTTTGCTTGTACGCAGCCCACTATTGTTGTTGTGTAGTCCGTCATACCATAGCCCTCAAATAAAAGTGTAGTCCATTACACTTGCCCTTGCAACAGTTTGTTGCCATTGACAACACCCGTATTGTCTTGCATGTTGATTTTCCCCCGCACATAGGCCAATGGCAAGGCCATCATGCCAAAATCCTCGCCACTACCGCACCGCTTACCGATCATCTTTGTCAAGGGTCTAACAAACCACCCCAACAAGTTGACGACGCCCTCGGCGAATAGATCCTAACACATGCTGCCATTTGAAAAGACATCACAGGTTCAGCACCCTTTTGAGAATTACATTGTGCTTGCCCTCAAGTGCAATGTTTTTACTTTCTCATTGCATTTTTTGTCCGTCATTCCCACAGCAAATCCAGCGCACCAACTAACTAATTTGAAAGAACCCACACTGAGTTTTGGCACCCACAAACTCAAAATTTTCTGCATCAGTGCCTTCCTTGCCTTTCCTGAATTTCTAAGCCAAGACAGTCCCTTCCACAAACAAGCAGATTGACCCCTTGTCTTGCAGTCTTGTTCATGTCCGTCTCGACCTCATCACGAACCTAGCTCTGAGACCAGTTGTCACGGGGCCATTTTCTATCCGTCGAAACGCTACACATTGTGTGGAAGTCAAGTCCCTAGTTGACTTCAGCCTTCACCAAATTTTTCTTTCGCATTCGAGGTTTAACACTTAGAATAAATTCAAGGCAACAAAAATATAGAAGGACACAAGCAGATTTACGGGAACCCTTTCCCAAACTTTTATAAAATCAATTACAAAGGAAATTTCCAAGTTTGGAAAGGTGCTGCCACCCTTGGCAGGCACCAACTCAAAAAAATAGCAGATACTTGCACGAATCCTCCCTATAAAAGCCCATGCCTGAGGCCGCTTGTGCTGCCCACTCGTTTGGAAAGGAAATGGCACATATTTCTCCATGCTCAAGCCTTAAAATAGACAACCCTATGACTATTTTATAGACTATTTCCCTCCCTAGGTACTTAGCCCGTTTTTAAGGCTGCTGACACACATATATATAGTGTAGTCAAGCCCAAAATTGTTTTCTATTTTCAGTTGACATCCCCCAACTGATAAGACATGATCCCGATGATCAAAACATGCATGACATGTGAACATGCCTAAAAACGTGCAAAGACTCAGCCTTATAATCAACAACTCTTGGACATGGCAGTTTTAATTGTCCAACTACGTAGTACGTGCACAGCACACTTGAAAACCACTCCATGTGCGTTGCATGTGCGCGTTTCTTAGCAAGATGCTTCTCGCCCAAGGTTGGCTTTGTGCCTAGACTTGTCCTTTGACAATGCTTATGCTCAATGCCATCGCTACAGCTCGTCGTCCATGACTTTTCCACGCGCCCGTCCATTGCCACACTTAGTTGTCCTTGTCGATCTGATTTTAGCATCAAGTCACCAATCCATGATGTCATTCCCTTTGCCAAGTCGTTTTCCCACAAGTAACTTATGTGCTAGTCCGCTCTCCTAAATCATGGCAACACACATTGCAACTGCCTTGACGCTAAGAAGCCTCACTTTAGTGCCTAGGTATTTCCCGTTTTGCTTTGCCAATATTCCATCAAGCCCGCCTAGTTCCGTCAAGGTCTTGGACTTTGGTTGTATACATCCCACTCTTGTTTTGGTATACTCCGTCACACCATAGCCCTCAAATAGAAGTGTAGTCCGTCACACTTTCCCTTGCAACAGTTTGTTGCCCTTGACAACACATGCATTGTCTTGCATGTTGATTTTCCCCTGCACATAGGCCAATGGCAAGTCTATCATGCCAAAATCCTTGTCACTGCCACGCCGCTTATCGATCACCTTTGTCAAGGGTCTAACACCAAAACATATGGCTAGGGCTGACAAAGTCTAGTAAACTACTCTAAACCCGAATCAAGATGTCATCTAGCTATCCCATCTACATATCTTTGTAACTAATGTGTTTTGTACTATGTTGGGATTCCTCTCATATATACAGGGGATCCTTGTCATTTTATGAATATCTGTTTCTCCACGCGAAATATACAAGAACATTCTATCTGCTCTCTAACATATTCTCTTGATATTATTGCTTCCATTTATTGTCTTCATTATTGTTCTTCATTTATGTTTATCATTGGCCATAAAGAGTCTTCCTTGATTTTATAATAACTTTTAGTCGCTCTTCAACTACCTTCGATAGCTCCCAGACGAGCACCGAAATCGACCTCGAGGCCTCTGAATCGACAAGCTCAAGCTCTGATTACTAACATATCGGTTTGGTTATCACCTTGTTATCAAGCTCTTATCTCATTTGTAAGTTTTTCACATAGCATCATTTGCCTAAAAACTAGCATAAAAAGATCACGTATTCTTAGAGTCCCATAATCAATTTTATTTGTTATTACCATTTTCACAGTAAATAGTTTGGCGCCCACCATAGGGCTAAAAATAATAGTGATTATTTTCTTGCTGGTTTTATTACACAACGCAAGTTATCTTTCACACTTTTTCTTGTCCAAGATCTTCAATTTTAGATCGAAATTCCTGACTCCGTAAATGGAGGTGAAAACCACAATCTTGAAAACCACGGAGAAAATGGTGTGGCTGCTCCAGGTGTTGGTGTGACACCACAAAACCTTGAGAACGCACTAGGACCGATTCCAGCGGATACATTTTCACACAATGCCCAACAGCTCGATATAAGCTCACCCACCAACAAAAGTGTGCATCAAGGAGATCAACAAGAAGCTCAGAAAACCCCATCTAGGGAAGAACGAGAGGTTAGCCTTCATGTTATTTTTGAAATGTTACTTGCACAATAGTTGGATATTGCTCAGCTGCAAAGTCACCAGAAACTCCTAGAACGGTAGCACCGAGGACAGCTCCCCCAGCTGAGCAGGTACCAGAGAGATCGAGTAATAATGGGTCGGTAGCTGATCTTGTCATCGTATAGATGCTCGAGTACTTAACAGAAGGATCGAATCGAGCGAGAAAATGATAGAAGCCAATGATAACAAGGTTGAGACTTACAACTCTACGGTCGGCCAAATCTAGGAGCACCCCCGATCTTGAAACGTGTGGACTCAAAGAAGTTAGTACAGATGTCGTTCCCATAGGAAGCTGCCCCGACACCCATTCCAAAGAAGTTCAGAATGCCAGATCTTCCAAAATATAACGGTACCTCGAACCCCAATGAGCACGTTGTCGCTTACACCTCTACAGTAAAGGGCAATGATCTAAAGTTCGTCCTGCTGAAGAAGTTTGGGAAAACGCTTTCTAAAGGGGAAATGATGTGGTATTACAACCTAGACCCAAATTCTATAGACTCATTTTCCATGCTGGCAGATTCCTTCATAAAGGCACATGCTAGAGCCATCAAGGTGGCCACAAGAAAATTTGACGTCTTCAAAATCAAGCAAAAGGAGAACAAGATGCTGCGAGAATTCGTTTCTCGCTTTCATTGGAGCATATGAATCTACCTCCAGTCTCCGAGATAATACGCAGTGCAGGCATTCACTCAAGTTTTGAATGAATGAAGATCAGTGGCTTCGAAGTAGCTAAAATAGAATCTGGTCGAATATCCTGCCATGACATGGTCGGACGTTCATAACCGATACCAGTCGAAGATCAGGATCGAAAACGACCAGCTAGGAGCCCCATCGGACTCGATATCCCCAAGAAGGATTCTGGCAAAGGAGCCAAAGCCAAACAAGAAAAGATATGAGCCATACACTGAAGAGAGAAGGAATGCCTTGAGGCGCAACCCATCTTGCAATGATCGAAGGATAGACCAAGGATAGAATCCTTAGGGACTTATCAATAGAGCTAGATTTGATAGGAACGCAGGCCATCGGAGGCACCTCGCCTATAAGAATACAACTTCAACATTGGCGTATCAGATATTTGTTCACCATCAGTAAAATTAGAGATGCCAAGTGGCCCAGGCCTGTACAATCACATCCTTCACAAAGGAATCATAACTTAGTGTTCCGGGAAAGAAAAACGGCCAAGAAGAACAAAACCAATGAGCCGCAACATGTCATCCACATGATCTTGGGAGGCGTCGATGCCCACAGGAACCCGTGATGAGAAAGACATAAATATCCATCACTAGAGAAAAGCGAACCCGGGTCTACATGCTCGAAGATGCCCTCACGTTCAGCGACGAGGATACTGAGACCTTGTCTTAGCGTCACAATGGCGCACTAGTAATATCTTTCATGGTAAATACATTTAAAATAAAAAGTATACTCGTAGATCCAGGTAGCTCGGCCAATATTATCAAGTCGAAGGTAATAGAGCATCTCGGACGGCTGACCAAATCTGCCCCCCACTCGAGTCCTCAATGGATTTAACATGGCAAGTAAAATAACAAAAGGAGAAATCACCCTCCCAGTCAAAGTGTTCGGCACAACTGGTGCCATAGTCGCAGTCTTGAGCTTCTGAAAGCTCGCCTCACACTTGTCTGACCACCAAAGCGGGGCACCCGTCTAGGTCAACCTGTTTATTGGGGCTGCTATAGATGGAAACCCCTTCACAAACCGACGGTAATAACCCACCAAACCTAAGAAACTCCGGATCTCTATAGTTGATATGGGTCTAGGCTAGTCCTTGACTGCCTCAATCTTCTTAGGATATATTTGAATACCCTCTGCTGATACAACGTGACCCAAGAATGCAACTGAACTCAACCAAAACTCACACTTCAAAAACTTATCATATAACTGGTTGTCTCTCAGAGTCTGAAGAACGGTCCGAAAATGATGCTTATGCTCCTCTAGACTATGTGAATAGATAAAACTATCATCAATAAAAACAATCACGAAGGAATCCAGATAGGGCTTGAATACCCGGTTCATCAAATTCATAACTGTTGCTGGGGAATTTGTCAACCTAAATGACATAACTAGAAACTCATAATGCCTATACCGAGTGCAAAAAGTTGTTTTAGGGACATCGGATGCCCTAATCCTCAACTGATGGTGGCCATGCCTCAAATCAATCTTTGAAAATACCTTTGCACCCTGAAGCTGATCAAATAAGTCATCAATTCTCGGAAATGGATACTTATTCTTGACGGTGACTTTGTTCAACTGTCGATAGTCTATGCACATCCTTATTGATCCATCCCATCCTTTTACTTTACAAACAATACATGTGCACCCTAAGGCGAGATACTGGGCCTAATAAAGCCCTTATCAAGCAACTCTTGCCTTTTTTTCCTTCAATTCTTTCAATCGGGTGGGGCTATTCGATATAGTGTAATAGAAACGGGTTGAGCTTTTGGATCCAAATTAATGTAAAAGTCAATCCGTGTGGGGCGACATCCCTAGAAGGTCTGTAGGAAATACCTCTAAAAACTCACAAAAAATGGGTATGGAATCCATGGAAGGAACCTCCGCACTGGAATCATGAACATAAGCTAGATATGCCAAACACCTCTTTTCGACCATACGTTGATCCTTCATATAAGAAATAACCTACTGGTAGAATGATCGGGAGTCCCTTTTTACTCTAACCAAGGCAACCCTAGAAAGGGTGAGATCACGGTCTTGGCGTGATATTCTATTATAGCATGATAAGATGACAGCCAATCTATCCCCAAAATGACATCAAAATCAACCATATCGAGAAGTAGGAGATCAACGCTAGTCTCAAGACCCCCAATAATAACCACACACGAGCGATAGACACAATCTACAATAATAGAATCACCCACCAATGTGGACACATATAGATGATCACTCAAAGAATCACGAGGCAGAAGCAAATATGTAACAAAATTAGATAATACATAGGAGTATGTAGACCCTGGATCAAATAGAACTGAAGCATCTCTTCTGCAAAGTGAAAAGTACATGTGATAACAGTATCAGATGACTCATCCTTAGGCCTGGTTGGGAAAGTGTAACATCGGGGCTGGGCCCCACTACTCTGAACTACATCCCTAGGACAGCCTCTTGCTAGTTGGCCTTCACCTCTAGCTGTCTGGCCTCCACATCTAATACCTCGACTTCCACCTCTAGTTGTCTCACCCCTACCCCTAGCTGGCTGAGTGGGCACTGAAACACCCGGTGCTGGAACCATGGCATGAGAACCCTAATACTGAGAACTGCTTGACGCTTGAGGGAAAAATCTAGCAACGTGCCTCGAATTGCCACAAGTATAATAATATCTTGGCTGCTGACCCTGAAATGGACCATGACGGCCTGGGTAACAACCTTGAAAGCAATAGAGCGGAGGTGCACTGATAGGAGCTGGTGGTGCAATGTAGGCTAGCTGATCAGAATACAGCATATGAGAGCCACGACCACCTGAAGCACTGTAAGAAACTTGAAGTGCTCAATGAAATGGTATGGAATGATGTCCTCTACGAAAAAAATCTCTACCTCCATATTGGGCACCACTAAACCAACCATAATGACGAGCTCTCTTGTCAGACCCCTGACAACTCCCCTAAGCTAAAACCATCTCAACTCACCTGGCCACAATGGCTGCATCTTGGAAAGAAATCCCGCTCCCTGCCTCCTTATCCATCTGCAATCTGATAGGATGAGCGAGTCCCTCAATAAACCTCATCCTCTCTCTCTCTCTCTCTCTCTATCTCTTTCTCTCTCGGTAGGAAGTATAAGAAGAACATGATGGGACAAATCAACAAACCTTGTCTCGTACTAAGTGACAATCATAGAACCCTGATAAGATGCTCAAACCGCCTGTGATATTCCTCCCTCTAAGTGATAGGAAAGAACTTCTCAAGAAATAGCTGAGAAAACTGGTCCTAAGTTAAGGAAGGCAGCTCAGCTGGTCTAGTCAACAAAAAATCATTCCACCGTATCTTGGCGGACACTATCATATGGAATACAACGAAGTTGACCCCATTGGTCTCCACTATCCCCATATTTCGCAACACCTCATAGCAGCCGTCAAGATAATCATGTGGGTCCTTAGAAGCTGCCCCACTGTAATGTCGGGAAAAGCTTGGTGAACTCGTCCAACCTCAGCAAAGCCTCCGAAGACATAGTAGATCCACTAGCAGCCTGAGCCACAATAATCGGCTGAGCTACTTCCATTGGTCTAGCTGTTAGATTCTGAAACTGAGGAGACATCTACTCCAGAGTGTGGGTAGCGGGAGTCTGGTCTCCTTCCCCAGCCTAAAAGTTTACGGGTGCTACAAGAAATATGTCGGTCTGAGCTACGCTCTTCATAAGGCCCACTAGATGTACCAAAGCATCCTGAAGTACTTGGGTAACGATAAACCCCTCGCAGACCTGAGCTGGCGCTGCCAAAATGGTCTAGGTCAGAATCTTATCATCAAACTCCACTTGAGGCTCCGCTACTGGTGTTGTTTCTTGAGTTCTAGTCTGAGCCCTGCCCCAGCCTCAGCCACTAGCACGGCCTGGTCCTCATCCTCTGCCCCTCGTAGGAGTTGGTACTAGGGGCTTGGGCTGCCGATCAGCTCACGAAGTGGTAAGTGTTCTCGCCATCTGCAAAAGAACAAGAGTAAAGAGTTCAATTAGCAGTAAAATGATCAAGTCGCACTAAAGAGAAGAATAGAAGTAAAAAAATTCCTAAACTCGATAGCTTCTAGGGGATAAGCACAGACGTCTCTGAACTGATCCCTCATACTCTACCTAGCTTATTCATAAATTGTGAGACCTAGGAAACCTCGTGCTCTGATACCAACTTGTCACGATCCGTATTTTCCACCGTCGAGATCGTGATGGAGCCTAACTTTTTAAGATACTAGGCAAGCCAATAGATAAATATTTGATATGCTAACCACTATCCAAAATAGTAAGTAACAACAATTAAACCAAAATAAATTAAAGAAGTTCGGAAATTCGTAATAATACAAAACTAATGAACGACTACCCAAATCTAGTGTCATAATTTACAAACTTCAAAGTGTCAGTACAAATATAGGATTAAAGAAATATAGTTGTTCTTGAAATAAAAGAAACTAGGGAAACTAGGATAACCAGAAGGGGACTCCAGGGTCTGCGAATGCTGCAAATCTACCTTAGGTCTCCTGTTGGACTAACCCAACTCTGATCAATGTGGTCCAGTACCAAAATCTGCACAGAAAGTGCAGAGTTGAGTATCAGTACAACTGACCCCATGTACCGATAATTATCGAGCCTAACCTCGGTGAAGTAGTGATGAGGCTAAGACACGACAATACTATGAACATGTATAGTTAAATCATATACGGGAAAATAACAAAAATTAGAAATTTAACCTGATATTAATGGGAAGGGGGAGAACCATGCTGAGGGGAATATCAAATCCTGAAAGAGTACAGTAATAAAATGCAGTAAATAACATGCTTTATACCAACGAAAGTAATAAGATAGCAAAACAGTGCACGGCATCGCCCTTTGTTCGGCATCACTCTTTATGCATTAACTCTCTCATAACATGGCACGGCATCATCCTTCATGCATTATCACTCACGGAATATGGCACAACATCACCCCTTGTGCATTATCACTCACTTATAATGCATTGCACGGCATCACCCTTCGTGTTTTAACACTCTCCCTCACCAAATCATGAACAAGAACAATAGGAAGATAGAAATATTAAGAACCAATCTTACTTCAACATTTAATTCCACAATACCAGTCTCAACTCTGAGTCAATACTCAATCAGTACCAAACTTCGTAAAACATGATAAGAATTGTTCAACATATAGAAATTCAAGTCTAACCATGAAATATATGATCAAAGAGTACAACAGTTACAAATATAAGAAATCGCATGTTACGACTCGATGACAACGCATAGGTACTCGTCAGCTTAACTATACATTGTACTCAATATCAAGCACGTAGCAAATAGACTGAACAATACCTAATCCCTCAAATTAAGTTAGCCACAACACTTACCTCGATTCCACGGCCAAACTCAAGCCTCAATTATCAATTTTCCTCTAGATTCCACCTCCAATCCACTCGTATTTAGTCATAATTAACTTAATAACATTATTTACTACTAAAGAAATCAATTCCAATGCATAACTATAAGTTTCCCAATATTTTACCCAAAAAGTCAAGAACTAACACCGGGCCCACTAGGTCAAACTCAAAGTTCATACCAAAACCTGATTTCCCATTGACCCCCGAGCCTGGATATACAATTGGTTTTGGAGTCCGACCTCAATTCGAGGTCTAATCCCTAAATTTTGAAATTTCTAAGTTCTATCCAAAAACACCCAATTCTACCATAAAAACTCTAGATTCTAGAATGAAATCTTTTTTAAAAAGGTAATAAATTGAAAGAAAAGAGCTCGGAATCATTTACCTATGATTTGGAGAAGAATTAGCCCTTGGAAAACTGCCTCTAAAAGTTTAGTTTTGAAAAATGGGAGAATGAATGAAAAATACCGTCTAAGTCCAAACTTATCAGCTGCAGATGTCACATTTGCGAACTGAGCTTCACATTTGTGAAGCTCGTAAATGCGAGAAAGGCATCACAAATGCAAACCTATCTCACTTCTGTTGTTGCCGCAAGTGCGAACCATTTGGCCGCAAATGCGAAGGTCCCTCCCTCAGACTCACTTCGTAAAATATGAAGGGTTGTTCGTATTTGCAAACATGGGTTAGCCTGGCTTCTCTTCGCATTATAACCTCGTCACTAGTCACAAATGCAAACCTTGACCTCGCATTTACGAGGTCTGAGGCCTGCAACAAGTTTAGCTATACCAGCAACATTTCTAAGCTCCAAATCACTCCGTAGCCTATCCAAAACTCACCCGAGCCCTCGGGGCTCCAACCCAAACATGCACATAAGTCTTAAAATATCATACAACCTTGTTCGCACGATCACATCTCCAAAATAACACCTAGAACTACGAATTTAGCATCAAAGTGCATGAAATTTTCAAGAAAGTTTCAGAACTTCTATTTTCTCAACCAAAGGTCTGAATCACGTTAAATCGGTTCTATCTCCCAAAAAATTTCACAAATAAGATACAAATATCATAGTGGACCTGTACCGGATTCTTGAACCAAAATTTGGACCAATACCAACCTGATCAACTATTAACAAATTTCATCAATAATTTATTTCTCGGATTAGGGACCTTGGAATTTGATCCCGGGCATACACTAGGGTCCTATTCTTTACTACGGATATTTCAGGACTGTCAAAACACAGATTCGGGTCCGTTCACTCAAAATATTGACAAAAGTCAACTAAAATCAACTTTTAAAGACAAAAGTTATTATTTTTCTCAAATTTCCACACAAAGGCTTTCCGAAAACACGCTCGGATAGTGCACGAAAATTAAGAAGAAATAAAATGAGGTTTTGAAGGCCTCTAAACTATGAATTAGGTTCTAAAACACATGATGACCTTTCGGGTCATCACAAATGTATACTAATTCATCAAAGAAAATACACCTTGGAGCTTATTTCTGAGATAGGACTAAGTGTTACTAAACTAGAATCTACACCCATGGACTTCAATATCAAACTGACCACTAAAAAATATGATGATCATCTAGTAAGAAGATGAACTAATGAAGTTACTGATCCTCCTCTGATCAAAATGCCTACCAGAGATTCATCGAAAAACTACTATACTTAACTATGTCCAAACATGACATTCATGCAGTGTTCAAACACTAAGTCAGTATTTAATCTGGCCAAATAAATCACAAATGGTGGGTGATCTAAGGATTTTCAAATATGTAAAGAAGGAACCAGGAAAAGGTATCTTATTGTCAATTGGAAAATCAGAAGAAATAATTGCAATATTGTGATGGAGATGGACAGCTTGTGCTCATTCAAGGAAATCAGTGACAGGATATATTCTTAAATTATGTGACTCTATAATCTCATAGAAGTCAAATAAGCAAACAACTATATCCATAAGTACTGCTGAAGCATCGACTGTTGAAGAACTAGTTTGAATACTAGGACTCATGGAAGAGTTAAAAGCTCGGGTCAAGTTATCTGTTATGATTTACAGTGACAGCAAATCAGCAATACAAATTGCAGCCAATCCAGTCTACCATGAAAGAATAAAATATATAGAAATGGAATGTCATTTTATAAGGGAAAAAATAGTTCAAGGCCTTGTTTCGACTTAATATCTTTTTGTAAGAGAACAACCTGCAAACATTCTAACGAAGGGATTAAACAGGATACATCATAAATATCTTACAACCAAACTAGGAGTTTTGAACATTTTCAATAAAGCCTAGATTGAGGGGGGTGTTGAAGACTGAAGCTACAATGTACAAAGCTAGGGAATAAACTGCATTTTAGTAAACTTGTAACCAAAATCAAGAAGGTAGTTATTAACTACCTGTGTTAGTTACGGGAATAACAGAATCAGTATAGCTGATTCTTTTTGTATATATGTGATGATCATCTCATTGTAAAATACAATTCAATGAAATGAATACTGTTGGATTTTTTGTATTCAATATATTAAATACATAAAAGATGGTGAATAGGAAATAGAGGGAAATGCAATTTTTGAGTGAAATTTTATGTTTTCTCCCTTCGCAAATGGACATTGTCCCATATTGGAAGAGGAAGGGATTTTTTGTGGGTACATAAGCAATTGCTCTTCTTCTATCTCTTAAAAAGATGAGAAGAAGGAAAGTCTCGTGCCGTGTCGTCGCCTCTCGCTTGGCTCGGTTTCGCTTCGGCTTCGGCATCGGATTCGGGTTCGGATTTGCATTTGGATTTGTCAAATAATCCCTTGATTGATTAACTTTTTAGATCAAATTATTTGTTAATAGTAAAATATTAACATAAATGTTATTACATATTTATTTTAATAACAGAATATTAATATTATTAAATTCTCCAATCTATTTTTTTCTGTTTTGGTAACAGAAAATTAACTACCCTCTTCAATTTTTTTCTTTATTTTCCCTCTTTTATTGTTGAGTAATATCTACTTATGTTGTGGTCGTTTTGCATAAACAGCCATTCTGAAAAGCTGCACCTCTTCAGATTTTAGCCCAACTTTGGTCATAAATACAACATTATTCTGCTCTGAATTTCACTATGGTTTTCTGAGTTTCTCCTCCTTCTTCTGCATACTTTTATCATCAAACAAAACAACAGTAAGTGTGATTTTCTACCAAATTTTGTGTTCGCTAAATCATTAGGTTTTGAAGTATCAGTACACTAGTGTGTAATTTATTCTATCCTGGGAGGAATAATTCATAACCTTAGGTATTAGGAGGGGATTAAATTCCTTAAGGAAACATTGTGAATTCAGTGGGCTCGAATTGGTTTTCTGTTTATATTCATTTCTGTATATGTTCATTTATATTTTCAGAATTATTTTACAAATACGATTTTACTAACAAGCTTAAGGAATTTAATATATGTTCTGTATTTGTACTCACTGTTTCTGGAGAGTAAAACCTTTATGGTTTTGTACTTTAGTGGAGAGTAAAATCTACATGATTTCAACGGTTCTGTCATTCGTTTACAGAAACGACAAATGATAACGGAAATCAAGCTGTTACGATGGTGATTACCAGTGCCTTAACGAGCCGAACAACGCCGACAACATTGGCACCGGCGGAGAAACTTGAAAAAAAATTTGGGATTGATTTAAAGCACTGGAAACAAAAGATGTTCTTCTATTTGACTACTCTAAGTCTCCAAAAGTTCATCAAAGAAGATGTTCTTGTGCTGTCCAATGAAACTCCAGAAACTTAATTCTTTCTAGTGATTGAGGCGTGGAAGCATTCAGAGTTTTTGTGCAAGAATTATATTCCATTGAAGAAGTTCGTTGCTGCAAAATTTTTGGAATACAAAATAGTAGATAGCAAGCATGCTATTACCTAACTCTAGGAATTGCAAGTGATTATTCACGATCTCCTTGGTGAAGGTATAAATCAAATTAATATTGATGTTGAAAGTAATAATCTTAGTGTTTTTACGAACAGAAATTTCATTGAAGGTCTTCTAATCAATGAAGCAATCCAAGTAGCAGCAATGATTGATAGGTTGCCTATTTTGTGGAAGGACTTCAAAAACTACTTGAAACTCAAATGCAAGGAGATGTCCCATGAAGATCTCATTGTTTGGTTGAGAATCGAAGATGACAACAAAGCTGCTGAAAAGAGAGGTCGTGGAAACTCAACAATAATGGGACCAAATATTGTGGAAGAGAACAAAAAGAGGAAGAAGGCTTCTGGACCAAAATACAACCCAAGCAAAAAACAGTTAAGTGGAAACTGCTACAACTGTGGAAAGGCGGACACAAATCTAGAGTCTGTCGTTCTCCGAAGAAAGACAAGAAGAAGGGTCAAGCAAATGGTTGAAAACATGATGAAATTGATGACTTATGTGTCATGCTTTCCAAATGCAACTTTGTGGACAATCATAAAGAGTGGTGGATTGATTCTGGAGCCACTTGCCATGTTTGTGCTATTATACAAACTTTTTCTACGTATGCTCCTGTTGGACCCGATGAGACGATTTCTATGGAAAATGCTTCAAAGGCCAAGATTGAAGGATGTGGGAGGATATTTCTCAAAATGACTTCCGACAAAGTGGTGACTTTGAACAACGTCCTTTATGTTCTTGAGATAAGGAAGAGTTTAGTCTCTATACTTGCTAAGAATGATTTTAAATGTGTCTTTGTATCTGATAAGGTTGTAATAAGTAAGAAAAAAATGTTTGTAGGAAAATGTTACCTCACCAAGGGCCTTTTCAAGATGAATGTAATGGTTTTTGAAAATAATAATAAAATTTTAGCTTCGTCTTACTTACTTAAGTCAAATGAATTATGGCATATACGTTTAGGTCATGTCAATTATAAAACATTGTGAAAAATGATTAATTTAGAAGTATTGCCTAAGTTTGAATGTGACAAATCAAAATATCAAGTATGTGTGGAACCTAAGTATGTTAAACATCCTTATAAGCCAGTTGAAAGAAATTCAAATCCTTTAGACTGAATTTACTCAGATATTTGCGACATGAAGTCAATACCATCTCACGGTGAAAAGAAGTATTTCATAACTTTTATTGACGATAGTACTAGATTTGCTATGTTTACTTACTTAATAGTAAAGATGAAGCAATAGACGCATTCAAGCATTACAAAAATGAAGTTGAAACGCAACTTAATAAGAAACTCAAAATGCTAAGAAGTAATAGAGGTGGTGAATATGAATCTCCTTTGAAAAATATGTTTAGAATATAAATTATTTATCAAACAACGGCACCTTATACGCCCCAATCTAATCGGATTGCAGAAAGAAAGAATCGTTCATTAAAGGATATGATGAACACATTATTGATAAGTTCTGGTTTGCCACATAACTCTTGGGGGAAGCCATTCTTACGGCTAGCCGGACACTAAGTCGAGTACCCCATAGCAAAACACAATCCATTCCATATGAAAAATGGAAAGGAAGGAAGCTTGAATTATTCTAAAGTGTGGGGATGTTTGGAAAAAGTGCAAGTTCCTAAACCCAAAAGGATAAAAATGGGACCGAAAATCGTTCATCGTGTCTTCATCGGATATGCGACTAATAGTAAAGCATATCGATTTATGGTTTACAAATCAGAAAATCCCAACATTCATAGTAATACGATTATAGAATCAGATAATGTTGAGTTATTTGAAAATATATATCTATATAAAAAGAATGTGAGTCGATTGGTGAATGATCTAACGGCCCTAGGAAGAAACAAAAGAAAGTACACTTAACAAGGAGGATTCAAGACGTACTAAATGTCAAAGAACGCCTATTTTATTTGGACCACACTTTGTGACTTTCTTATTAAAAAAGAGCTTCAAACATTTAAGAAGCTATGTCTTCTTCGGAATCATTATTTTGGAAAGAGGCAATCAATAGTGAAATAGAATCCATACTGAACAACCATATATGGGAATTGATTGATCTTCCTCCTGTAAATTAATCGTTGGTTTCTAATGGATTTTTAAGAGGAAAATGAAAGATGATGGCACTATAGACAAATTTAAGGCAAGACTTGTGGTCAAAGGGTATAGATAAAAAGAAGGCCTTGACTATTTCGATACATACTCTCCAGTTACAAAAATTATGTTCATACGAACGTTAGTAGCATTATTTGCAGTTATGATCTTGAAATTCATAAAATGGATGTTAAGACAGTCTTCTTAAATGGAGATTTGGAGGAAAATATTTACATGGAACAACCTGAAGGGTTTGTGTGACGACCCAAAAAGGGTCATCACTTATTTTCTTACATATTCTGTACTTTCGAGGCCTTGAAAACCTCATCTAGGGTTGCCTCAATTTGCGTGCACAATCGGGCACGTAGCCGGAAAGCTTAAGTATGAATTTTGAGAGAAAAATGCTAAATTTTGATATTAAGTTGAATAAATTTGACTTTTGACAACTTTTTGGGTAAACGGACCTGAACCCGCGATTTGAGCATACGCTCAAGTCCTATATTTTCCTACGGACCCCCCGAGACTGTTAAATCATGGGTTCATAGGAAAATATAGGACTTAGGCGTATGCACGGAATTGAATTCCGAGGTCCCAAGTCCGAGATATTAATTTTTGTGCGAAATTATTTTCTGGAAATAATTAAGGAAATTGAAAATAAAATTTGATTAAAAGACTATTTTATCGAGCCCGTATTTTATTTTCGGCCCCTGGTACAAGTTTTATATATGGTTTAAGCGGTTTCTATAAATTTTGGTTGAAAACAAACATCGTTTGACGTGTTTCTGACTAAAAATAGGAATTTGATGTTTTATGAAAATTTGGAGGAAATCATGAGTTTTAAGGCTCGATTCGATATATATGTTATTATTTTGGCAATTTGATTGCACGGATATGTCCATAGGATATTTTTGAGGTTATATGCATATTTGGTTTGGAGCCCCGAGGGCTCGGGTGAGTTTTGGATAGGTGTCGGATTGTATTTTTGAACTTGTAAAAAATCAAGTATGTTTTCTTTTGTGATCTTCGCATTTGCGAAGATGAGCGTCACAATTGCGAGATCACATATGCGAGCTTTGCATCGCAATTGCGAAGCCTTAGGCCTAGACATATGATCGCAAATGCGATCCAACTTCTCGCAAATGCGAACTAAAAGATTTATGAGCACGATCACAAATGCGACCTCAGCCCTCACAAATGCGAAATTGGGTGGTTGCAAATGCAACTTACCCTTCGCAAATGCGAACACTGGCAAAATAATAAGGGTTCGCAAATGCGAACCTAGCTTTGCAATTACCATATTTGGTCGGGGTTCCCAATTGCGAACCGGGGCTCACAATTGTGATAACTGAGACCCAAAAATTTCATACTTAGTCGAATTTCCACCATTTTCACCATTCTTTTAAGACCCAAACACCATAGGCGATTTTTTCAAGGACAAAACTTCTTCCAAATTATTTTTAAGTCGGTTGTTACTTAATTCTTTCAATCATTTACATCATTTAATATGTTTTCCACTTAAAAATTAATGAATTTCATGGGTGAAATTGGGGGTTTGGGCTAGAGCCTAGGTTTTTCTAAAATTAGGGATTTGAATCTCAATTTGAGGTCCAATTTTAAAACAAATATATATTTGGATTCGTAGGAAAATGGGTAACGGGTTTTGGTTCGAACCCCGGGTTTTGACCATATTGGCCTGAGGAGCATTTTGGTCATTTTACCTAAATTTGCGCCTTAGCTTTAAATTAAATAGTGGAATCAATTGCTTGAGATGTTATTTATGAGATGTAATTGAAATGAATAGATTTGGGCTATTTGGAATTGGACACTCGTGGCAAAAATGTGGTTTCAAGTTGAATTTGGAGCCGGTTTAAGGTAAGTGGCTTGTCTAACCTTGTGTGGGGGACCTTTCCCCTTATGATATGATATTTGGTAATTGAATGCCTTGTACGTGAGGTGACGAGCGCGTACTTGAGCTAATTGTTGAAAATTCAATTTTTACATAAGCTATTGAGACTGAGTTCTTTCGAATTTACTTATTCCTACTTGCAATTATAACATATGTTATATTAGAAAAGCATGTTTGGTTGATTCAAATTGCCTATTTGCTTAAGTTGCCTTAATTGTACTACCTAAAGCATGTTAGGCTACCATTACCTGTTGTTTGTACCTTCGTACTTCATTTCTGATTATCATCTGGGTGTGGTTGCGCATTTATATTGGGACTACGGATGTGGGATTCTAGTATCTCCCTCATTGTTTATTTACTTTGGGACTACGGGTTAGATTCCCGGTAGATCCCCCACCCCTCTCCCCCATACTCTTACTTTGGGACTACGGGTTAGATTCCAGGTAAATCCCCCCTGCACTCTTACTTTGGGACTACGGGTTATATTCCCGGTAGATCCCTCCTGCACTCTTACTTCGGGACTAAGGGTTAGATTCCCGGTAGATCCCCCCTACACTTTTACTTTGGGACTACGGGTTAGATTATCGGTAAATATCTCCTCCCCCCCCCCCCCCCCCACATTTGATAATTGGACTATGGGACATTATTCTCTAGAGATCCTTCGAATATTCTCATATGATGGACTATGGGATGGTATCCCGGGAGATCCTCGGACAGTTGATGCAATGGACTACAGGACGGTATTCTGGGAGATCCTAGTTGTTGGTACTGATATTGAGCTGTTTCACTCTGTGCTACCTTATTCTCTGCGTGTTATTGTTGCTTTGTATAACTTGTCTTACTTCATAATTTTATTCGTTATTTTTGTTTATTTCATGTTGTTGCAAGGTTTATTGTTATATTTATCTCAATAGGGTATTGACCTTCCTCGTCACTACCCAACCGAGGTTAGACTTGACACTTACTGAGTACCGATATGGTGTACTCATGCCTCTTCTGCGCATGTTTTCATGTGCAGACCTAGAAAATTCATCTCAAGTGCACTATCCTTGAGGCCAAGACAGCTACGGAGACTTTGAGGTAATTCTGCAGCGTCCGCAGACCAATGAGTCTCCCTCTTTACGCTATCTGTAGTATTTAGCCTTCTTTCGTACTTCTGTTTAGACAATTCGGGAGATCTGAGTCGTATATTACTTTTATTAGCTTGTGTTCTCGTGAGTTTCTGGGTTTTGGGATGTTATAGTAGACTTCCGCATTTATTTTGAGTTGTATATGCTGAGCGGCAGTTATATATTGATTTCTTTTATTTGTTCAGTTTTAATTAATTATTTCGTAAGCTGTGTTGTTTTCCACATTGTTAGTCTTACCTAGTTATAGGAACTAGGTGCCATCATGACATGTTCACAGAGGGTGAACTAGGGTCGTGATAGTTTGTGGTTCCAGGTAAAGAAAAGAAGGTATGTAGACTTGTTAAGTCCCTTTACAGACTAAAACAAGCATCCAGAAAATGGCATGCGAAATTTGACCAAACAATATTGTCAAATAGTTTTAAACTAAATGAATGTGATAAATGTATGTACATTAAAAATGTTCCAAATCACATAGTCATTGTTTGCTTATATGTGGATGATATGCTCATAATAATTAATAACATTTCCAACATAAATGTTATTAAGTGTATGCTAACTATCAAGTTTGATATGAAAAACTTGGGAGTTGATGATTTAATTCTGAGAATTAAGATCCATAAGACTTCTCAAGGTCTAGCATTGTCACAATCTCATTATATTAAGACAGTACTTGAAAAATTCAAGCACTTAGGCTTTAAAATTGCAAAGACTCCAATTGACGTGAATCATGCATTAGCAAAGAACAAAAGCCAAAGCATATCACAATTAGATTATGCTCGTGTATTGGGTTGTTTAATGTACATCGTGAATTATACACGATCAGATATAGCTTGTGCTATAAGTAAATTGAGTCGATATACAAGTAATCCAATTCAATCTCATTGGATGGCCATGGAACGAGTTTTGGAGTATTTAGTACATACCCAGAACTTTGCCTTGCACTACAGTAAATGTCCTGCGGTCATTAAGGGATACTCTGATGCAAATTGGATCACCAGATAAATTGATTTTAAGTCTACAAGTGGATATATATTCACTATTGGTGGAGGAGCGGTATCTTGGAAGTGGTCTAAACAAATTTGTATTGCCCGCTTTACAATGGAGGCTGAATTCATAGCCTTAGATAAAGTCGGTGAAGAAGCTGAATGGCTCCAGAATTTCTTGGAAGATATTCCGTTTTGGCTCAAACCGTTGGCACCTATATGCATACATTACTATAGTCAAGCGGCAATTGGAAGGGCTGGGAGTGTTATGTATAATGATAAATCTCATCATATACGACGAAGACATAAACTGTTGGACAATTACTCTCTGAAGGAATTATCAGGATTGACTATGTAAACTCAAGTGATAATGTGTCAGATCCACTTACAAAATATCTGACTAAAGAGGTAGTTGAGAAATCATCAAGGGAATGGGGTTGTGGCCGAGAACAAGTCATAGTGGCGGTAACTCTACCTAGAAGACTGGATATCCCAAGATCTAGTTTCAAGGAGATCAAGCAAAGTCATTAATGACGGTTCAAAATTGTCAACTAAACTTTTGGTCCATTCTCGTGATGAGACAATGTTCAGTAATGATAACGCATTAAGGCTTTTTAATAATTTCTTAATTTGATAAGGGTTATATCAAATAGTGTATCTACAGGATGACACGTTTAGGAATCACCTATGTAAGTGTGAAGTGTTAGCCGCTTCAAGGAGAACTTTGTAAGGCCAGTTCTCAACGCACTTATGAAACCATGCAGTGTTCATGGCTGAAACAAACACAATAATGAAAACCAAAGACTGTTTAAGGGTTGGTTGTGTGACTTGTGGTTGTCTAGGTATTCACCAAAGTTCGACGGTTCAAAGATATCAAATCTATCGATTGATCGAGTATATCCGACATAAGTTCACTACGTAAAATCCAAAGGGAAACCTACTTATCCAGATGCAATTAATCCTTACTTGCGAATCACATAGTTTTTCAGGCATACATGCGTGATATAGCCATTTCCCATTCATGTGGAGGATTGTTGGATTTTTTGTATTTAATATATTAAATACATAAAAGAGGGTGAATGAGAAATGGAGGAAAATGAAATTTTTGAGTGAAATTTTAAGTTTCTCTTCTTGGAATGGACATTGTCCCGTATTGGAAGAGGAAGAGGTTTTTTATGGGTATATAAGCAATTGCTTTTCTTTTAGATCTTAAAGAGTTGAGAAGAAGGCAAGCCTCGCACTGTCGTCGTCGTCGCTCGTTCGCCACGGCTTTGGCTTCGGCTTCGGCCTGGAAATAAATTAGGATATATATATATATATATATATATATATATATATATATATATATATATATATATATATATATATATATATATATATATATATATTAGTACGTCTCATTCATGGAGTAAAAAATAGTCGATTTTTCTTTGGTGAGTACGTGCTAATTGATTTAAACTACTAATTCACTTTTACTTATAAAATTATTACCTTTCAGCTTCTATGAAACAAACATGGTGTAGAGGTTGCTAAAAGTTAAATTTCACTTCGGCAAGTGTTGCCAAACTATTGGGGCCTAAGGTTCCTCTTTTTTAGGTTAATTTAAAAGGTACGAAATCGTGTGCCTTCGTTTGCTTATCAGCTGAAAGAGAAAAGTGAAAATGAAATTTCCCATATCTAGAGAAAATTCAAGATGTAAATGAATGTAAAAGTTATGTTTGTATATACACTTTTTAATACTTAATCATAATTAGCTGAAATATTTCCTTGTTGCGTCGCTGCTTGTTGCTATTGTTATTGTTATTATTATTTTTATTTGTTTTCTTTTATTCTTATATTACTGGTATCATTTTCCTAACTTTGTTGTTGTTATTTACTTATTCTTATTCTGCTTTTTGAGCCGAGGATCTTTCTGGAAACATCCTCCAGTATATGAGTAAGGTCTGTGCACACATTACCCTTCACAGACCTTACTTGTGGAATTTTACTGGATTATTGTTGTAGTTGTTGAATTAATTGAAATATGTTATGAAATAGAAGATTCTTACACTTCTATTTAAGGTGAATGTCTTTAATGTATCTAATTAGAGAGATTTTAGAGTTCTATTAGTGGTAGCTAAATCTTCCTCTCCCCTATAAATAGAGGTGCCCCCTACCATTGTAAATCATCCCTTGAGACCCCTCTCAACTCAATAAGAAGAATTCTCTCTACTCTTCTCTCTATTGCTATTGTTCTTGTTCTATTGTTCTTGTCTTTTGCTTTAAGTTTATAACACGTTATCAGCACGAGACTCTACCGTCTCAAGTATCATTCTCGAAAATCCAAGGTATTTCCCTCTTCCTAATTTAATTTTCGATTGTCTTAACTTTTACTTGTGTAGGGTTTTTCTTCAAAGAAAGAATGAAGAAAGAAAAAGAAAAAAAAAAGGAGGAGGCAGAAAGAAACGAAAAGTTGAAAAGAAAAAGGAAAGAAAGAAAGGAAAGAAAGAAAGGAAAGGAAGAAAGGAAGAAAATATTAAAAATATATTTGGTATACCTTAAAGGTAAGTAATTTACTTTTTCTTTTCAAATTCTTGGAATTCTATAAATTTTATATACAAAGTTTGATTATAACTCTAATGGAGTTTGTGAGAAATTATAACCACACGAAGTGGTAAAATCTCTATGTCCTGCCATGATTAAATTCATGTATGATTGTGGACGTGACAAAGAATTCCGTCCAATTGAATTTGCTCCATTCCCTTTAGAGAATGTGGTAGCAGCTTGTGTAAAGCACATGATTTTGATCCATTCCCTGAAGTGAATGTGATAATTGTAATAGAGCCCGTAAGTATGAACACGCTCTTGATGTAATTGTGTCATATGAAAAGAAAGTTCGTTGCCCTCGAAATTTCGGGCAAGAACTATGGTGTTGGATGATGAAATCCACTTTGATGCTATGGGTCTCGAAGACGCCATTAAAAACAGAAATAGTGCATCCACCCAAAACTATACTAAGGCCTTGATTCTCTTGCGCCATCACCTTGATGAAGGTTTGAACCTATGCTAAGGCCTTGATTTTCTTGCGCCATTACCTTATGGAAGGTTTGAAACTGTATGAAGGCCTTGATTTTCTTGCGCCATCACCTTGATGAAAGTTTGAAGATTGAATATCTCAACATCAAGGATTCACCCATCTTGTGGAAAGGCTTAAAGAAGATGACAACCTGAAGTTGGTCACTCTGCCACAAGCACGATACGATAAGAATCCAAAAGCAAATAGTTTATAAACTATATATTATCGTTGCGGTGAAAACGGGCACTGGTCTAAGTCTTGCCGTATACCATAAAATTTGGTTGACCTTTATCAAGCATCTCGAAAGAGAAAAGGCCCTGAAACAAACTTTGTCTATGACGACAATGAGGACATCACCCACCTGGATGTGGCAGACTTCTTTGAGCAACCCGATGGAAAAATAGACCACCTAATCGGCGATGGATCCGTGATGAAAGAAGATGGAGTTATTTGATTTTGTTCTACTTATTTGTATTAGTTAGTGAATAAACTAATAGCATTAGCTCGTATTAGTTAGTTCATAAAGCAATGTTAGCAGTAGTTCTTTAGAATATCTTCAATATGTTCAAATATCAATAAAACTTTTATTTTCCAGTGGGGGTAATCGACTAGCCTGAAAAACTAGTCGATTATCAACTATTTTCGCATTAAAGTTGAAAAACAATTGATCAACAATCGATTGTCTTTGGCTAACAATCGATTGTCTTGAAACAGTGTGTTCTGGAATTTTTCAAAAATAGCCAACAATCGATTGTCTTTGTCTAACAATCGATTGTCTTGAAACAGTGAGGTCTGGAATTTTTCAAAAATCACCCACAATCGATTGTCTATATCTAACAATCGATTGTCGTTAGGCAGTGTAATCTGGAATTTTTCAAAAATCATCCACAATCGATTGTCTATATCTAACAATCGATTGTCGTTAGGCAGTGTAATCTGAAGTTTTTCAAAAATAACAAATAATCGATTGTGTATGTCTAACAATCGATTGTCTATGTTCAAACAATCGATTGTGTGTATTTAATAATCGATTGTCTTATGAAAAACGCTGAAATTTTCAAACTGCAAAGGAATTGATTATGGATAACATATCTGATTTTGTTAGCCAACTGTTAGTAGCAGATTTTGAAGATATTATGTGACACAAAAGAATTGAACTTGTTTATTCCTATGTTCGTGTATTTCTTTTGTATGTTAAACTATGGGATAGCAAATATGGATATCTCACAAAGCGAACTTGGACCAACGTCCAATTGTAAAAGTATTTGCCTAGTTGATTCATGTACTACACATACAATACTCAAAGAAAAGAAGAGTAATTGTGTAAGGCAAACATTACTACAATCTATGGAAGTAGTAAATTGATTGAAGGCTCCGGAAGAGCAATTGTAACTCTGCCCAAAGGCATGACGTTAATCATAGAGAATGCAATGTTCTCCCCCAAGTCTAAGAAGGACTTGTTGAATTTTAAAGATATCATTCAAAATGGATATCATATTGAGACAATAGATGAGAATAATCTTGAATTCTTCATGAAAACGAGGCTGCCCATTTCGGTTTGGGTTCACGCCATTTTGAATGCAACAATGCTAGTTTGTCGGCTGCCCGCTTCGACTTGGGTTCACGCCATTTTTGCATGCAACAATACTAGTTTGTCGGCTGCCCACTTCGGTTTGGGGTCACGCCATTTTGCATGAAGCAATACTAGTTCGTCGGCTGCCCACTTCGGTTTGGGGTCACGCCATGTTGCATGCAGCAATGCTAGTTCGTCTCTGACTGACGAATTGACACAAATATTCCCCATTGCAATTGGTTTTGGGTCATGAACCCAATATATCCCATTTAAGAAGCTTTGGATGCGCAGTATAGGTGCCTGTAGCACCGCCATCCCGCACCAAAAATGGGTTTGCAAAGAAGGTTAGGAATATATGTTGAGTATGAATCGTCCTCCATTATTCGCTACCTCGAAACATTGACAGGAGATTTGTTCACTGCACTATTTGCAGACTGTCAATTTGATGAGACACTTTTCCCAAAATTAGGGGGAGAAGTTGGTGAAACCAAACGGGAAATTTTGTGGAAAAATGCATCATTATCTCATCTTGATCCACATACCTCTATTTGAAAGAAAGAGGTACAAAAGATTATCCATTTGCAAAGAATAGCAAATCAAATGCCTGACGCATTTACGGACTTGAAGAGGATAACGAAATCACACATTCACGCGGGAAAAAGTTCCGATCCGTATTGAAGTCCCTATTGGACAAATATCTAGTGTCATATCCAATGAGTCAAATGCACGCCAGAAGCGTGGCAGACCATTAGGTTCCAAAGATCGAAATCCTAGAAAGAGGAAAAAGAACGATCTAAATGACACTATAAAAGAATCACATGAGGACGCTCATGATTTGATTAATTCCGAGATTCACGAAGAATCTATTGAGCCTGAGACTCTTGAAAATACGGAATGCAAGAATGTGAGGATCTCGAACCTCAGTCTGTGGTAGTACAAAATTAATTGAGAGCTCACGAAGAGCCAATTATTACTATGTTGGAGAAACACAATTGAGTATTGTGCTGTAGTAAGTCTCAAAGAAACTTATCCAGTTTCCAAAAGTACACGCGAAGGCGATTGATGATATTGAGACTATAAATAAAGGAAGGCTTTGATTCTCCTATTACTACAACTTGTAGCGGGGTAATTTGTATATGAAAAGCTACCCGTTTTGTTCTCCAGTTTGTACTACACAAACGAAAGAATGCCACAATAAAGTGGATATCTATTGGTATAAAACCCATGTCATAATAAACCCGAAGTTTATTGATAAGTGCACATGTCATGGTGTAAATTTGAAGTTTACCAATATTGATAATTTATTCAGTTGACATTCGTGTTAGCCATCTCATTTGAAGTATGATGTGCAAATTCACATAGGTGAATATCAAAGAACTAGAAGTTCTTGTTCTCAGTAATGAATTGACCAACTAAAGAGTTCGGGTTGAAGCCCCTAAATTCTGGAAATATCAAAGGTGAATATGGGCCCATTCACCTGCCATGTAAACCACATATGATGCATCTATGATATGGTTACATGCGCCATTGTTATTAACCCGCAGCCTGGCAGTGCTTGCGAGGTAAATCGCTCAGTAATCTAACTTCGAGCATAGTTTCCAGATTCTCTACTCAAGACAGTTCATCTTGATAAGTTGGTTTATATCAAAGTTGGTTTAGCAAGATAATTATTGAGTGCTTCCACTTAATAGCTAAACTGTTCCTTATGAGAACGAAGTTATATATATCAGTTTGATATAAGTTGTATACGAGAGTATATTCTCCCCTCACAAGTGGTTCAAGGTCAGGAACCAAATAATTTCATCTTATTACTAAGGTGCTGTGTATATTGACATAATGCACAAAGATGATTTCCCAAAGTTGAGGAAACATGTTAGCTTTACTAACATGAGGGGGAGACATGATAAACATTTGAGAAAGTGTTACATGGGATGAATTTTCATTTGTATATGTATATCCCCGAATATCATGATATGAACCTGTAGTTCATAAAAAGGAAATGCAATTGCAACATATTGCAAAGCATGCTATACGCATTTGCTGACTCAAAGAAAGCAACTAAATGGAAGAGATACAATTCAAGAAGAATTGATTCCATATGAAAGACATGTAGTTTTGAACCTATAGTTCAAATGCTTGAAAGATAAAAGTCAAAGGTATGTATAGTCAGTTTTCGATATCTTATTTGTTTAGTATCACTAATGAAAGCTTGATATGCAGATAAAGTTTATTATGTGACTTACATGACTTAACTTGAAAGATTTAAGTTGCTTGAAGCATATGCAATTCGTGGTCCTGAAGTACCACATCCTAAGTGCAATTTGTGTACATATGTATCTTGCTATAACTATAAGCATGATGGCATTGAGAATGCATCTATGGAGATATTGAAGAGTTATTCCACGACATTATATGAAGATGTTCATATCTATCAAGAATGATGATTTCAAGATGATGCACAAGATTGGAATGCAAATGCTCAAGGATATAAATCGATGTACTCATTAGGGGGAGTCAATGCGCGTTGCACTCTTTTTCCCTTACAAGGTTTTTTCCCACTGGGTTTTCCTTGCAAGGTTTTTAACGAGGCAACCAATAGGCGCATATTCAAACATGTGTACTCTTTTTCCTTACTTTAATTTTTCCCATTGGGTTTTGGTTTTAAGGTTTTATGAGGCACATCATTGAATAGACATTCAAGGGGGAGTGTTATGAAATAGAAGATTCTTACACTTCTATTTAAGGTGAATGTCTTTAATGTATCTAATTAGAGAGATTTTAGAGTTCTATTAGTGGTAGCTAAATCTTCCTCTCCCCTATAAATAGAGGTGCCCCCTACCATTGTAAATCATCCCTTGAGACCCCTCTCAACTCAATAAGAAGAATTCTCTCTACTCTTCTCTCTATTGCTATTGTTCTTGTTCTATTGTTCTTGTCTTTTGCTTTAAGTTTATAACAAAATACATTTTTACTTATTTTTTTTTATTTATAAACTTAATTATTCAGATGGCTGTAAAATACTAGATACAAATAAATATTTACCTTAAGGAAACCGTGGTCCAAGCAGCTAAATTAAGCAGTGCCAAAAATTTAAGAAGCCAACGAATCAAAGTAAACATATTTGACGAAGACAGCTATTATACTTTCGCGTGATTGGTGCGTGAAATTATCTGTTTGACAACATGCTTCTCTGATTTTCCCTGCATTTCCGCTCCCCCTACATACCTTACCCCTACCATGAGGTACAGAGGCTGTTTTCAAATAGACCGCCGGCATTCTTCCCTCCAAGAACTTTCCATTTTGCTCTTGGGGAGACTCGAGCTCACAACCTCTCGGTTGGAAACCTCTCGGTTGGAAGTGAGGGTTGCTTACCATGAGTGCAACCCCTCTTGTCTCTCTCCTCCCCCTACATAAATTGGTAAATTTATCGATCACAGCTATCATTCTAGAACTTCCCATTTAAGAATAAAGAATAAGTAGTATGTTTACGAATTAAGATACTAAGATGCAATTCTATCAATCTTAATCAGATAGGAATTATAGTAGTTTGCTAAAGGATTACTATCATTTGATTATTTATATGTCGTGGACCTCGTAGGTGTAGGATATCAATTATGCTAATATCCTCTCTTTTTTTCCATATTTTAATCCTCAACTATTCATGACTTGGCTGATTCTTTTAATTATCAATTTGTAATTCCAAAATGTTAAAAATGTAAATGAGGCGAAACAACAAAAGCAAAAATTGAAAGCATGCGACATCCCATTTGAAGTCATTTTATTCCAAATTGCTTTCATCTTTAAACTTTAGTATCACTATTGTGCTTGGTCAGCATTGCATACTATTTCAACAACAACAACAACTACCCAGTATACTCCCACCAGGTGGGGTCTGGGGAGGGTAATATGTAGGTAGTCTTACCCCTACCCAAAAGGGCAGAGAGGCTGCTTCCATGCGACCCTCGGCGCATAGGCATTGCATACTATTTCAGTTATTAAAATTCTTAAGACATTTAAACAGAAAAATAAACATAAAAAAGTTTTCAAATGAATAATATAAAGAATATGGAAATGGGTATATCTGATATTTTTATTTCCAAAGTCAAAAATAAAACTTGTTATACTATTTTACTTCAAAACGTGAGGCATGGTATAAATGATTGAGAAATGGATGAATGTGACGTCTACAGAAGTGGACCATAGAATCTGACACGACCCACATTCACATTCAAATAGGCTGAGCCCAAAGGGCCTCGGTTCATTTAACCCGGACACCACTTGACCGTTCTGACACAGCCTTCTCACCTACTCGTCCGTTATAACGAACGGCGGTACCGACACTCTCACGGTACGGCCTGATAATAGCATCAAACAAAAGATCCAGTTGTCAATTCTTGCCCCTTTTCAATTTATCGTCTCGCGTACATCTCGCTTATTTTTACGCAATAGCCGCTATAAAATTCTTCCGAAAATGGAGTTTCATCATCCGTGGAATCTTGCATATCTGCTGAATTTGTCTTTGCCTTAATAGGTTTTAAGTACTACTTCGTTATGTCGGGGATATTTTCACCCTATTGGATTTAGTTGACAATAAAAATCTGTAGCCTTAAGAATAAATCAATTTTTCTGTGGACCTTCATTTATATAGGCATAGTTTGCTTTTCTTTCTTGCCTTATTTTATGTGGTATACGACAAGTACATTAACAAGGTTCACAAATTTGTAGTATTATATCATTAAAAATGTCTTCCCGTGCTTTAATATCAACGAGATATGAAATAAACTATAAATTCTGACGTGCTTAGTTAAATATGTAATTGCTCAAGATATCATTTTATCGCATGTAAAAATTATTGATAATATATAATATATTGCTAGTTTAATTTTGTATTGAACTATAAATAGATAAAAATCGTGAAAATCTTGTGATTTGGCATATGATGCTTTGACGAGCGCAAAACACAATAAGAAACTTGTGTTCGCTAGATAAAGATAATATAGTAAAATTATCGTCTCCACATGAATAAATTTAAATAATATTCTAGTAATTTTTAGTTTAAACATTATTTATGATGATTAACACTTCGATTGAGAATGATTATGAACTACGATTAACTACTAAACGTAAAACAAATAACCATTAATCGCGAAGAACTAAAGATTAGCACAATTCGATTGTCTTCAGTGTAAGAAATAAGGATCATAACATGGTAGGAGTAAGATTATTATCCTGGAATTGACACTGTTAATTTTCACTCTTAATATTCTATTGATTTTTACACATTAAACAGGTTAATTATCTATTGTTCTGATTCAGGTTCTTCTCTCAATTAAACCAAAACCTTTCAAATAAGGTATTATGAAGTCCAATAAAATTTGCAAGAATCTATTGGCTTCTCGCGAATATTTCTTGATCTTAATTCAAAAAGGTATATCACAAGCTCTTTCGATTACTTTAAAGAAGTACCAACATAAATTAATGTATGCTTTGTAAATACTATGCTCCTCTTCCGATTAAATACGATAATGAATAAAATCACGATTAGAATTAAAGCTCCTCCAACAAATTCAAGCAATCAAACAATAATCAAATCCGTCGATAACAATTAAGTCACTAAATCATGTTAGACTCTAAGGTAAATTGCTCCATAATTATGAAGGAGGTCATCACAAATAGAGTTAAAATATAGATCTAACTGTTACATCCTGCATCTTAACATGTTAAAGTTTCATTGTAAATTAATCAAAAGTTTGGGAATGAGATTATTTTAAGATTATAAGCATTATGCTATTTCAAACAAGTGATGAATAAATTCATGAAGGTGAGAGGGAAAGCAAATCAAAGAAAATGAATTTCGTCGAAGTTTATCATATTGGGATAAAATACGACCCGAGCTAAAATACCCGATATTTATGGATTAATGCCATACAAAGTATCACGTGACCATAATAATAAGATATAGAAGATGTGTTAAAAGTGAATAATATTTTAAGTAAGTTGAGATAATTCTCAACTGTGTGAACAATTAATTAATTATTAGGTAATATGATATTACCTAATTAATTAATAATTAGTGATTATCTTTGGATAAAAACTAAGGTCTTTGGATAAGAAGTAAATCAACCAATGTGGCAGCCCCATGCTAATTAAATTGACTCATCATTTTGATTGAAATGTGGCCATTTTTAAGTAAGAGATATAACATCTATGCGAAGGCCTTTAGGAGTTGGCTTCATTTGACCTTAAATAATCAAATCTTATAACCTTCTTCCTAATTCAAACCTTGCAAAAACATATTTTACCTCACTCCAACAAAAACTCTTAATACTTAGCAATTTCCTACAAATTCCCTCAAAACTATTATAATGTGATTTCTTCAAACAAAATTCAATGAGATTTCGTAGCACTTTAACAATGTTAGGTTGTGCGATTCTAAGGAAGTACGTTACAATATTTTTTAATAATATTATACACTTTTTTTTTATTTCGTGTATGTTAAGATTATTTTTTCTTTCTTTTTGGCATGATCCAAATTAAATAGAAGAAATCAGAAAAAGCACTATTTTTCATAAACGACTCTACTAGTAGAAATACTAGGGTTATCTGTGTTCTTGATCCCCCATGTGACATATTATTATATCTTATGCTCATGGGTTTTAGAATAATACGCAGTTGATAAAGTTCTTCCAAAGAAATATTGCGACTATTAACATATTTTTATGTATTTCATTCATTTATACATGTGTATTGACTCATGACTAGATGAAATATATATATATATATATATATATATATATATATATATATATATATATATATATATATATATATATATATATATATATATATATATATATAGAGTTGTGGCGTTATATACGCACCACCACCTAATTAGCTGGTATATGTTGATGATTTTGCCCACAGTGGCTGGGATGATATGATGGGATGCCTTTATAGGCTTGATTATGTTATGAGCAAATGTAGTTATGCACGACATGCCATTCATACGCTTATGCATGACACTATAAGTATTTCATAATTTACAGAGTTATCCAGACCTACAGGTTGAGTCATTTGCTTTATATTTCATCCATGTCCTTTATGTACTTATTTATGTGTCTTACATAGTCGGTACATTATTTGTACTAACGTCCCCTTTTGCATGGGAACGTTGTGTTTCATACCCGGAGATCCCGATATACAGGTCGAGAGTCCTCTAAGCAGGCTATCATCACATTGGAAGGTGTTGGTGTGCTCCATTTGCTCCGAAGTTGCTTCTTTGATCAGTATGATTAATACATGTATTGATTGGTATGGCAGGACCTTGTCTCGACCTTTAAGATATTATGTATTCTTAGAGGCTTGTAGACAGATGTCATGTATACAGATACTTGTATGGCCTTGTCGGCCTATGTTTCGAGTATATAAAGAATCACGCCGGCCTTATAGGCCCCGTACTTCATATGTATACGTTTGTATTCCGTCATGCTTTACTCCGGTTCATTTACCTACGATAGAATGATATGAAAGACACGTCATGTTGGTACTCGATTGAGTAAGGTACCGGATGCCCGTCGCGGCTCGCCCATTGATTTGGGTCGTGACATTAACTTTAAAATCCAAACTCTCTTATTGAATTGGTAGAAAGATGGTGAAATCGTGTGCCTTGAAGTCTCCAATGCTTTTCAAAAGCTCCCTCGATCAAAGTTCTTTAAAAATTGTATTGTTTGTGTATTTATACCATGTAAGAACATGCCCAAACAAAACTACCATTTTCAATCCGGAGTGAAAAAAATTAGACAACGAAAATACACAATCGCGCTGCCCATATGTCGCCCCATACGTCACACATGTGGACTTTTTCAGAGACTTGATTTTTTGACTACGTAGAAAATTTGCACTACTGCGGTAGTGTATTATTCTCAGAGTAGGAATTTTTCTCAATTTTTATCATTCGGACGCTCCTTGAATCTCTAACATTATTCCGACTTAATTTTTGGGTTTGTACTCATATTTCAAAGCTCTAAATTATCAGTTTTAACTTTAAACTTGCTTCTCAGCTTGAAATCACTTTCTACGCCGTATAACACATGTAATAAATACAAAATACTAATAATTAGATTCAAATACAATCAAATTGTAGTAATTAAAGTGCAGAATATAATTAAAACACAAATTCCTACCCTAGCATCACGCTCTAAAGTAATCGCTATATTTTCAATTACTTTTGACACATCTAAACATAAGATGCCTGAAAGAAGAATAAGAAAGATAAACCTTATTGCGAATGGTGATATGTTTTAGAAACAAAATTAGGATATGCGCTTTGCTTTGTTGAATAAATTAATTATGTATGCTATTTTCGAGTAAAAACTTTCACATTGGGATGTCTACTCCTAACTAATGTATACATAATCTTGCAAATCAACTTTAATCACTTAACCATAATAAATTTACCCTATTTCTTGAGTCTAAAACCCTCACCCGTTATCTTCTTGGTTTCTTAAATCAATTATCACATTTAAATCTCTCCCCAGGATCCTAGCTGAATTCCATACATGGCGCCAAATTGGCCACTATTGCAAATTGTCTTATTATGAAACCCATTATTGTCTATTTCCTTTATTTTGCCTAAAAAAACATTAAGATGTTACTTTGAATTTTATAATAATAACATTTAGGAAGAAATTATGATTTTAATATTATTAAAAAGTCAGAGAACTACCAGTTGTGATCTAAATAAACTGGCACTTACTGTTAGACATCACTTAGGCTTCATGAAATCTAATTCTTAATTATTCAGATATTAGACATTAAGTTTGTTTATTTTTAAAGTATGAATTTTAATTGTTCAAATCTTAATCATTAAGTGTGTTAATCTTTTTTTATTTGACAACCACTTAATGGGTCTGAATAACTTTGTATGATTAAGATTTAACAGAAACTTAATTTCATTAAGATGCTATCACATATTTATTATTAATTGCCACCATCAACTACCATTTTCAACTTCCACTACCACCATACTCAACCCCCACTCCCACCACTACCACACTCAACCACAACCACTCCGTCCCTCCCCCCCCCCCCCCCCACCCCCACGCTCACGACCACGCCACTATCATCATTCTCAATCATAGACGCCACTATTATCAACTATCACCACTCATTATCTCCACTACTCCGATAACCATCATTCTCACCCACAATCAACACTCATCCACCTCAACTATTACAACTGTCCACTCCATCACTATCAATAACCACACTCGGTACTGCCCATCTTATAACCTACCACCACTCACCGACCTTCCTCAGTCATGACTATTACCACCACCGGCTATTATTAACTATTACCATCTACCACCACCATCCTCAATCATAATTGTCACCACTACCAATCACTACTAGCATTAACCACTATCATCAACCAAAACTACCACCAACCATCACCTCTAGTCGACATTCACCGGTTAGCCATCACCAGCAACAACTATCATATTTTAAAAAGTTATATATTTTATTGATAGAATGTTAGATTAGCTAGTATTTTATTTGAATTTTATGTTTATTAATTTTCAAATAAAGATAAATTGTATATATTCAGATGCTAAATATCAAATAGTCTTAATTATTTTTATTCAGATTTTAATACACATCTTAATATATTCATATGTATATTCAAATTTACATATCTTAATCTTAATATACATCATAATATCCAGATATGTATTCAAATTCAGACGTCTTAATCTTAAAAAAAACAAATGATGCCTTAGACATTCCTTGAGTAATGATGTATCAAGTTTCACTGAATAAATAAGGATTGTATTACAACTATTTCCAACTAGATAGTTGTCTCAAGTTCTTATTTTATGTTTTCCTGTTCATTTGTTACATTAGAAATTTTGTAATAACTTTGTATTAGTTTTAATATTTCGAAGTTGTACAATAATTTGTGAAAATGGAATCACATTAAACAGTAAGCTCAGCACGTACATCTTTTGGAACAATAACCAAAAGTTAATCATTGCTAAACAACTACAATCGCACTTATATCTCGATTAATAATCGAGAAATAATAATTTAATGACTAAGAATCTTGATTTTTTTAGAATTATGAAGGAAATTAATCTTTTACCTTAGGAGATAACACAAGAATATCCTCATACTCGGACAGAAGATAAATTAGGGATCAGTTCACTCTTCGGCTGCACTTTCATGTCCTAGTCAATAAAGCCAAAAAAGTAAAACAGGAAGAGCCAACTAATAATTCGTGATAAGAATGTCAAAAGAAAAGAGGATAAAATTAAATGGTACTTGGTCCGATTCACAATAAGTATTTAATTTATTTTTAATATATTTATTAAGAAAATATTAAATTTTATACAAAAGTATTTATTATGATTAAACTATCTTTAATTAAATATTTAATGTGAGGGATAAGAATTTTTTTAGTAATATGTACATAAGAAATATTTTGTAAAAATAAATTATTTTTTTTATCACGTAAGTGGACTCTTATTTTAAATCAAAATAAAAAAATAAATTGAATACTTATTATAAACTAGATGAGTAACAAAATGGTAAAAAGCCCAAAATAAAGGTTTTTTTCTAAATGCAGCCGCAGAAATATCGCGAGATATTGTCGGTGTTTCTATGTCCATTATAATTCGGGCGATACGAAAGTTGTTGTACGGTCATCTGACAGTGCCACGTGTAACGTTAATATGGCTCGATCTTTGACACGTCTGACTGGACTTTTATTGAAATGGGCCCTAACTGATTACAATTTAGCTGGCTCTCATTTATTGGTTACTTTGCCATATTTACCGTGGTTCTTAATTCATCAAAACTCTGTTCTAACATGCTGAGGAGGAATCTGATGTGCCCGGTTTCATACTACAAAGGCTGCTCTTGCTCCTCCTTATATCTTTCCTCTCATTATTTTGTTTTGTTTTTATTGCTTATTTATTTATTCTTAAATAAATGTATGTCCAATCTTAGCTTTGATCAAGTTTCAATCGATTAGTCAGTCAAGTGCAATAACGGATTTTCTAACAAGTCTTATGAGGAGCTCTGAATGGTTCCTCAAATTATTTTGCATAAACATTTTTTATTCATATGAAAGAGAAATCTTTACGAGATAGTGATGAAAAATGTCCCTTTATTACTGATTGAGTTTTTAAATTGCTATATTTAACTAATATAAAAGGTCTGTACATTTGACTCACAACTAGTTACACAAAATAACTTGGCTCTTATTCAAAGAGTTGAATTGAACTTACTTGTGTCTTGATAAGAAGAAGATTTTAAATGATTAATGAATATGGTTTATTTTCACAAAGAACAAATAGATCTGAGTATATTATTACATTATATTAATCACATTATTATAGTGACATGCTTCACGAGGTTTGCGATTTGTTCAAATGGTTTGTATATTATAGTTGATATGACATAAACAAAGATAGCCTCCAACCAATTTAAGTCCAAAAAATAAAAATAAAAGTCAAAGACAGAATTTGTTTAGTTTAAAAAATGAACCCGAGGGTGAACGAATATAAAAACAATAACAATTTTTTTTGGGTAACAAAAATTATTGCCATTGCTATCAAACAAGATGATATATATTAGTGCTACAACAAAGTAGAAAACGAAAAAAAAAAACAAAACATAAAAAATACATAAAAGGAGAAATGGAAAAATAACAGGAAGAGACTGTGGAAGTTGCCGCATGTGATAACCGCTATAACCACACCCCAAATCACTCCCCCTAAACTCACCACGCGGTGCGTGTTCTTATTCCCTCTCTCTTCTTTTTCTTTTTTTCGTCTCTCTCTCCCCCCCTCTCTCCTCTTCACATTCACAATCTCTCTTTCCCTCCCTCTCTCGTCGCCCACCGACGCCGGCACCAGATTCCGGCGAACGTTGTCTCGCCCTAAAATCTTCCCAAATATCCGCCACATTTCGCATTCATTCTTTTTTATTGATTTTCTTCTCTTAGAAAAGATAAAACTGAATAATCAGTTAGGGTTCCCTTCCGTTATCACTCAAAGATCGAACTTTTGGTTGATTGTTTTCCTTGCTATGCGAGAAATTTAGGGTTTCTGGTGCTGCTCCGAAAAAAACTAGTCTCGGGAAGATCTAATAATCCAAGTTTTGTTCACGTTTCTGAAGGATCAAATTCCGTCCTCTTCTTGCTGCTCGGATTTGATCCGCTCACGTAATCTGTTAGGCTTTTTTTCTTTTAAAAAAAATTCCTTTCGTCTCTGACTGATTTTCGATACTACATTATCAAAAAGCCTTGAGCTTTTTTGGAGTAAACAGATAAGAATTTTGAGTAGAGGGAGTTTGTATGGGTGGGATATGTGCAGAATAGAGGGGAAAAAGAGTGAATTGGAGGACAGAGAGGAGAAAAAGAAGATAATGGGTTTCAAAGCAGTGGCTTTAGGTGATAGTCGTGTGGAGAAACTGAAAAGATCAATGATGTCACGGTCTAGAATGAAGTTATGGATGATAAGGGCAACAACTTCGATACTGTTGTGGACTTGTGTGTTTCAATTGATGACTTTAGGGGAGACTTGGGGTCCTAGGGTTTTGAAAGGCTGGCCGTCTTGTTTTTCACAGGAGTCTGCTGCTTCATTTGTTGTCAATTCGTCGCCGGAGGTCCCTGCTAGAGTTCTTCCACCCAAGAGTGAGTAGCTTTTGAACATATTCTGTTACAGAGTAGAGCATAGATGGGTCATTTTTAGTGAAATTGTGAAATAGCCGTTGAGTGTTCTCCATACGTTGTGGTGACTTATGTAAAGAGTGTTTTCTGATCACCAATCTTTTGGGGCATGGTACTAATTATAAATTGAGATACTTGTAAAATATGTGGTAGAATTGTTTGAATACATTTCCTGTGAATCTTAGTTGAAGTCACCAAATGGTTTATGCTCCTATTCAGGCTGTTCTAGCTGTTTGTGCAATGCTAATGGTCCAAATAAAACAGCAAAGGAGCTTGCTGAGAATTTGCTTCCTTTGGATATTTGTTTTCTCACGAGTATCTGAGTCCTGACTGTTGTCATAATTATTTTTTATTTCAGGGGTTTACAAAAATAATGGTTACCTTATGGTTTCATGCAATGGAGGGCTGAATCAAATGCGTTCTGCGGTGAGTGGCTTTACTTAAGTTAAATATCAGTTTAGTGGCACGTGGTGATGTAATCTGATAAGGGTAACAATTGTGAGTTTGATAGCTGTAAGTTTCTTTAATCCTCCCCTCATTCCTCTGTATTTGTTGTTGCAGATATGTGATATGGTTGCTATTGCAAGATATTTGAATGTGACTCTCATAGTTCCTGAGCTGGATAAAACCTCATTTTGGGCTGATCCAAGGTGTGTCTCCTTGAGTATGTTAATTCTAATTATAGATTAGTTCCTTAAAAAACAAAGGATAATGATTTGTCGTACACTAACAATACTGTTGAACTTGCAGTGAGTTTCAAGATATTTTTGACGTTGATCATTTTATATCATCCTTGAGAGATGAAGTTCGAATATTGAGAGAGCTACCCCCAAGATTGAAGAGGAGAGTAGAGCTAGGAATGATTTACACCATGCCTCCTATCAGTTGGTCTGATATTTCTTACTACCATAATCAGGTTTGTAGGTTTAGGCCACGCTTCTTTGATAGTGTTGTTAACTCACATAATCTTCTGTGGGTAACAATTGTCGCATTTGCTGATTACAGATTCTCCCCTTAATTCGGAAGCACAAAGTTGTTCACTTAAACAGAACCGATGCTCGGCTTGCCAATAATGGTCAACCCATGGAAATTCAAAAACTGCGTTGTCGAGTAAATTTTAGTGCCTTGAAATTCACCCCGCAGATAGAAGAGCTGGGCAGAAAGGTTGTTCGACTTCTCAGGCAAAAGGGTCCTTTTATGGTACTGCACCTGAGATATGAAATGGATATGCTGGCCTTCTCTGGCTGTTCTCAGGGATGTAACAAGGATGAGGTTGACGAGTTGACAAGGATGAGGTAAAGTTATATCGTTGTATTAAGTGATGATCTTTCGTTGTCTTTGTCACTCTTGGGCTGATTTAATCCTTTTGCAGATACGCTTATCCATGGTGGAAAGAAAAAATCATAAATTCAGATTTGAAAAGGAGAGATGGTCTCTGTCCGTTGACACCTGAAGAAACTGCTTTGACTTTAGGGGCATTGGATATTGATCCCAGCATACAAGTTTACATTGCCGCTGGAGAGATATATGGCGGAAAAAGGAGAATGGCTAGTCTTACCGCAGCTTATCCTAATCTGGTAGTTAGAAAGTGCAAGCTAGCTTTTTAGCTGCTTATGTTGCCTGAATTTGTGGACTCACAGGTTGTTCTATTTTATGTTGAGCAGGTGAGGAAGGAGACACTACTTGAACCTTCTGACCTTATGTTCTTTCAAAATCACTCTTCTCAAATGGCTGCATTGGATTATCTAGTTTCATTGGAGAGTGATATCTTTGTTCCTACATATGATGGAAATATGGCAAAAGTTGTTGAAGGACATCGCAGGTAAACCATCTGATGATTTTTTTATCTGTGCAAATGCTTAAGATAAATGATATCCTTTTGTTTTGCGTTACCTGGCATGCTTTTGATTGTTAGTAATGCCCAGTATGTATTCAGTACAATTTTAGCTACATATGGTGTCTTCATATCGGTTTGCTGGTCTTAGTACAGAGTAAAGATATGGTTGTAGCGTTATCTGTTACTTCTATCTGAACTTCTACCATTCTATGCAGATATCTTGGGTACAGGAAAACGATCTTGTTGGATAGAAAGCTTCTAGTGGATTTGATAGACCAACATAATGCTGGATCATTAACATGGGATGAGTTTTCTAACTCAGTTAAGGAAGCTCATGCTGAACGTATGGGCAATCCTACCAAGAGGTTGGTTATTCCAGAGCGACCCAAAGAAGAAGATTATTTCTACTCAAACCCATGGGAGTGTCTAGAACCATCTTATGAGGATGAAACACTAAGTAGCAGCATTTAAATCAAGGTGGCGGTTACATTTGGCGAGACAAAGAAAACAGCCATGCGGTTGTGTGAAAGATCTAGAGAAAGTAGTTCTCTCATCACCTTGAGACAACAATGAGACAGCAGGATTTTGCTTTGAAGCGGCTCTTGAAGTTCAGTGGGAGGTGCACTTCGACGGGCTGAGATGACTCGAGGGCACCCTGGAGAGTACGTTTAAAAGTTTTTTACATAAATTAATAATCAAATTTCCTGTATAGAAGCTTCCCTGCCATTGCAGGGTTACATCAACTCTACGGCAGTGTACACAGAGGGGTGAAATATAGAATTTCTTTTACTTGGCAGTACGGACCCAACAATTTGAAGATTCCATCTCATACCTTAGTTTAGGCTTCATTCTTTTCTGCCTCAACGCCCCCTTACAATTTTTTTTTCTCCTCGTTTGTGTATCTTTTACTACTCCTCAACTGCTCTTGTACGCATTTTTGTGTCACCAGCATTATATTATATATATAAGTAGTTACTTAGGCAGCTTCTAGAGAATACGAACTTTTATTTGCTTCATTGATTGCTGGTTTACGTGCTAAAAGAGTTGATGATGTGAGCAGAACGGTTCTTATGTAGATATTCTTAGATCCTGTTTGGCAACGCTTCTTAGAGGCCAAAAGTACTCTTTTATGTTTTAAAAAGTACTTTTTGAAAAATATAAGGTGTGTGGCCAAAATGAAAAATTACTTCTGAGCAGCAAATTTTAGCTTCTTCCAAATAAAAGAATAGAGAGAAATAATTCTTATTGATTTGGGATGAATTACAATGGAATAGAATCTTATATTTATAGGGAGATGGTGACTTAGTCACCAAAGTAATTAACTTTAGAATCTTTCTAAATATAGACATTCACCATAAATAGAATTCTATTTATAACATTCCTCTTTGAATGTATATTCAATAGATAATGTGTTTCTTTAACATTTTAAAAATCAATGGGAAAAAATTTTTAGAAAAGGAAAAAGAGTACACATATCTAATAATACGCCTTTTGGTTTGCTCGTTAAAAGACTTGCAAGGAAAATTCATTAGGACAAAATTTTGTAAAGGAAAAAGAATACAACGAATATTAACTCCTCCTGATGAGAGCATCAATTTACATCTTTGAGTCTTCACATTCCAATCTTGTACACTAGCTTCTTGAAGGTTGACATCGATAAAGATTTGATGAATAAATCGCCCATATTAACTCCGATGAATATATTGCAGCTTCAAAATTCTTGCTATCACATTATCATACTTATAGTTATAGCAAGATATATATGTGCACAAATTGCACTTAAGTGGTGGTATTTCAAGCACAAGAATTGTATATGCTTCAAGCAATTTAAATCATTTGGGGATTGTCATATCAATATAGTCAAATAAGCTATTATAGACTTTAGTTAGATGCATATCACGGTTTCATGTTATGCTAGACAAATGAAATATCCAAAACTGATTCCATATATCACTGGCTTATACTTTCAAGTGTTTGAACTAAGGTCCAAAATAACATGTCTTTCATATGAAATCAATTCTACTTGAATTGTTTCTCTCAACTTAAGATCCTCATATATATTTAGCGCTATTATAGATGTCATCGGCAAATATTTTATATCGATCCCAACCTCCTTATTTTTTATAAAGACATAACATAGAGATCTCTTCATTCATATGTTCAGGTACCTGAATCTTTCATGAGATTTTATGAAGTGTTATGTCATGTGATCTTCTAGATCACTTGCCTCCTTTATTATGATCATTTGTTCACCCTTTTTATCAAAAAAATAATTTGAAACTGATCTATCTATCTTTTAGCGTACCATAAACTTTGTCCTTCTAGGACTTATTATAATAGGAGCATTTGCAGTGATAATATAGTTACTTTCTTTGGGTTAGCAAATGCATGTGGCATGCTTTGCAATAAATTAAACATGAATTATCCTTTTATGAACTTCAAATTCATATTATTTTATTCAAGGATCTAGATGTGTAAATGATAATTTATTCCATGTAACTTTTTCTCAATTGTTGTATCTTATCCCCTCCCCCCTCATGTTAGAAAAACTAACGTGTTTACTCAACGTTGAGAATCCATCTTTGTGCGTTATGGTGTTCGTCAACATATACACCGCACATTAATAATAATAAGATGAAATTATTTGGTTCCTGACCATGAACCATTTATGAAGGGAGAAAATAATATACTTTCATATATAACGTATATCAAACTAATATACAAAACCTTGTTTTCATAGGCAATTGTTTAGCTTAAGTGGACGAACTCAATAAATAATTTTGTTAAACTAGCTGTGATGAAGACCAGCTTATCAAGATGAACTTCTTGAATAGAAAATTTGAAATATGCTCTAAATTGAATTATTGAGCAAGTTACCTCGTAAAACACCATGTTAAAGTTTAATAATAATTGCACATGTAACCATACACATAAATGCATCTTATGTGGTATACATGGCAGGTGATTGGACTTATATTCACCTTTGATATTTCTAGCATTCATGAGATTCAATCCCAATTTTAGTTGATCTATTAATTAATGAGAATAAGAAATATAAGAGAATTTGTAAAGAACTTTCTAGTTCTTTAATATTTACCCGTGTGAATTCTCTATTATTTTTGCATATCATACTTAAATTGATATGGCCAAATCAATTATGCCAACTGAATAAATTATCAATATTGATAAACTTTATATTTACAACATGATGTGTGCAATTATCAATAAACTCCAAGTTTATTGTGATATGAGTTTTTACATCAATAAGCATCTACTTCAATATGGAGTTCTTTGATTTGTGTAGTACAAACTGAAGAATAAAGCGAGTAGCTTTTTACATACATATTATCCCGCTACAAGTTGTAGTAATAGAAGCTATTAAATCTTTCCTTTATTTATAGTCTCAATATAATCAACCGCTTTCACGTATACTTTGAAAACTGAATAAGTTTCTTTGAGACTTAGTACAACACAATACCTTATTGGTAATCAATTGTGTTTCTCCAAAATAGTATTATTAGCTCTTGCAGAGTTCTTAATTAATTTTGTAGTACCACATATTTATCAAAATTCATATGGTGAATATCTTTTTTAAGGAGAAAGTTATACCATTATGGTCATGGTCAAAATTATACGCAAGATATATTTCTTGCATTATTGTTGTTCTTTAATAATCACATAGCCAAAATATTTTCGCATACAATAGGTACATGACTAATGACCATTCATGCCATAATTGTGAGATTATTTTCTTATATCATTTTTTAACTTCCTTCTAGAGGTGAGTGTGGTATAGTTACTACCACTAACACGCTCATATCCTTCCAAGAATGAATATGTATTCATAAATCAGATGTTGTTACACTAACATCATGAATGGACCAAATCATTTATATGTGTTTTATAAAATCTCATGTCAAATAGATGACAAATATTACTTTCACATAATGAAGGATTATCTTGAGAATCCTTATTGTTCCCATTATCACAATGATGATGATTATAATTTCGTCTGTTGTCACGTCCACGTCTATTAATACCTTCACGACAATAGTTTTGTCTTCTTTCAAACTTATCACATATTGTTATCACATTCTCTTAAGGGAAAGAGAATGGAACAAATTCAATGGAACGAGTTTTCACTTCTTGTGCTCACGACCAACATGACTTTGATCATAACAAAACATAGAATTTATTTTCTTTGCTTGTATTTAAAATCAAAGTGTATAATAGAAGAGAAAAATATGTTAAAGTATTTACCTTAAATCCAGAATTTAATCATGAAGGAAATTCATGGAATAATTGATAATGATTATGCTCAATCCTAGGGGTGTTCATTGGGCGGATTGGGCGGCTTTTTACTCTTAACGGTTTGGCTTAACGGTTATCGGCTTTTAAATGCATTAATCCGTTAGCCACCCGATAAGATATCGGGCGGATTGGTAACGGGTTAGCTCTTATAGGGCGGTTATTGGGCGGCTTATCGGCCTAACATACATGTTTACTAGAATTTGATAGATCTCTTCAGGCAATTATAGATCAAACACCTATTCCAGTATACCTTCATATGAGCTAGCTTGTTAATGTCTTTTCAGGGCATACATTTTATCCATGAGGTAGTATATAGCCCTCCTCACTTTTTTCTTGTCCAGCACCTTCATCTCCTTTATGTTGGGCGAGTACCTGCAAATCATCTAGATCCCGAGATTAAAAATGCTTAGAAGTAGAAATAAACTTTTGTTAATCATTTTCAAGGGTTTTAGTTTTTTTATATTTAATATATATAAATAAAAATAAATTATATGTATATAATATATTTATATTCTTAACGGGTTAACGGATTAGCCGTTAAGAAAATTGAATAATCCATCCCCAAACCGATAAGCTGTTAATAAAAAAAACTCAATCCGTTCCCCGTCCGTTAGGCCGTTACCAGTAAGCCGTTAAGCTTCGGTTTGGATCGATTTTCGATTTCGGATCGGTTTTGAACACCCCTACTCAATCCTAAAGGTGGCTAACGGTTCAACCGGTCCGGTCCGGGTCGGATTTTGTTCGGCCCGTCCGGGTTCCGGTCTGGGCCGGGCCGGGTTGAACAGTACCGGGTTCTTAAGGGGCCAGGTTGGTTCGGGTTAAAATTGAACCATACGGGTTACGGGTTGAAAGGGGCCGGGCCGGGCCGGGTTTAGTATATTTTCAATTTTTTTTGAAATTAAGTATAACTATTAAGTTATAATTATATTAATACTTTGTAATCATTGAATGAAATCATGAATACAAGTAAGATGGAAAAAAATTGTACTTATTGCAAGTGCTACTTTATTTCTCAATTTCAAATTAATAAGTAGAAAATAAAATATTTACATTTTTTCTAACAAGTAAACTAGTGAAGTAGTAATTTCAAATGTTTTGCATCGCCTTAGCAAATCATAATCAATATGAACTGATTGACCTTCTTCTGGGGAGTTAAATTCCGAAGGGTTTCCATGGGTTAATATATCTCCAATTTCTTCGTCTTCTGGGCTATCAACATCTTCCTTTCCTTGATTTCTTCGTTCCGATCTAATCCAATCTCTTAAACATACTAAAACTTCCAAAGCATTGCTTCCCAATGAGTGGCGGGTGTCTCCAAGTTGTTGTCTTGCTTGGCTAAATGCACTCTCCGATGCAACGGTAGAAATTGGCACATTCAGCACGTCACGAGCCATAGCGAAAAGAACAGGAAATTGCTTTGCATTTTCCTGCCACCATCCCACCGGTGAAAAGTCCTTTGTGCGAGGCTCCTTTTGCTTCTGCAAGTAGAATTGAAGCTCATCAATATTCCTGCTACTGGTTTGAGTGTTAGAAAATGTAGAAAAAATATTAAAACTATCAAGGCCTTCATCATCCACATTAGAAGAACTGCTACATTGCATAGCGGGATTAACATTGTCAGAAGCACGAGCAGTATTATCACATTCATTTGCATAATTATTATATAGTTGTTGCAAATATTCATTTAGTTTGTTCATAGAATCATATAAAGTTGGGGTTTCAGATTCTCCAATCTCCATATAAGTATATAAAGCATTCATTAATTGGTGACAATCAGACATTTTAATAGAAGGATTTAAAACTGCACCAATTAAGTAAACTGGAGGAATTGGAAAGAAATATTTTTTGAATTTCGCTTGCATATTTACAATAACATCCATATATTTTTCTTTCTTCTTAAATTCATATAGTAGCAAAGAAATTTCAGCTATATGTACTAAAGCCGTAGTAACTGTTGGGTAATATGCGCCAGAAAACACAATAGTAGCAGTATAAAATTTATGTAAAAATTTAACAACATCATTAATGACATCCCAAGTATCACTTGTTAACATACGCTTAGGATCAGTACAATGTGCATTAGCAACTTCAGTTATAGGAAATCTATATTTGTAGCAACATTTTAAAAATATATATGTATAATTCCATCTAGTAACAACTTCATCTGGCATGAATCTAGGTGTAAGGTTATACTGCATACACTTTGTCTTAAATTCTTTTATTCTAGATTGTCTATTATTTCCCTGAATAACACCGACTGCTCTTTTAACATGAATAATATCAACTGAAAATAAATCAAGGTCACTATTAACAATTAAACTATAAACATGACATGCACACCTAATATGAAAAATATCGTCAAGAGGTGGTTGCAAATGCAATTTTAAAATTGAAACTGCAGCATTATTGTTTGAAGCATTATCAAAAGACATACACAAAACTTTTTGGTTTAGATTATAAAATTCAACAACGTCAACAATTGTACTACTTATAAACGTAGCAGTATGACTCTGATCTTCATAATATTTAAAAGCGATAATACGTTTTTGCATACAAGTATTATCATCTATCCAATGACATGTAATTGTCAAATAATCATTTCCATTAACAGCATGACCAATATCAGAAGTTAGACATACTCTAGAAGGAAGGTGACTAAACAAATAACGTATGTATGTTTGATATTGTCCATGAAGTCTAAAGATATCTGCTCTACAAGTACTTCTAGGGATACCTTTAGATAAAGGATTGTAAATCCTTTGAATATACGTAATAAGATACGATGAAGAAGCCAAAGAAAAAGGTAAACAACCCAAAGGTAATCATTTTTGCTAGTTCCTCCCGATCCCTCATTTTATCATATTTTAATAGACCTCCAGTAGTAGGGTTAATAGTTGTTTGACTTCCATCCCATTAACTCCTCATTCTATAGGATGGATACCCGACATATGTCTAGTAAGTGTCCCAGTCCCCACTAAATTACCTCCGTTCAAATGTTTAAAAGTTTCATTACAAAGTTTGCACTTAACTCTATCAGTACCTTCTATTATTTCAAAAAATTTTCAAACCGGACTACTTTTTTTACGAGTAGAAGTTGGAGCCACTGGTGGTCTTCTACCCCTTGTAGCACTAATAACTCCAACTCCAATACTACCAACATTTCCACTACTAGGTGTAGGTGGTATCTCATCTTCTATTCCAATTTCATTATCTTCTATTCCATAATCTTCTTGTAATTGTCATAATCAATCTCTACATCTTGCAAATTAGGCGATGATTCAGAAACATGTGTTATTGGGTCATTACTATTACTACCAAAAGCTACATGACTACCTCTTGTTTTACTTCCACCCCTACCAGTAACTTTTCTACACGCTCTTTTAGTAGCATTAAACATATTGTAAAAATTAAAATATAAGCTAAAATCAAATATGCAATTAAAATATTAAATAAGAGAAAGAGTTGGAGGGAGTGCACCGAATTCAACAATAAATTGAGCACTTGATTACGCAAATCCGGTGTTACCACGAACAAATGTCAAGCAAGTATTTCAATTTTGAACTTCAAGCTTCAAATTCCGAATGACAAATTGCGATAAATTAAATTCGGGAAAAGAGTAACAAATAAAATATGTAATCTTGCAAATTGAAGGGAAGAGATAGATTGATAATTTGAGAATTGAGATTGAGATAAGAATTTTGAGTGAAGAAATGAAGAAGAGATGAGCGGTATTTATAGATTTTAAGAAGGGTTAATATTGTAATTTAATAAAAACAAAAAAAAATGAAAAATGGCCATTTTTGCAAAGAAATCTGTTGGCCAACGGATCCGTAGCCGTTGCCAACGGACATGTGGGCCCCATCAATTCAAAATTTTAAAAGAAAAAAAAATATTACCGTTGAACCGGTCCGGTCCGATCCGGGCTGTACCGGTTCACGGTACTGTTTACCATACCGGGCCGGTCCGGTCCGGTTTCGAATAAAAAAAACGGACCAACCCCCTACCCCCTTTGAACCCAGCCCAGCCCGGCCCCCCTACCGGTCCGGTCCGGTCCCGGGTTGTACCGGCCCGGTCCGGGCCGGTCCCGGGTCAACCCGGCCCGGTTAACGGCTCTACTCAATCCTAAAGCTTATACTCAATTGGTTAAGCCTCGTGCTAATAACGTGCTATAAAATAATAAAAGAAGAAGAACAGTAATGCATATAAAAGTAGAGAGAAATACTTCTTATTGATTTGAGATGAATTAAAATGGAATAGAACCCTCTATTTAAAAGGAGATGGTGACTTAGCCATCAAGTAATAAACCCTAAAATCTCTCTATATATAAACATTCACCATAGATAAAATTCTATTTATAACAAGAAGCAACTAATTAATTTGTTGAAGAGAAAAATAAACTCACAATAGATTTATATTTGTCAAATTCCCTTATTTATTTAATATTTTTCTTTTCTTTTTCTTCTCTTTTTATTTTAATCATGCTTCTATTCTCTTTTTCATATTCCTAAGAGTAGCATCTATATTTATATTGAATGATGTATTTGACATCATTAAAAAATTTATTTAAACAATAAATAATACGAAACATTCAACTATATTACTTTGGAATAATCATATTTTATATTAATTAAAAATTTTAGTTTATATTTTTACTTTATGTTTTATATTTTAATTCAATTATTTTCTAATAAATACTTAATTATTTTCTTTCTAAATAATACTAATCGAAAATTGAATCTTTATTGTTATTTTTCATAATTTGATATTTAAAAGTATTTTTTTAAAAGATTGGTCAAATACTATGAGCTTGCCAAAAGATTGTATTCAAACGAATTGGCCAAATATAAAAGTACTATTTCAAAAGGCACTTTTGAATAAAACGTTTTTCAAGATAAACAGTTTTTAGCAGCTTTGCCACAAGCTCCTAATTCCTGTTTGGCCATAAAATTAGGAAGTTTTTTTTCTTCTATTTATATACTTTGTTTTAAAATATCTGTTTATTTATAAATTTTAACCATTTTTCGCAGATTTTGGAACAAAATCTTTAAATCCCTAAAGCAGTTCTGGAGTAGTTTCTGAAATTTTTTACTCACAAAATTTTAAATTTTTTTCAAATAAAAATGCATATTCAAATACAATTTAAACTTTTGAAAATTATTTTTCATCTTATCTTCAAAAATTTATTTTTTTTAAAATTTCAACCAAATTTATATTCAAATGCTACCTTAGACTGCTTAAGAGACGAGACTTCAGTAATAAGTTTTTGGCCCAAGAGGTTTTGGATGTATGCGAAGAGACAGAGGGACAATTATATTTACATGTATATGCGGTTGGTAAGATGTGACTAGTGGGGGAAGACGAGGCCTTTTTCTTTTTCTTTTTTTTTTTACAAGGTAAATTATTTTTTAGTCTATATTGGGTATATTGTCATATAAAATTGAAGGTTACACATACTTCTATTCATTCCTGAAAGATACAATATATTTTAAAAATGAAAAGCATATGAAAGTGATTGCTTTCGGCACATTCCTCTGGTGTAAGAGTATTTTGATTAATATTCCGAACTATTAATCTAACCACTATTTTTAGTACTATCAACCAACGAACTCAACTATAAGCCTCCACCAGCTTAGAGGGGTATAGGATGTTAGTCCAGTGCAGCTTATTGAGCTACAAACTAATACTGAAAAATGTTAATTTTAAAGTAATATTATTTTTAGACTATCCACTTGTTTAAACATATAAACTGTAGTAATACTACATGAAAAAGAAATGACAAACAGATGTAAAGATGTTGGGGTCTTTCTTTTCTTTTTGCTTTTCAAGAATTGACATAAAACTTGTTTATAAATTAATTCGTCGCGTGAAAAATATTGCATATATTGTTTTTGAAATCTGCGATTATATGGTTGTTGGCGAAAAGGTGTGAATCATCATTACAACAACAACAATTACACAGTATAATCCCACAAAATAGGATCTGCAGAGGGTAATATATAGACGGGCCTTACCCCTATCCGAAAGGGCAGAGAAGTTGTTTCCCATCGACCCTCGGCTCAGTGAAGGAAAGGAAAACAAAAACAAAAATAAAAGAGCATTAGTAACTCCAGCAGGAATAGCGTAAATAATTATCTAAACATAAGAACCATAAATAAAATAGTATACAATAATAATAGACAGTAACTACCATAAATAACTATCATAAGAGAGACACAATCCAATACACAAATCATCTATGGATAGCCCTGCCAAGCCTCACCCAACCCCGGGTGAGGAATATGAAAAACTCTAGGAGCCCCTATCGTACAAATTTGATACTAGACCTCAAGACTTTCCTGTTAAGGGTAATGTCCTCGGAAACCCGCATTCTAGCCATGACATGCCTAATCACCTCTCCACAATGCCTCTTAGGCCTCCCTCTGCCTCGCTGTACGCCGACCATCGCCAGCCGCTCACAACTCATCACGTGTAGGTCGGCTAATACTTGAATTTTATGGAAAAGAAAAAATTGTAATTATATTCACATAATAAGACAAGTGGGGTTGCTCTGATGGTAAGCAACCCCCACTTCCAACCGAGAGGTTGTGAGTTCGAGTCTCCCCAAGAACAAGGTGGGAAGTTCTTGGAGGAAAGGAAGCCGGGGGTCTATTTGGAAATAGCATCTCTATCCAAGAGTAGGGGTAAGGTCTGCGTACATATCCTACACAGACCCCATTAAGTGGGATTATATTGGGTTGTTGTATAATAGGAGGAGACGGCTAAAATGGGGAAAAGCCCAAAGATAAGCCACTTTCAATACTTAAATAAATATTATAAATCTCCAATAAGACAATCTTATGGCAGTACTCATTCCTTCAATCACTAGTGCTTTAGTGCGGATCATTATTCAGCCTTGTATTATTCTTAGATTATTATTATTATTCATTGGCAGTGGCGCGGCCTTATTCAACCAATTTTAAAATGATAATAGAACACCCCAAATTTACTGGCCCCTAATCCTCCCTAGTTTTCAAACCATTCACTTTAATTTCCACTGGTGAAGCTAAAACACATTGACAAATTGATAAAGTCATAAATGGGATAATTCATTGCTTTGAATTTATTGGAATCGTCGCAAATCATAAATCCAAGGGAATCCCAAGAAACTATAGTTATTTTATCTACTTTGAATGATCCGAGAAAGGCCAATTCTCGAGGGAGTGTCAATTCATTCAATTTTACATTCAAGTGCATTTCTCTCTTTATGGCGTTTAGTATTCGTTATGAAATATTAACTCAAAATTTAGATAAGTATACTTTAATTTTTTATTTGTTTTGTTTTTGTTTTTGTTTCGATTAGATATTCAATATTCGTCTATCTAATTCAAACTTATATTAAATTTTATTTTGTGGTTAAACGCTTCTTACCAAAAGCCGATTGCACTCCAATGACTAGAACTAATGACTTCTAATTAAAACTGAATATTTTTAGTGGTATCATGTCATGTCCTATTTCGCGATTGTGTAACCTGCCACTATAGTATTTGTTTAGTGTATGTAGAAGTCCAATTAGCTACCGTTGCTTTCGTTACACATCACACTCGGCTAAAAGGTACTTACTTCAATATTATACAACTTTTGACTTCTCCTGGAATATACTACTCCATATATATTTAGTTTATTTTTTTCAAAAATGTTATTCAGTGTAAGTAGAGCCATTTCTTGAGTTCTAAGGAGTTGTACTCACCAACACCTAACACCTGTATCCATTCATCATATTTTATTTTAAGGTAGCAAGATTTATCGATAGTGATGTTTGGTGAGACAGAGCTTCAATTAGCTTGCAAAAAAAGAGATTGTCGCCCGATTAGTATCTTAATTGAACTATTACTATTACATTTTAATTACTAATTATTTTCCAGATCAATATATATCTATTGGCAGTGATTAGTGGATGAATAAGGGAAAATAAGGCTGATTGAATTGACAACGATTCCGCGTCTAATTGTTATTCGCACTATTACGTTTGAATGTAACGAAAATTTACCACGAATTTGAAGGATTGAAATACCTCAAAAATAATTTAGGCACAATCAAAAATTTAACAAAAGTTATATAGAAAAAATTTATTAAACTAGGGAAAAAATGTGGCATGAGGCATTTTTACAACTCATAAACTCATGAATCTCTCTATATCGTAATTACTTTCTACAATAGAAAATATGTAGTAGTGCCCCTATTTATAATACTACAAAATTAAATTTGACTAGAATTTAGAAAACCTATTCCTACATGATTTTGGTTGTAAATCATAATTAGACATAAATTAAATAAACTAGTAAATACCAAATCTTAGACAACGTAGGAATACTAATTAATCTTGATTTAATTTCCAACATCATCCCTTAAGCCAAGATATTCAATGTGATGACCTAAAAGGTCATCACGTGACTTACAAGTAAATTTTGCATTTTAAAGCCTTAAAACTTCCTTTTTATCTCACCTTGATTTGGGTGCGCGGTTCGGATGTGTAACCGAAAAGTCAATATATGAAAATCTGTGAAAAAATGATAAATTTTACTTTTAAAATGAATTTAAGTTGACTTCGGTCAATATTTTAGCTAAACGGACCCAAAATAACGGTTTCGAAAAATCTGAGACTTGGGAGTACGTCCACAATTGAGTTCCGAAGTCCCAAGCCCGAGAAATAAATATTTGAAGGAAATTGTTTAACTAAAATTATAAGAGTTCTTGGAAATTTAAATATTTTTAAATTTTATAATATCGGGCCCGTATTTTGGTTCCATAGTCATGTACAAGTCTTATATGGTATTTAAGTCGAGCCTGTAAAATTTGATAAGAAATGGAGTTGATATGACGTGAATCGGACCATCGGTTGTTAAAAATAGAATTTAAGAGTTCATGAGATTTTTCTTTGATTTTGATGCTAAATTCATAGTTTTTGATGTTATTTTGATGTTTTGATCACGCGGCAAGTCCGTATGATATTTTTGGACTTGCGTGCATATTTGGTTTGGAGCCCCGAGGGCTCGGGTGAGTTTTAGATAGGCCACAGAGTGAAATTGGACTTAAGAGCAAGTGTCGGTGTCTAGTATTTTTTCCCAAGCCTCTGATCTCGCAACTGCGAGATCAAGCTTCACAATTACAAAGTTGACAGGCTAGGTAAATGCGACTCCAGGGTCGCTAATGCGAACAAGCTTGGGCAGGCCTTTTTCTCAAATGTGAATCCAGAGTGGAATTGCGAAGCCCTTCCTTTCGCAAATGCGATGTTATGAAGGTGATCGGATTTCTTCATGGTCGCAAATACGACATATGCTTTGCATTTGCGAAGTCAGCAGGTTTTTTATGCATTCACAATTACGAACTCTGGTCACAAATGCGACATCAGAGATCTGCTAAAATTAATTTCAGATGGGATTTCAACCATTTACAACCTTTTCAAAACCTGAACTCTCTTGGGCGATTTTCTAAAGAACAGTTCTTCTCCAAATCAATTGTATGTCTTTTTTAACTCTTTTTCTTTAATCTATAACATCTTTTTACATGATTTCAACTCAAATACAAGGGGCTTCATGAGGGAAATTGAGTATTTTAGATAAAACTTATGGTTTTCAAAATTTGGGAATTTGGACCCCGATTTGGAGTCTGATTTTAAAATAAATTATATATTTAAGTTCGGAGGGAGGGGGAGGGAGGGGATGTGTAATCACATGCTTCTTTATTCATTATGTGTCTCAGAAGTGTTGAAAACCTCATTTAAGATTGCCTCGATTTGCGTGCACGGTCCGAGCGCGTAGCAGAAAGCTTAAATATGAATTCTGTGAGAAAAATGCTAAATTTTGATATTAAAATGATTAAATTTGACTTCGGTAAGAATTTTGGACAAACGGAACCCTCGTGATTTGACGGTCCTAGAGGATCCGTAGCAAAATATGGAACATACGCGAAATCGAATTCCGAGGTCCCAAGCTCGAGAAATGAATTTTTGAGTAAAACTATTTTCTGGAAATAATTAAGGAAATTGGAAATGAAATTTGATCAGAGAATATAGTATCGGGCTCGTATTTTGGTTCTAGCGCCAGTACAAGTCTTATATATAATTTAAGCACTTTTCGTAAAGTTTGGTTGAAAATGGATGTCGTTTGACATGTTTCGGACTAATAATGGAAATATGATATTTTATGAAAATTTGAAAGAAATCATGAGTTTTGAGGCTTAATTCGATGTTTATGATATTATTTTGGCGATTTGATCGCACAGATGTATCCGTAGGATATTTTTGAGGTTGTATGTATATTTAGTTTGGAGCCCCGAGGGCTCGGGTGAGCTTCGAGTAGGTTCCGGGATGCCTTAGTCTTAAAATATCAGATGTTGCAGGTTCAAAAAATTGGGCATGTCTCTGAACCCTCTAGCGCTGCCCACGAGAAAACGCATGCGGCCGCGCGGTCGCGTTTGCGCGGTTCACGGTGGGTGCTACACGACCGCGATAAGCTTAGTGCGGTCTGCACTGGGCAAAGACTCGCAGGCCTTCAGCAAGCCTGTGCGGCCACGGTCTTTTATGCATGGTCTGCACAGGGCAACTCAAAGGGATATAAATACACATGGATTTCAGTTATTTTACACTTTTCAAAAACCCCCCAAAACATCAGAGGCGATTTTCTAAACCGCTCTTCTTCTCCAAAATGATTGGGAAGTGATTTCTAACTCATTTTCTTCACTCTGTAACATCTTTTAACATGATTTCAACTTCAAATCGAAGATTTTCATGGGAAAATTGGGTGTTTTAGGTAAAACCTAGGTTTTCTAAAAATTTGGGGAGTTAGACCTCAATTTGAGGTCCAATTTCAAAATAAATCACATAATTGGACTCATGGAGAAATGGGTAACCGAGTTTTGGTCCGAACCTCGAGTTTCGACCACGTGGGACCAGGGACATTTTTGACCTTTTGGGGTAAAACTTTATGAAACTCATTTTCATGCATCGGGGTTGATTCATTTAGCATTTGTTAATGAGATTAAATACCTTATGACTAGATCTGAGCAAATTGGTGGTGGAACCAAGGGGCAAGGCAATAGTTGAGGTTTGAGTGGAGTTCAAGGCATCGAGGTAAGTGTTTGGTTTAACCTTATCTTGAGGGAATAGGTGTGGAGTCTTATTTGCTACCTTCTATTTGTCATACGATGTATAAGTATGGTGATGAGTATCTACATTAGTATCTTGCATGACCGTGAGTCCTTGAATTGTGAATATTCTGATTTTGTTGTAACTCCCATGCTTAATTGACGATTCTTATATGTTGTAAAGGGCATGTGAAAAGAAATTTTGAACTTTATACTCCAAGTAGCATTGGCTCGAGTTGAAATACAGGGTGTGAAGGTATATCAAATAATTAAATCCTTGGAGCATTGGCTCACGTAACAATGTAAACTATGAGATGAAAATGAAAGAAAGAGAAAGAGTTATTAGTTGTTCCCTTCTCGGGGCGTTTTGTTGTTTTACCAGTATTCTCCCTTACTGGGACATATATACTTGCACTGTTGAGTTCCCTTGCCGGGATAGTATAAATTCTGGTTAATCCCTTGCTGGGAATGTTGTCATGATCAATGTAAGTTGTGTATTTAGATGTTATATTGGATCGGGTTGCACGTCACAACAAATGTTATATTGGATCGGGTTGGACGTCGCAACAGATGTTGTATTGGATCAGGTTGCACGCCACAGCAGATGTTATATTGGATCGGGTTGCATGCCACAACAGATGTTGTATTGGATCGGGTTGCACGTCACAATAGATGTTATATTGGATCGTGTTGCACGCTGCAACAGATGCTGTATTGGATCGGTTTGCACCACAACAGATGTTATATTGGATTGCATGCCGCAACAGATGTTATATTGGATCGATTTGTGCATCGCAACAGTAGTGTTACTGAATTGTTATTGATGTTGTACTATCCTTTCGTATATCTATTGGATTTCTGTTAGGTTGATATTGTTTTCCCGAGGTATATACCCCCATTCCCTTATATGTTTACCTTTCTGCGATATATATATATTACGTAACTGCACAGGTTCACATGGTGATCCGGTCTAGCCTCGTCACTACTTCGCCGGGGTTAGGCCAGTTACTTACCAGCAAATAAGGTCGGTTATGCTAATGCTACACTCTGCACTTACGTGCAGATACCGAAGCAGCTTTTGAGCAGTAGCAGTAGTCTGGGAGCGAACCTTCAGTCCAGTGAGACACCGAGGTAGTCTTGTAGGCGTCCGCAGGCCCGGCGTTTCCTTTATCTTTATTTCAGCCTATATCTCATGTATTTAAAGACAAACAGTTATATTTTTTTCTTTCAGACCATTGTATTTAGTAAATCTTAGTAGTTCGTGAGTTATGTGACACTAGATTTTGGGTAGAGATTTTATTGAACTTCCGTGTTTTTATTCAGTTTGCATTAAAATTAAGTCTTCCGCTTGTTTAGTCAAATCAGTTGTTTTTATCTTATTGCTGATAATTATTAAAAAGTATTATGTGGTTAAGGAAGAGTAATTAAAAATTGGCTTGTCTAGCTCCCATTAGTAGGCGCCATCACAACTCACGAGGGTGGGAAATTCAGGTCGTGACATCGGGTTTTGGTTCGAACCTCGAGTTTTGATCATGTGGGACTGGGGTCAATTTTGACTTTTTGAGGAAATCATTGGAAAACATATTTTCATGTAATAGAATTGATTCATTTATCATTTATTGATATAGTTAAGTAACTTGTGGCTAGATACAAGTGAATTGGTGGTGGAAACAAAAGGTAAAGTGATAATTGAGACTTTAATTGTGTGCGTGGAATCGAGATAAGTGTTTGGTCTAACTTTAGCTTGAGGGAATATGTATTGTGCTATGTGTTAGAATTGTACGACGTATAGGTGTGGTGACGAGTACCTATATGTCTGTGTCAAGCATGCCCGTGAGTCTTAAATTGTGATCGTTGTGGTTCTTAATAACTACTACAAATGCCTAAATTGTTGATCATCCAGGTTGCGCAAGATTTATGATTATTTTCTTGGTATTTGGTTATAGTTGAGCGTTGGCTCTAGTTGAGGTTCAATTGTGAAATTGATTATTCGTACAAGTTTGGTTATAATTGACTCCCTTGCCGGGACGTATTTAATTCTTATTGTTGACTCCCTTGTCAGGATATATTTATACTTATTGTTGATTCCCTAACCGGAATAATGTTGCTGCTATTATTTGGTTGAGGAAAGAGTGATAAAGCACGAAGGGTAATACCGTATACATTGTTGTTGATATTGATGCATATGGTGAGGAAGAGAGATAAAGCACGATGGGTGATGCCGTGCACGTTTTTGATACTTACATGGTGAGGAAAAGAGATAAAACTTGAAGGGTGATTTGATGCACATTGTCATTATTTGATTGCATTGGTGAAGATTGAGAGTAAAAGCACGAAATGTGATGCCGTGCACTTATTGCTTATTTTGAACTTCTTGCTGCTTTGGTTCAAGTACCTTGATTGTCTTATTCCACTAATAATGTGATCCATTATGTTGGTATTTTTTTCCATAGCATGTTCCCTTTTCCCTTGTTGCTTTTAAATTACTTTTATTACTGTTGTTCTGTTGGATACTGTTTAGCTGCAGGTTATTGGTTTGTTGTATCCTAGTCTTGTCACTACTTTGCCGAGGTTAGGCTCGACAGTTACCAGTACATGGGGTTGGTTATGCTGGTACTATACTCTGCACTCTTTTATGCAGATCCCGGTACTAGAGCATATGGACCTTAGCTTGGGGTTGCTTCCTTCAATCCATCAGGAGACCCGAGGTAGTCTTGCAGGCTTCCGCAGGCCTTGGCGTCCCCTCCCTATCTAGTTTTCATTTGTTCTTTACTATTTCATAGACAGACATGTACTTCTTGTCCAGACTTTATTTGTAATTTTCTTAGACAGTCCGTGAGATTGTCACACCAGTTTTGGGTAGTTATGTTATGAATTCGTATTGATATTAGCTAAATTGTCCAATTTTCATTCTTCCGCTCTATTAATTTTGTTGTTTATAAATGTTAATTATAATTGTTAATGGATTAAAAATGAAAAAAGTAAGATAAGTGGCTTGCCTAGCTTTCACTAGCAGTCGCCATCACGACTCCCGAAGGTGGGAAGTCTAGATCGTGACAAGTTGGTATCAGAGCTCTAGGTTGCTTAGGTCTCACAGTTCACTAACAAGCTCGGTAGAGTCTGAGGGATCAGTATGGAGACGTATGTGCTTATCCCCAGAGGCTACAGAGTTAGGAACTGTTTCATTTCTATTATTCTTTGTCGTGCGGTTTGGTTTCTCAATGCTAATCGAACTTCTACTCTGTTCTTTCGCAGATGGCGAGAACACGCGCTTCTTCATCTGCCGATCAGCAGCCTGAGTCCTCAGTAGAAGCAACATACGAGGTTCATAGGGCGAGGCCGAGGCCGTTCTAGGTGCCGAGTCAGGGGCAGAGCTCAGCCCAGAGCAGCAACACCATCAGCGGAGCCTCAGGTTGAGTTTGATGCTGAGGTTCCGGCCCCGACAATAGCGATCGGCCCAGCTCAGGTCCTAAAGGGGTTCATTGCTACCGCAGTAATTCAGGATGCTCTGGTCCGTCTAGAGGGCTTTATGGAGAGTGTCACTCAAGCAGGCTTATTTCCTGTAGCACCAACCATTTCTTAGGCCGAGGGAAGAGCACAGACTCCTGCTACCCGCACTCCAGAGCAGATGGCTCCCCAACTTCAAACTCCAGCAGCTTAGCTAATTGGAGCAATTCAGTCTAGTGTAGTAGCTCAAACCGGTAATGGAGCAACTATGTTTGTTGATGCTTTGTAGAGGTTGGACCGGTTTACTAAGTTGTTCACTACTGCTTATGATGACATCTTTAGAGGATCCCTATGATTACTTAAACAGATGTCATGAAGTTCTTTGGAACATGGGTATAGTGGAGACTAATGGAGTCGGGTCGACTTTACTGCTTTCTGTATGTCAGGTTCCGCCAAAAAATAGTGGAGAGATTATTGTTTGGCCAGACCAGTTCGATCACCAGCCCTGACTTGGGACCAGTTCTCGCAGCTATTTCTTGAGAAGTTTCTTCCCGTCACTCAGAGAGAGGAGTACTGTAGGCGGTTCGAGCGTCTCCAGTAAGGTTCTATGATTGTCACCTGGTATGAGACGAGGTTCATTGATTTAGCTCATCCCGCTCTTCTAATACTCCCCATTGCGAGAGAGAGAGAGAGAGAGAGAGAGAGAGAGAGAGAGAGAGAGAGAGAGAGAGAGAGAGAGAGAGAGAGAGAGAGAGAGAGAGAGAGGTTTATTGAGGGACTCGCTTAGCCTATTAGACTGCAGATGGCTAAGGAGACAGGTAGCAAAATTTCTTTTCAGGATGTGGCCAAAGTGGCCAGGAAAGTTGAGATGGTTTTCCCTCAGGGGAGCGGTCAGGGATCCAAATAAGAGGCCTTGTCAATCTGGCAAATTCAGTGGTGCCTCGTCTGGAGGCAGGGATTCTTTTGGTAGAGGCCATCCTCCTAGGCCCTTTCAGTCAGTACTTCAGATTTCTCACGGTGTTTCAGGTGGTCGTGGTTCTCACATGCAGTATTCTGATCAGTTGCCCTACAATGCACCACTAGCTCCTATCAGTGGTCGGAGGTATTTTCACAACTCATAAACTCATGAATCTCTCTACATCATAGTTACTTCTCTACAATAAAAAATATGTAGTAGCACCCCTATTTATAATACAGTAAAATCAAATTTGACTAGAATTACTATTCCTACATGATTTTGGTTGTGAATACTAATTAGACATAAATTAAATAAACTAGTAAATCGCAAATCAATACTAATTAATTCCAACACGAATTAATGCACACGAGCATTAAGTAAGGGCAACATATATTTGCTTTTTCCGGTAAGCTATAAAAATGAAATAGAATGAACAATCCTTGATCAACTCCCGAATGTAAAGGTGTAGGATGAAATTGCAAGCTTTAGATTGTGGATATATTGGTATGAAGAAAAATATTTCATGGAAATTACATTTACTTCAAAATGTTTTATAATGCAGAATTATTTTCTGGATCATTTTTCAGTATTTGAATACTTCAAAATTAGTGAGATAAGTATGAAATAGGTGATAATGCACCTTGAACATATATACATAAGGTGCATAATATATGAGCATAGACTTAATAGTGACTGAAATATGTGACATACATGAGACTTTAATATTTAGAAGAATAATGACTTTCACTCATGAAGTAGCGAAATACTTTCTCCATCTCATAAGAACACTCCCTCCGAGCTCAGGGGTAGCTTAGACGAATTTTGTGATTTAAAGTCAAATTTTACGAGAGGCCTTAATTTTTAAATTTTGTATTATTTATTTTAAGTTTATTTTTTTAGTTTTTTTAGATATAAAATTATTAATAATTTTCTTATAATTAATAACTCCTAATAAGTATTTCTCAATTGACAATATAGCTAAATCATTTAACTTTTCTTGTGACATTGTTGTTCTTAGGCAAGATTTTATCAATTTTAATTTTGAAAACTTCTTTCCGCTGAAGCAACGGTAACATTATTCCATAAATAATTTAGGTATTTGAAAAAGAATTAAATATTTTTATTTGATTAAGTGTATCAACTAAACTGTTATCTTCTAATTGTACTATTTTTCTTAATACTTTTAATTCACAAAATAAATCTGAACCATTAATATCGAATTGATTATTATGATTTAAGAAATATTCAATATTAAAATAATATTTTTTTCAAATTTTCAACATCTAGCGATCTTAGTTTTACTGCCAAATAAAAAACCAAAAATATTTTCATATGCTTCAAGTTGTTTAAATCTATTTTGAAGTAAAAAAATAGTCTTGTCTATTATGTATAAAAGTAATCAACTCTAAAAGACTTTTCGAAAGATTTTGAGATTTCATTATCAACATTCACATCAAATTGTTACTTCCTATATATCACACATTTCGTACAAAATTCGGGTTCGATATTCATTTTAAGTGTAATTTTCTTGGTAGAAACTATTGTAGTTGCAAATCCTTCTTCTCTAGAGTTAAAAAAAGAGATCAAACTTTTTTACTGTACAGAACTCTATTTAAACTTATACATAATTTATTAGATGTAACAAAAAATACTTCTCCACAAATATGGGGTCTAAAGCGGTTGCTTTACTTGCTTTATGGATGGGTTGCCCCTATTCGGGCCATAATAAGTGAGCATTTTATCTTTTTATTATGGTTTAAAATACGTGTTCATTTACATAAACAAGAAGGAATTAATTTTATTTTTTATAAAATTTGTCCTTATTTATTTGTAAAGTCAAGGTAACAAATAACTAAGGCTAATTTAGTGAATACATTTTTGAATTCGTATTTTTTTAATGAATATGTTAAAGATAAAATTATCACTTATTATGAATCGAAGGAAATATTATGTTTGTAGATAATTTTTTCACCAACCACTGAAACCAAACATTGAAAAGTAGTTGTCTTTTTTCAAGGGAAATGTTATTCCAAAAAAGGCATTCTCAATCAAAGCAAAGACACCTCTTGTTAAAGGTTTTCTTTTCTTGGTTACAAGTTACAACATTAAGTAGGGTATATGAATTTTTATTTATTATTGCTATTTGTCTAAATTGAACTACCTTTTAAGCAAAATGGAACTTCCTTCAAGCTTTTGTCTCAAACCGTACAATTTTCTTTCTTTTCTTTTTTAAATACATACTTTATCAACTCCTCTTTTCTTTAAAGAAACTCTTGTCTCTCTCATCCTCTCGGCGCACGTTAGCATAACGTACGTCGAGCTTGTATTGATGGCGAAAGGCGGGAGCAGAGGAAGGGGAAGACCACGGAAAATCCCAATTGATACCTTCGACAAGCTCAATCAACTGATTATGGAGAAGAATAGCGCGAAGGAGGTGCAGAAATTGACCTCGGAGGAAACCCTAGACGCCATGGAAGTGGCGGCACCAACGTCGGAGATAGTTACAGAACAACCAGTTAAAATGATTACGGACACACCAACGACACCAGAGGTTGAGGGTACTCCAACCTCTCCAACTACAGTCGGAGCAGTTCCTGTGGCAGAGACGACCATGCAACCAGAAATACCAACTGAAGAACAACCAGAGATTAGTAAAAACAAAGCAGAGGAACCTAAGAAGGCCTGGTCAACACTATTTCAGAAGAATCGCTTTGCGACTCACAGTATGGCACTTGACTACATAGCCCCAACTGGAACGAGCAGAGGTGGAGGAGGAGGAAGCCAAGTGGATGTGTGCCTTAGTGGTATACATCCTAGGTGATGGTCCTGGATTCAACGCAATGAGAAGATTCATAAACCATCATTGGTCCCAAGTCCCTGAACCAGATTTGTTCTACCATGATGAAGGATACTACATTGTAAAATTCAAGACAGTGGCTGATGCCAAAGAGGTACTGTGTGCTGGCCCTTACTCAATAGCCAATAGGCCGATGATTCTCAAATAATGGACACCAGAGTTTGATTTTACAGAAGAATTTCTGACTGAAATACCATTGTGGGTTAAATTCCCAAAACTACCAATGTCTTGCTGGGGTATGAGGTCTCTTAGCAGAATTTCTAGCGTACTAGGCAAGCCAATCTTTGCAGATGAGTGTACTACAAAACAGACAAGGATATCCTATGCCAGAATGATCATTGAGGTAACTGTGACCAAAGCACTACCTACAGAAGTAATGGTTATGGATCCAAATGGGAAGAATTTTCTTCAAGATGTGGAGTATGAGTGGAAGCCTTCATTCTGTGAGAAATGCCAAACAATAGGACACAAATGTGCAAGCCTACAAAAACAACTACCTAAACAGCCTACACAAGTGTGGAAGCCCAAGCCAGTCCAAGAGTGGAGAACCAAGGGACCTGCTATGCCAATATAGAGGCAGTCCCCAACAAGGGAGCCTAGTGGACCTCAGCATGAATCCAGGTCAGGCCAGAACCAGAGGGGTGATAAAAGCAATGACAAAGGAAAGCAACCTCAGAGCCCAGCACTCAACAGTACCAATTTCCCACCTCTGTCGCTCATCACTGTGAGTAACAGATTTGCAGCAGTATCTAGTAGTAAAGATGAACCTCCGGGGGAGGTTGGGAACTCTACAACAACATCTTACCAATGAAGTGGTTAGTGTGGAACATAAGGGGTGTAAATAAGAGGTACAAGCCGAAAGAATTTAGGGAATACATTAGGAAGAACAACATAAACCTAGTAGGACTAGTAGAAACAAAAGTTAAGCAAGCACATGCTAGTATAATCGCTAATCTACTAGCACCAGGTTGGGGTGTCTTAACAAACTATGTCTCAGGTGAAAAAGGGAGAGTATGGATCCTATGGAATCCAAAAATTTTCACAATCACTAGTGTTCTGGAGGAAAGCCAGTTGATCCACAGCAGGGTTTCCAGCAGAACAGGGGACTTAACATGTTTCCTCACTATGGTTTATGGGTTTAATGGACTTGAGTAGAGAAGAACTTTATGGAGCAACTTACAAACTTTGGCAATAGGAATCAAAGAACCATGGGTTGTTGCTGGGAATTTCAATGCAGTCTTGTGTGACAAAGACAGACAATCTTGCAAGCCAGTCAGATTACCAGAAACACTGGACTTTAACAATTGCATACAACTTGCTGGACTGACAGAGTTGCCATGGAGAGGTGACTACTACACATGGACAAATAAGCAAACTGGTGTGGACAGAGTATGCAACAGGCTTGATAGAGTGTTTGGCAATTATGAATGGATGATCAACTGGAACCAGGTGGTCACTGATTATTATGTACCCTTAATCTCAGACCATAACCCAATGATACTGACAGTTAATGCATCCTCCTGGCATGGGAAGAGGAACTTCAAATTCTTTAATGTATGGGCTGATCATAAAGATTTCCAACACATTGTGACAAGTGTCTGGCAGGATGGGAAGACAGATACCATGAGAACAATATGGGACAAACTCAAAGCCCTGAAGACTCCCTTGAAGACCCTGAATAATAAGGAATTCAAGACAAATCGCTTAGAATAGAACAGAGTCGACAGGAACTGGGAGCCTTACAAACCCAATTGAGTCAAGCATACAATGATGACCTACAACAGAAGGAGAAGGAACTGATATTACAACTGGAAAAATGGTCACTGATTGAAGAGAGCGTCCTCCAACAGAAGGCAAGAGAAAAGTGGATACAACTTGGGGACTCCAACACCAAGTACTTTACTGCAGTAATGAAGGACAGAAGTTAGCAGAATCAGATCACTGAGATTACCAATGCACTGGGAATCAAGCTAACTACACCAACAGATATCAAAGAGGAAATCATGGGATTCTACAAAGCACTGATAGGCACTGCTGCAACAAATCTGCCTGCTATAAATCAATTGTACATGTCCAATGGTCCAAAACTGACACAACAACAAAGACAGTAACTGTGTGCTCCAGTAACTGACACAGATATAACAGAGAGTCTCAAAGCTATTGGAGATGACAAAGCACCAGGAATAGATGGATACAATGATGTTTTCTTCAAAAAGAGTTGGAGCATCATTGGTAGCAAAGCCACTACTGCCATTAAGCAGTTCTTTAACTCAGCAATAATGTGCAGACCAATCAATTGTGCAACTATTACCCTCATCCCTAAACTGTCCAAACCAACTTCAGTCAAAGAGCATAGGACTATTGCCTGTTGTACTGTCCTATACAAACTCATCTCCAAAGTACTGGCTAATAGGCTGCATAAGGTGATGTCAAGCCTCATCAATGAAGCACAGGCAGGTTTCATTCCGGGTAGGAAAATTCAGGATAACATCATTCTAGCACATGAGCTTGTTAAAAGCTACACTAGGAAGCATGTCTCCCCCAGATGCATGATTAAAATAGATCTCCAGAAAGCATATGATTCAGTGGAATGGGTGTTCTTACAGCAAGTCATGGAACAGATTGGCTTCCCCAGCACCTTCACCAAATGGATTATGGAGTGTATATCAACAGTGAGCTACTCTGTTCTAGTTAATGGAGAGCCTACTGTACCCTTTGCTGCTGCCAGAGGACTGAGGCAAGGGGACCCCATTTCCCCATTCCTATTTGCCTTGGTCATGGAGTATTTAAGCAGGTCATGCACTGTACTACAAACTGATCCAGCTTATCAATTCCACCCCAGATGTAAAAAACTGGGTATCACACATATGTGCTTTACAGATGACTTGTTGCTGTTTACCAAGGGAGACCTCCAATCTGTCAAGTCATTGTCCAACTGCTTCTCCCAATTCTCTGCAGCCTCAGGTCTCAAGGCCAACTTGAGCAAGAGCTCAGTCTATTTTGGAGGAGTACCAATACCTGTACAGAAGCAGATCCTTGACCATCTTGGCTATGAACAAGGCCAACTGCCTTTCAAGTATCTGGGAGTACCACTGAGCACCAAAAAAATCACTCTACTACAGTGGCAACCTTTAGTGGAAAAATCACAGCCAGGATCACTTCTTGGATTGCTAGAACACTGTCATACTCTAGGAGGCTACAACTGGTGCAATCTGTCATCTTTGGAATTCAAGCATACTGAGCTCAGCTGTTTATTTTCCCTGTGAAAGTACTTAAAATGATTGAAAGCATTTGCAGGAGTTTCATTTGGTCTGGGATGAATACTGTAACTAAGAAAGCATACATCTCCTGGGACAAAATGTGTACCCCAATGTCAGTTGGTGGAATGAATCTAACCAACCTCAAACTCTGGAACAAGGCTGCCATTGCAAAGATCTGCTGGGACATAGCCCATAAAAAGGACAAGTTGTTGATAAGGTGGATCAGAGTGTATTATATCAAAGACAGGCCAATAGAGTCCATGCCAATTCCTACCCAAGCTAGCTGGATGGCTAAGAAGATCATCAAATCTAGGGACACTCTACAAAGGATCCATAACTGAAAACATCAGAAATGTACTACTAAACAGTTGTATCAGTCACAGTTGCAAGAAGTGCCGACAGTCCCATGGAAGAACTTAATCATACAAAACCAAGCCAGACCAAAAGCAGTGTTCAACCTGTGGCTATTCCTACAGGACAGACTACCAACAAAGGATAGAATACATAGATGGGGAATGAGTATTGATCAGCAATGCACCCTATGCCAAATCCAACTTGAAACAAGAGATCATTTGCTCACGAACTGCCCTGTCATTGTGGAACTATGGGGAAGAGTAATGAACTGGCTGCAGGAACACTACCTACCTAGTATTAGTTGGAACCAGAAAGTGCAATGGTTGATTACCAAATCCAAGGGACGAACATGCCAGGCAGCCATTTTTAAAATGGTTACAGCTGAAGTTACATATGTTATATGGCTGGAAAGGAATGCAAGAGTATTCAACAAGACTTTTCGATGTAATACTACTTTACTGAGAGACATAGTGTATAATTGTAATGTTAGAGGCACCCCTAGAATTAGGCAACAATTGCAACACCTTAGAATATAGTAGAAGTTAGATAGTTAGGATAGTAAGTGTAGTTAATATGTTAGCTCTCAGACAGTCGGCCGAGTTGAAGCTTGACTGTGGTTTTGTATTGTAACTTCATTGGTGATTAATGAAAAAACCTTAATTACCAAAAAAAAAAAAACTCATCTTTTCTTTTCTTTATTTTTCTTTTTTAAATACATAATTTATCAACTCCTCTTTTTCTTCCCCTTCTTGTCGACTTCAATATAGAGCAATTTATGCTATATACCTACCTAATACAAAATAATTACCTGTTTTTATTACTCTCAAACTAATTATACTAAATACTTATACAACAAAAAGTATTTATTCGTGTACTATTTATTTTTCTACTACAATTGCCCTGCACTTATCCGCCATCTTTTTCTTCTCCTTTTCTTTTTTTTTTCTTTATAGCTGAAGTTTATATTTGATTTCAAACGTTTATGTCTCCTCTGTTCTTTTATAAAAAAATCAAAGTGCTTTTCTCTATTCTTAGTAGCTATACCGATTTTTCATTTTAATTTATCAGTATTGATTTAGAGTTTTAAAAAGGCCAATCGCATAGATAATCCTCTAAATTTATGCGAATATTTAATTTAGCCATCCAAATTAAATCTATAACTATTTGAATACTTAATCTTTATTTTAAATTGTGTCATTTAGAGCATGTTTGGCCAAGCTTCTTGCGAGTGAATATTCAAAAATTTGGTATTAAGAACATCCATCATTGAAGAATCTTGAAACTTGAAATTTATAAATCGAGTTTCATAGTATGTAGTTGTTTCGTCTTTCAAGAGTGTATTTGAAATGTCAATTGGAGGTTGTGGTAAAATTTTGAGTCAATTTTGGAGTAGATTTTTTAATTATGAGTTGAATTAATGAAGAAGATGGATTTATATTGTATACTAAAATGTTATACTACACCATTTTGGAATAGATTGAGAGTTGAAATTGGATTTGTTGAGTTTGTGGTTATTTTGATTTGATTCTGATCGGGTGCATTCGAAATGTTAATTGGAGAATGTGGCTATATTCTGAGTCAATTTTGTGGAGATTTTAAAGTATATTTTTAAATGTTGGGTTGAAATTGAGTTGAATTAGCAAAGAAGACAGATTTGTGCTATATACCAAAGTAGTATATTATATAGTAAATTGATATAAAATAACTAATCAGAGTATATAATTAACTACAATAGTATAATAGTAAAAAAAAAATTGAAAGAATAAACCAATCCTCCATATACTAAAATAACATATTATATACTATTTTGGTTAATTCAATAGTGTATAATTTATTGTGTTGAACTGGCAAATAAGAATTTGTAATGTATACTAAAGATATACTATATACCATTTTGGTATACATTTCATTCCAATGATATACTATTATACTATATTATATAATGTAACGATATACTCTTACAATAAGGTCCTTTAAAAATTATTTGAATTTTTTATTGATAAGTAATATTATTTCAGTTTAATAGTTGGTATAGCTATATACTACACTGGTATCATATGTTAGTTAGGATAGTTTTTTGGTTGTATTAGCTGCATTTAACAAATAAATTATTTGAGTTTTCTTTAGTAATAATATTAATAGTAAAGTATCTTGAGTTTTTTAAATTTTTCTTTATGCATGTGTATTATGTAATTATTATAATTTTTTCTGTATGCATGTGTATTATGTAATTATTTTAATTTTTTCTTTATGAGCTTGTTTTATATAATAGTATTAAAGTACAATATCTTGAAATATATTGTTATATTAATATGTGGTACCCTATTTTTAAAATTTTTCTCTTTATTCATGTGTATTATGTAATGGTAACAACAACAACAACAACTACCCAGTATAGTCTCACAAAGTGGGATCTGGGGAGGGTAATATGTAGACGAGTCTTACCCCTATCCGAAAGGGCAGAGAGGTTGTTTCCAATCGACCTTCGACTCAGTACAGGAAAGGAACAACAAAAACACAAACAAAAACAAAAGAGCATTAGTAACTCTAGCAGAAATAGCGTAAATAATTATCTAATCGTAAGAAACATAAATAAAATAGCATGCAATAGTATCATACAGTAACTACCATAAATAACTACCATAAGGGAGACACAAACCAAAACACAAATCATCTATGGATAGCCCTGCCAAGCCTCACCCAACCCCGGGTGAGGAGTATGAAAACTCTAGGAGCCCCTATCCTACAACCCTGATACTAGACCTCCAGACTTTCCTATCAAGGGTCATGTCCTCGGAAACCCGCATTCTAGCCATGTCATGCCTAATCACCTCTCCCCAATACTTCTTAGGCCTCCCTCTGCCTCGCCGAACGCCGACAATAGCCAGCCGCTCACAACTCCTCACCGGGGCATCAGGGCTTCTCCTCCGCACATGCCTGAACCACCTCAACCTCGCTTCTCGCATCTTCTCATCCACCGGGGCCACCCCCACCTTCTCTCGAATAACTTAATTCTTAATCTTATCTAACCTGGTGAGCCCGCAAATCCACCTGAGCATCCTCATCTCCACAACCTTCATTCGGTGAACATGAGAGTACTTCACGGGCCAGCACTCCGCCCCATACAACATTGCAGGTCTAACCACAGCCCTATAAAATTTCCCCTTAAGTTTATATGGAACTTTCTTGTCACAAAGGACTCCTGATGGAAGCCTCCACTTTGACCACCCCGCTCCTATACGATGAGTGACGTCTCCATCAATCTCTCCGTCCCCCTGAATCACCGACCCAAGATATTTGACACTGTCTCTCTTGACGATGAACTGAGATCCAATCATCACGTCCCTGCCTACTTCGCTCGGCTCGGCGCTAAACTTGCACTCCAGGTATTCTGTCTTAGATCTGCTTATTTTGAAACCTTTAGACTCGAGAGTCTGTCTCCATACCTCTAACCTCTCAATAACACCGACTCTCGTCTCATCTATCAAGACTATGTCATCAGCAAATAGCATACACCAAGGCACATCCCCTTGAATATGACAGGTTAGAGCATCCATCACCAAGGCAAACAAGAGAGGGCTAAGCGCTGATCCTTGATGAAGCCCCATAACCACTGAAAAATGGTCTGAGTCGCCACCCACCGTCCTAACCCTAGTCTTAGCTCCATCGTACATGTCCTTGATTACTCTGATGTAGGCTTCCGGCATGCTCTTCGCCTCCAAGCACCTCCATAACACCTCTCTTGGGACCTTGTCATACGCCTTTTCCAAGTCGATAAGCACCATGTGCATGTCCTTGCTTATCCCTAAACTGCTCCACCAGCAGCCTGACAAGGTGGATAGCTTCTGTAGTGGAGCGACCCGGCATGAAACCGAATTGGTTCCCAGATATAGATGTCATCTCCCTCACCCTCGCCTCGATCACCCGCTCCCAGACCTTCATGGTGTGATTTATTAATTTGATACCCCTATAATTGTTGCAACACTGGATGTCCCCTTTGTTCTTGTACGAGGGCACCACTGTACTCCACCTCCACTCATCCGGCATCCTTTTGGTCCTGAAGATCGCATTGAACAACTTGGAGAGCCACTCCACTCCTGACCTACCCATGCACTTCCAGAACTCCACCGGGATCTCGTCAGGCCCGGTCGCTCGACCCCTACTCATCCTACGCAAAGCCCCCATGACCTCCTCCGCCCTAATGCGCCTGCAGTACCCAAGGTCTCTATGTTGCTCTGAATATTATGTAATGGTATAGTCATATATAGTTGTTTGGAATTAATTAGCAAAATTATACACCCGATTGGTATAATTATATGTCATATTAGTATCATATGGTAGTTGAAATATTTGTTGGTCGTTTTAACTACATTTTAAGTGAATTTTATTCTGAAATGATTTATATAATCATATGTTGTTGTGTTTGATTTACTTGTACCTTTATGGACATAGATTTTGTATATTATGTAATAGTTTTTTATAGTTATATACAATTGTTGGAATGACCTCGTACAACTATATTATAGTTATATACTATATTGGTATCATATGCTAGTTAAATCATTTTTTAGTTATTTGCTGCATTTAATTGGTACGCTATTTGATTTTATTTTAAAAATAGTAATATAATACAATATTATAAAATAATTTATTATATTAATATGTGGTACACTATTTTTTTCTCTTTATGCATGTGTTATGTAATATTAGTATAGCCATATATTGCCGGAATTAACAAAAAAAATTATATATCATGTTGGTATAGTTATATGCCATATTGGTATCATATGATAGTTTGAAATTTTTTTGGTTGTTTTAACTGCATTTTAAGTGAATTCTATTCTGAAATTATTTATATAAACATGATTTGCAGTGTTGGAATTTTTTCGTGCCGACGCACATAGATTATGTGTATTATGTATAATTTTTATAGTATAGACAATTATTAAAATGACCCCATACAATTATATACCCAGTTAATACACGGAATGAGAAAATTGCTTTGCGAATATCTAGCTTGCAATGTGAGCATGTACTTTTCATAATTTTATTGTATCCTTTAATGTTTTGGTACAATAGTATAGTCGCAGATAATTGTAGCAATATTCTAGAGCAATCATATACTCGATTGATATTCATGTATACAATATTGGTATCATATGGTACTACAAGTCTTTTTTGCTACTTATACTTTTATTGTATTTATCAATATTTTATTATCATTTCTATCTTAACTAGTATATATAGAGATTTGGTGGCCATAGTTTATATGTTTTTGCTCCATAACTGATTGTATTACTGCTAATAGTAGAGTGTGTACTGATATTTGTAAGGAAGGAGATCAAGGTTTGCATCGCAATCACGTGTTAATTCTTAGAATCTAATTATATAATATTTGGTGCTCAGCAACAATTAGTGTGATATTCAATGAATTAGATCAAGTGACAACTGATATTATTTCAGTTTAATAATTGAACTAAAAAAATGAGAAAAAAGCCAAAAGGTGTAAATATTTACTATATCAGTTATTTTTTCTTATTGTATAAAAATAAGAATAATAAAAATAGTAAAAACAGAACTCCCGGTTAGCCGATTACCTTGCCCGGTTAGGAGAGAACAGTTAAAAATAAAAAAAATGCCGACACCGAACAGTTAAAGAATTCTAAAATGAAATTAGATTAACAAGAGAAAAATAACATAAAAAAATAAATTAAATAAAATTAGAAAAGGAGCAAGAAATACATAAAAGAAAACGAAAAAAGAAGTTAAATAGAATTAGAAAAACAACAATAAATAAAGAAAAAAATAAAGAAAGAGTCAAAATTTATTGTGAAATGAATTACGGTAAAATAATATATATACGATATAGGCAAAAATAACTGAATAGTAAAAGAGAAAAAAAATAAAAAGAAACGAGAAAAAAGAAAAGGAGAAAAGAAAGAAAGGAGGGCAAAAAAGAAAAGAAGCACAAAAATAAATAAAAATTAGAAAAAAAGAGAAAATTTTCTACAAAAATTTCTATAGATAAAAAAAAAATTAATTTTATAGATAAATAAATAAATAATAATAAATATTTTATTTTTGAGCAATAGTGTCGTACACCCTTCAATATAATGGGAAAGCGTGTCTAACTGCATAGCACCGCAAAGTGGGCCAAGAATTTTATGGAGCAATGCCCTGCCTGTTTTATTTGGGCCTGAAAGTGCACAATGGGAAACTACGAATGCTTTACCAATGTCCAGCCTCGAAATTATAGTCTTATACTCAAATATCCGCCTACCCAATTGTTTAAATTAAAAAAAAGAAATTTATATAGATACCCCAAATAAATTTTAACTTATCAATTTTTATTCATTAGTCATAAACTTACCAATACTAGCCAATAAAAATTTAAAAACTAAATAATAGGTTCTTTCTATCAAAGAATCACATGTAAAATCACCTTCCATATTTTTAAGCGTGATTAGCAACATCATATACAAGATGAAAATGAAATTTTATAGATGCGGTAGCAAATAAGATAATGAAATTCAAAAATCTATACAATATTTCAAAAATCTAAACAAAAAGGGAATTTTTTCAATGGGCATAGATGGAATTCATTGAATATATATAGATAAGTTAATATACAAAATTTGAGAAAGATTGGAGGTGATTTGGACTGATTTTGTATCAAACTTTGTAATTAAATCGAGTTCGAAAAATTCATCTGCGACACATGTATCAAAAATGTATCAGACAAGTATCTCACACACAAGTATACATGGATATACATGTGATACACAATTGATACATGTGTGATACACAAATGATATACATTGTGATACGCATATCTTTTTTTTTCATGTTCAGCTTTTACCTCGAATTTTCAACAAACCACCTCAAAACTTTACCAAATCATCCCAAAACTGATATTCAAGCTCCTTAAGTTGTGCTCAATCTATTCAAATAACACGCACTCAAAACAAAGCAAAATTTTGATATTTTTTGCTACAAATAGCTAATTGGCTAATTTGGCTAATATTAGTAATATTTTATCAATTGGTCAATTTTTGTAATGAGCTACTTATAAATGAACATAGCTGGTAATCCCTCTAAAAAAAGCTACACAATATACTCGTTTGTAAAATTCACTTTCATAATATGCTTAAGTTTTGAAATTACATCAAATATCCCAAAAATATTACACGATATATCTCCAAATATTCTAAAACATATCACGATATTCTACTTTGGAATACAATACAAACCTCACTTACCATATATTCTAATTTGAAATATAATATTCTAATTAAACAAACCATAATATTTTAATCTGAACATATTATTCAAACTAAAGATACCACAATATCCTATTTGAAAAATTCAAACCTAGCTTAATCTAAAATTCTAATGAAGAATACAATATCCAAACTAAACATACCAAAATATTCTAACAAAACATACTATAATATTCTAATTTAGAATACAGTATCCAAACCAAATATACTACAACGTTTTAATTTGATATACAGTATCCAATGCAAATATAGATTCATTTTTAAATTGGAATACGATAGTCAAACAAAACATGTTACAATATTATAATTTGGGATACAATATTTAATTTAAATATATTCTAACAAAATATATTAAAGTATTATAATTTGGAATACAATATCCAAACCAAATATATTACAACGTACACCAATCGAGTCACAGGTATCTAACATATTCATACCTAACGATTTTCCACAAAGTGGTGACGCTTATTTCGCAGTGAAATACCTAAAAAAAAAAAAGTTTTAATTTGGAATACAATATCCAATGAAAATATACAATAATTTTTAATTTGGCATACAATTTTCAAACTAAACATGCTACAATATTAATTTGGAATACAATATTCAATTAAATATATCATAATATTCTAATATAGAATATAAATATTATTATATTTTAGAATACAGTAGGCATACATGGTAAAATAATTTTATAAAGTAGGTATACAGAGTAAAATATATATTTTAATTGTAAATGGTGTTAACTGATGTTTTCAATAGGCATATTGTAGATGAAAATATAATCTATGTATATGATAAAAAATAAACAATGAATATGACCGACTATTTGTGTAAAGATCCCTTCACATTTAATTCTACACCTGCTTTTTGGGACACATTTTAACTTATACCTGCTTTGCAGAAAACATTACAAGCATACCCACTTCTGCATGTTTTAGCTGAAGCTTTGTTCTGTTTGTGATGAACTTCAGGGCTGAAGTTTGTTTTGTATTTGTTGCATTTCAGCATTCTAGGAGTTGAAGTTTTTGCTTATATTTGCTGAACTTCAGCATTCTTAGAGCTGAAGTTCTAAAACAACAATGAATTTAATAGATCATAATTAGCAGCGATTGATGCTGTTCATTTCAAAGATTAAAGCATGAAAAATATTTTCGACATGAAAGCAAGTTACTACAGATAAATTAGAACCAAAAACCAATGTGCCTGTAAAGCTAAAATATCTAAGAGGTTAAATTATTATGAATAAGACCAAACCGAGCATAATGGGAACAAGAAGATATATACGAATCACCAGTCTAGAAGGCTTAACAGTATCTCAATCTTCAGCATTCAGAAAACGAAGGAGGAGGAGGAGGAGAAAGAGGCCTATAGTTGTTTAAATAATGGGTACAAGTTAAAACTTTTTTAAAAAGTGGATATAAGGTAAATGATGGCAACCAAATAGGGTGACCCGTAGAATTTTTACGCATATATCCACCACAGGCCCTTCGGAGCATTTTCATCTATACCAGTTTTTTGGGTCACGTTTTAACTTATACCCGTTTTAAAAAAAATTGCATCGTAACCATTTTCGTGTAATTTCAGGCATACGGGCCTCAAGTAGCAAAGTCAATCACGCAAACTTCAGCATTCTAGTAGACGGGCCTGAAGTAGCAAAACAAGCTGAACCTAGTGTCGCTGAAGTTTTTGTTTGTAATTGCTGAACTTAAGCATTCTAGTAGCTAAAGTTTAATTTTCTATTTGCTGAACTTCACCATATTTTAGCTGAAGTTTTGTTTTATATTTGCTAAACTTCAACATAAGCTTTGTTACATTTGTGATGAACTTCGGGGCTGAAGTTTGTTTTGTATCTACTGAACTTTAGCATTCTAGGAGCTGAAGTTTTGTTTATATTTGCTGAACTTCAGAATTCTTAGATCTGAAGTTCTAAAACAACAATGACAAGCTGTCATTAAGATCCAGTTGCATGAAATTTAAGAAGCAATGCTCCTATAAAACAAGACCATTAGTAAAAGTAACATCTTCACTTAATGCATAGAGATTCAAGTCGTGCTTTCATGTTTTAGTAGCAATTAAAATCAAAATTTCTGAAGTGGACAGTCCAAAAGCTAATTCCTAGATGTAAAGAGTTAAAATAACAAATATAAGTTAGGCTAGAACACATAACAATATCTCAATCTTGTTAAACAATAAATACAAGTTAAAATTTAAAAATAAAATAAAATAATATATATATATATATATATATATATATATATATATATATATATATATATATATATATATATTAAATGAGTACAATCAAATAAGATGCCCCTACAATTTTTACCTTCTTCACACTCACTAATTTAAATCCGTCTTGTAAGAAAACAACGAATCAGATAGATTGAATAACTGAACCCGGAAGATGTCCGTATAATTTTTACCATCTTCACACTCACTAATTTGGGGATGAGATGGTTTGCAACACATGTTGTGTCAAATCCCCTTGGCCAAGTTTCAAGGCTTACTTGCCAAGCACCCCCTTTTTAATTGAGATTTATATTATATTATTTTTATTCTTACAGGAAAAGAGGATATACATAATTAATGATAAATGAGTTCCATTAATCATATTTTTATTAATCATAATTAATAATTCATATGTCAATATTTTTATTTTATGGACTTTACGAATAAACTAGTAAACTTAAATGAGTGAATACTACTACAGCAAGAGATGTAATCCCATGGAAGAGATGCTGAAATTCTATGAACGAATATTACTTGTTGATAATCTTGAATTAGATCAATTCAATGTAGTGACAAACAATATCTGACAGAGCACAAAAACATCTTTTCTACACTTCAAACTTGAAGATGAAAAAACTTATTGCAGGTCTATTTCACCCATATTCACTATTTCAAGTAATATCAAAAAAAATTGTTTCCGAACACAATTCATTTCAAATCCTCTACTTTAAGGAAGTAAGACTTTAAATAATAGTTAACGTCCAGACTTCTACAACTGATGGTCGATAAAATGCAGCATGATGGATCTGTGGGGTGAAAAATGCAACTGATTTTCAGTCATAAAACATGTCATAGTGTCGCTGCTCTTTATATCTGAATAAAGTTATCAATCAGAAAAGCATGTCGAGTGCTTAGCATTAATCAAGTTTACTCTGGAAATAAGAGAAAATAGCAAATGCTAAGCCATGTTCCTTCTCAGGATACTCCAACGATGTTCCCTCTACTGCAAATTAAACCCATATGTAGGCCAATCCACTGTTTTCTTTTTCTTTGGGAAATTCATCACGTCTTTATTAATAAAGTAGACTAGACAATGTCCTTGAGCCATCCAATGAAAATGAATGGAAGCCTTAAACTTGAAACTGCTGCTTATCATCATCAGCACGGAAAGCCTTAATAACGATACAATAGTTTACTATAAGTAATAAATATCACACTCTAGTCAAGGGAATCTGTGCAGCCCAACAAATTCAATAGGGAAAATGAGGGGCAGAAAAATAGTACATTGCATATACAGTGGCTCGTGAAACTCTCATTTGGGAAATTTCTGTAGCAGGTGTGGACGTCAATATTGCTCGAGAAGGGGATGTGGAAGAGAAAAACAATTAAATTTAACCAAGTGCGAAAAAAAGAACACTAGTGCGTTAAATTAGCATTAACTAGTTTTCAGCCTTTTGAAGGCACGGTCAGACTCCTCCCTTGTGCTTGTACCTATGGATTTTACAATTGGTTGATTGCTTGTGGAAACATCGTCACCCTGTTGGAATCTTTTTAAAGTTACTACTATTACTTAAGGCTTCAACCCCAGGGGTTAAGTATGAGAATAATAACATCTAGAAATATATAAAGTATCTGGTATTAAAAAGGGCTCACGTACCTTAACAGTGGAAGCTGAAGAATGTAGTCTACCATTTGCTCTCTTCCCAAGATCAATTTGCACAGAGATATTAGCTTGCGCCAAATCTACTCCAGAATTCTGCAGCGCTAGTGTCAACGTGTTCAACAACCTGGCAAGTACCAGCATATACTTTAGACGAGCATCCGGTATATTCAGCAGAAAGCATATAGAATCGTCTACTTAGGAAGAGGGAGATTTGATCAGAGTGAAGAACCATGTATAACAAAGCAATGCAATAAACAACAGAACTTTCTACAATGCACTATCTCAACAGAAAACAACAAATGATTGATGCAAAACTTGATTTAAACATTATATAGTAATTCAATCCCAGCCTAAAGTGTAGTAAATTGACTTCTTCTCCTCTGTCAAGGTCTATTAACTGCCATGTTTTTGGATGCCTTTTTTTGTTGCAACTGCGTCTAGTTTCAAATCCTGGGGACCCAGTTACTTGAGTTTATATGATGTTAATAGATATGTATGTGGAAGTAGAATATCAATGTTTCTTTCAAACAGATAAATTTACAGAATCTTTAGGCACTAAAGGAATTCTTACCCTTGAGAATAGGCACTAGAAATGCTGATGGTACCACTTTCTATAGAAACATCCTGGCCTTTTGGATTAGCATTTGGAATAGCATGGTCAGTCATATGTGATCTGCTAACCGAAAATTGAGGATGAGACTTTGACTCCAACTTAGCAGTATCAGCTGTCAGCTTTGATGAATATAGAGCTGCTGTGCTACTAGCCCCACAAAATGGAAATGCGTTTGGGTGCATAGAAGGTGTTGTCACCTTATTTGTTAAACCAGGCCGCTGGCTGCTTTCTTTTAAACTTGTGGTGCTTATGTGCGGTTCCACTTTTTGCCCATTAAAAGGATTAGTAGAAGAAATCCCCATTATGTTCTCATCGAACTTTACTGCATACGTCGGGGCAGCACCTGATGCATTGGTAGTGCCTTGAGGATGATTGCTTGCACCTTGAGTCGTCCTAAGACACTTGCTCTGTTTCAGAATGGTCTGTTAAAAATTTGTGCCAATGAATGTACTATGAGTATAGGTATCTAGCTTTGGGCTAATATACAGATTACATGGAAATAAGCTGTCGCCTTTTAAGATTGAATGTTATTGCACTATAAACTGCATCCAAAATAGAGACTACCATTTCAATCCACTACATTTCAGAGCCAAAAACCATTAGTATCTTGATATACTCGGAAAATATAGTGATGAAAATGTGCAACCATGTCAAGACTTCAACATTTAACCATCTACGCATCTTAATTACACATGGTATTGGACCAACTCCTTCCCATATGATACATCCTTAACATTAAATTCTTAGGCCTCAGTTCTTAATACCACACGATGAGCCAATTTTTGAAATTTTTTGAGCATGACATAGCTGTGACCTAAGAAAGGAGGTAAACATTGAGAGAGAGTGAAAGACCAAGAGGTGGATTTACCAATGGTAACTTCAAAGGTTCATTCTCCCAGCCTTGGTATGATTCCTCATACTTGTGCACTTTCTCTTGTAGGAAATGAATATATTCAATAACCTGCAAAAAATATGTTGGCTTTTATTAGATGTATCTCTATTGATAAAGATAGACTTAACAAAATATGCAATTCAAGTACCTCCAGTAAGAATGATGCTTTATCTCTTTTCTGATCACTGTTAGGGATGATCCCTCTCAACATCTGAAATCTGAAAAGAGGGTTAAAAAGAATATTTAAATGTTCAGCTAGATATCACTTTATTTCGATTAAAATGCAATCAAAGTTGCAGCAGTTGAATAAAGTCTGAAGAGATGGAAACATAAAACCTATATAGGAATCTGTAACAGAATAGGAGACTCGAGCAAACTTCTTTCTACACAGAGAAGGATACTTGATATATTTCAAAGGAGAAATGGTACAAAATTGAAATTAAAAACATCTGAATAAGCATCCAAATCCATCTTTAGAGATAATATTAATATAAGATAAGGATCTATATAAAAAAGATTCTATGTTTAAGCTATCAACTGTGTCGTAGACATGCCTGTCATTGATCTTGCTTCTTCTCCGTTGCTCTGTTGCTGAATGCTTTGAACGTGGGGTGTTTGGCTTTTTATCATTGCCTTCTCCGTCAACTTTTACAGACAAATTACCTGTAAAAGGTAGCTATCTGTATGTTATGAAAAGACAACTGCATGTAGACAATGAGTGGGAATCATCACACTTACACAAGACAAACCTCTGTGGTGCGACTGTGGTTCTTTCTTAATCACAAAATCTTCATCATCATCATCGTCATCGTCATCTTGTGCATTCTTAGCTGATCTAATCATGTGTACAAAACTCTGGCTCTTAAGAGACGATGATTGTCTGCAAGGTGATCATAGAGTTAGAAAGTGTAATTATGAAGGTATAATTAAAAGTATTAGCATCACGGGAAAATTGGCAATTCATATGGAGCAAAACATCACTGACCGAGCGGATGAGAGTGAACTTATGGCCGTAGTGTTGTGTTTATGATTTGACGACGATTGTGATTGCCATTCTAATGATGTCGTAGGTTGACCACCTCCAGTGTTCAGACCTGCTTCTGCCAAGCAAATAGCAGGTTTTAATTGGAGCTGAAGTTCAAGGTTAACTCACCATTGATAACACCAGAGCAAAACTAGAGTACCAATATCAGTGGATGGCCAAATTCTATCTTGTTCCGTGTAAGAAGTCAAATTAACTTAGGTTCTCTAGTGCAATGAAGCGTTATTCACCATAACCAATAGCGCATCGAATGCGCGTGCTTCAGATAACAAACAATTCACCATAACCAATAGCGCATCGAATGCGCGTGCTTCAGATAACAAACAATTGTTGTATTTATACTCTCAACTTTTCAGTCTTTCACAAATATACTTTGCGGAGAGACTGATTATGCAAGCAGATTTCAGTTTTCAAGAAAGACACAAAGCCAGTAGAAGACAAAATAAAGCTTTTACCTCTTAGGACGTGTCTATCACCCCCAGAATTCTCCTTCCCTGTCTTTCCCTTCTTGACTGCAGATTCATCCCACAATGTGAAGCCACTCCCTCCTGTGTAAGAACTGCAGTTTGAATTTTCATCATTTCTGTCAGTACTAGTTGCCTGTGCTACGGCAAACAAGCTTGCTTCTGGTTTTGGTACCCTTTGGTGCAAATACGAAATGCTATAGGTGCCTATGCCACCAGGAAGAATATGCTCCACTGAAGGAAAAGCTACCGGTGCTGCAGGCTTCTCTACATCCACAACCTCAACTTTGTCTTCTTCCTTCCTTAATGCCTTCTCTGCTTGCTCCAGTGGTTGCAAGAAGTCATGTGTTTTTAGGAATCCACCTGCTTTAGTATGCAGAATAACCATAAAGGAATGATTCAATGCAAGGCATGCTATAGAGGACATAATTATCAATATAGAATACATTAAAGAAATGTCAAGCACAATAATTCAAATGGAAGATAGCATGAATGTGTAGAAGAATCTGGCAAAGATCACTACAGTATAATATTTCATAAATGCTAGTACTTAAAAAGTGAAATTCTATTCGCCAAAATCAGTAACATGAATATATGAATCACCGGAATATGAGTGATAGAAGCGTCCGCAACAAGATGAAGAGAAACTTGTGTTCTGTTGTGCTTTTCAAATTTTAAACAAGTCAACAACATACCCAGTATTATACCACACCGTAGGGTTTGGAGAGGGTAGTGTGCACACATGTGTTACCCTCTATTTCCAATAGACATTCGGCATTTCAAGTTTAAAACAATTTATAAATAATGTAGTTAGTTTCAGATTACAGTATTTTATACTCCTCGGTAGATTTAATTATTATTGTATTAATTAAATCACTTCAACTTGAAAATCTATTAAATTGGCTCTTGAAACAAATCAATACAAAATCTCATGATAGTATTATTATTTTTAGTCCACGATAGCAACTAATTACATCGTGTAGTCAAAAAAGTGTATAGTTTTTGTATATAACATATATAATGTATATATATAAAAAATATACAAATTTTATATATTTTTTCGACTATTATTTTTACGGCGGCTATACAGTATCATTTTTCTATAATTATTTTACAGGTTAAGCAAGGATCAGATACCAATCTCTGGGTCCTTAATCGTACCATAGAGAATAATCAAGCCCAAAAATCGTACGGATCAGATTACTGGATGTGAGTGGGGAGGCATATAGTCCAAGCCCCAACCTTTTTCCGGATTCAGTAATATCAGCCCTATGCAAGTAGATGGCCCACGGGGAAGAAGATGACCCAGATCCACATACGCATTCAGATCAGCAATCAGCTCTATGGGGTCACGGGCGCATTAATTGCAACACTCGTGGTGACTGTTATTTCACCCTTCTATCCCAACCACATTTTGCATCAGAACACATTTTCTCTACTGTTCCCAAATCCCCATTCATCAACAATTAAACACCCCCCCCCCCCCCCCCTCCCCATAATTTTTTAAAACATAAAACCCAAATTCTTAGTATATTTTGGGGATAAACCAACCCAAATTTCTGCATCGAACATTGGAAATTGAAGATCAGAAATTTAAAAAACAAACGAAGTTTTTTAAATAAGTCAAAAAAAAGTCGGGTTGAGTTCTTTGCTATGACAGTGCAAAATGTATTCACATAATCAGATCATGTAAAGTCCAGCTGAATTAAAATTTTCATAATGATCATGTATGCAACTGAACGAAATACATACAAGTTCTTTAACACTAAAGTGTAATTAACTTAAACCAAATCTAATAACTCCCAAATTTCACTAGTATAATTTTATTTATTTAATTAAATAAAAAAATTAAGACCGCACCTACCCCTAAACAATGATAACAGATTAACAGCACATGCACACCAAACGCAAACCTACAGAACTCAATTTCCTCAGAATTATATTATTGGTAAGCAACCCCACCTCCAACCGAGAGGTTGTGAGTTCGAGTCTCCCCAAGAGCAAGGTGATAAGTTCTTGGAGGGAAGGATGTCGGGGTCTATTTGGAAACAGTCTCTCTACCCAAGGGTAGGGGTAAGATCTGCGTACACATTACCCTCCTCAGACCCTACTAAGTGGGATTATATTTGTTGTATATTATTGGCAAAACTTTCTCATAAGTAAAACTGAAAGAGAAAGAAAACATAACTATTTGATCTCCAATAAATATGAAAAAAAAAAAATTCTGTTTGGAAAGACAACCCTGCATGCACGAAAATTTACCTTGCGGAGGTGTTGGATCTTGTTGAACAGGTGAATACAGTGAAAGAAAGTCATGTGTCGTCTTCCTCCCTAAAGGAATCACGTAATTAGACAGAATTCTAAGATTAATCTTAAAAAAAGTGAACCTAAAGTACTATTACCTTCTGTTCCAAACGGTCTGGGCTGAGGCAGCTCCATCCACAGTATTTGAATTGTGTGATCGCCAGATCAAAGTAATTACACACAATACAACTGAATTTCGCTAAGCCGCTCCGTAACTCTGAAAATTCTTTTTACTCAACACTCTTTTAAATTCAGATCCGCCTCCAACGAAAATTGGAGGCGCATTAAGAGCAATCTTCTGTAGAACTAACTTCAATACGTGCCCGAGAAAATTCACTTCACCTCACTTTTCTTAGAAAATTCAGTTTGCTGGAAATTCAGCTCCAAAAAGAAATTCCGGTAAGAAACAGGTAGCTAGTCGACCAAACCTGCAAATAAATAATAATTCAACTGAATTACGCAGAATTCAACTGAAAAACATCCGTAAGGAAGTAAAGAATTGCAGAATATGAGAGATCCAGAAGGAAAGATACGTACTATAGATGAGAATTTGCGATGAATAATGCATAATTCAGATGGGATTCCTTTGACAGAAATGAACACAATTAAGGGTAATAAGGAAGTGATCCAAACAGTGACTTTTGAGAGATTATTGGTAGGCCCTCGTCGTCTTGTCTAACGAAAACTCAATTGCCTAACACCCCCATGAAAATATATATTGCTTTCTTAATACATCAATACCCAGAAAAAGAAAAATGAAAATTAAACGGGTCTCATAGATCAGAGAAGTCTCTCTCTCTACTTTTCTCTCTTAAGGGGCTTTAGTGAGAGGTTGATATAAAGGCAGCGGACTTCATTTTCGTTTTCGTTTATCCAAGCGCTTTGCTCTTCCGTGCTAACTCTGTTTAAGTTAAAACGCCGTTTATGTAACGTCGTTGCGGTGGATTAACGGCGTTTGGCTCATTGGTTAACGTTTTTTTTCAGGAAAGGGCTCAAGTGACCGTTTACTAGACTGTGTATGTCGGATAGGATCACCGAGTTATGGAATTTAGTTCACTGCTAGTAGTATAAATATATGATAATCTAGTAGATCGAATTTTTTATATTTTTGGCGATCCCGAGTAATAATATTGGTAATCTATTTATCGATTATAGTATAGATTAAAATTATTACTCCGTGTTTCTGGAAACAAATAGTGATGCATTATTCAATCCCATTTTTCGAAAATAAACGGCTCTTACACATGATCTTAAAGATAATTTATTGAATGACTTCCAATGTGAGTCATAGTGAGTATCAAATTAAGTTAATTACTTAAATAGTTATTTAATTATTTTAAAATTATTTTACTTCCGTTTGTAAAAATAAAATTATTGAACTATGGCTATTATACTCAAAAGATTACTCAATTAAAATTTTTAAGTTTTAAATTATCAAATATCTATTTTACCCTCTATATTATAAATATTTATCTTTTTTTTTAAAATTTCAAAATTTTCAATATAATGATTTTTCCTTTTTAATTTATATTATGAACTTACCTATAAATAAATAAATTTAGTTATAAATTCAAAAATAAAAATTATTTAAGCATATATAATGATGGAATAAAACATAATGAGCATAGTAAGAAATTAATTAGAATAATTTTTAACAATAATAATTTTAATATTAAATAAAAATTTAAAAATTTATTTACACAATTCAGAATGTAAGAATAAAGGTTTTAAAATATATATTTCATGCACACAATATAAATAATTATTTAAATAAATGTATTTTTATATTATAAATTATATATTCTTGAAAATTATGTTCAATTATATTATTATATTTCTACCAACTTTTCAACGACACAAAGGAATATCACCAGAAAGCAGGGGCTATCCGTATAGGATAAAATATGCTTGTTAAGTCGTGCATGGAATATATGTAATATGATTGAGCATAATTTTTAATAATATATACTGTATATTAAAAACATATTTTTATTTTTTATAGTATGTGCATGGAATACATATTTTACAACCTTTATTTTCTTTTATTTTGAATTGTGTAAATAAATTTATAAATTTTTATTGTTAATATAAAAATTATTAATACTAACAAATTATTCGAACTGATATTTTTTACTATGCTCATTATTTTGTTACTCCAGCATTATATAAGCTTAAATAATTTTATTTTATTAATTAATAAATATTATTAATTTATTCAATACGTAAGTTCATAATATAAATTAAACAGTGAAAATCATAATATTAAATAATTTAAAAATAGAAAAAGATAAATATTTATAATTTAGAGGGTAAAATAGATATTTAGCAATCTAAAATTTGAAAAATCTAATTGAGTGATTTTTTGAGTATAATAGGTATAATTCGGTGACTTTGGTGTTACAAACAAAAGTAAAGTAACTTTAGAAGATAATTTGAAAAAATGGAGTGCCTATTTGAGTATTGACTCTTATCAAATTCCAGCATACTTCTTAACTGATTCAAAATTGTATACTACTATATTTAAAAAAAAAATTATTGTGTCAGTCGGATAAAACTCTGACAGTTTAATTTACAATGATGACAAATTATTTTGCTTATTTGGCCATTAACAGTGGTTTGAACTAGAAAAAAGGCATGAAAGCTAGACCAAGGCACTTGTCTTATGAAGGTGATGCACTAATCTAATGTACGTACCGATTTATCGTAAATAAAAAAGCTCTAATAAGTTAGACTACTGTTTATTTCATGTAAATAACATATATTTGTTTAGTTTTAATTTATGTGAACCTATTTGATTAGGTATAAAGTTTAAAAGAAATGAAGATTTTTGGAATTTGTAGTATTAAACAAGTCAAAAAGGATAACAGAATATTTGTGTGATTATAAAAATTTTTCATTAATAATAGAATTATATATTTAAATTATTACTAAATATAAAAAAAAATTATTTTTTGAAACAGATCAAAAAGAAAATAAATTTACGTAAATTAGAAGAAGGAAGTATCTTGTAAGGGGTAGCTGTATTGACTATTGAATCAGTGAACAATTAATGTTGCACTAAATAGAATTGGAAGGCAAGAACAGTGACTCTTGCTCAACAAAAATAACAACAAAGATTTCCCGGGAAAACTTTAGATTTACGTTTCCATCCTTTATTACATGCTTGACACACTTTCAAAAAGTTAAGCTTACGAAATATGCGCAAAGCAAATCCTGAGACTGACACACTTCGGTATTTTTCCTTAAATTAACTAATATTCCTTTAATTTTGGTTTATCTTAAAATTACAGAAAACGTAAATATTTTGTTCCCTATTCATTTGAACAACTTAAATTTTAGAAATATACAAAACGTAATCTCTATTTCCCGCCTCATTTGAAATTAAATCAGCTTTTACTCTTATTTTGGTCATCTATACTCTTAACTAAAAAGGTTGTTTTATCATTTAGTTATAAGAAGAAAATAGAAAATTTCCAACTGGGAGATCAACAAATAAAAGATCGACTCCAACATAACAATCCCAGTGAATAATTTTTTCAAACTGCGACTCGGATTATTTATTTGTGTGTTTAACATAGTGTCTTTTGTGTTTCATATGCTTATTTTATTTGTAAACTAAAACAAGACTACTCCCGTCCAAAATAAGTGATTTTTTAATTATTTTTATACAGATTAAAAATTCACCTTTTAACATTAATTAGCAATGAAATTAACCATATTAACCTTTATTATCTCTTCACATAAATACTTCTAACCGGGGCGGATTTAGGAGGGTGAACACCCTTCGCCAAAAATTTACACTATATATAAGGCAAAATTCATTTTTTACCTCTATATATTAGGTTTTAAATACCTTTAACAAAATTCAAAAATATAATTTAGTGGTCAAGGAATAAAAAATTTATATAAAATCATGAGTTCAATTCCCACTAGCTACAAATAAATTTTTTTTGAATCCACCTCGTGAAAATGCCACTGACACATCTTCAAAAAAAGCATTTTGTTTCAGTCAGTTGTGTATCGAGCATAGAGGGTATGACTTTATTATTTGAATCTACAGCTTTAGTTTATGCTTAGTATTTTGTCCATAAACTATTATTATGTCTAAATAATAAATTTTATACACACTAAATTAAATGAGATTGTCCACCTTTGGTTCCAATGACTGAGAAAGTTTATAGAACTACGTATGAGCATATGTATAGAAGCTATTGATTTATTTTAACCTATAGTTTCATCTGAAACTATTTATATCTAAATATGCAAAAATCATAAAAATATGGTGTAATTATCAATCTCTATCTCTGAAAATACGGTGATCCGTGATCCTAAGGCAAGTCTGAAAACGAGCAATGTCTTTTCAACCAACCGAGTAAATAAAAATGAGAGAAGTGATGCATCTATTGGAGCGTTCCGAGGTGCGCACATCAATCTCTTTGAACTAGAGTGGGGTAAGCAGTAAGCTCGTCTTTTTTCTCCCAACTGAAAAAGATGGAAATTTGGATTTACAGATCTCTATAGTGTAGGGGAAGCATGTCACGTGATAACTCAAAAAATACAGTACGGCGTTGACCCCCCTACACACAAAGATTAACTTGTTAAAGATATTAATGACGATGATTAGTGCACATATCCCAAGTAAGTAAATTATCCTATACTACTGTAGTAATTTGAATTTAGTTGCGGAGTGTAAGTACAGAAATAAAGAAAGAAAAGAAGATTGAGTGAGCAGAGGGGAGAGAGAAGGGATGTTGGTAACGGAGGAGGAAAAGTCACGTGATTGCACCACTTTTTCACTTCTCTTTCTCTGTGGGGAGTGGCCTTTCAACTGCACCGGGGAACGCGGGACCTTCTCTCTCTATTAACAATTTTATTTCATATTTTACACAATTTATATTAATTATATAAGATCCTTTTTATCTTATAATTTATATGAAACTTAAAAGTTTATGAACCAAAATATATAATATACGGATCTATAAATATATTAAAATAAAATAAAAACTTATACAATTAAAATAAGTTGGTTAAGATACAAAATAAAATCATTCCACCCTTACTACTCTTTTTTTCCATCCCATGTGCGACGCGGATTCTCTTTCTCCCATTTCCCTCTCGGCACGCACCCAAAGATGTTTTGTCCTCTGTCTCTCTATTTATTTTTTCTTAGAACAAAAATATTTGGATTTTTCGTTTTATTGGCAAAGAAAATACGAATTACCAACAGTAGAGTAAATATTTATCCTTAATTAGATATTTTAAATTCATGATTTGGATATAAACTTATTATTGTTATGGTGTACTTTACTTTCCAATATTAAAATTTTCAGTCTAAATTCGAATTTAGTTATACCTCATTACAAGTACCAAATATCGAAAACCAAAAAAGTAATAAGTAAACAAAAAAGGCTAATTACCAAATTGAGACGAACGTAGTGATAATTTGATACTCCCTCCGTTCTATATTATTAGTAAGGTTTTCTTTGAGAGTTAGTTTTTCATCTGATATCTGGTATTTATATTAAAACTCGATTATATTTAGATTGGCGTCATGTAGGGCCTAATTCGGAAGAAGTGCTCCTCATAAAGGATTTTTCTATACTAAGGACTCGAACCTAAAACTTCTGGTTAAAGAAAGAATAGCCACATCCGCTGCACCATATTCTTTATTGGTTACTAATCAGAGTTACTAAAGTGTTATGATATTATATTTGTAAATATTAATAGATTTTTTTAGTAAAATACTGACATTATATTTATAAATATTATCATATTATCAAGCATACAGTCCATGATATTCTTACACAATTTGTACTTCTAGTTTTTATAATTGATAAAAGTAAAATATTAATAATTTTAAAAATATATATTAATTATTTTTACAATATTAGTTACAAAAATATAATTAGTAATTAAAATATTTTCAAGTTACACTATCTATCTTAGAAGTCAAATTTAGTATTATTTATAAAGAAATATATTTGTTGAATGTTCAGTTTTAGTTTTTGATAATTAACTTTATATTTAAAATTTTAATCCAAATTACACTTGCCATCAAATAATATATTTGTTATTACTACTTACTAAGATGTATAATTATAACACTAATAACTATACCAATTTTTATTATCCAATAATTTTCCAAAAGGACTCTTAAGTTAATATGGACTTACTTTTAGCATGCAATTCATGTCAAAATAAGTATTTTCACATAAAATAAAATTGAGGCCTGCTCGATGAAAGGTATAGAAAGGAAGCTTTTAATATTAAAACTACTCACGAGCATCACTCTGATTTGTATTATCTATCACGAGTCAATTTAATTAATCTATCAAAATAAAATCATATATTTAAATATTTGACGATTACATGAAATTCGACATTTCTAGGTATTGTAGAGTATACACCAACTAATCCATCAGTTTAACAGAAGCTGTTAGCTTGTATTTTTGAGATTGGGGATGGAATCGTTAAGTTTAAAAAATAATCATAGATACTTCAAAATTGGTTGTTTGGCTCCGACAACTAAGGCAAGCATTCACATTAAGGTGCACACTTACAACCGAACAGGTTGTCATTATCATACTACTACTAATTATATACTAACTAATCCAATTAGTTTAAGCTGTATCTCCTTTTTTGCATCTTAATTTATTAATTAATTCCCCTTTTGAAAAAGTTGCAGAACATGGCTTCTTCCTTCTTAAACTCGAACTAGCTTTAATTAGTTTCCATACCTCACAGGTTGTATGATACCGCTATAAATATTCTTCTTCAATTTGGACGTATATAAATCTTATAAGTAATTAATCAATTTTAATATACAATCCATTATAAAAATATTTGTGTCCGACTGTCCGTAATCCAATATGTCATAATATATATGCTCTATATTATTTTCTCATTTCACGGAAGGAAACGCCCTTTCGATCTATAACCTAGGGTAACATGCAGCGCTCTTAGGTACTTAAAAGTGTAATGTCTCTTGTATATCTTCAGAATGCAAAAGCAGAGGATTATAGTAGTCCTAGTATAAGCCTATGTCCAAACAAATCATGTGTTATCAACAGTAACTTATGGGCGGCATTAGGACCAAGCTAGAATAGACCTTACCTTCTAATGTGCTTCGTTTCTTTAGGTACATCCTTAGACTCTGTATATTGTGTGCCTCAATGTTTTTCTTTTAATACTCGTGTTGCCCGGGCATGCGTGTGCACACTATCGACTAATTCTATAGGTACATATTACTTTCATTAACAAAAATATTAGGTAGCTTTGTCTACTAAAATTTGGATATACGCCTCTATCAATGTTTACCTTCTTTTCTTGCTTCATACGTTTTTAGTGCCTTCACTGTTAGACTGGCCCGTAAACTAACCTTTGCGTTATAATTCCTTTACTAATTCTGTTAAAAAATATATATATAACAAAAAAGTAAGAAGAAGGTACATTGAGGTGTGAAAATAGTGTAATCAAAAGATGTCAAAATCTTTATGATTAAAATAATTACAGATAATTATGAGGTCAATCTTAGTCATACAAAAAAATCTAGATTAAGTGATGAGAAGAATAAGCAAGACGAATGACGTAACAAATATATTGGAATCAGAATCAAATAAATGCATATAAATGTGAAGACTTAAATGCACAATTAATCTTATTAAATGCAATCCACGTTGGGGGGGAGGGGTGTGACGACTCAACCAGTCGTCTCATGAATTACCGCTCCATTTTCCCCATTTCTGCTTCTTATTGCTTCGGCCGATTAATAGGTGAGATTTTTATAGGGATCGGAATGGAATTTTAAAAGTTGCAGTAGCTTTGTTATATCATTTGAGATAGGTGTGCAAAATTTCAGGTCATTCGGACGTGGTTTGGTACACTTTTTGATCAAAAGCGTAATTCGGAAGATTTTAGAATCTTAGGATTGAATTCGATGTGTTTTGGTAGTTTTGATATTATTTGAGATGTTTTTAAGATTAGTACAAGTTTGAATAAGGTTAGGGATATATTTGTGATTTTGGTTGAGGTCCCGGGGACCTCGAAGTAATTTCGGATAGTTTACGGAGGAGTTTGAGATTTTGAGAAGCTGCAGATTTTTGCTGCTTCTAGCGTTTTCGCACCTGCGGATTGGGGACCGCAGATGCGAAAAAGAGACCGCAGAAGCGGAAAATGCCTGGGAAGGTAGGTATCGCAGATGCTGTTGTGGGACCGCACTTGTGAAGGCGCAGATGCAAAATTTGTATCGCAGATGCGGTTAAGTGACAGCAGATGCGGAAATGCTTGGGTCAGAATGTTATATTTTCTCATTTGCAATTTTCATAGGGTTTCACATTTTTTAAACACAAAGTTTGGAGCTTTGGGCAATTTTAAAGATAGAAAATCAAGGAGATGTCATTGAGATAACATTGCGGAATTTGCATCGTAGATGCAATGTTGGATGAGTTTAGTGAAAGCCACAGAAGCGGCTCATTAACCGCAAATACGGTACTGCAGATGCAAAACTTCCTGGGCCGCAATGTTATATTTTCTCCTTCGTGATTTTCAGAGGGTTCACTACTTTTTAAATACGAATTTTATAGCTTTGGGCAATTTTGAAGAGAGAAAGTCAAAGAGACGTCATTGAGGTAAGGTTTTGGATTATGAAAACTCATTTTTTTATGGTATTAATTTGCGGATTAGATCTGTAATCAAGGGTAAAAATTAGAGAAATTAGGGCTTAGAAACCTAATACTTTGATTGAGGATTTGAAAGACCGTTTTGTGGTTCGTTTTTGGAACTTTTAATATGTATGAACTCGTGGGAAGATAAGGAATCTATAAATGTAAATTTTATCGAATTTCGAGACGTGGGTTCGGGGGATGGGATTCAGTAATATATAATGTTGTGGAATCATACCAGTAGGTGTTGGTACTTATGGTTTACTTTTTCTCTTTCTAACTTTGTACAAACTTTCAACTTTCCCATACAGCTATGAGGCGTACACCTCGTCCCATCATTGGTATCGAGGATTGGGTAGCATGCTTATTATCTTATGCGGTGGATAATCAATATTGGCCCTCTTTCATGTAAGCTTTGGGCCAAAGGTTCCATCAGGTAAATATTTTTTTGTTTTCACCTTTGGCTGTATACCGTCGTTTACTGATACGACTCCCTTTTATGACAGGACGTAGGGCTTCGAGGAAGATGGCTCCAGTCCCTACATTTTTCCAAGCTGTTGCATTAGCAGGAATGCAATTTAGCTTGGCTGAGTCCATCCGATGGGCTCGTGCTCAGCGCGCACGTGCTAGAGATTTTTCCCGCGACATGATTGTTTGAGATGAGATCTCCTCCCGGCCATTCAATCTCCTCGTAGATGATCCCTCTAATGAGGACTAATCTCCGTTGAGAAAAAGGAGCAGGGTAGAACTAAGGAAGAAAGTTTCCATTATAGTTGGGAAGAACAGAACTGGTGCGTCGGAGACGGCACTGGTGCCTGTTTTTATGGAGAATACAATTTTGATAGGAAGGTCTCCCCGGACTGAACGAATATACCAAGGAGGAGGATCTGCGCGCTCTATCGAGGGTGGCACATCATCTGCTGTTTGAGGCGTCATACACGTCGAGGGCAACGGTTCAGATTCAGATATCGATTGAGAAGATGTACGAGAGTTCTTGGAATGTCATACTCGTGTAGAAGTAAGGACGGAGGGTTCCAATTGTCGTATTATCATTCCTGGACACTACGACTTATTATCGAACAGTGAGCAGGCGACATCGGTATTTTCCCCTTGTACGCCGCTTCTGACAGTGCGTCACTTAAGGCGATGAGCGACATAGAGTTGTCATGGAGCATTTCTGGCAAGGCTCTACGGGCAAATTCTTCGTTCTTTCTTTTTCGGTTCTATTTTGTATTCTTAGCTCATTATTTGCTTTCACTTTGCTTTTCATAGTAGACCCTCTTCTTGGAGATCCAGCGGGAACGTAGGGATAGGCGGAGAATGGACATTTATAGGAAGATTACCACCAAATATCAAGAATACCACACCAAGCATCATGCGTTGGCCGATCTCTTTACTCAGGACAATGACTTTCAGCTGTTCTGTGATGGGCTTAAGCAGAAAGAGAATCAATTGTCACAGAAGGTCGAAGAGCTGAGAGAACGAGATGAGGACCTGATAAAGGTCATTGACCATTGCAGTGAACCTGAGGCAGCTCTTATGGCCAAGAAAAATGAGCTCGAGTTGAGTAAGGGGGTGATGGCCGAGAATGCTGACATCCAGGCGAGGGTGAGCAACTTAGTTATCAATCTGGACAAGAAAGTGGCGAAGGTATCGTCCTTAAAGGCGAGCTGAGTGCGAAGGTTAATGGATTGGCTCATGTTGAGAGGGATAGGGCAACTGCCAACTCTGAGGCAGCGGTTCTAGATGACACCCTTGGATTTGCAAATCATAACAGGACAATGAGGTGGGGACATCTGCGCTTAAGGTGGCGAGATTTGAGGGGCGTATCCAAGATCTGGAGGCGGAGTTGTCGCTGTTAAATGAACAAGTTGCTGCTTCGAAGGCGAAGAATATGGATGGCAGTAGAAACCCATTACATCTTATGCTTCGGTTGACCCTTTCGTGCGTCGAGAATTATATGAGATATGGGTTCATGCCAAAGCCCAACTTGACGCGTATAAGTCTCTTTACGATTATGGGAAAGTGTCTGAGGCAGAAATTTGAGAGGTGCGTATTAAAGCATGTGCCGCAAAGAGGCATGTGGTTATGATCGGGGCATGCCTAGTGGTGACGATGTCGATTTCAATTATGCGGACAAGCTCGCCTCTAATTCTTGGTAATATAACGAGTATTCCACGGGGGGTGATATGGCACCGGACTTGGCTATTTTTATTTTGCTTTGCCATTTTTGTAAGGGCGTTCTTGAGCCCTTTGTAAAAACATTTGTAATATAACAGCTGTAATGGAGCAGTTACTTTTTATTGTGTACCTCTAAATTATTTTCTCGCTGGCGTTTGTTTATTTTTTTGGCGACGACCTTTATTGTAGTTGTGCTTATTTTGATTTGTAAAAATTTTAAGTCGCTATGTTTCGAGCGAGGTCAGGTGCTTGTATTTGGCAGCAACTTTTTCCTTAAGGGTGTTGTTTTGAGTTAATTAATCAGTTGTGTTTCGGGCAATTTCAAACTTATGTCAAACTTTTTCCTTTAGTAACATCCTTAGCCATAGGGATGTTACTTTTGAGCTAATGCCGAAGAATTATCCCATTGTTGTTCGAATAGTATCGAACTTTTCATGGCAATAACCTTAGCCGTAGGATGTTACGTTTGAGCTAATGTCGAAGTGTTATCCCGTCATGGTTCGAATAGTATCAAACTTTTTCATGGCGATGGCCTTAGCCGTAAGGATGTTACTTTCAAGATAATGTCAAAGTGTTATCCCGTCGTAGTTGGAATAGCATCGAAATTTTTCATGTCGATGGCCTTAGTTGTAGGGATGTTACTTTCGTGCTAATGTCGAAGTGTTATCCCATCGTGGTTCGAATGGTATCAAAATTTCATGGTGATGGCCTTAGCCGTAGGAATGTTACTTTTGAGCTAATGTCAAAGTGTTATACCGTCTTGGTTTGAATGGTATCGAACTCTTTCATGGCGATGGCCTTAACCTTAGGGATGTTACTTTCAAGCAAATGACAAAGTGTTATCCCGTCGTGGTCTGAATGGCATAGAACTCTTTCATGGCAATGCCTTAGCCATAGAGATGTTACTTTCGAGCAAATGTTAAAGTGTTGTCCCGTCGTGGTTTGAACGGTATCGAATATTTTCATGGCATTGGCCTTAGCCGTAGGGATGTTACTTTCAAGCTAATGTCGGAATGTTATCCTATCATGGTTTGAATGGTATCAAATATTTTCATGGCGATGGCCTTAGCCGTAGGGATGTCACTTTAGTGCTAATATCGAAGAGTTAACCCGTCGTAGTTTGAATGGTATCGAACTCTTCTATGGAAATGGCCTTAGCCGTGGGGTGTTATTTCGACTTAACCCGTCTTATTTGCCGAAGGACAATGGATGGTAACAGGCTTTATTCTTTTCATCAAAGTGTCGCGTATGCCTATTTCAGTCATACATTGGAGATACTTGTCGATTTCATACATTTATTGGAGTAATTTCATTCAGATACATGTCGATTTTGTACATTCATTGGAGTAATTTCATTCATGTGTTAGAGATGCATATTGATTTCGTACATTTAACGAAGAAATTTCCTTATACCTAGTCCCTTCATTGTTTGGCCTGGAGATGCCATCGACGGGCTGGTGATGAATTGTACTGTGAACGTCAAGACGGTCCCCCTCGTCGCCTCGTTAAATACCTTCCCGAGAAAACCCTATTGGGATAAAACCCGGTTGAGGGAAAAGGAGTACGACTTAGGTAGCGTCATTTCTTAAAAGTAGAAATATTTGAAATATGTGACATTCCAGTTGTTTTGTAGTGGTTTTCCTTCCATTGTTTCTAACTGGAATGCTCTTTTGCTTGCAGCTGTTATGACTTTATGTGGCATGACCCAGTTTGTTCCCAAATTTCCTTCATTTGGTCCTTTGTTGCATGTGTTTTGGCCTTGAGAATGTAGTCCCCGACTTTGAGTGGTCGTACTTTACCCTTCTTGTTGTATTACCTTTCTGCTTGTTGTTTTTGGGCTATCATTTTTATGTGAGCCATGTCCCTCCATTCTTTAACCTCGTCCAGGTCTTGTATTTTGTTTTCATCGTTGTTCGGTCCACTCTCATTAGATTACCTCAGGAATGGTTCTCCGATCTTAATAGGTATAACTCCGTCGGTACTGTAGACCAGTAAATATGGCATCTCACACGTGCTGGTTTTGGAGTTGCGTGGTAGGTTCATATCACCTCTGACAGCAGTTTCATCCATAGCCCTTTAGCGTCCTCGAGCTTTTTCTTTAATATATTCAATATAATTTTGTTGGAGGATTCTTCTTGACCGTTGCCGACAGGGTGATATGGCGTGGAGAGTATCCCCTTGATGTGCTATTTTTCGAAGAACTCGGTCGTCTTTTTCCTGATAAACTGAGGTTCATTGTAGTAACTGATTTCTTTCAGGATGCCGAAGAGGCATATGATGTTTTTCCAGATGAACACAATAACTTCCTCTTCGCGTATTTGAGCGAACGCACCTACTTCCACCGACTTGGAAAAGAAATTAGTTAAATCCAAAGGGAAGCATATCTTACCTCGCCCTGCCGCGAGGGATCCGACGATATCCATCCCCTATTTTATAAACGGCCATGGACAAGTGACGGAGTGTAGAATTTTGCCTGCTTAGTGTATCATAGGGGCATATTTCAAGCATTGCTCACACTTCCTGACGTAATCTGCAGCCTCTTTTTTTTTATAGTGGGCAGTAGTATCCTACACGAATGAGACATCTAATGAGGGCCGAGTTGCCTGTACGGGCATCGCAGTGGCCTTTATGTACCTATTCTAGCGCACGCGTTATTTGATTTGGTCCAAGGTACTTGGCCAACGGACCTCCAAACGTTCTTTTGTAAAGGTCGTGGTTTATGAGGCTATACTTGGCTGCTTGTATTCGAAGCTTTTTGGCTTCTTTTTTTATCTTGTGGAAGTGTTCCATCCTGCAAATATGATATGATGCGGTTGGGCCAGTCTACAGTTAAATATATAAAATGTACCTCGACTTGGTCTATTCATAAGTGGAGAACGGTGACCATGTTTTCCTTGGTGATATTTTTAGTTTGTAATGCTAGTTCGGCGAGACCGTCTGTTTCGATGTTTTGTTCCAGGGGTATTTGGTCGAGTCGGCATTCGTCGAATTCTGGTAGCAACTTATGGATTTCTATATGGTATTTTTGTAGTCTATGGTCCTTGATCTGGAAAGTCCAAGTAGATTGGTTTACGATGAGTTGAGAGTAACAGCGAAGGATGACTCATCTTGCACCATATTTGAGGGCTAGTTTCAATCCTGTAATTACGGTTTTACGGTTAGTCATTTCGGGGCACCGTATGGATTGTCGAATCACCTCGCTCGTTGGGACTTCGAGTACAATCCCAATCTGTATCCCGATGAATTGGATGTGCGTCGGTGTAGAAAAACCAGAGGTCGGGTCGCCCAGGGGAGGCGCGAAGCGCTTCTTGCTTGACCTCAGACAATATTTCAGCACTAAAGTTAGTGACGAGGTCGGCGAGTACTTGCAATTTTATAGCAGTTTGTGATTGATATGTCATATCGTGTTCGTTTAATTCTATGGCGCATTTGGCCAATCTACCCGACAACTCGGGTTTGTGCAGGATTCTCTTGAGGGGAAAAGATGTCACTGCCTTTATGGGGTGACACTGAAAATATGGTTTGAGCTTATGTGAAGCTGCGACCAATGCCAGAGCTATTTATCGAGGTGGGAATACCTTGTTTCGGTGTTAACTAAAGTTTTGTTGATATAGTAAATCAGATATTGCGTACCTTTTTTTTGCCGACCAAACCTGCGCTTACCGCAACTTCGGAGACAACTAGGAAGACGAGGATGCATTCGCCTAGATCTTCCTTGGTGAGTAACGGTAGTGAGGACAAGTAGTTTTTCAGTTTTCTCAAGGCGTCGATGCACCCTAAATTCCACTAGAGCCTATTGTCTTTCTTCAGCATGCTAAAAAATTTATGGCACCTGTCCGATGACTGTGAGATGAACCTTTGCAGGGTGGTTATCCGACCTGTAAGTTTTTGCACCTGTTTGTTGCTGGCTAACATTTCCGATGTTCCTTCGATGGCCTTAATCTCATCTAGATTGACCTCAATGCCCCTTTGCGACACTTGGAAACCGAGGAACTTGACCGTGGTTATGTCGAAGATGCATTTTTCGAGGTTTAGTTTCATGTCGTAGTGCCTTAGTATGTCGAAGGCTTCCTTCAGATGGTCGATGTGATTTTTTTTCCTTTTTGACTTAACCAGCATGTCGTCGATGTAGACTTTCATTGTTTTGTTGAGTTGATCTTTGAATATCTTGGTGACCAGTCTCTGGTACGACGCCCTGCATTTTTTAATCCGAACGGCATGACCCTGTAGTAGTATGTTCCCTGGTGAGTGATGAAAGTGGTTTTCTCCTTGTCCTCTTCCTCCATAAGGATCTTGTTGAAACTCGAGTAGGCATCTAGGAAGCTTAGAAACTCGTGTCCTATTGTTGCATCGATGAACTGGTTGGTGTGTGGCAATAGAAAGGAATCTTTTGGGCAAGCATTGTTTAGGTTTGTGAAATCTACACACATCCGCCACTTTCTATTTTTCTTCTTTACCATAACCATATTGGCGATCCACTGGGGATAATTTGATTCTCGAACAGAGCCATTTGAAGCAGTTTGTCGACTTCTTTGCTGACAGCTTCATTGATTGCAACGTTGAACTTTCTCCTTATTTGTCGTACTGGCGGGTGGAGGGGGTCAACATTCAGTTTGTGCGCGGCAATGCCTTTTTAGGTTCCTGGTATATCATCATGGGAGAAGGCAAACAGATTAGCATTATAAGTTAAGAATTTATGAAACTTGCCTAGTTACGAAATATTGTGCCCGATATATGCTTTTCTATCGTCTAGTAGGACGGGATCGAGATCCTCGTTTCCAGGGCGACTCCTCCAGCTAGGACGGGTAGGACTATCTCTCCATAAGTTTGCTTCAAACCTATTAGTGTTATGCAACTCAGTATTATTTTATCTTCGAAGCTCATTTGTATGAGGACTCAAGGATGGATAATACATGCGTCACTTCCACCGTCTATCATTATTCTTTTCACATCAGTATCTGCAATACATAAAGTGATAACAAGAGCATCTAAGTGAGGGAAATACAAACCAGCGGTATTTGATTTATCGAAGATGATACTATCTTCGAGGTCATCATGCCGTTCATGAGTGATCGACCATTTCAATTTATAAGTAGTGGTGAACTTTACATTGTTGATTGTTGTGTCATAGCCTCCGCCAATGATCATCTGTATAGTACGATTGGGAGAGGGTGGTATTAGAGGTTCCTGGGGTTGTCCGCGGGCATAGTTGGCTCGTCCTCGGTCGCTCAACTCTTTCATGTGTACCTGATTTAGCATTCTTACTACCTCATGCCACGGTCCTATGCAATATTCGGCTTTATGACCCCTTTCCTATTGGAATTCACAAAGAACGGTCGACTTTCTAGTGTTTGGGTCGGACTTCATCTTTTGTGTCCATTGTACCTTCGTGCCGAGTTTCTCTAGTGCGTATATTATTTCTGAAGGAGAGACACAAAAATTATAAGCAGATAAGAGCAAAGGCACACCTTTCTTGTGTCGGTGTGGCGCTGTATGTCGAAAAGGGGCATCTGTGTTCTGCGGATGAGGTGGGATGGATGTCATGATGTAGGGTTGATGCCTTTCTCTAGTAAGACGGGGCCCCATCTGATCTCTTCGACCATCATTGCGATGATCTTTTCTTGGTTCAGCTTGAAATGATGTCAACCATTGGATCAGACCGTTGAGGTCATCCTCAGCGTCTCTTACCTCGGCGTAGTAGGCATTGTAGATTTCCTCCCAGGTGGTGTAGGGTATTTCATGAGCTTTCTTAACAATTTTTTGGTCGCTCTCGACCCTTTCCGGTTTAACCCGTTCTGGAAAGCTGGTACTGTCATTCCCTCTGACACATTTGGCAAGCTCATTCTCATATTGTTAAACCGAGCTAAGAAGTCCCTAAGCCCCTCACCAGGAATTTTCCTGATGCTAAATATGTCGTTTACTCTAGCTTTCACCTTTTTAGCTCATGCATGAGTGGTGACAAACTTGTTCGCCATTTATTTGAACGTTGTTATTGACTGTGTCTGCAGTTGTGAATACCAGGCCAGGGCTCCCCCTATTAGGGTTTTGCCGAACATTTTCAGTAGCACCGATAGTACCTGTTCTTTCGAAAGACTGTTGCCTTTTATAGTTGTGACATAGAAAATGATATGATCTCCTGATTGGTAGTACGATCATATATCTTCAGGTATGATGGCATTTTTAAGGTTTTTGGAATGGCACAGGGGGGCGCTTCCTCATTATATGGTTACTCGATGAATCGACCAATGTCCCGTTTTGGCAACAACTTTGGGGCGCCTGGTATTTTGTCAACCTTCTCTTCGTGTTCCTTCATCTAGTCACGAAGTGCCTTATTCTCATTTTCCATCTTCTCCATTTTCTTTAAAACGGCTGCGAGCGTGTCATTACGTGCGTCAACAACATTATGAGTGTTACATGTACGGAGAACATCTCGCTCGTTAGCGACCGCCGTGACATCTATATGTGCAATATCTATGTTATTCCTTTGGGCGAATTAATCAAGTATATTGTTCAGAGTATTTGTTAGCCACTCCTTTTGTAGTCTTCTTACTGCTGGTGGTGCCTCTCTCGCCGTAGATGGGGAGGCTTCTTTCTCGCATGAAGCACTTATGCTTTCGTGCGGGGGAGGTGAAGCGTCTCCCCTGGTTGTGGTGTTTAGTGTCCCCTTTTTGTTATCTTCCCTGCTGTCTTTGTTGCTGGTGTTCAGGATGTTGGTTGTGACACCTACTATTGCTTTTAGCCTTGCATTTCATTTTCCTGCCATTGTTAGTTTGTGCAAAGCTAGGAAGAGGTGACTATCCCTTTTTGTGGTCTAGATGAAACTGAAGTCTAAACTAGAGATTTCCCCACATATGGCGCCAAATTGTTTGACCAAGAGATGTCAAAACCTTTATAATTAAAAAAATTATTAATAATGATGAGGCCAATCTTAATCAATCATAATAAAATCTAGATCAAGTAAATAACCAAGATGTATGATTGAACAAATATGTTGAAATCAAATAAATGCACATAAATGTAAAGACTAAAATGCATAATCAATTTTAATAGATGCATTGGCTTGGGGGGGGGGGGGACAGGGGGAGGGGGAGGAATAATTTCTTAAAAAATCTCTAAAAAATAATATAGAGAATATTCAAAAATTATATTCTTATTATCTCTCATTAAATTTACATTGTTATGTATGTCATGCATCGACTAACCGTCCTTAATCGTCGCCTTTCACCATGGCATCCATCAGACAATGTTGTCATCCTCGTCTTACTCGGTTAGTTGCATGCCAAATTTGGACCCATATAAAAATAACTGACGAGTAGCCAAGTAGGTGAATAAAAGACTCATCTAAAGAGTTACTCCATGATTTACTGTATCTGTAAACTTTCCTCTTCTGTTTTATTCCCTATTCCCGGAAATAAAACGCTGTAGTAGTAACAGGAAAGTGGGGCAGTACTTCCACAGTCAAATACGTACTTAAAATGTCTTCACGTATAAAAGAAAAGGGTGGGGGCATCTGAGTTAAAACACTGCAACTTAAATACTGCAACTCACGTGCTATTGCAAAACACGACAAAAGCAGCTACTTGTTCAAAATGGTACTCTGCCACTTCTACAGTTCAACTGCTTGGGAGTTGGGACATATATAGGACACTTCAACTAACCACAGATGATGTCTAACTACGCTCCCACCGGACCCCGTGTACACTTTTCCGTTGGACCTTCCCTTAGCTTGACTTTTCCCACAAATCAAACAAAGCGCGTAATATATTTCATTTATCGTAACTACCCATATTTCAAATTTTCAATTAGTCTTATTTTTTGTTTTTTCACATCGTATTCTTGAACTATTATTGATGGATTATCATATGCAACGGAAGTAATTTTAATATTAAAATCATATATAATTTAAATAATTAGTATAAATAAAAATTTACGAGTTATCTCTTCAAGCGTGAACAAATCTTATTTCTCTTTATTCAATTTTGAAATTCATCCATCAAATCTTATTTAATTCCTCATGTTAAGACTCAGATACTAATCAATTAAATTAAATTACTGACGATTTAATTAATTAATTATTTCCTTTAGACTTTCGTTTAACTTACTTCATGTGTCGGATACAATCCACCGGCCGGGTTTGCACATGAAATGTTATAAGCTTTCATAAAGGTATATCATCAATCTCTAAACCGAGACATGGATTCCATCAGCTAACTATTACTTCGTAATGTACATTATTATTATCCAATTTACAAGGCATATTGACCAACGAAAGAATCTCGCCTTTTAATAAATTAAAACAATAATAATATACACAACTAATAATTATATCAAGATTAAGAGTATAAGTATATTTAATGGCTAGAGAGTTTATTTTATTAAGTTAGTATAAAGTACTTATCTCTACTTGGTCCGTCCAATATATACAAAATGTACTAGCACAAGAAGTTGGAATTAAGCCATTCCCATAATTAAGATAAATTATATTTAATCTTGTGCTATAACATTCCTAATGGTTTGTCCAATTTCATCATTAGATTGTGAACTCAAATTTAATAGTTATAAGAACCGATGATTTAATCTTCCATATAAGCTAAACTCTATACACTAAATCATCTACTATATAAGCAAAGGACACCGACTAATACATGATCTATTAAAATTGAATTAATAATATTATCATAATAAATACTATATCTAAATCAAATCCATGATTAATAATATATATCCCACCAATGTCCCACTTAGACCTTTAACCATGATAATTGTTAGAATATATTATATCTAAACGCATGGTTAATAGCATATGCCCCAATAATCTCCCACTTAGACTCATAAACATGCATCTATAACTTTCTCAGGCATTCTTTTACAAGACTATTAAACATCTTCACCAAATAAGATTTTGTTAAAAGAATCTTGCCAAGTTATTTGTGATGCAATATTTGTCCAGTAGTGCTTTGTCGTAACCATCTAGTTTGGTATTAAAATCTTCAGGGATCTTGTTACTGAAACTATCCCAAGAGTATACACCGAACTATGAGTTTCTTCAGCATTCTCCTACTACGACGAAATACTACTAATATTACCTTCATTACCTTACGGCATTGAAATATTAGTGACATCTTATTATAGTGTCCACTGTTCAAACATCACTCCCACTCGATAAAGGCATATTATATCTATCAACGTACTCTCACTACTCAAATGCAATAGAACGTCAATTTCGACTTGTGGGTTTTGATGTTCTTGAACTTCAATTTGCCTTATTTTCTTTAGGATAATGAAATAAAACTCCATTTGTTTTTTTTGGATATTCAATAAACATGCACCTATTCATTCTTAGTTCCAACTTACATATCTGCTTTCCCTTTTAGCACATATGTAGGACAATCCTATATCTGAACATGCCAGGGACTGAGCTTACATTCAGTCCACTGTTCTATAGATGTCTCAGATACTAACTTAGAAGGAACTAAATTCAGAATGTAATTTGTTGTTTCTAGGAAATATTTCAAAAATAAATAAGGCAATCTGAATAACACGTCATTAATCTATCCATGTCCAAAAGAGACTTATTTCTTCTTTCTACTACACCACTTTATTATGGAGTTTATGGTGTAGTCAATTGAGATATAATCCCTTATTCTAACAAGTAACAAAAGAACTCTTTAGAGAGGTGCTCGCTACTATAATCAAATTGCAGTAGTTAATATATTCTCTTGGTTCTTCTCTGTTTCAAGTCTAAAAAATTTGATTTACTTAATTCATTAAGACTTACGGTGAATCAAATAAATATACTAATACTTTTAGTAATCATTTGTGAACGTCACAAAAATACTCAAAACTATATCTCATCAATATGTTCATTTAACCATATAAATAAAAAGGAATTCATTCTAGCTTATCATGAGCTTTATTTCCTTTTGAAAGGAAACAACCTTTAGTCAAATTTCCTTCCAAACATGATCTGCTAGTTGGTAGTGCCTCTACTTTCAATGAACCTTAAGGTCCATCCTTGACCAACTTGAAATCCTACATAGATTAATATAATGTAGGAAAAAGTGCACAGATAAGTTTTACTTAATTTTGAAGAACGTATTCTCTTATGAGGTAGTTTATCATTGTTTTGTTCGGAAGAGACATTAATATACAATAACAAGGTCATGCATTCATGTCCCACAAGAGATAAAATATTTATCAAACTCAATAACTCACGAGTTATTCAAAAAATAAAATAAATATTCATCTCTTATTTTGCCCAAAAATCAGGATTAAATTAATTCTAACAAATAGTACATATATGGCATCCTTCAAATTAATGTTTTATCACTAAAAGAAAATTTTAACAAGTAATACGACAAATTACATAAAGTCATTGTGGAGTTGAGATAGAAAACATTAAATAGATCATAATAAGTCAAAATACTGAATACTAAAATTCAGACAGCATTCAATATTTATATACATACATGCATCTCGAAAAATAAATTTCGATGGGAAAAGAATCATTCATGCAAAGTATATTATATAATGCAAGAATTATGCAATCCAAATATAAATAGAACCAACTCACATGGAGAGTATATTATTATTTTCAGTCAATTGCATATAACCTTTTAGTATAAAAATTTTAAACACACAGCACATATATGTCATGCATCTTGAATAGCAATTTCGATAGAAAAAGAATTACTCATGCAACATACATATGTAATGTCGGATTATTCACTCTAAATTAGAACAGACCCAACTCAGATGGAGAGTATACTATTAATTTAAGTCAAATGAACATCATTTTTAATAGCTCTAGTTCTATTGATACAACATGTATATTCAGATGGAGAGTAAGTACACGATATCAATTGCTAGTATTTCACCAAGTGAGCTTACAATAAATTTGTCCAATATGGAAGAAGATCTAAAGTCAACTCGTAAATTTATTACTCACTTGAAATTAATAGTGGAAGACCATAGAAATATATTTCTATCACCACTTAATCATGATTATATTTTACTTACAAAATTTATTCAACCCTTAAAACTCATATAGAGAGCTAATACAGGTTATCAATAACTAGTAACTAAATCCAGTGAGTTCGTAATTAATTTATCCGATATGGAGGAAGACCTAACGTCAACGCATAAATTTATTTTCTCACTATGAATAAAATTGGAGATCATAGAGCTTAATTCATATCACCAATTTATCACAACTACGGACTTTTCTCCGAGGATTAAGTTCCATAATTTAAAAAAATGATCAAGACCCCCATTTAAACAGTCTTAAAATGCTAAAATTAACGTTTTCACTACGTACCAGTGAGTATTATTCACTGGGTTGTGTCTGGTAAGTCTGTCAAATTTCAGATCAATCAAAGATCATTAAAATCACAATCTCCAAAAATTAAGACCATTTAGAAAATTACCGTTTTAAGTATTTTTAAGAATTTAAAATACAACCTACATTATTATCATATACCAATTCATGTCAAATTAACACGTGTTATCATGTTCCAGATTAGAAACAAATAAAATGATAGAAAGAACGAATTTTTGTATCCAAATCACATTTTAATCCGTCAAATCTTTAAAAAGCTCATCTAAACGATCCTGAATCGTCAAAATACAATGTGATTCGATGTATCGCAGTGAGTTCTTCTTAAATGATCATTTTCGACGATCCTACCGAAATTTAGGTCATTCGAGAATCATCAAATTTACGATAGTCAAAACTAGACTAAATTCGAATAAATTATTTTTGGCATAGTTAGGATTAAATCCATGTGATTTGCATCCTTTATATATCATATCAAGTAACACAAATATAGCCGATATATAAAGAATAATTTTTCATATTTATAACAAATTAAATTTTAGAAATTGCTTGAAAACCCATCTAGACAACCTCTAAATGCCAGAAAACATCATGATTCACTGCACATCAGTGAGTTTTTTCCACTAGATCGTTTTTGATGAATCTACCAAGTTTCAAGTTAATCGGAGTTCGTCAAATTCATGCCACCAGTCTGTAGCCAAAGAATAATCGTTTTAAGCAGTTTCCTGAATTAAAATAAAAATTACATTAATTTCCATTCTTCTTATAATTATATTGTGAGCTCAAGGCATATATTATATTTTTCATATTTCTAGGATACACAATATCTCCTTTCGCTATAAATTATTCTTTTATTAAATACACAAGAACCTAAGATATTATATTTTCTTCCGCTCGGCGAAAACTCCAATATCTCTTCTCCTGGGTAGAGTTGGTCTCACTAGTACCCAAAGATAAAACTCTTTTACTAGTTAGGAACATCCACCACTAACATAGATTTATCAAGGATAATTTTCACATGGTACATTAAGCAAATTTTCATGACTAAAATAAATAGACCATTTAGTGTATCCTACTTATTAATCATAATGCTCAATCCATGAATAGACACAATTTAACATGAACAAATCTATTAAGAATTTTTCATGAGTTCAAATAAACAAACCACTTTAGTGGTAACTATTTATTACTCATAAAATTCTCAATTTACAAGTGGAGATACATGTAGCTCATAAAATTATTTTATGGCGGATTATAGACCACAACTTAAAAGTCATGCCAATAATAAAAAACTCATACAAAATATCGTCATATTTCACTTAATTACAACCTTCAACCAGAAAACAAATTTTTTCATCAAAAATCCAAGACTAGTAATCACGTAGGGTATGAAAACATAAACAAAAGTTTGAGAAAATTCTTATGCACAAATATGCCAAACGCTTCAATCATTAGTCATCTAGGATATCAAACAGAGGATTTCACTTTATTATAAAATAACTATATCATGATATAATATACCTTGTAAGACCTAGTCAATAAAATTCTACACCTCTATTATTGAAATTAATATAACAATACGTCTATTTACTAATAGTCAATGTATAAACATATTGTATCACCAGTATTTAATCATGGAGATCATGGAGAGTCACTCCCACCACCACCATTGAATTAAAAATGAATCAAAATTATTAAAAGATAATTTCTACAAAATAGAAAAACGTCCAAAACGCAATGGAAACGGCCTCAAATTTCAGCTCAATCGGAGTTCGTCAAGTTCGCTAACCTCCGAAAATACCGGTAATTCGGTCAAAATCATGTTTTGTATTTTTCTTCTAGGGTTACTCCAAAAATCTAAATTATCTCAATCAAATATCAATAAGAAAGCAGATATCTCATGATTACAAGAATAATCTAAAAATTGCACAGTTAATTCACAAAATAGTAGTGCAGTTTTTCATAAAACAGCATATACATGTAATTCAAAAACGCACATAAACACGATATTCTCGTTTCATGGAAAAACTAGTTATCTAATTAGATGTGAGTGAGCTATGATACCAATTGATGGATTATTATATGCAGCGGAAGCAATCTCAGCATCAAAATTACATATAACCTAGATAACTAGCATAAACGGGATTTCACGGGTTACCTCTTGAAGCGTGACCAAGCTATTTATCACGTGAGCCTCCATTTTACAGCAACTCAATAAATTCTCCACCATCCGCACGATCACGATCTCCGAACGTTCTACGGTCTTCTATTGTGTTACCCAAATAATATTCGGAAATAGTAATTTCGTGTGGGTAAAATTTCTAGGAAAATATAGCTGAAAATTTCAGCCACCATGTATTCCTACCTCTATGTGGAAACCCTTATGTATTTATAGCACATGTTTTAAGGGTTAAAACTCTTTTCCAAAACCTGATAGATTTTCCTTTTCACCAGAAAAATGATTTCTTTATTTTTTATTAGTTAGGCACAACAGGGACCACATAATTTAATTAACATGGTTTCGATATGTAATTAATTTTTAATTTTCAAAAGTAATATCTATTATAATTAACTATGAATTATTCCACTAAAAATTCGTAATTGCACTCCTTGTTCAATTTTGAAATTCATCCATTAAATCTTATTTAACTCCTCATGTTAAGATTCAGATACTAATCAATTAAATTAAATTACTGACGATTTAATTTATTAATTATTTTCTTTAGACTTTCGTTTAACTTACTTCATGTGTCGGATGCAATCCACCGGCCGCATTACACATAAAATCTTATAAGCTTTCATAAAGGTGTATCATCAATCTCTAAACCGAGTGTATCATGAATCTTACCTTATTGTTGTATAAGATAAAATATTATTTTTTATTTATTGAAAAATAGACTTTAAACATTCTTGCATAGCTTACTGGTAAAGGGTGTTCAAATTTACCCCTATTGAATTTTACGGCTTCGCCATTCCTTGCAAACACCCCCTCTCCCTTTAATCTCATTCAATTTAAGACTGACGAATGATTTAGACTTTTTTGTTAGTCAATGAAAATACATTAAGTTAACATAATTAACTAAGTAATGTAGAGGTGAAGCTTACAATACTAGTTTAATAAAAAAGAGAAGATTCCAACATTACGCAAAGACCGCATATACAAGGTTCATGAACACAATTTCAATTGCTTAATATTTTGTTTTTTAAATTTGGCGTTGCTTGTCAAGGAACAAATAAGATACAGTATTATTACGTAGGTCCTATATCGTGCTTTAGTCCTCTCTCAAATAATTAAAAGTGCCCTAAAATTAGATCTTCGGGCAAATTATAGTGTCATTAGGATATTGACACCAAAATACCCAACGATAATTGATGAATTACTTATATATCATAGTAACACAAGGTTAATGATTTCAGAAAACAAACTTTGCAGCCATCAAGATAGAAAATGAAAAGAATAAAATCGTTAATTTTATGCATTTTCTAGTTTTAATTCTTGGGGAAAGATATCTTATTTATTAATATTGTATTGGATATTTTTAAAGAAAAATGTAAATGTAGAGAAGGGAGAAAAACGCAGAAAGATTCAAGCTTCAATCATTAGTTTTAGCATTAACTCTTCTAAAATAAAAGTAAAGCTAAATTAATTAATAATTAAAGTAAATGTAAAGAAGAAGCTTCCCTGTAGCGTGGACATTCTCTACTTAAGGTATCATTATAGGGATCAGTTAAATATGATTTTATTGTGTCGGAGGATTAGGATAATGTAGATGTAACTTTCTGCTTTTTTTGTTCTACATTTGTTTTTAATTATTTGTGGGATTTTGAATAAACTTAGGTCCGGGTTAATTAAAAATACAAAAAAGTTTGGCATTACACGACATGTGGCAGTCTTACCTTGAATTCCGGTAGAGTCACGTGATTAAAAAATGTCTGCTTGCTGCATCGTCCGCCTCCCAAATCACGTGGCCAACTCAGGCGGTGATGTGGTGGTCCCCGCCCATTATACGCGAGTCTAATTTTCATTTCATTATTGCACTAGTTGTAATACGAGCATAAGATAATCCGGAGTTTTTTTTTTATAATATATTTAGTAGTTTGCTTCTTTCATTTTGAACCATAATTCAAAACACTTTTCTGACTTGTCAAATTGGCAGGAGATAAGCTATGAGAAGATGCCATGGTAGGTAGAAGTGGTAAATGAGCGGGTTGAAGTAAATTTGTGCGGATTAAAATAGATTAGATCAATAAATGAGTTATTGACTAACTTATTTTAAAGAGTACTTGAATTAAGATGAGTTGGGTCACGATGAATAAACAATGAATTATAGCCTAACCCGCTTAACTTATCTCATATTTTAGAATCATATTTATCTTGCATAAAAAAACTTTTACCTAAAAATATATAAGTTGAAAATATTTTACGAAAAGAGTTGGGTGAGTGGTGCAAAAAAATTAAAAAATAAAAAGTTAAAAAATTAATAATACAAAAAAAAATTAAGGGGGTTGAAAAATTGAAAACTAAAAATAGAGAAAAAAGTAAAAGAAAGATTGAGGGGGAGTTAGCATTGTGGGTGGGGTTGTGGGATAGGATGGGTGATGCAAGAAAACAAAAAAATAGATAATTGAAAATATATATAAAAAAAAGGTAACACCAACAATAACAATTACCCGGTATAATCTCACAGAGTGGGGTCTGGGAAGGGTAATATGTAGACAGGCCTTACCCCTACCCGAAAGGGCAGAGAGGCTGTTTCCAATCGACCCTCGGCTCAGTGAAGGAAAGGAAAAACAAAACAAAAGAGCATTAATAACTCCAGCACAAATATCGTAAATAATAATCTAAACATAAGAATCATAAATAAAATAGCATGCAATAATATCAGATAGTAACTACCATGAAATAAAAAAAAGGTAAAATTAAAATAATTAACTAAATTTTTAGATAAATTGAGTTGAAAGGCTACTATTCACGAGTCTGTTTCTCTTAAAAGAAAAGTGTTCTATTTTACTTTTAAAAGGATGGTACCAAGTGCGCAAAAAAATAAAATCGCGTGACAATAAATACATATTTTTATTTGTATCTGGAATTGAATTTTAAACTTTTACTCGACAAGATTAATATAATTTAAACGAACGCATTACGCTCATATTCATGGAAAATTATGCGGTCAAAATGTATTATGTTATAAACTAAAGCAAAAGACAAGAACAATAGAACAAGAACAATAGCAATAGAGAGAAGAGTAGAGAGAGTTCTTCTTATTGAGTTGAGAGGGGTCTCAAGGGATGATTTACAATGGTAGGGGGCACCTCTATTTATAGGGGAGAGGAAGATTTAGCTACCACTAATAGAACTCTAAAATCTCTCTAATTAGATACATTAAAGACATTCACCTTAAATAGAAGTGTAAGAATCTTCTATTTCATAACACTCCCCCTTGAATGTCTATTCAATGATGTGCCTCATAAAACCTTAAAACCAAAACCCAATGGGAAAAATTAAAGTAAGGAAAAAAGAGTACACATGTTTGAATATGCGCCTATTGGTTGCCTCGTTAAAAACCTTGCAAGGAAAACCCAGTGGGACAAAACCTTGTAAGGGAAAAAGAGTGCAACGCGCATTGACTCCCCCTAATGAGTACATCGATTTATATCCTTGAGCATTTGCATTCCAATCTTGTTTATCATCTTCAAAACGATCTTTGGTAGATGCTTGATGAATAAATCAACCATATTGACTTGAATAAATATTCCGCACCTGGAAATCATCATTCTTGATAGATATGAACATCTTCATATAATGTCGTGGAATAGCTCTTCAATATCTCCATAGATGCATTCTCAATGCCATCATGCTTATAGTTATAGCAAGATACATATGTACACAAATTGTACTTAGGATGTGGTACTTCAAGACCAAGAATTACATATGCTTCAAGCAACTTAAATCTTTCAAGTTAAGTCATATAAGTCGCATAATAGACTTTAGCTGCATATCAAAGTTTCATGTCATGCTAAACAAATAAGATATCGAAAACTGATTATACATACCTTTGACTTTATACTTTCAAGCATATGAACTATAGGTTCAAAGCTACATATCTTTCATATGGAATCAATTCTTCTTGAATTGTATCTCTTCCATTTAGTTACTTTCTTTGAGTCAGCAAATGCGTATAGCATGCTTTGCAATATGTTGCAATTGCATTTCCCTTTTTATGAACTACAGGTTCATATCATGATATTCGGGGATATACATATACAAATGAAAATTCATCCCATGTAACACTTTCTCAAGTGTTTATCATGTCTCCCCCTCATGTTAGTAAAGCTAACATGTTTCCTCAACTTTGGAAAATCATCTTTGTGCATTATGTCAATATACACAGCACCTTAATAATAAGATGAAATTATTTGGTTCCTGACCCTGAACCACTTGTGAGGGGAGAATATACTCTCGTATACAACTTATATCAAACTGATATATATATAATTTAGTTCTCATAAGAAACAGTTTAGCTATTAAGTGGAAGCACTCAATAATTATCTTGCTAAACCAACTTTAATATAAACCAACTTATCAAGATGAACTGTCTTGAGTAGAGAATCTGGAAACTATGCTCGAAGTTAGATTACTGAGCGATTTACCTCGCAAGCACTGCCAGGCTGCGGGTTAATAACAATGGCGCATGTAACCATATCATAGATGCATCATATGTGGTATACATGGCGGGTGAATGGGCCCATACTCACCTTTCATATTTCCAGAATTTATGGGCTTCAACCCGAACTCTTTAGTTGGTCCGTTCAGTAATGAGAACAAGTGATACAAGAGTATTCGTAAAGAACTTTCTAGTTCTTTAATATTCACCTATGTGAATTTGCACATCATACTTAAAATGAGATGGCTAACATGAATGCCAACTGAATAAATTATCAATATTGGTAAACTTCAAATTTACACCATGACATGTGCACTTATCAATAAACTTCGGGTTTATTATGACATGGGTTTTATACCAATAGATATCCACTTTATTGTGGCATTCTTTCGTTTGTGTAGTACAAACTGGAGAACAAAGCGGGTAGCTTTTCATATACAAATTACCCCGCTACAAGTTGTAGTAATAGGAGAATCAAAGCCTTCCTTTATTATAGTCTCAATATAATCAATCGCTTTCACGTGTACTTTGGAAACTGAATAAGTTTCTTTGAGACTTACTACAGCACAATACTCAATTGTGTTTCTCCAACATAGTAATAATTGGCTCTTCGAGAGCTCTCAATTAATTTTGTACTACCACAGACTGAGGTTCGAGATCCTCACATTCTTGCATTCCGTATTTTCAAGAGTCTCAGGCTCAATAGATTCTTCGTGAATCTCGGAATTAATCAAATCATGAGCGTCCTCATGTGATTCTTTCATAGTGTCATTTAGATCGTTCTTTTTCCTCTTTCTAGGATTTCGATCTTTGGAACCTAATGGTCTGCCACGCTTCTGGCGTGCATTTGACTCATTGGATATGACACTAGATATTTGTCCAATAGGGACTTCAATACGGATCGGAATATTTTCCGCGTGAATGTGGGATTTCGTTATCCTCTTCAAGTCCGTAAATGCGTCAGGCATTTGATTTGCTATTCTTTGCAAATGGATAGTCTTTTGTACCTCTTTCTTTCAAATAGAGGTATGTGGATCAAGATGAGATAATGATACATTTTTCCACAAAATTTCCCATTTGGTTTCACCGACTTCTCCCCCTAATTTTGGGAAAAGTGTCTCATCAAATTGACAGTCTGCAAATAGTGCAGTGAACAAATCTCCTGTCAATGTTTCGAGGTAGCGAATAATGGAGGACGATTCATACTCAACATATATTCCTAACCTTCTTTGCAAACCCATTTTGGTGCGGGATGGCGGTGCTACAGGCACCTATACTGCGCATCCAAAGCTTCTTAAATGGGATATATTGGGTTCATGACCCAAAACCAATTGCAATAGGGAATATTTGTGATAATTCGTCAGTCAGAGACGAACTAGCATTGCTGCATGTGAAATGGCGTGACCCTAAGCCGAAGCGGGTAGCCGACAAAGTAGCATTGCTGCATGCAAAATGGCGTGAACCCAAACCGAAATGGGCAGCCTCGTTTTCATGAAGAATTCAAGATTATTCTCATCTATTATCCATTAACTTTGCAAACGCAAGGTTGCGTGATGGCAACAAGCACACATTAGACCATCTACAGGATGCGTCTATCAAGACCATGAAATACCTAAACGACCCACTAGGTGGGTGAATAGGTCCACAAATGTCCCCTTGTATACGTTCCAGAAACGGGGGTGACTCGGTCCCAACCTTTGTGGGGGATGGTTTGATAATCAGCTTGCCTTGATAACACGAAGTGCAAGGATATTCATTACTTGAAAGAAATTTGAAATTATTTAACGGATGCCCATATGAGCTTTCTATAATCCGTCTCATCATGGTTGATCCTGGGTGACCCAGTCGATCATGCCAAAGTACAAATGTATTGGACTCAGTATTCTTTAGATTTACTGTTGAATGTGCCTCAATTGCACTAATTCTTGTCCAATACAGGCCACAAGATAAAGACGGGAATTTCTCAATAACCCTCTTTTGGCCGGAGACATTCTTTGAAGTGAGGACGAGATATTCGAGATTATCTTCATCCATTGTCTAAATATTGTAGCCATTCCGGCGTACATCTTTAAAACTCAACAAGTTTCTCATAGACTTGGAGGAGAACATAGTATTCTCTATGATTAACGTCGTGCCCTTGGGCAGAGTTACAATGGCTCTTCCGGAGCCTTCGATCAATTTACTTTCCATGGTATGACATACAAAAGAAATACAGGAACATAAGAATAAGCAAGTTCAATTCCTTTTGTGTCACATAATATTATCAAAATCTGCTACTAACAGTTGACAAACAAAATAAGATATGTTGTCCATAATCAATTACTATGCAGTTTGAAAATTTCAGCGTTTTTCATAAGACAATCGATTATTAAACACACACAATCGATTGTTAGAACATAGACAATCGATTGTTAAACACACACAATCGATTATTTGTTATTTTTGAAAAACTTCAGATCACTGTTTAAGACAATCGATTGTTAAACATAGACAATCGATTGTGGATGATTTTTGAAAAATTCCAGATTACACTGCCTAACGACAATCGATTGTTAGATATAGACAATCGATTGTGGGTGATTTTTGAAAAATTCCGGACCTCACTGTTTCAAGACAATCGATTGTTGGCTATTTTTGAAAAATTCCAGTAACACACTGTTTCAAGACAATCGATTGTTAGCCAAAGACAATCGATTGTTGATCAATTGTTTTTCAACTTTAATGCGAAAATAGTTGATAATCGACTAGTTTTTCAGGCTAGTCGATTACCCCCACTGGAAAATAAAAGTTTTATTGATATTTGATCATATTGAAGATATTCTAAAGAACTACTGCTAACATTGCTTTATGAACTAACTAATACGAGCTAATGCTAATGACTATTAGTTTATTCACTAACTAATACAAATAAGTAGAACAAAATCAAATAACTCCATCTTCTTTCATCACGGATCCATCGCCGATTAGGTGGTCTATTTTTCCATCAGGTTGCTCAAAGAAGTCTGCCACATCCAGGTGGGTGATATCCTCATTGTCGTCATAGACAAAATTTGTTTCAGGGCCTTTTCTCTTTCGAGATGCTTGATAAAGGTCAACCAAGTGTCTTGGTATACGGCAAATCTTAGACCAGTGCCCATTTCCACCGCAACGATAACATATAGTTTCTGAACTATTTGCCTTAGGATCTTCTGGACCCCGTTTCTGCTTTCGGTGGTTATCTCTCTTTAGGGGGTGACGGACTTCTTTGGAATTTCTTCCTTGTCCACGTCCTTGGCTTTGACCCCGTTTATGACCGTGATCATGGTCCCTTTTATGTTTGGCATAATGCGAGTGCACCATATCTGCTTCAGGCAGTGGTGTAGACCCAGTTGGTCTATTTTCGTGATTTCTCATGAGCAGATCATTATTTCGCTCAGCCACTAGTAAGAGAGAAATCAGTTCAGAGTACTTCGTAAAGCCTTTCTCTCGGTACTGTTGCTGCAGTACCATATTGGAGGCATGAAACGTTGTAAACGTTTTCTCAAGCATATCGTAATCGGAGATGTTATCTCCATATAGCTTCAGTTTAGAAGTAATTCTGAACATAGCAGAATTATATTCAGAAACGGACTTAAAGTCCTGTAGCCTCAGATGGGCCCAATCATATCGTGCTTGTGGCAGAGTGACCAACTTCAGGTTGTCATATCTCTCCTTTAAGCTGTTCCACAAAACGAGTGGATCCTTGACGGTGAGATATTCAATCTTCAAACCTTCGTCAAGGTGGTGGCGCAAGAAAATCAAGGCCTTCGCACAATCTTGGGTGGATGCTTTTTCTTTATCTTTGAGGGTGTCTCCGAGACCCATAGCATCTAGGTGGATTTCAGCATCCAACACCCATGTCATATAGTTCTTGCCCGAAATTTCAAGGGCAACGAACTTTCTTTTCATAATGTCAGACATACTCGAAAATTAAATTAGGAAGAGGGAAAATACCTTGGATTTTCGAGAATGATACTTGAGACGGTAGAGTCTCGTGCTGATAACATGTTATAAACTAAAGCAAAAGACAAGAACAATAGAACAAGAACAATAGCAATAGAGAGAAGAGTAGAGAGAGTTCTTCTTATTGAGTTGAGAGGGGTCTCAAGGGATGATTTACAATGGTAGGGGGCACCTCTATTTATAGGGGAGAGGAAGATTTAGCTACCACTAATAGAACTCTAAAATCTCTCTAATTAGATACATTAAAGACATTCACCTTAAATAGAAGTGTAAGAATCTTCTATTTCATAACATATTACTCATTCTTCTCAAATATTTGTTCAATAAAGCAAAACTAAATATGATTACCTAACTTTCTAACGATAGTATTACACAAAGCAAGTAATGTTGATCACTTATCTCAATATAATGATCAAAACGCATTCACATAGACTTGGTAGCTATATTGACGGTGTTTTTATCTTAGCGATCAACTTTGATCACTTAGCTAAAATGACCAAATATTCACTTAAATAAAATACCGATTAACTTTGATTGGTATAATATATTAATAATATAAAATTTGCGACCAACGTTGATCTATGTATTTAAATTACGATATTTTTAAATTATATACATTAAAAATTAACGACCAACGTTGGTCTGTAAATTAAAATATATATAATTTTAAAAAATATATATGAAACAATCTGGGTTCATAAGCGATCAATTTTGGTTACTTTTTTTAAATTTTTTTATACAGAAGCGATCAACCTTGGTCGCTAATATCCAGGATATTTTTTTAATAAATCTAGGTTCATTACAATTTTTAACTTTTTAATTTTTTTAGATATGAGCGACCAACCTTGATCGCTAATTTCTAGAAAAAAAAATTAATAGCTAAGCGACCAACTTTGATCGCTTTTCTGCGTAATAATTTTAGCATAAAATGCCTGTTTTTGCAGCTACACCATCTGCCAGCATACCAAAATCCCTAAATAACAATATAATTTAATTCATAAACTACAATTTTAATACCAAAAATCTCCATAGCAACCCAAAAATAACACCACCACAACAATAACAACAACACAATTCAAAAATTACATTGAAACCAACAAAATAAAGTTCAATAGAACTAACAAATTGAACTAAGTTAACATTTATTACACCTAGTTCAAAACTGGTTCTATTCGTCTAGTTCAAAGTATATAAAAATCAAGGAGCATTTTATACAACATCATTATCATCGTCGTCAGATAAATTTTCATCATCAAGACAGTATACATAAGGGTCTACCTGTCGAGGACGAGAAGAACGATCACGGGGAGGACGGGAGGAACAAGCACGGGAGGACACAAGGAATGCTCATGTCCAAGTTGAGCCTATGGCAATGACTCACGAGACCGAAAATCGAAAAAGCTCCAAAAGCTAGGAGAGATTTGAGTTGCTCTTGCATGCCCTGGTACAGAGCTTGCATGCCAGTGTACTGAACATCTCTAAGCTTTTCTCTTTCTTTGGTCGCTTCTAGCTCGAATGTGAGCTTTGTCACAATCTTCCGCATAGCGGAGAGACTCTCCCCATCAAGTTGCTATTCCTTGCATTCCATACTTATAGCGATGGAATTTCTTAGTATGAAGACTGTACACCTTCCCCCATTTTAGACCGCCAGCAGCTTCCGTCCACATTCTTTCAGCATCCTCGTCTGAAGGTTGAATTGGCTTGCCCGACTCATTAGATGGCTGACCGCGTATGAATTCCTCCACATCAGCTATGAAGCGACCCTATAAGAAAAATTATATTGAGTTAGAATTTCAAAATTTATATAAAAGCAAATCAAAATACTAATGAAAAAGTGAAAACTTACATGTACAGTCGAGGCTCGGCCCTCGATCCACCTTTCTTGATCCGTCTCTTTCTTCTTCTTTACAATATGACTCTCCATGAATAGCTCATTTCTGTTCATTGGATGCCACAACTTCTTTTCCTGAAACCTCATAAATTTTAGTTAATAAATAGAATAGATATACTTTGAAAATTAAAATAAATTAAGCAATTATGTATCAATCTTCTTTTTATTGTCCCTAAGGTGATTGCACCTCCAGCGTGCAAAGATCCTCCCTTCTCAGATGCGCGGACTTTCTTTCCTTTTTCGCTCTTCTCTAAGAACTTTGTGGTAAGCCATTGCCTTTGCAAATCCTCCCATAAATTCAAAAGCAATCAGTCAGGCTTCTGGCTTAACTTTCTAGCTTTGGAGAAACAATGCGACAACCGTTTGCGAGCTTTGTGATGTAAATTTGCAGCCACTTTCACGTTATAGCAGTATTCTCATACACACTTGCTCTGTATTTCAAAAGTTAAATATTATATAGAAATATAATAATAAATAATTATACTTCTTAAAAAGTATTTATACCTTAAATTGATTGAAAATTTGTTCCTTCTGCAAGAATGAAAATTCACTCAAAGTCGCATAAAGGCCATCATAAAGTTTTCTGGTAGCTTTAATGATTTTCCTCGTAGTAACATTACTCAAAATGAACCTTTCAATTTAATAAAAAAATACATTAATATCTTAGTACAAACTATACAAACAATAAACGCAAAAATAACAAATAATTTTTACCCATCACTCTCAGGGACTATGATGATCCTGCCATATTGATCATAATTCACCTCCCCGTCATCATCAATATAACCACCCGAAGCATGTAAATTAGAGGCATGTGTTGAAGGTGTAGGGGGGTCAGAGCTACTATCTCGCAGGCGAAGGCCTGAAATAGATGGAGTCGCTGATGAAGATGGCATACGATCTCTCTGACAGCGATATAGCTTGACGGACTGCAAGTGGATGCGATACTGATGTTTGTGATCCGAGTGGCTTTGACCTGAGTGGTTATGACTTGGATGGATGTGATCTATGTAGATGTAACATGGATGGATGCGATCCATGCGATGCAGATGGCTGCGATCCACATGGTCGTGAGGCGGCGGGACTGTATGCCAGGCGTATAGTCCTATGGCCCTGTGATGAAAGACCTAGTGTCTGCACAAAGGTGTAGGGCTCGTGATGTTTTGGCAGTTAAGAATAGCCCTGGGTGGAGGATTAGATATAGGCATAGGTGTAGGCATGTCTGAAAAGGGTGGAAAAGATGCAGTGTTATCTTCTACCCTCCTTTTTGTCTTCCTTGTCTTTTCTCGACCCCGAGAACCAGTAGAGTCATTGTTACCTCGATCCTTGACTTTCATCTGCATAATATAATACATACTTAGATAGAAACATGTAAGAAACTAGCTATACAATGAGAGTTGTTAAAGAAACCAACTTTTTAAAGCTCATCGACGTATTGCTCCTCGTCCAAGAATTTTTCTTCCTTACTAGTTGAGCTTCTTCAGTTGATTCTTCTTCCTCATTTTCTATAATTCTTACTTTGTTTATATCGACTTCTTCTAATAAGTGTTCAGGATGTTCCAAATTATTTTCTAAAAGTTCGTCCGCTATTTGGTGAACACTGGAGATATCGTTTTGATATGCAACATCTAGCACATTCTCAACTTACACTCTACCTATAGGCTTAGTTTTTATTATAACCCACCTATCGGACGTATTCCACCGAAATGGATAAGGATCATAATACACATGCCTAACATTATTTGATTTTATGAAAGGATCATAGCAATCATACTTCCTCGCATGATTAACCTCGATTATGTTGTAATGATTGTGTACTCTTGTACCTCTTTTTGGATTTGGATCAAACCACTTGCATCAAAAGAGTATCAATTTCTTAAGTAGTCAACCTGTATATTCTAGTTCTATTATTACTTTGAGCACACCATTATAATCAATCTCCAACTTGGTTGCCATCACCACCTCGAACCTATACCTCGCCGTTGTTGCTATTTTTATTTTTTAGAGCAATCCTCTATATGGAACTTATAACTATTCACAACGTACTTAGACATTATTATGGCCTGAAGCCCAGGTCCCCAAGATATATGTCATGACCCCAACCTCGGTCGTGACGGCGCCCAACACACTGCTAGGCAAGCCCGACCAATTCAACAACCTTATCCCTTTTTATACAGTTCATGATTCAATTAATACAAATAATTACTAAGTCATAATACTAAAACTTTGAAATATAGTTAAAACATGGGGAAGACCCAAGTAGAAATACTACTACTACACATCCCTAAGAATCCGGTGTCACAAATCTGAGCGTCTAATACACGGGTGTCAACCTACTACATATTGCTCTAAATAAATGCGGAAATAAAGCAAATAGGTTAGGTGGGAAGATTAGGATTGCGGACGTCATGCAGCTACCTTGATGCTCCCAGATATGATGCTCGACAGAGAAATCCTCATTCAGCCTAAATGGGTGCACCTAGATCTGCACACGAGGTGTAGGGAGTAATATAAGTACTTCCAAACCAGAGGGTAATAAACATAAATAAAGGCTGAGAGTAAGAAATCCTGGATATGCACAATGTAAGTTATAAATACAGTAGTTTAACCTAGGTAATATCAACTCACTAAACCAATGAAAACAATGATGCTGCAATAGATAAGTAAATGAATGACAATCAGTTAAGAAATGCAACAAATAGTACATACCCTCTAGTACCCGCTGCAGCGTGTAGACTGCTCCCTTTATTTATCGTCGATGGTGCTTACTGGGGGTGTACAGACTCCGAGAGGGGCCCTTTTACGGCTCAAGCGCAATATCAAGCCATCTCGTGGCATCCATTAGGCCCTAATCCTCATAACAATATCACTATAATACTGTTGCGGCGCACAGCCCGATCACACACTCAGTCCAGAATCACATAGGCCCCTCGGGCACAATAACATATAAAATATTCTGCCCAAACTTCAGTAAAAATATTATTTAAGTTTAAAGTTTTAAGAAAAGTGGCTGAATTTTCAAAATAATATTAAATACTAGGACTGAGTTTAATTATCTGTAAATATGGTAAGAAACCAATAAAACAATCCCTGAAGGATTCAAGCAATTGGCACGAAGCCCAATTATGATAATTAATCCATTTTACAAGAATATCTATTAAGCTTCAATCAATTGAGTATTGATTTTATTATGCGGGACAGACCAAGTCACAATCCCCAACGGTGCTCTACCCCATGCCCGTTATCCAGCGTGCAAGTCACCTCCATATAGCACTACGATGTACAAATTCAGGGTTTCAAACTCTCAACACATCATTTACATTTATTACTAACCTCAAGCTGGCCAAAATCCTAGTTCGCTATGCCCTTGCCTCTCAAATCGACCTCCTTGCGCATCGAATCTTACCAACCCACAAGGAATACGTCCATTATGCTATAGGATCAATAATCAATCAAAAATAATAAAAAACATCAAAAAACTCGAAATTAGCAAAATTCGAGCCACGGGCCCACTTCTCAAATTCCAGAAAATTATACATCAACGGATTCCTTATCTCGCCGTGGGTCTAACCATATGAAAATTATCCAATTCAGACACCATTTGGTCCTTCAATTCATCATTTTATATTTTTGAAAGATTCTACAATTTCTTCCCAAATTCCATCACAAATCATGAATTAAATGATGAATTTAATGATAGATTCATGTACTCTAGCCAAATCTAAGTTAAAATCACTTACCCCGATGAATTCTTTGAAAAACCTTCAAAAAATTGTCAAAATCCGAGCTCTCTATATAGCATGTTGGAGTATATTTTAGTGTATTCATCTCTTGTATTACAAAAGTGTTAACGAATTACATTTATATTATTTAGATAGTAAATACAAAAATAATTTTTAATGTTGATCAATGTTGACGTGAAAAGAGACCAACTTTCATCGTTAATTATCCAGAATTAAAAAAATAGCGACCAACGTTGGTCGCTATTTTTAAGTAAGATTTATTTATATTTATAAAATATTTTAAATAATAATATAATTATTAAACGTTGGAATTGGGTCTCATATTTGCAATCAAAGTTGGTCGCTAATTGTTTTCCCTTTCATAACTAACCAACTTTGATCGTCAATTTTAAATATTATTTATTTATATTTTATAAAAATATATTAAATAATAATATAATTATTAAAACATTATAACTGGATCCCACATCAGCAACCAAAGTTGGTCGCTAATTTTAATATTTCTTTGACCAAGCAAGTCTGACAAACCCAATCAAAATGTTGACCATCTTACCGATTAAAAAGCGACCAACCTTGATTGATAAAGTATTTAAAATAATTATTGATTAATTTTCTCCACATTAACGATCAATATTAGTTGATTTTTTTTACCAATCAACTTTATTCATAAATTTTTGAACGGTAATTCCCAAATTCCTAATAGTGTTACTGATATATCAATTGGCATGATTGGCCTAATTTCTTTTTTTATATGACTTCAAAAATTATATTTTTTCTTATTTAACAGACTCTGCGGAAGTAAAATGGACTAAAAATGTAAATACAATATAATTAAGAACAAGATAAGAAGTTTTTGCAGGAAAAAATGCCGAAAGTTTATTTGAAAGCAGCTTCTTTATTTTAGAATATGAGTAATTATTATTATTATTATTGTTAAATAACAAGCACACCCTATTAAGTAATCCAATTTTTTATGATGTAAATGTCTTTTCTTCAGATTAGTTTTGATTGGGGGGGGGGGGGGGGGGGGTGAATCGGATGTGAATGACTAATGAGTAGGGGATAGGGAAATAGACTTATGTTGGACACATTCTTATAAAGACTTGACTGAAGGAGATGGGCCATAAAGATGAAGTGGGAAGGGAAGTGCCAAAATCGATCAGATTGATTATTAAAAAATAACTAATATTTATTAAGTCAATAAAAAATAGTTACTATTTTACTATAGTAAAAATCAATTTAATATAATATAATAGAATTCGGTGTATCTGTATATGAACTCTAATATATTATGTCGTATTGGTATATTTTGGTAGCTCCAATATAATATACTGGAGACTGGAGCACCAGTGCTCCAAACTCCGATATATTATACTGGACCACTATACTTGCTGGAACTCCAATATGTTATGCTAGAGTTCTAGTGTAATTATGCTAAAACTCCATCATATTATGCTGGAATTCCAGCATGCTTGTCATGAAACTCCAGTATAATATATTGGAGTTCAAGTATACTTATACTGGAATTCCAACATAATATACTAAAGTATTTTTTAGGTTTTGAATAATACTTTCGTTCAAATTTATCTTTATATAACAAAATTTTAATTATTTTTTAAATTAAATTATTTTTAAGTGATCAATTATAAATCTAATTATTTTTAAATTTTTCTCTACTTGTGATGTAAAATTAAGGTGAATACGTGGAATAGTAAAATATCACACGTGAGCTGAGAGAGTGTCCATCCTCTCACGTGCGCCCATACCTTGCCGTGCTTCGCAGCTCGCGTGCGGTGGGGACCACCTCTATTCTCTCTCAACGGAACGGCGTTTGTGGGCGTTAAGTTAAACGTGACTACTACGGTTTTGGTGAAGTCGTTATGGTGCGTTCAGATGTCTTAGTTCTCCCTTACTGAAGTCACTCTTTCGAATACAATGAAAAAACTTATAAATAGGAAAAGTGTTAAAGAATAAAATTCTAATTAGAGTGAATGTCTATCTTGTAGAGAGTTTTATTTTGAGGCTAAGTCATTTCTCTTTCTATAAATAGAGGGTCTTACCCCATTGTAAATGACCCCAAAAATTCAATAAGAATTTTCTCTCTTTCTCTGCAATATTGCTTTTATTCTTTTATTGATTTATAACACGTTATCAGCACGAGAGTCTAACCAATTGAGTAAAAGCTTTGGGATTGAGCATAATGATTGTTAATTGTTCTATGAACTCCCTTCATGATTAAATTCTGGATTTAAGGTAAGTATTTTACTTTTCTCTTTCAAATTCTCGACATTCTATAATTTGATTTTATATACAACGAAAGATAACAAAGTTTGATTATAACTCTAACGGAGTTTGTAAGAAATTGCACCCACCTAAAATGGTAAAATTTCTATGCCTTGTCATGATCAGAGAAGAAGTGAGAGTATTGCTGCATTATATCTTGAGTTTATGACCTAAAATAAGGTTGCTTTGGTGCTAGGTCATCCTAAGGGTGGCCTAGGAACCACATAGATTGGTTCCTAATTTTGTTTTCTTTTTTGGATGCTACATCACGATTAAGTATTCTTATGGAATAGGAAATTTAGAGAAAATCTAATACTTCATTATCGTTCCTATTTTTTTGTTATTTTTTCCCTGAGATGATTTTATATGGTGAAACATGGTCAGTGAAGGTTCATATAGCCTACCCCGACTTGTTTGGGACTGGGGCAATGTGTTGTTTTGATGCCATATGTTAAAAATAACTCTTTATTTTTACATGAGTAAGTAAGAGATTTTTGCGTATTTGCTTGGTGATCGTAGTATGCAACTGAGTTAGAGGTATGCACATTGAACTGTATCAAAATTTTGTCGTTGAAGCTCTATAGTGAAAACTGAGTATAGAAGTAAAGAAGCTGTATATTATCTTTGTTGAAAAAGTTTGCTGTATTGTACAGTTGTTCTTTTTGGGTATTCTTTCTCGATTCCCATATTTGAGTATGTGAATATGCATATTGTCAAGTTTTAAAGAATGCAGATTTTCCTATGGGGTTTTGGGGAAAAGGAATGAATTTATTTTTACTGTTGATAAGTTGCTTTTAATGATAGTGATTTCAGAAAACTGGAATTTTTCATGTAAAAAAAATGTAAATATGTACCAAGTTGATTTAGAATTTATTCAAGCGAATAGTTCAGCACTAATCTTGATCAAAATGAAAGTAAGAGGGTACAAGCATGGGATTTAAATTGAGGATAGGCAATGATTATTCACTTTGTGTCATTAGTGAATTGAAGCTGGATGGGGAGGAAAAAGTATCTCTCTTTCGCTTACTATCCAGTCGTACGAGGGGGAACATGAGTAGTTAGCATAAGCTAGGTAAATGAGCAAGCTTCCTTCCTTTCCCCCTTATGCTCTCTTGAACAAGCATAGTGTTGAAGAAAAAGAGGAGGACCACAGTGTGAGAAAGCCCCCGCTCAAGCTGGCTCGGAGCAGGCGAAAGTAAGATAACCTCATCTCCTTATTGAGGAGAATAAGCACAGTGTTAGCTGCAATATTAATTGTACAGTTTTTGTGAACTATGCTGCAATGATTGCACTGAAACTATTATGTTGAATCATAGACTTAAATTTGTTTATTTCTTTTGTATGTCAAACCATGGGAAGCAAATATGGATATCTCACAAAGCAAACTTGGATCAACGTCCAATTGTAAAAATATTTTTTTAATTGATTCATGTACCATACATACGATATTCAAAGAGAAGAAATATTTCTCTCATTTAAGTATGTGTAAGGCAGATGTTACTACAATTTCTGGTAGTAGTAAATTGATTGAAGGCTCCGGAAGAGCAACTATAACTCTGCCTAAAGGAACAATATTTATCATAGAGAATGCAATGTTCTCTTCCAAGTCCAAGAGCAACTTGTTGAGTTTTAAAGATATCCGTCAAAATGGATATCATATTGAGACAATAGATGAGAATAATCTTGAATACCTCATCATTACAAAGAATGTCTCTGGCCAAAAGAGGGTTATTGAGAAGTTCCCATCTTTATCTTGTGGCATGTATTGGACAAAAATTAGTGCAATTGAGGCACATTCCACAGTAAACCAAAAGGTTACTGATTCCAATACTTTTGTACTTTGGCATGATCGATTGGGACATCCTGGATCAATTATGATGAGACGGATTATAGAAAACTCATATGGGCATCCATTAAAGAATTTAAAGATTCTTTTAAATAATGAATTTTCTTGCACTTCTTGTTATCAAGGCAAGTTAATTATTAGACCATCACCAACAAAGGTTGGAACTGAGTCACCTACGTTTTTGGAACGTATACAAGGGGATATTTGTGGACCTATTCACCCACCTAGTGGGTCCTTTAGATATTTTATGGTTTTAATAGACGCATCCTCTAGATGGTCTCATGTGTGCCTATTGTCATCACGCAACCTTGCGTTTGCAAAATTAATGGCACAAATAATTCGATTACGAGCACAATTTCCTGATAATCCAATTAAGTCTATTAGACTAGATAATACTGCTGAGTTTTCATCCCAAGCATTTAATGATTATTGCTTATCAATTGGGATAAAAGTGGAACATCTGTAGCTCATGTTCACACTCAAAATGGTCTTGCAGAATCTTTAATTAAACGTCTGCAGTTGATTGCAAGACCACTACTCATGAAAACGAGGCTGCCCACTTCGGTTTGGGGTCACGCCATTTTGCATGCAGCAATGCTAGCTCGTCTCAGACCGATGAATTATCACAAATATTTCCCGTTGCAATTAGTTTTGGGTCATGAACCTAATATATCCCATTTAAGAATTTTTGGATGCGCAGTATATGTGCCTGTAGCACCGCCATACCGCACCAAAATGGGTCCGCAAAGAAGGTTAGGAATATATGTTGGGTTTGAATCGCCCTCCATTATTCGCTACCTCGAAACATTGACAGGGGATTTGTTCACTGCACGATTTGCAGACTGTCGATTCGATGAGACACTTTTCCCAAAATTAGGGGGAGAAGTTGGTGAAACCAAACGGGAAATTTTGTGGAAAAATCCATCATTATCTCATCTTGATCCACATACCTCTATTTGTGAAAAAGAGGTGCAAAATATTATCCATTTGCAAAGAATAGCAAATCAAATGCCTGACGCATTCACGGACTTGAAAAGGATAACAAAATCTCACATCCCCGCAGAGAATGTTCCAATCCGTATTGATGTCTCTATTGGACAATCTTCTAGTGTCATATCTAACGAGTCGAAAGCAGCCTAAAACGTGGCAGGCCATTAGGTTCCAAAGATCGAAATCCTAGAAAAAGGAAAGCAAATGATCAAAATGACACTACGAAATAATCTCATGAGGAAATTCACGATTTAATAAATTCTGAGATTCATGAAGAATCCATTGAGCCCGAGACTCAGGAAAATAAGGAACTATCAATAAATCCAATCGATATTGAGACAAATTTTAATCGAGTGGATATAGTGGTGGATTATGTCTTTGCATATAATGTTGCATCTAGCATTATGCAAGAAAGTGAGGATCTTGAACCTCAATCTGTTGGAGAATGTCGACAAAGACTTGATTGGCCAAAATGGCAAGAAGCAATCCAATCAGAATTGAATTCACTTGCAAAAAATGAAGTTTTTGGGCGTATAGTTGAAACACCTAATGGTGTTAAGCCTGTTGGCTATAGATAGGTCTTTGTACGCAAGAGAAATAAGAAAAACAAGGTACAAAGATATAAGGCACGCCTTATTGCACAAGGATTTTCTCAAAGGCCTGGTGTCGGTTATGAAGAGACATATTCACCCGTAATGGATGCTATAGCTTTCCGTTATCTCATTAGTTTTGCTGTTCTTGAAAAGCTTGACATGCATTTAATTGATGTGGTTACTGACTATCTTTATGGCTCACTTGATAATGAGAAATACATGAAAATTCCCGATGGATTCAAAATGCCAAACACTCATAATTCAAAGTCCCGGGAAATGTTTTCAATCAAATTGCAAAGATCTTTGTATGGTCTAAAGCAATCAGGACGAATGTGGTATAATCGTCTTAGTGAGTATTTATTAAAGGAAGGCTATATAAATGATGCCATTTGCCCATGTGTTTTTATAAAGAAAACAACATCGGAATTTGTTGTACTTGCCGTATATGTCGATGACATAAACCTTATTGGAACTCCCATAGAACTCCAAAAGGCAATTGATTATTTAAAGAAGGAATTCGAGATGAAAGATCTCGGAAAGACAAAATTATGTCTTGGTTTGCAAATTGAATATTTGGCAAACGGAATTTTTGTTCATCAATCTGCCTATATAGAAAAGGTATTGAAACGGTTTTACATGGATGGAGCATATCCTTTAAGTACTCCGATGGTTGTTCGATCACTTGATGTGAATAAGGATCCATTCCGACCGCAAGAAAAGAATAAAGAGCTACTTGCTCCTGAAGTACCATATCTTAGTGCAATTGGCGCACTAATGTATCTTGCAAATACTACAAGGCCTGACATAACTTTTTCAGTTAATGTCTTAGCAAGATATAGCTCTGCTCCCACAAGGAGACATTGGAATGGAATCAAACATATATTGCGGTATCTAAAAGGGACTACCGATATGGGCTTATTTTATAGCAATAATTACAGTCCTGATCTTGTTGGTTATGCTGATGCTGGATATTTATCTGACCCACACAAGGCTCGATCTCAAACATGTTATGTGTTTATCTGTGGAGGCACTGCCATATCTTGGCGATCGACTAAGCAATCAATTGTGGCTACTTCATCTAATCATGCTGAGATAATCGCTATTCATGAAGCAAGTTGAGAGTGTGTGTGGTTGAGGTCTATAATACATCATATTCAAGACAAATGTGGTTTGAAATGTGACAAACTACCCACGATTTTGTATGAAGACAATGCAGCATGCATAGCCCAATTGAAGGGAGATTCATAAAAGGAGACAGAACAAAGCATATTTTCACCAAAGTTATTTTTCACACATGATCTTCAAAAGAATGGTGATATCAACGTGCAACAGATTCGTTCAAGTGATAATATGGCTGATTTGTTCACAAAATTTTTACCAACGTCAACCTTCAAGAAGCTGGTACACAAGATTGGAATGTGAAGGCTCAAGGATGTGAATTGATGCTCTTTTCAGGGGGAGTTAATGCGCGTTGCACTCTTTTTCCCTTTCAAGGTTTTGTCCCACTGGGTTTTCCTTGTAAGGTTTTTAACGAGGCAACCAATAGGCGCATTTCTAAACATGTGTACTCTTTTTCCTTTTCTAGAATTTTTTTTCCCATTGGGTTTTATTTTAGTTAAGGTTTCAACGAGGCACATTATTTATTGAGTAGACATTCAAGGGGGAGTGTTAAGAATAGAATTCTAATTAGAGTGAATGTCTATCTTGTAGAGAGTTTTACTTTGAGGCTAAGTCATTTCTCTTCCTATAAATAGAGGGGTCTTACCCCATTGTAAACCACCCCAAAAATTCAATAAGAATTTTCTCTCTCTTTCTCTGCAATATTGCTCTTGTTCTTTTATTGTTTTATAACAAAAAGAATTATATCCCTTTAAATAGCAACAAAAATTGTACCCGAAAAATGTTATCATTTTAAATAGTATCCATAATTCAGTTCAGGATCCAATGATCTTAATTCAAATTATATTATTTAACCAAAAAGTAAAATTTCGATCAAAATTATATTTTAAAAGAATTCAGATTACTGATAATCAAAAATTGAATAAAGGAAATTGATTTTGCTAATGAAGAGAAGATAGCAAAGTAAATCAGTATATTTCAGTAGTCTTTCGTGTCCTTATAAATGACCAGTCTTTTCCTTTTTATAACAATTTCTAGAAAATATGTTTTGCCTTTGTCATAATAAGGTTATTACAAACATTTAAAGACATTTAATGCTACGTTATAAATGGTAATCATTGTAATTCGATACAGATTCTCTAACGTTTTTGGTATTTTATACCTATCAAATACTGCATTTGTACCATCTTTTGTTATGAGGTGTATTCCCTTATCTTAATTCTTGACCATAAAGAGGTACGAGCATGGAGTCAGAAAAGAGGTGCGGCCATCGAGTTTCTTGAATCTTTGCTCGTGTCTGTTGTAATTCGTGTCTCTTATTCCTTGATGGTCTTCGTTCTTTGACCAATATACGTGTCATGACACGTCACCTTAAAAATTAAATTCAATATATATGAACTTAATTTTTTCCAATACAGTCAGATAGTCCTCCCCCCCCTCCACTTGCCATTTGTTCATCAATAGAATATTTGGACAGTGGATTTTATTAAAGTGGGAATATTTTTCGCCATTAATTCCTCTGACTCTTCATTTGTCACTTATATTTAATGCTTATTACACGTGGTATCTTCTGATTGATTCTGCGATTTCTCAGTGCGTTTTGAGGCTTTTTTACGACTTCACCAATTACGAGATGAAAGTTCTCATCATGACATTTCCATCATTGTACATTTTCCTTCGATGGTCGCCTCTAAGTATAAATATAGTTTTCATCTTTTTCTTTCTCACATAAAGTTCAAAGTTTTCAGAGTATTCAATTATTGTTCCTATCTTCCTCGTAAAGTTTTCAGATAATTCCCGTTCTCATCTTCCTCGTACTATCATGTTTTCATCAAATCCTAACCCTAGGAAAGCCCCCATAGTTGACAAATTTCCTCTTGCCCTTAGTAGGAGCAGAATGAGAGGTAGACTACATAATTTAGGGTCTTCATCCATACATGATTCTTCTCTTCCTTCATCTAGTTCCAACCACTCTTCTAGAACCAGAGGTTCTCTTTCTCTAAGGTCTTCTAGAGGTAAGGAACCCTCTGAACTTGTTCGTCAACCTTTAGCGGAGGAAATAGTTCCTAGGGTACTATCTTTCTACAATGATAAAGAATTCCTTACAAACCAAGTGACATATTTAGATCATGATGATATCTACCCAACGCAGATTACTGAAGGTCTGATTTCTTTAGTTCGTTTTCACACCTCTTTTTCCCATACAACCCTGTTATGAGGTTGAGTTAGAAGAGTTTTTCCAATTAAAGTAACGTTTTGAAAAGGGATTATTTATTATTTAGGGTCGCCACTTGAAATTGAGTTTTGGTGTTCCTAGTCACCTTTTATTTGAATCACTTTTCAAAAGGAAGGTTTGACTCTTATTTATGATCTACGAAAATAAAAGACTCGGTAAGGAATTCTGTTGACTGAGGGAAAGGTGTAAGGCACCCCTCGGCCCCGTGGTTCTAGCACAGTCGCTTCTATTGATTAATGTAAGGCTTAAATCAAATATTAGTTATTCTTGTATTTTTATTAATTATGACTTATTTATTACCGCTTCATTTAAGTTATTATATTTTTATTAATTATTTTGACCAAGATGCGATACACACACAAGATACTTCCTTGAAATTAATTATTAAACCAAGGCACGGAATGTACACATGGTTATAACATATTTATTTTAAATTAAAAAGGTATCAAGACGCGGAATGCACACATAATCCTTTTATTATTTAAGCATATCAATCCAAGGTTCGGGTATGAACACATGGGCTAATAGCATATTTAGAATATTTGATAATTTTTGTCTCTTTAATATTCAAGATATCTAATAATTTTATATTCTTATAATTTGGTTGATATTTTGAAATTAACGTATAATATTTATTTTATAAAAAAAAAGTCAGCTTTATAGCTTCATTAACTTTGAGTGTAGTCCTTTTTTTACCCACTATTTAGTTTATTAATTTAAATCCATACAACCTAACTACTAATAACTTCTTAGCAATGCAACATCATCAACAGTGTAAGAAAAATATTCCAACTAGAAAAATATATTTTAAATTATTATTAAAAACAAAAGGTGAATTAAAGCTTTGAAAGAAGTCATGAAAAATTCTGTTAAATTAATTATGCAGACTTGCATATTATTAGAGAAAAGCTAAAATCATACCTTTATGCTATATTAACAAAAATTTCTAACGATGAAGCATGAGGAAGCAACATTGTAGAGTTTCTTAGAATGAAGTAAATAAAATAAAACCTAAATGATTCTTTTACTATTTTTCTTATGGTAAAATAAAAATATTTATGTCTCCAAACGAATTAAAATGGATAACATTGCTCTAAAGCAATTTCGATAAATAATCTGACAAACTAATGAAATTATATTTACGAGAGGAAAGTCAATATATAAAGATAAGAAATAAGATTCTGATTGACCAAGTTTATGCAAATTATCTCAATGGAAGAAAAATACAAATCCAAAAAAAATGTTACGCTACCTCGATCAACATGCCACGAGGATTTAGCGTGAAATTATGGAAAAGAGTAGATTAAAACTAAGATTAAAAATGAAGAACAATTTTCAGATTAGTCCGATTTTTTCCAAACATACATATACATGGATAAATAACAAGAAGAAACCGACGCTATCAAAAATACAAAAGAAAGCAAAAGAATAACTGAATTTAAATAAACTAACTTCATGCATTCAATTATATATTATCTTAAATTAACCAAAGAGATTGAGTGTTACTTTTTATAAGATTTCACAACAAAAGAATATCTACAATTTCTAAAGTTGCAATACGAATCTTTTTAGAACCACGAACACAGAATTGTGAACTAAATCCCAAATTCCGTCTCCAAAAACTCTCTTCCTTTTTTTCGTTGCCTTTTTCCTCTTTCTATTCTTTTTTTTTTCCGTTTCTTTCTTATTCTTTGTTTTCCTTCTTCCTTCCTTTTTTTCTTTTGTTTTCCTTCTTCCTTCCTTTTTTTTTTCTTTTGTTCGTTGCTTTTTTTCTTTTTTTTAATTGTTTTATGTCTTGTTCCTCTTTTATAAAAGGAATGTGAGGGGTAGGTAAAAGAGTTAGAGCTAGAGTTGAAGTGGAAGAAAGAGGTTGAGAAGATCATGGTAAGTGGTTAGGATAGTTTTTGTTTGAATCTAAGATTTATCTTCTTTTATTATATTAATTATTATTATTATTATTATTTGCTTTGCCTTTTTTTCTTTTTTCTTTTTCGTTTGTTATTATTATTATTTTTTGTTTAATAACTTTTACTTATTCTTTATTAATGAAGAAATTAGAAAGTAAAAGGCATAGGTAAAAATATTAGTTAGCTACCTTATACTTAAATATTATATACATAAGAAAATTAAATATTTACATTGCAGTTTAAATTATACTAAGAAAAATACTATAGCTTATATTTAAAATTCTAATTAGATTATTTTTACTTTTTCTTTTATTTAAATTAGGAGTAAAACTTATACTCTAAGAATGTGAATATATAGTTATCATATTTTTTTTCTAAAATAAAACCTACAAAGAGTAAGATAAAAGTATTAAAATATTAAGATTAATCGTAAAAGAATATTTACACTAAACTAGTATAGAATTTGGGTGTGGTAAAAAATTATGTGTTCAAATTCGTAAAGGCTGTCATTGGAGTCATAATTTCCCTATTATAATTCCCAACGCGAACCAGAGAATCACCTCTTATTTAATTAGATTTTCTTTCGTTTATACATACCCATTCACATTAGGGTTCAAACATGTTATTGATCTATTATCCTCGAGTTCTGTCATTTTTCGATGTCTCTTTAGGTCAAATTGGCCCTACAGTGTGGAGTCTTGTTGCTTGTTCGAGGCATTTCACCAATATGGCTGGCGCGCCTTTTACTTTTTCTCATTTAATTCACCTTTACTTTCCCATACTCTTTCGCCAAGGTATTTTTGCTTTAGTATCAAGGAGTAAAAGAGTTCTGTCAGTCCAGAAGATGACAGAAACAGTAGCTAGTAGGCCAGGTTTGTTGCTGCCCCCACTGTTAGTTTAGTGGGTAATGAAAATGTTCCTTTCTCTGAGAAGTGGAATTTTGCATGTGAGTTTTTTTTTTTTAAGAACTTTCTCGTAGCTATTTTCCAATTTGATGATCATTGTTTTAATTTTACTTTTCTTTTCCGGCAACCATGGGAGTTGTTGATGAAATTCCCAGTTTCTGTGATTGAGTAGGAAAATTATTAAACACAACCCAAATGGAGGGTAGATCTTAGAAAACTCTCTCTCAACGATTTGGCTGGAAAGTGAAAACTCATGGCAAGAGGTTTTTTTATAAACCTTTTTATATTGACTTTCCAGAACTTATTTTAATCATTTTTTTATCAGGATTTTTCGTTCAGGTATTAGTGCTGAGGTGGCCGTAGCTTCTCGAATTTCTTTAGAAAGGGCCTAAGAAGTAATTTTGGGCTCTTCATCGAAAAGAAAAGCTACTGTTGACCAACACTCTAGAGAAGAGGAAGACGAGGGTTCCTTGGTAAAAAGGCCACGAGCTCGTGGACGAATCATTTCTGATTATGAAAAATCTCTCCCTCTTTCTATTCCTCTTGTCGATCCTGTTCAATCCCCGTTGACGGTTCTCTCGATGATGTTCCCGCTGCTCATGATTCCGTTGAGCAACTTTTTAACTGTGGGTTTGATAGTGAAAATTTAGGTCCGTTTTCTGATGAAGCACCCCTTGCTTCTTTTTCTACTCCCAGTTCCTGTGATACCTCGTTTGCCGGTCGGGGCTGCTACCATTCGTCCTCAGGCTGTTTTGACTGCTTCTACCGTTCCTCCCTCGACTACTCCTCCTCCAACTTTTCATCACACTAAGGTTGGTTCCTCAAGTAGGGGTGAAGCAATGAGGCAAGTTACCATTGAAGTTCCTGCTGAGGGTAACCTTTTGAAGGAATCAGGTCAAGCTGGCGTATGGCTAAAGCCTTTGATTGGACCATTTTTAAACTTTACTTTATCCTTTTTCTATTTTCAGGGTTCTCATTTTTCCCCTCTCTTTTTTAGGTCAATCTAATTGGCACGGAGATAATGAAGAGGGTTACCCTCTCAGAGCAATTAGTTCGTGACTACCAAGTGGATGCCGATCATTGGAAGAAACAGTGTGAAAGTCTTCAAATGTAAGGGTTTAACCATCTTACATCTATTTTAGTAACTTCTATAACTTTTTTCGTAATTGTTTTTCTTACAACATATTTCAAAAAGGAAATAAAACACAACGTTTTATTTGTAACCTATTTCAGTATTTTGAATAATACACAAAGTTTTTATTCATAACATTGTTTCACTTGAATAATACACAAGATTTTCATTACAATGCCTTGTAACCTAACTAGGATAAGATTTTTTATTTGGCTTTGGCTTTGGCTCATAACATTGCTCTGTACTTGACTTTTTACTCTGCATTTGACTCTTTCAATTAATTGACTTTTTAAGCTTGAACTTTTGATTATTTCCCAATCTTCGCTGCCTTCTTTATACCCTTTTGATGTATATATTATATAGTCCCCCAAGTATTTGAGCTTTGAAGTATGAAGCTTCGAGCACTTGACTATTCCTTTTATTTGGTCCTTTTCCTGTAAAGGAATAAAACATAGGGGACTCAGAGATACGATTATAGATGAGACTGTTTAACCCGCTTCAGTTTCTATTAGAATAATTGTAACCCTAGATCAGGAATTTTAATTCTTTCCATGTGCCTTGCAGGTCGTGAATCATCATTTAGTAGGGGTTACCTTTTTGCCTATTATCTAAAATCGTTAGTAAAATTTTAACAATTCAAAAATAAAATTTTTAAATGAGGATACCTTCCCGTCGATACTCCTAAGAAATAGTATTTCTTTAGGTGAACAACATTCCAGTGTGAGGGTAATATCTTGCCATCCATTGTTTTCAATTCGTATGCCCCTTTTCCCGCAATACCATGAATCTTGTAAGGTCCATCCCAAGTTGGACTTAATTTTCCTACTTTAGCTGCCTTTGTGGATTGAAAATCTTTCTTGAGTACGAAGTCCTCTATTATGAAGTATCTTAGTCGTGCCTTTCGATTGTAATATCGTTCATGAATTGTTTTTTTGCTGCCATTCTTATCAATGCAACTTCCCTTCTTCCTTCAAGTATGTAAAGATTTATGCGCATTTCTTCTTCATTAGATTCTTCTGACGCTTGCGTATACCTTGAGCTTGGTTCCCCTATCTCAACCGGAATTAAGGCTTCAGCTCCGTACACCAATGAGAATGGTGTTCCACATGTGTTTGTTTTTGTTGTCGTGCGATATGCCCATAAAACACCAGGTAGTAATTAGGACCAATTACCTTTAGATTCTTCTAATCACTTCTTCAAATTATTGATAATGACTTTATTTGTTGATTCAGCTTGTCCGTTACCCACTGGATAGTAAGGCGTAGACGTAATCCTTTTGATCTGCCAACTTTGAAAAAAATTTGTGATTTGTGTGCCTATAAATTGTGGGTCACTATCACACATGATTTTCTTTGGTACACTGAATCAACATATGATATTTTTCCAAATGAAATCTCCGACTTCCTTTTCCCATAACTATTTAAATGCGCTTTCTTCTACTGGTTTAGTAAAGTAGTCAGTGAGTACAAGTAGAAATGTTACATATCCTTTGCTTGTGGTAGTGGACCCACGATATCCATTCCTTATTTTATAAAAGGTCACGGTGCAATGACTGGATGTAACAGCTCCATTGGTCTATGCATGTTGTTATCATATCTTTGGCACTTATCACATTTAGCGACAAAATTCTCCGCTTCTTCTTCCATTTTAGGCCAATAATAGCCTACTATAATCATGGTTCTTATCAATAATCTTCCTCCTGTGTGATTTCAACAATGCCCCTCGTGTGTTTTTCTCATTACATATTCTATTTAAGAAGGCCCGAGACATCTTGCTAAGAGTACACCGATCATTTTTCGATAAAATTTACCTTAATTTAAACAATATTGAGAAGCCTTTTCTTGAAGCGCTTGAGCTTTTTCTTGTCTTCAGGGACGGTACCATACTGCAAAAAAGTGACAATCTCGTTTCTCCAATCCCAGGTTAAGTTATTGAAATTTACCTTATTTTTGTCCGGATCGAGTACCAAATGAAACAAATGAATTACAGAAGCATTTTCATTGCTTGCCACGTCTGCCGTAGATGCGAGATTGGCTAAGACATCTGCTTCGACATTTTCATTTCTTGGTATCTGCATGACTTTTCAAGTTTGAAATTGATTAATCAAATCCCGTACCTTTTATAAGTATTTCTGCATTGGTGCCTCCTTGGCTTTATAAGTCCCCAGTATTTGGTTAACTACAAGCTGCAAATCGCTTTTAATTACAATGTGGTTGATGCCAAGTTCTCGTGCCAGTTCTAAGCTTGCAATCACAGTTTTGTACTTTGCATTGTTGTTAGTTATAAAATAACATTTAATGGATTATCGAATGATTTCACTAGTAGGTGGTACCAAAACAATTCCAAAGCCTACCCCATTCACAATAGATGAGCCATCATTAAATAAGGTCCAAATACCTGGATTAGATCCGTTGAACACCTGTAATTCTTTTTCTGCTTCTAATTGCATTCATTGGCTAAAATCAACCAAAAAATCTTCTAACACCTGAAATTTTATCGCGGTTCTGGGCTGGTATGTGATATCATATTCACTTAATTCTATAGCCCATTTAGCTAACCTACCTGACAACTCATGCTTGTATAATATATTACATAATGGATAAGCAGTTACTACGATAATATGATGACATTGAAAATAAGACCTTAGTTTTCTAGATGCTATAATTAGTGCAAGTGCAAGCGTTTCTAGTTTGCAAAGCTTCGTTGACAGCTTCATCTTTTTCAAATTGAGCAATTTCATTTGAATGAGATCCATCAGGAGTGTCTTCTCGAGACCGCCGAGGGAAACTTTTGGAGAAGGGATCAGGGTGGGATCATCTTATGGATTCCTGGAGTTGATAGTTTCCTTGAATGTTGTCATTGACATTTGACATGGTTGATGCAACAAGAAAGGTTAGGTTAAGAAATTATAGAAATTAGATCTCCGGTAATTGAACCAATTTGTGTAACCAAAAAGTGAAAATTCAATCAAAGCTTTATTTTAGAAGAACTCGGATTACTTATAATCAAAAAATGAATAAAGGAAATTGATTTTGCTAATGTACAAAAAAAAGTAAATCAGTATATTCCAATAATGTTTCGTGCCCCTACAAATGATTAGTCTTCTCCTTTTTATAGTTATTTCTAGGAGATAAGTTTTGCCTTTGTCATAATAAGGTTATTACAGACAATTAAAAACATTTAATACTATGTTATAAATGATAACCATTGTAATTCAATAGAGATTCTCTAACGTTTTTGGTATTTAATACCTGTTAAATATTGTATCTGTACCCTTTTTGTTATCGGGTGCATTCCCTTATCTTGATTCTTAACCATAAAGAGGTACGAGCATTGAGTTTGCAAAGAGGTGCGAACATCGAGTTTCTTGAATCTTTGCTTGTGTCCGTTATAATTCGTGCCTTTTTATTTCCTGCTGGTCTTTTTTTTTATCTATCTACGTGTCATGACACGTCACCTTAAAAATTAAATTCAATATATATGAATTAATTTTTTTCCAATGCATATATAACGGTTTAAATTCATTGCTCAACTCTAATTTAACTATTCAAATTTCAATCTAACTTTGTTTCCTATTTTTAATTTTTCATAATAGTGGTGGTCCTAACTTGGGCATAACCAACTACATTACTTGATACCTATAGCATGGATCACTTTGTCCATTAAAGTTTAGTTTTTAGTCATAAGAAATAAATTACCTACACTTTTTTTCTTTTTTTCTATACCGAAATTTGAACCAATGTTCTTCAATGATTTCACTCTTATTAAGTGTTAGGTCATACGCTTGGGGTGCCTTTTACTCCTTTTTTACAAGTTTTCTTCAGGTAATTGTAAATGAAATCACCTTTTCTGTTATGAAATAGAAGATTCTTACACGTCTATTTAAGGTGAATGTCTTTAATGTATTTAATTAGAGAGATTTTAGAGTCCTATTATTGGTAGCAAGATCTTCCTCCTCCCTATAAATAGAGGTGCTCTCTACCATTGTAATTCACTCCTAACTCTCAATAAGAAGAACTCTCTCTACTCTTCTCTCTATTGCTATTGTTCTTGTCTTTTGCTTTAGTTTATAACACGTTATCAGCACGAGACTCTACCGTCTCAAGTACCATTCTCGAAAATCCAAGGTATTTTCCCTCTTCCTAATTTAATTTTCGAGTATGTCTGACATTATGAAAAGAAAGTTCGTTGCCCTTGAAATTTCGGGCAAGAACTATATGACATGGGTGTTGGATGCTGAAATCCACCTAGATGCTATGGGTCTCGGAGACACCCTCAAAGATAAAGAAAAAGCATCCACCCAAGATTGTGCGAAGGCCTTGATTTTCTTGCGCCACCACCTTGACGAAGGTTTGAAGATTGAATATCTCACCGTCAAGGATCCACTCGTTTTGTGGAACGGCTTAAAGGAGAGATATGACAACCTGAAGTTGGTCACTCTGCCACAAGCACGATATGATTGGGCCCATCTGAGGCTACAGGACTTTAAGTCCGTTTCTGAATATAATTCTGCTATGTTCAGAATTACTTCTAAACTGAAGCTATGTGGAGATAACATCTCCGATTACGATATGCTTGAGAAAACGTTTACAACGTTTCATGCCTCCAATATGGTACTGCAGCAACAGTACCGAGAGAAGGCTTTACGAAGTACTCTGAACTGATTTCTCTCTTACTAGTGGCTGAGCGAAATAATGATCTGCTCATGAGAAATCACAAAAATAGACCAACTGGGTCTACACCACTGCCTGAAGCAGATATGGTGCACTCGCATTATGCCAAACATAAAAGGGACCATGATCACGGTCATAAACGGGGTCAAAGCCAAGGACGTGGACAAGGAAGAAATTCCAAAGAAGTCCGTCACCCCCCAAAGAGAGATAACCACCGAAAGCAGAAACGGGGTCCAGAAGATCCTAAGGTAAATAGTTCAGAAACTATATGTTATTGTTGCGGTGGAAATGGGCACTGGTCTAGGACTTGCCGTATACCAAGACACTTGGTTGACCTTTATCAAGCATCTCGAAAGAGAAAAGGCCCTGAAACAAATTTTGTCTATGACGACAATGAGGATATCACCCACCTGGATGTGGCAGACTTCTTTGAGCAACCCGATGGAAAAATAGACCACCTAATCGGCGATGGATCCGTGATGAAAGAAGATGGAGTTATTTGATTTTGTTCTACTTATTTGTATTAGTTAGTGAATAAACTAATAGTCATTAGCATTAGCTCGTATTAGTTAGTTCATAAAAGCAATGTTAGCAGTAGTTCTTTAGAATATCTTCAATATGTTCAAATATCAATAAAACTTTTATTTTCTAGTGGGGGTAATCGACTAGCCTGAAAAACTAGTCGATTATCAACTATTTTCGCATTAAAGTTGAAAAACAATTGATCAACAATCGATTGTCTTTGGCTAAACAATCGATTGTCTTGAAACAGTGTGTTCTGGAATTTTTCAAAAATAGCCAACAATCGATTGTCTTTGTCTAACAATCGATTGTCTTGAAACAGTGAGGTCTGGAATTTTTCAAAAATCACCCACAATCGATTGTCTATATCTAACAATCGATTGTCGTTAGGCAGTGTGATCTGAAGTTTTTCAAAAATAACAAATAATCGATTGTGTGTGTTTAACAATCGATTTTCTATATTCCAACAATCGATTGTGTGTTTAATAATCGATTGTCTTATGAAAAACGCTGAAATTTTCAAACTGCATAGTACTTGATAATGGACAACATATCTGATTTTCTTAGTCAACTGTTAGTAGCAGATTTTGAAAATATTATGTGACACAAAAGGATTGAACTTGTTTATTCTTATGTTCGTGTATCTCCTTTTTTTTTTGTATGTCAAACTATGGGAAAGCAAAATGGATATCTCACAAAGCGAACTTGGATCAACATCCAACTGTAAAAGTATTTGCCTAGTTGATTCATGTACTACACATACAATACTCAAAGAAAGGAAGTATTTCTCTCAACTAAATATGTGTAAGGCAAACATTACTACAATCTCTGGAAGTAGTAAATTGATTGAAGGCTCCGGAAGAGCTATTGTAACTCTGCCCAAGGGCACGATGTTAATCATAGAGAATGCAATGTTCTCCTCCAAGTCTATGAGAAACTTGTTGAGCTTTAAAGATGTACGCCGGAATGGCTACAATATTGAGACAATGGATGAAGATAATCTTGAATATCTCGTCCTCACTTCAAAGAATGTCTCCGGCCAAAAGAGGGTTATTGAGAAATTCCCGTCTTTATCTTGTGGCCTGTATTGGACAAGAATTAGTGCAATTGAGGCACATTCAACAGTAAATCTAAAGAATACTGAGTCCAATACATTTGTACTTTGGCATGATCGACTGGGTCACCCAGGATCAACCATGATGAGACGGATTATAGAAAGCTCATATGGGCATCCGTTAAAGAATTTCAAAATTCTCCCAAGTAATGAATATCCTTGCACTTCGTGTTATCAAGGCAAGCTGATTATCAGACCATCCCCAACAAAGGTTGGGACTGAGTCACCCCAGTTTTTGGAACGTATACAAGGGGACATTTGTGGACCTATTCACCCACCTAGTGGGTCGTTTAGGTATTTCATGGTCCTGATAGACGCATCCTGTAGATGGTCTCATGTGTGCCTGTTGTCATCTCGCAACCTGGCGTTTGCGAAGTTAATGGCACAAATCATTCGGCTACGAGCACACTTTCCAGATAATCCAATCAAGTCCATTAGACTGGATAATGCTGCTGAGTTTACATCCCAAGCATTTAATGATTATTGCTTATCAATCGGGATAAAAGTTGAACATTTTGTAGCCCATGTTCACACTCAGAACGGTCTTGCAGAATCGTTAATTAAGCGCTTGCAATTGATTGCAAGGCCATTACTGATGAGAACGAGGCTGCCCACTTCAGTATGGGGTCATGCCATATTGCATGCAGCAATGCTAATTCGTCTCAGGCCGACGAATTACCACAAGTATTCTCCGTTGCAATTGGTTTTGGGTCATGAACCCGATATATCCCATTTAAGGATATTTGGATGTGCCGTATATGTGCCTGTAGCACCGCCATCCCGCACCAAAATGGGTGCGCAAAGAAGGTTAGGAATATATGTTGGGTTTGATTCGCCCTCCATCATTCGCTACCTTGAAACATTGACAGACGACCTGTTTACTGCACGATTTGCAGACTGTCGATTTGATGAAACACTTTTCCCAAAATTAGGGGGAGAAGTTGGTGAAACCAAACGGGAAATTTTGTGGAAAAATGAATCATTATCTCATCTTGATCCACATACCTCTACTTGTGAGAAAGAGGTACAAAAGATTATCCATTTGCAAAGAATGGCAAATCAAATGCCTGACGCATTTACGGACTTGAAGAGGATAACGAAATCCCACATTCCTGCGGAAAATGTTCCGATCCGTATTGAAGTCCCTATTGGACAATTATCTAGTGTCATATCCAATGAGTCAAATGCACGCCAGAAGCGTGGCAGACCATTAGGTTCCAAAGATCGAAATCCTAGAAAGAGGAAAAAGAACGATCTAAATGACACTATGAAAGAATCACATGAGGACGCTCATGATTTGATTAATTCCGAGATTCACGAAGAATCTATTGAGCCTGAAGCTCTTGAAAATACGGAACTACTCCCAAATCCAATTAATATTGAGGCAAATATTAATCGAGTGGATGTTGTGGTAGATAATGTCTTTGCTTATAATGTAGCATCTAACATTATGAAAGAATGTGAGGATCTCGAACCTCAATCTGTGAAAGAATGTCGAGAAAGACATGATTGGCCAAAATGGCAAGTAGCAATTCAATCTGAATTGAATTCGCTGGCAAAACGTGAAGTTTTTGGCCCTATAGTTGAAACACCTAATGGTGTTAAGCCCGTTGGCTACAAGTGGGTCTTTGTACGCAAACGAAATGAGAAAAATGAAGTACAAAGATACAAAGCACGACTTGTTGCACAAGGTTTTTCCCAAAGGCCTGGTGTCGATTATGAAGAGACATATTCGCCTGTAATGGATGCGATAACCTTTCGTTATCTCATAAGTTTTGCTGTCCATGAGAATCTGGACATGCACTTAATGGATGTCGTTACTGCCTATCTTTATGGCTCACTTGATAACGACATATACATGAGAATTCCCGATGGACTCAAGGTGCCAAATGCGCACAATTCCAAATCTCGGGAAATGTTTTCAATCAAATTGCAAAGGTCCTTGTATGGTCTAAAGCAATCAGGACGAATGTGGTATAATCGTCTAAGTGAGTACTTGTTGAAAGAAGGCTATATAAATGATGCCATTTGCCCATGTGTGTTTATAAAGAAAACAACATCGGGATTTGTTGTACTTGCCGTATATGTTGATGACATAAACCTTATTGGAACCCCTGAAGAACTCCAAAAGGCAATTGATTATCTAAAGGATGAATTCGAGATGAAAGATCTCGGGAAGACTAAACTATGTCTTGGTTTGCAAATTGAATATTTGGCAAACGGAATTTTTGTTCATCAATCTACCTATACAGAAAAGGTATTGAAACGGTTTTATATGGATGACGCACATCCGTTAAGTACACCGATGGTTGTTCGTTCACTTGAAGTGAACAAAGATCCATTCCGACCTAAAGAACGGAATGAAGAGATACTTGGTCCTGAAGTACCATATCTTAGCGCAATTGGCGCATTGATGTATCTTGCAAATACTACAAGGCCTGACATTTCTTTTTCAGTTAATGTCTTAGCAAGATTTAGCTCAGCTCCTACGAGGAGACATTGGAATGGGATCAAACACATATTGCGGTACCTAAAGGGGACTACCGATTTGGGCCTATTTTATGGAAAGAATTGCAGCCCGGATCTTGTTGGTTATGCTGATGCTGGATATTTGTCTGACCCACACAAGGCTCGGTCTCAAACGGGTTATGTGTTTACCTGTGGAGAAACCGCCATATCTTGGCGATCGACTAAGCAATCAATTGTGGCTACTTCATCTAATCATGCCGAGATAATTGCTATTCATGAAGCAAGTCGGGAGTGTGTGTGGCTGAGGTCGATAATACATCATATCCAAGACAAATGTGGTTTGAAATGTGATAAACTACCCACAACTTTATATGAAGATAATGCAGCATGTATAGCTCAATTGAAGGGAGGATTCATAAAGGGAGATAGAACGAAGCATATTTCACCAAAGTTATTCTTCACACATGATCTTCAAAAGAATGGTGATATCAATGTTCAACAGATTCGTTCAAGTGACAATTTGGCTGATTTGTTCACAAAATCTCTACCAACGTCAACCTTCAAGAAGCTAGTTCACAAGATCGGAATGCGAAGACTTAAGGACATAAATTGATGTTCTTATCAGGGGGAGTTAAGGCGCGTTGCACTCTTTTTCCCTTACAAGGTTTTGTCCCAATAGGGTTTTCCTTGCAAGGTTTTTAACGAGGCAACCAATAGGCGCATATTCAAACATGTGTACTCTTTCCTTACTTTAATTTTTCCCATTGGGTTTTGTTTTAAGGTTTTAACGAGGCACATAATTGAATAGACATTCAAGGGGGAGTGTTATGAAATAGAAGATTCTTACACTTCTATTTAAGGTGAATGTCTTTAATGTATTTAATTAGAGAGATTTTAGAGTCCTATTATTGGTAGCAAGATCTTCCTCCTCCCTATAAATAGAGGTGCTCTCTACCATTGTAATTCACTCCTAACTCTCAATAAGAAGAACTCTCTCTACTCTTCTCTCTATTGCTATTGTTCTTGTCTTTTGCTTTAGTTTATAACATTTTCCTTAATGTAGGAAATTTTTTCTAATTTTTGGAGCTAGTGGCAGCTGGCAAGCGGTAAGCCACCAAATCTTTCACAAATTAAATTAAATTAAATTAAATGACGAACTTTGAAGGGTCTTTCCCTCTTTATTTCTCATTAGTTCAGAGGTCAATTGTTATCAACTACCAACTTATTTTAAAAAATATCTAATTATTGTAGCAATAATACATGATTCATGTGTTTCTTTACAATAGTAATTATATCTAATTTGACCTATTAGTTTTCAGATGAGCTTAATTGTACCCATTCTCAAATCCAAAAATTGTAACAGTTCTATTATTATTTACTCGTATTCCTTTTTTTATAATAAATTTTCATTTGCAGAAGCTGAACATCTGTCAATACGCTTACGGAGTTTTAGTAAATATCTTATTATACAGTATATATTAAGAAAAATATCAAATATTATATCTACTCCATACAAATGAAATGCTATGTTTCACTTCATAATGATCAAAACATAAGTATATTTAAACATAACCTTTTGAAACTGAAAAATGTAAGATCTTCTTGTAAGTTTATCTTATTATTTTCATATATATATAAGTTACATTCTAAAAAAATCTGATTGCCAATTGATTTTCAGTTCTGAAATTCGGCCGAATTTCTCAGCAAAAAAATAAAAATAAAAATTGGTGTAATGTAGATCAGCAGAAGTCTTGGATATTTAATTTAACTTAATTACGTGATTATCGCATGATTGTTTCTTTCTGGCTAACCAACGGTAAATGTATTTACCTCATGTCAGTGTAGTTAAGGGAACTTCTTCCAGCTATAGTTAATAGCAGTGAAATTCCTTCAATCCATGTAACCGATTTTTTAGAGATGAAAAAAAAAGTTTATAAAATAAATAAAAAAAGTTTATAGAATAAGTAAAAAAAAGGAGAAGCTAACGCCAAACAATGGTGCGGGTGCCTAGTCAATGGATGAAAGGATCATGAAACATATGAAATGCACTAATTGCTTAAGTACAACAGTAGTGGCATTGTCACTCATGACCTCAGGTGTAGGTCCTGTGATGGTAGGGTTACTTTTGGAATCACACATAAACCTATGGGGAAGATAAAAGAACAAAGGAAAAGGGCATAAGAACCACTGATATGTATGGTGAGATAATAAGAAACTCTCAACTGTCAATTAAAGTTTTTGAATTCAAATTTTGAGATTAATTAGAGAATTGAAAGTTATGATTTATTAAAAATATTATATTCTTTTAATTACACTTTACAGGAAATCGCTGAATAAAACACACAAAATATATTTGATATTTCTTTATATTGTAACCTGATCATAAGATAGAAGGTTAGGGCATCTCCAATCTTTATCCCATTTTTTTGTCCTTAAAATAGGAAAATTTCTATTTTGAGGACAACTTACTCCAACCATTTCCTCATTTCTTTCCCTAAATTTTTTACAGACGTACACAACCATCTAATTTTATATATTTTTAGCAACATCTAAAATTTTTTGTATTTGCGGCATTTATTTTTTGAGATAATTATATATTTTGTGTACAATTATATCTTATAATAAAATTAACTTATTACATAAAAATAATAAATGCAGGAAAATTAATTTATCAAAATTATACACCTAAGTTAAGATATAATATTAATATTATAAAAACATTACATAAACATAATTAACTATATATAAAGAGATAAATTAAAAGATTAAATAATAAAAAAGTGATTAATAATAATAGGGGAGATGAATGGTGCACCCCCGTATTCGAGGGAATATTATTCGTCCCTTATTTTGAGGACAAAAATAAGGAAGGGTTGGAGTTAAATTATCCAAAAAATTATCCCCACTATGGGGATGGGGGCAAGGTTGGAGATGAACTTAGTATAGTATATTAGTAAGTAGTCAAGCTCTCTATCAGATAAGGGTAAAATCTAGGTATACATTACTTTTTTCTGATTTTATTTGTGGAATTACACTAAATTTTTTATTGTTGTTAACATAATTACATGAGATCTTTTTGTAGACAATAAATTTGTGTCGAGAAAATTAAATCAAGACTGAAAATATCGCAACAATCATAATATTTTATTTCGAATATTTGAGTGTTACAATCTCTATGAATCCTCTTATTCTTCTTTCTAATGGTAAATAAATTCAAGGGCCTTTGAGCTTGATCTTGAATCTATATTTGTTTTCACGAACGATGATCTTGTTCTTGAGCTTGAAATTGTTTGTTCTTCGTTCTTGAGCTTGAACTTGATTGCTTGAACTTGATTGCTTGAACTTGAACTTAATTGCTTGAAGCTTGAAACTTGTAGAGAAATTTGCAGAGTTTGATCCACAAGCTCTTTCTTGCTTCTTGTTATAACTTCTGGTGTCCTTTCTGAGTTATGAAGACCCCTATTTATAGTTGTGGAAGGGAAGAGTCATGATAGGAACAAACTCCTTCCGACCAATCAAATTGAAGGGTGACATGGCCGCATTTGATAGGCCAGAACATGTCACTTGCACACGTGGCGCGATTTCATTGGCCTTTTAGTGTGACTTGGCATGCTTTGTCATTTTGACATGTGTCATGATCCTATTGGCTCTTCTCCTTGACTTGGAACGCCACGTCATTTGACACGTGGCACCAAACTGGGCCTCTAGGAAGATGTCATCTTGGGCTTAATGAGGCGGGCTCATAACTTTAGCCCAGTTAAATAGGCTAGCCCAATGGATTAAGACTTATTTATTTAATCCATATATAGAGGACTTATATAATTAATTCATTTACATATTAGCCCATAATATTTATTTGAACCAATATATCTTGAATTTAAAATATAGTCCAAATTAATTTATTGAATTTAAATTCAATCAATTTTATACGCCTATAAATGCCCCTATTGCAAGACTTCTCACAGTATATATTTTGTTTATCAAAGACAAGGCTAGAAGTATCAACTATCAACTTAACTAAAGATTAGCTTTGAATTTGTATGCTTCCCACGTGAGGCAAATGTCACTACTTTTTAAATTCATAAATTGTCATATTTGTTATGACATGGACAATCACCGATCATATTAATTTGTCCACTTACTTTGCCCAATCACGTTCTTTATCAGGGAATATTTCTCTCTTTTTACACAAATCCTTGGACATCCCAAGTGGGATACGTCTAGGTAATTAACTGGAATTGAAATGCTTCAGGAAGCATATTTGACTTCAAATTGGATACTTAGTGTAATTCCTTGTAGACATAGGGAAGGAATTCTTTTGCCGCCTATACCCATGATACCACATCGGTAGTCACTGCACACAAGTCATCCTTTACACACCTATATAAATCCCATGCTCGTGTGATTGTTGAGCATCAATTCACAGTTTTTTTTGCAAGCCACGCGAGAAGGTAATTTCTTCTTCTTTTCTTGTGCTTTTCTTCTTTTGTTATTTTTTTTGCAGTTCAAGCGAGATTCACGCACGAAGAAGGCGTTCTTAGGGTGTGAGAAGATGGGTACTCATCCTTGCCCAATTCTTGGAGTGATTACTCTCAAAATGACCTGATTATTGGAGAGATTACTCTCAAAATAGCCTGATTCTTGGAGAGATTACTCTCAAATGGCCTGATTCTTGGAGAGATTACTCTCAAAATGGCCTGACTCTTGAAGAGATTACTCTCAAAATAGCCCGACTCTTGGAGAGATTACTCTCAAAATGGCCCGATTCTTGGAGAGATTACTCTCAAAATGGTCCGATTCTTGGAGAGATTACTCTCAAAATTGCCCGACTACCGGAGACACCAACTTAAGGTGCAAAGGGACTCATATGTCCACCTTAAGATTGGAAAATTATAGTTCCTTTTAAGGACAAACCCACGAAGAGGCCATCTTAAGGTGCAAAGGGACTTATATGTCCACCTTAAGATTGGAAAGTTATAAAGCTTCAACTTAAAGACGACATCAATTTGAACACTTGGAAAACTTTGAAGATTTGGCGGACTTTGTAGACTTCAACTCGAAGATTCGAAGGGCTTAAATGTTTCCGCTTGAAGATCACCGAATTTGAAGACTTCAACTTTAAGACTTGGAGGGCCTAAATATTTCAACTTGAAGATTAGCGGATTTGAAGACTTCAACTTGAAGACCGGCGGGGTTGAAGATTTCAACTTGGGGACTTCAACTTGAATACATTTGAAGACTTCAACTTGGAAACTTCGAGGGCTTAAATGTTTCAGCCTCTCATTTGCTTTACATTATTCGACTTTTATCTTAGTCGCATAATTTTTAGCTTTACGTGCTTGTAACAAATGATTCATATCTTATCGTGGGAGAGTCCAAATGATGAACCATTTAATTTTTAAAAAGTTAGACTTCAATATATAAAATATATCCAAAATTCAGAATCAAACACCTTCAGAATCATCCCAAATAATATTTTGAAACCAACTTTATATGGCACCTCGCTATCAATTCCAAATTTGTGCAATCTCACTAAAAAAATCATATATTTGTGTAGGAACGTTGAAATTACGAACCGTTTAATTTTTTTGAAAATTAGACTTCAATATCTAGGACATATCCAAAATTCTCAATTAAATAACTTCAGAATCGTCCCAGATAATATTTTGAAATCAACTTTAGGTTCTACCATGAAAATTTCAGATTTGTGCGACTTCGCCAAAAGTTTTGTATCTTGAAGTAGGAACGTAGAAATCATGAATCGTTTGATCTGCTTAAATATTAACTTCCAGATATATAACATATCAAAAATTCAAGATTTAATTCCTTACGGATACGTTTAGATAATATTTCAAAGTCAATATTAAATTCTAATACACTAACAATTTCAGATTTGCGCGACTTCACCAAATATTATGTATCTTGATATGGAAGCTTCGAGATCGGAAGACATCATACTTGCCATAAATCAAAATTTAAGAGCCATATTCTCACAAATATCTTGGGGTTCAAATCTCACTAAATTTGAAACGTTGCGCCAAGCAATCATTTGCTTATACTTGTGTTTCCTTTTGATGCCTCGCTTCTCTTCCCTTTTTTTTGGTAGAGGGCGGACTTGGAGACCAACAGAATTGAATGTTTGGCGAACCTGAAGACATATAGAATCCATGTACTTCAATGCAAATAATTGACATCCTTCTAAAATCGGCCCATTGAAGATATCAATTTACCAAGGAGGGTTACCTCCTTTAAATCAAATGAGATCGAAGTTCAACATGAGGATGACTTTTCAGCTTGATCTTGTGTTCCTTCATACTTCATTCAAACAACAATTGAGACAATATTTGTCTTTTGAACTTATGCGACTGAACTTAGAATGAAACTCTAAGCTGCCTACGTACCCCGGTGAAGAGGATCAAGTCATACCGTAGTTTAGACTAGGTATTTTTGTTTTGTTTTTTTTTTGTTTGTTTTTTTTTGTTTGTTTTTTTCTTTTTACATCCTAACTTTTTCCTAGGCCGTCTCTTTCGAGATTTTCAACCTAGCAGAATTTTTTTTGGGGCCGTACACAGTTTATTCTCTTGCGGGCCAGGAGTGTAACAACATGCGCTTTAGGCTCGTGCATCAAGGAGCATCATGACTTCAAGGATAATACTTCTTCAAAAACTTGCCATTTATAGGTCCAATTCTCATACCATCTGCATCAACCAGCTTGTAAGCCCCATTTGAGTAAGTCTCTTGCACGACATATGGCCCATCCCACTTTGAAGTGAACTTCCCTACAGGTTTATGAGAAGTAATTATAGGTCTTCGTACGGAAAGGACTTGATCTCCTACTTGAATGGGTCTCAGGCGAACTCTTTTATTGAAGGCGCGAGATAATCGAGCTTGATAACATTCAAGACTCTGTTGAGCTTCCAATCTCTTTCCATCAAGAGCTTCCAACTGTGCTAACCGAAGTCGAGCATTTCTTCATTAGTGATCCCTTCTTGAATAGCTAGTCGTAATGAAGGTATTTGACGCTCAAGTGGCAAGACGACTTCGACCCCATAAACGAGTGAACAAGGAGTTGCCTGTGTTGGCGTGCGGTGAGTCATCCTATATGCCCATAGAGCTTCTTCCATACGTTCATTCCAATCTCGTTTGGATTTGGAGACGACTTTCTTTAAAAAGTTGCATAGAGTCTTGTTGAATACCTCGGCTAGACCATTGGCGGCAGCATTGTACATTGAAGAGTTACGTTTCTTGAAGCCAAAGAGCTCACAAATCTTGTTCATTAACCTATTGTCGAACGGCTTGCCATTATCCGTTATTATGTAACGGGGAATGCCAAAGCGATAGATGATGTTCACTCGGATGAAACTTGCAACATTTTCCTTCTTTACCTCCTTATGAGCAACAACTTCAACCCATTTTGAGAAGAAGTCAGTTGCAACCAAGATGTATAGGTGGCCACCAGAGGACTTTGGCAGCGGTCCAACAACATCCAATCCCCAAGCGTCAAATGGCCAAGATGCAACAGTCGGGTGCAACGTTTTAGGAGGTTGATGAACAAAATTCGCATGGAGTTGGCAAGCCTTGCATCTTCGAGCGTAGTCTAAGCAATCTTTTACCATCGTTGGCCAATAATATCTCATCCTTTTTATATGGAAGTGGAGCTTTGGTCCAGACTGGTGTGACCCACATACCCTAGAATGTGCCTCTAGCAAAGCTTAGAGAGCTTCTTTTTCTCCTAGGCATCGCAAGAGTATTCCCTCGAACGACCTTTTGTATAGAGTATCCTTTTAGTAAAGGAAGCGAGGCGCACAACGACGAATTTTAGTCCTTCTCCTCGGATTTTCTGGAAGTATCCATAGCATAAGTAGTCGATAATGGGTTGGTGCAAATCTTCTTTCTCAACTTCAGAAACAACAACAAGATGCCTGAGTTCATTTCCTTCACCTTCAGCCTCATTTGGCGGCGGTACTACCCATTTTTGGCAACTAGTAACTTGCACTTGATCAGGCAGGGTAAAGATGAAGCTAGGGTAGCTAAAGCATCAGCCTTCTTATTTTCTTTCCTTGGCACATGCTGAATAGTCACATCACCGAGCCATCCCATCAATTTTTTAGCGTAATCATGATATGGGCGTAGTTCAGGCTTCTTAACCTCGTAACTACCAAAAATCTGGTTGACCACTAACTGAGAGTCACCAAAGACTTGCAATTTCAACTACTTCATATCAACGACCATTTCAAGCCCAAGTATTAATGCTTGATACTCAGCAACATTGTTGGAATAGAGTTGTGTCAAGGTGAAGGAGTAGGGCAAGACTTCACACTGGGGAGTGACAAATATTACGCCACCCCCAGCTCCCCCTCGATGCGAGGCACCATCAAAGTACATATTCCATGGAGGTTGAACTTTAACGACCATTGCATCCTCATCAGTAGTTCCAGTCATCAGGTATCAGATGATCTGCCAAAAAATCTGTCAATGCTTGTCCTTTTACAGCCTTTTGAGGGATGTACAAAATCTCAAATTGTTGAAATTGGAGGTACCACCTCGCTAGTCAATCACTAAGAACAAGTTTTGACATAACGAAGTTGATGGGATTTGCTTTAGAAGAGTGACGGACAACGTGAGCTTTAAAGTAGTGCTTCGACTTTTGAATTGAGAAGATTAGCGCCAAGCACAACTTCTCAATTGGCAAATAATTCAACTCGTTTGGTGTCATCATCCTGCTCAAGTAGTAAAGAGAGTTTTCTTTCCCCTCACTATTTTCTTGAGCCAACAGTGCTCCAATAGACCTTTCTTGTGCCGCAATGTATAGTATCAATAACTTTCAAGGTACAGAGGCTGCTAAAACTGGAGGCTTCATCAAGTAGGATTTAATGCTCTCAAAGGCATTACTGCATGTTTGGTCCCATCTGAAAGGGAAACCTTTCTTCATAAGGTGACTGAATGATTGGAACCTCCCAGCTAGGTTCGAAATGAACCTCCTAAGGTACACTAGCTTTCCTTGCAGACTTTTCAATTCATGATCTCGAGGCTCAAGCATTTTCAAAATGGCATCCACTTTGGCTTGATCGATTTCGATGAAACCAAGGAACTTTCCAGAAGTAACTCCAAAGGCACATTTCAACGGATTCATCCTAAGTTGGTATCTCCGGAGCAATTCAAATACCATCCTCAAGTCTTTCATGTGGTTGTCCTTCTCTCTTGATTTCACCACCAAGTCGTCAACATAGCATTCGACATTCTTGTGGAGAAGATCGTCGAAAATGTTTTGCATAGCCCTTTGGTAAGTAGCACCAGCATTCTTCAATCCAAAAGGCATTACCTTGTAGCAATAAATACCTTTCGGAGTGTAGAATGCAGTGAGTTCTTCATCTTTCGGGGCCATGCATATTTGGTTATAGCCCGACAAACCGTCCATGAAAGGCATTGCCTCGTAACCAGTAGTAGCATCGATCATCATCTCTGGAATAGGAAGCGGGAATTTATCTTTGGGACATGCATTATTGAGGTCCCTGAAGTCAACGCATACTTGAGTCTGGCCATTCTTCTTCCATACAGGGACAACACTCGAAATCCATGTTGGGTATTTAACTTCCCGAATAAATCTAGCTTCAACGAGTTTGTTAACTTCAACTTCAATCAGGGGAACCAAGTCCGGCTTGAAGCGCCTTTGAGCTTGTTTAAAAGAGCGAGCGCCATTTTTGACTGCAAGGTGATGGACTGCTACTTTCGGGTCCAAAGCCAAGCATCTCTTTGTCATTCCAAGCGAAGACATCCCTGAACTCTTTGAGTAGCTCAATATAAGTTCTTTCTTCATCAGCTTTGAGTAGAGCACTTAGGTAGGTGGGTCTTGGTTCTTCATCGGTGCCAAGGTTAACTTTTTTTAAGGCATCAACCATCGTCTTCACTCCTTCTTCATGTTCAGGTGGAGCATCTTTCGCGTCTTCATCTTCTTGAGGATCCCCATCATTGAAGGATATGTGATAACATGCTCCAATTTTGCGTTATCCTTCATCAAAGACGGAACACCATTCTCGCTTTGTACAGTGACATGATACGAAGAGCCTACACTTTCTTCATCTTTGTCACGTTCCTTAGTGTAGACCACAGTATATGGCTTTACCTTCAGTATTTCTTCACATGAAACTACAAGTTTTTTGTCGCCTCATTCTAGAAGGAACCAAACTTTGGAAATCTTTAGAGATCTCCTGGATTTTGGGTGAAGAGGGTGTTCTTATGCTCTGAAAATTTCTTCGGAACTTGTTCCCCTTCTTTATTGGACCCAATCTTTCAAACACGGAGGTCCTCGCAGATGATCTTCCTAGTCGATCACAGACAGAAGGCTTGTTAGAAGCGTCTGAATCATCTTCTACATTGATAGACTTGCTGCTCTCCCTTCTTATTGAAATGCACACTGGTGAGGGTTGCTTGTATCCCAAACCTTCACGTGGTTGCCTCGTTGCATCTTCTGATGGGAGTTTCCCTAACTTTGATGGCTCGTTGGGATTGTATCCAGATTTTGCAAATAGCTTGTAAGAATTAGGGTCAAAACCTTCATCTATTTGCTTCGTAGGGAGTGCCACATTCTGCAAAAGATTTTGGGCTACAAACCCTGCAAGCGGTATTGAGGACGACTTTACTGCCTCAATTTGTTTGACCGGAAGAGTTAACTCCTTTGGTATATTGATTTAAATGTTATATGACTCACCCTCGTCTTTCTTCCTTTTAGAGACATATTGGAGCACAGGTCTTACTTTCTTTCCATCGGACACAATGCCCCCTTATGAGATTTATTCATGTTGGCAGGCACCTCCTTTGTTAGAGCTTCGGCTTTACCCATGGTCATCTCAGCTCTTTTGGTTATGGGTTCTTCATTCTTGCTTGTTATACCATCATCGGCTTTCAGCTCCTTCACAATGCGGTTCTTTGAGTAGAACTTTGCATCGGCAAAGTGTGACTCAGCCTCGGTGAATGGCTCATCATCAGCAACTATCGTATTCTCGACTTCACCCTGGTAGAATTTTAAACATTGATGGTAGGTAGATGGAACAATTTTATTCTCATGTATGTAAGGACTCCCAAGCAAAACATTGTATGAAGTATTCGCGTCGGTCACATGCAGCCATGCACTTGATTGCATATCTTCAATAGTGATTCCCAGCCTGATCGCGCCTATGGCTCTTTGCCCTCCTTGGTTGAATAATTGGATCATCACATGTCTTTTTGAGAGTTCTTTCATGAGAATACCAAGTTCTTTCGTAGTGTGGATTGGCAAAATGTTCACTGAGGATCCTCCATCAACCAAAATCATCATTTGTGAACGTGACCTTACCCTCACAAGCATTAACTTCTTGAGGAGTGGGCCTGGTGGGCTTTTCTGAAGATGGTGCCAACGGTAGGTCATCACTCTTTTCTTCTCCTTTGTCAGCATAGCAACAAGAGGCATCAATGCCCTCATGGGAAGTCTTCGTGTGGAACCAACTTGGTAATAACTCCTCCAAGGTCACTGAATTTTGTGGATTTTGAGGGTGGTTAATCTCCACTTTTGCTTTCTTCAAATGCCTAACTGGATTCTTTTTTATTGGTCTTTTTACCATCATCTTACTTGTTGGTTGTTCCACTGATTCTTTTCGTAGGCTCCTTTTGTGGTGCCTACGATGAGTCGCCAACGTCCAACCTTCATCATCATCAGGTTGGTTGACTTTAGCTTTGTTGCTCTCCAGTAATTCTTTACCTTTGCTTTCTTCAAAACCACATAATTCATTCGAACTGAAGGAGCCAAAGGTGATGGAGACATGGTTTGTGCTTGCTTTCTCATCTTCAAGCACTATCTTCTTTTCGCTAGCCAAGTCCACGACTTTATCCTTGAAGACAAAGCCCTTTTCCAGAGGGTGGCTTACAAGTCGGTGATATTTACAGTAATTTGGGTCATTTGTTTTCCCAGCTTCATTTGGTCGCTACATCTCCGGAAACTCAATGAGATTTAACTCGAGAAGCTCTTCGAAAATGGTTGGCACATCAGAATCCAGGAATGGGTATTCTTTCTCCTGCATTTCTTTCAGAGTCAACTTTCCACTTGGCTTTGTCTTGAAAAGGAGTGGATTTCATACTCTGCTTGTTGCTCACCTTCGTCGTGAACTTCGTAGGTGATGTATTGACATTCATAGCTTCTTTGTTTTCAGACTTGGGTACAAACTTGCCCCACCTCCTGATTTCTTGCTTGTCATTCCCTTTGCGAGGTTTATAGATGGGCAGCCTTTCATTTCCAGTGGAGGCCATGCTCAATTCCATGTCATGGGAACGAGTTGCAAGTTCTTTAATTGTGCTAGGCTTGATACCTTGCAAGATGTAGTGCAATCCCCAATGCATGCCTTGGATGCACATCTCTATGCCTGAAGCTTCACTAAGCATGTCTTTGTAGTTGAGGCTTGCATTCCTCTAACGATTGATAAAGTTGATAACTGGTTCCCCCTTTTGTTGACGAGTATTTGTAAGTTCTATCATACTCACAGTACGTCTTTTACTATAAAAACGATTGAGGAAATCTTGCTTTAGTTGATCCTAGCTATCGATTGATCCAGCCTCGAGGTTCGTGTACCGGTCTAAAGAATTTCCTTTTAGCGAGCGGACAAACTACTTGATAAGATAATCTCCATAAGTCCCAACATTGTTGCATGTCTCCACGAAGTGCGCCACATGTTGCTTTGGATTACCTTTACCATCAAACTGTTGAAACTTTGGAGGTTGATAGCCAGAAGGCATCTTTAACATATCGACCCTTGAGGTGTACGACTTTGTATACGTAATGGAGGATTTGGCAGCAACTTCATATTTGTTCTTAATGGTTCCTTCAATAAACTCCTTCAGTTGATCGATTGGAATCATTCCTTCAGAAGAGACATGGATAGCCTTGGTGGATGTTGCTTGTTTCGGGGGAGATTCACTCTCTAGAATTTCTGGGAGCTTTCCGGATGCATGGGTAGGTTCCTCTTCCATCAAGAGTCCCACCTTGTCTGTGAGCTTGTCAATTCTAGCCTCTTGATTTTTCATGCATTTGGTCAAGCCAGCGATTGCTTCCGTCAAGTTTGCCAACAGCTCCTCCATAGATGAAGTATTTGTTACCATGGCTTGCATGATTGTCGTAGACGACGGAGAGTAACATGGATTTTCACACATATTGAATCTTGATTGGCTCACGCCATGTGGTGTAAGTGGGGAGGATCCATCACTTGAAGTATCATCATCTTCCTTCACAGCAGAGTGCATGGAGCCGGAGAGGTCAAGCAGAGCAAGAGTTTTCTTGATCTGTTCAGCAACATCGCTTCCTCCTTCAGATGCGTTTGTGGCAGTTCTTGCTCCTTTTGATGATGAAGATCTGAAAACAGGGGTTGATGCGAACGGCTCTTGGGGTGCTTGTTGTCCTAAAGAGCTTGCTTTTCTCCTCGTAATTGGTCCGAAGCTTCCAAAGGTGACATCGAGGATGCTTTCCACATCAGCATAGAACCTGGAGTTAGCAGCCGTGGTAGAAGTTGAAACGGCGTTAATTTTCTTTGAAGCCAATTCAATGTTCTTGAACTTTGGTGATTGAAAAGTAGAGATGAGAGGTAGATATTGTCATACCGGGCATGCCAGAATTTGTAGACAATAAATTTGTGTCGAGAAAATAAAATCAAGACCGAAAATATCGCAACAATCGTAGTATTTTATTTCGAATATTTGAGTGTTACAATCTCTATGAATCCTATGATTCTTCTTTCCAATGGTAAATAAATTCAAGGGCCTTTGAGCTTGATCTTGAATCTATATTTGTTTTCACGAACGACGATATTGTTCTTGAGCTTGAAATTGTTTGTTCTTCATTCTTGAGCTTGACCATGATTGCTTGAACTTGAACTTTATTGCTTGAAGCTTGAAACTTGTGGAGAAATTTGCAGTGTTTGATCCACGAGCTCTTTCTTGCTTCTTGTTATAACTTCTGGTGTAATTTCTGAGTTATGAAGACCCCTATTTATAGTTGTGGAAGGGAAGAGTCATGATAAGAACAAACTCCTTCCGACCAATCAAATTGAAGGGTGACATAGCCGCATTTGATTGGCCAGAACATGTCACTTGCACACGTGGCGCGATTTCATTGGCGTTTTAGTGTGACTTGGCATGCTTTGTCATTTTGACACGTGGCATGATCCTATTGGCTCTTCCGCTTGACTTGGCACGCCACGTCATTTGACACATGGCACCAAACAAGGCCTTTAGGAGATGTCATCTTGGGCTTAATGAGCCGGGCTCATGACTTTAGCCCAGTTAAATAGGCTAGCCCAATGGATTAAGACTTATTTATTTAATTCATATACAGATGACTTATTTCATTTACATATTAGCCCATAATATTTATTTGAACCAATATATCTTGAATTTAAAATATAATCCAAATTAATTTATTGAATTTACATTCAATAAATGTTATACGGCTACATATTTCTAACAACAAAAATAACAAATTTAGTATAATCTCATGAGCGAAATTTAGAAATAATATTATATACATAAACCGTATTGAGAAACTTTTTCGAATAGAATCATTTCCAACAATTAAATATTTAATAATTAAAATATAAATAGCAAACGACGTGAGGGGCATGAGGGAAGGGTAAGGAGGACTATTATGGGTGTAATTTGAGGGATACCTATAAAACAACATAACACCATCAAACTACCCAATTAGCATACGTGATAGCACGTGCTTCTACTACTCACTTTTGCGGTGCGTCGCTCTCATTCTCGTGACGCTATCACGTGGGCGTAAGATTAGGATTGCGGGTCCCCCTACCCTCTTTCCTTCCACCCCATTCACCAAAAAAATTGAAAAGCAAAAGAAATCAATTTTATTTTTAATATTTGAGTGTATAAAAGTTTCTTTTACTCAAGTGGCGGCATGTGCAATCCTTTCCGAAGTGACCTGTCGTTCATGGGGTCCACATTTGATATTCTTGCTGACGTGTCTCTCTCACGTGCTCGATATCTCGTGCCTTTCCCCTGGTCAGATAATAAAATATAAAAATAGGTCAGATAATAAATCTATAAAAATAGATCAAATATAAATAAAAAATTATATTTAGAAAATTAATAACCAATAAGTAACCAATAGATAACTAGTGAGTCTAATTTTTATATTCGTAAAGCCTCAAATTGGAAATTAGTTAAGTTAGGGAGACTAAATATTCTCTCAAAAGTAATTATATACAAGAAATCATGTTTAATATGGATTATCCATATTATTTACTGATTAACTTATTTTTTATCCGTATTAAATATTGGTCGAATTAGATAATTGATCCATTTTTTCATTATACGTTGTCGACCCGAACTATATCTAATCCGCCCGCCCGTTTGCTACTCCTATTCAATACTAATAAGGTTTTTTTATTCCTATACACTATTAAAAACTTTATTACCCTAAATATTTATATTTAGTTAATTACTCGACACAAATAAATTTTATTTATAAAATATATACAATTCACCTTAAAAGACTTACAATTCATTATCGATACCTTCAATCAAGAATTTAGTTATGTTTTTTTTTCTTTTCTCTCCTCTCTCCCCTCTTCTCTCCGTATTCTTCCTTGCAAAGATAATAATTTACTTTTTGCATTATAATTATATTATATTTCCTGACTTTTGGGAACAAGTAGTGATAACTTTGTACAGAACATCTGGGTAACGTAACTTTGAGGGAGTTAATTACTTGTGCCCAACACTAAGACTAGGACCCGAATGCAGATCATCAACTTCAACATCTTCAATATTAGTATTAGGTTTCTCAAAATCTTCATATTCATTATGGCCAATGCCAGGACTAGGCGCAGAATTATTCATCACAAATAAAGATTTTCTACGACTTTACACTTTATATAATTTATTTACAACTTATCTATTATTTTTATATATTTTTTTATTTAATTAAATACAACTATAATAACATACAACTTAAACATTTACAATTTTCATACATTATTCTACTCAGTTATATACAATTATAATATCATACAACTTAAATATAATTTTTATACAATATAGTTCAACTTTTATACAATAGTTAAATTAAAAAATATATATATAAACAACATAATACAATTTGTCTACAACTTTTTTTACAGTTTTACGACAATTTCGTAAATATAAGGTATTTCATGTCTTCTTCTTCTTTTAATCTGAAATTCAGCCAAAATTAAGTTCAATCTTTATGAAAATACCCTCAAATTGAGATATAAACTCCAAATCATATTCATAGTTATTTGCAACAACACCCACTCCAAATAAATAATAATTTTTGAAAATTCATATTCGAATTCAAAGCTGTAAAGTTTTTTAATGGCTATCAATGATGAAATTGTTGTTATTTTTTCCTTTGCTTTACATTACTGAAATTACGGATTGAGAGATAGAGAGAGACTTAGAGACAATTCCCAATTCTTTGCAATAACACCTAATTCAAACAAATAATATTTTTTAAAAACCCAAAATTGAATTCAAAGCTTCAAAGTTTCTTAATGGTTGCCAATGGTGGAATCTTGAGTGAGAGCAAGATACGCGGGGGAGAGGAAGTGGTGAGGGGATTTGGAGAGAGAAATGTGGGGGGGGGGGGGGGGATACACTAAAGTTATTTTAGGACACTAATTATTATCATTAATTCCCTTAAAATGTACATAAATGAAATTAGGTATATAAAATGTAATTATAGTAAAACTTGAGTAAAGAGTGTAATATAATTTCATATAGCGTATAGAAATATAAAAATTTCATATTGGTAATATTTGGATCTTTACAGTTTACACAAATACCTGATTCGATACTTTTGATGCTTTGTGCTTCTTTCTAACCAACCCATATTCCGGCTCTGAAACTGACATCGTACTAAAATTAGCCTAATTTAATATAAAAGTTGTATGGGACTCCTTATTTGGTCGTCCCTTTTAATTTTTATCCTTTTTTATGTTTTCGTTTAGGTCAGTACCTATTTTTTTTTTTTTTTTGTTAAAAATATTTTTAGAAGATGATTTTGCCCTTCTTTAATAAAAGGCCATTGACAAACTCCAGGATAAAAACTTAAGCATGTTTAGGCTAAAGTTTTAGCAAATGAACTAAATGACTTTATCTTGTTTAGATAGAAGTTTCGGATAAAACTCAGGACAAAACTATAGACTATGTTACAAAACTTCAGCATGTTTTGGTATGAAGATTTAGCAAATGAACTAAATAACTTTAGCATCCATTAGCAAGAAATCTTTAAAAATTATATACTACAAGACAAAAACTTAAGCATGTTTAGTATGAAGTTTTAACAAATGACCTAAACAACTTAAATATGTTTAGTATGAAGGTAGCAAATGAACTAAACAACTTTAGCATGTTTTGTCTGAAATTTTAGAAAATGAACTAAATAACTTTAGTATGCATTAGCAAAATCTCATTAGAAAATTACATATTGCATGATAAAAACTTAAGCATATTTAGTATGAAGTTCTAGCAAATGAACTAAAATTTTTAAGCATGTATAATATGGAGTTTTAGCAAATGAACTAAAAAACTTAAGCATATTTTAGTCTGAAATTTTGTGTTAGTCTGGAATTTTAGAAAATAAACTAAATAACTTAAGCATATTTTAGTGTGAAGTTTCAGCAATTGAACTAAATAACTTCAGCATATTTAGACTAAAATTTTAACAAATGAACTAAATAACTTTATCTTGTTTAGATTGAAGTTTCGGATAAAACTCATGACAAAACTGTAGATTGCAGGATATATAACTTCAACATGCATTAGCATAAAGTTTTAGCTTCAATATGAAACGATTTCATACTACATTAGCATGAATGTTTAGCTTCAACGTAAAACAACTTCATGCAAGTGTGATTCTGAAAATGAATGTGGATAAGTTTTAAATTTTTTTATAAAGCTGACAAGAGGAGAGTTGAAGATCTTTTTTCACGAATGAGGTTGCAGATAACACGATTAAGGCGTAATGTAAGTTTTATATCTTTTGTCAGGACTGTATTTATCATATTATTACCAATTTTTTGTCAGTTGGCTACCAAATTAATTATTTTTTCAAAAATAGGGTATAGGTTAAAAGGTGGCATAAATGTAGGGTACGACTGCAAAACCTCCGTTCGCTTTTACTTGTCCACTATATTAAAAAGAAGAATTAACTTAAATAATCGTCCACCTAATCTCCTAAACTATAAATAGCCCGTGGATGTATAATATATGTACAATTCATATTAAATATATGCACAACTATGTAAAATCAATATATACTGGTTAAAAAAAGTAAACATTGAATTTGACGGAAAAAGTTAATTTTTTCCTATTTTACCCTAATTATTAACTACTCATTTTTCAATTCCTTTCCAATTTTTTTGAAAATGCTATCATTATTATGGGTAATAAAATATATACTTTATTATTTTTTCTTAGTGCAAAATCAAAAGTGGATAAATAAAATTGAACAGGGGGAGTAATTGCTAACAGAAAATAAATTTTAATTTATAAATAATTAAATGTACTCACTTGTTCATGCTAGAATTAAATCTAAACAAAAAGACTTTCGATTAAGATTCAGAAAAATTACACCACAGTAAATTGGATTATGAGACTCCCGCGATTAGAACTACAAAAAATTTCAACAAAAAGACTTTTAGTTAAAGATCCAGAAATATTGCAGTATGATATGGTGTATTATAAGACTTCTTTTCCTATAAAAATTCTAACATATTACATGGAAATTTAGTACATTATAATCTAATTTGTAAGTATTTTCTCAATTATTCTACAAATTTCAATGTTATTTTCTTTTTGACACATAATATCAGGTTTGGGCTTGTAAAAGCTCACTATCCAGTAACATGACCCAAATCTAAAACCCAATAAGACTAAAGAAAGCTTATCGAGTATCACTTTCCAAAGAATCGAAACTCTTCTCCTCAGTCCTCAACTCTCACTGGAACTCACCGCTCGCTGGTTGCTAAGTCTTGTTTACAACTCGTCGGTCTCTGCTGCTGCCAGTAGCAATTTCACTACTCAAATACAGTCTGGTAAGCCAAAGTTTTTTATTTAACCTATTTATTATGTTCTTTGTGCCTTTCAATGTTTGTAGAATGTAGTACTGATTTTTTTTTTCCGTTTACTTTGTTAAAGTAGTTGAGTTAATGATGAACCAACAATGTCGTAAGATACGTATTGCCTACTGTTTTGGTTAAGTTATACCATTGATTTTTTTTTTTTGTATCCACTTAATAATTGGCGTAACAGGTTGTTGCCATTTCAAGCTGTGACAATAACCTCTTCCTATGTAGGGTAAAACTGCGTACAATAGACCCTTGTGGTCCGGCCTTCCAACCCCGGGAGCTTAGTGTACCTCCTGCCCTTAATAATTCTGGTAGTGCAAAAAATCTGTCAAAATGTTATTCTTTTTCTTGTTTTAAACTTGTCCTGTTTAAATGATCAAATATTCCCTACTCAATTGTGTGCAGGGACTCTCTTAATAGATGGAATCTTCAACCGGAATAAAGGTGGAGCTGATTGTCAACAATCATCCGACTATGCCGGTGGTACCTTAAAAGAAAGGTAAAAGCGCTCCTCATACAGTCCCTCCTCTTAAAAAGCAAAAAAGAACTGGTAATACTGGAAGAGAAACGTCTGAAATTTGGGATCACTTTACCAAATTTATTGATAAAGGAGGTTAACATAGAGCAAAATACAATTATTGCATAAAACACTCTGCTTCTGATACCACGACTAATGGAACTTCTGCATTATGGAAACATTTACTTGAGAAGTGTCTTTAATCTCCCTTTAGATTTATGAACAAGAAGCAAACAACATCGAAACTTATTCCTACCGAAGAAGAGGTACAAGAAACTGATACAAGTTCTATTGAAAGGGTGGTGTATAATGTGGAGGATATTAGTAGGACCATTGCCGAATTTGTTATAATTGATGGGCAACCACTTAAAGTTGTTGAGGGGGAAGGATTTAAGAAATTAATAGCTACAGTCTTGCCTAGCTTTGGATAACTTCTCATGTAACTGTTGCTAGACATTGTTTGAAGATTTATCAAGAGGAAAAAGAAAAGCTTAAAAAACTTGTCAAGAACAAACGTGTATGTCTTACTAGTGATACATGGATATCACTCTATAACTTGACTTATATGGTCGTAACTGCCCATTGGATTGATGATGATTGGAATTTACAAAAGTAGATTCTTAACTTTTTCCAAACACCGGATCACAAGGGTGAGACTGTTGCTAAGGGTATCGAGGCATGCTTGTTAGATTGGGGGATTGAGAACTTGTTTACAGTGATCCTGCATAATGCAAGTGCTAATGATGTTATTAAGCATTTGAAAGCATATATTGATGATTGGAAAGGGGTGATATTGGAAATGAGTTTTTACATGTTAAATGTAATGCTCGTATTTTGAACTTTATCGTATAAGATGAGTTAGATGAACAAATTGAGTCCATTTCTCGTATAAGGAATGTGGTGAAATATGTCAAGTCTTCGCCTTCAAGGTTTGCTTCATTCAAGTCATATGTTGAGATGGTTAAAATAGATACTCATGGTCTTTTGCGTCTTGATGTTGAAAATAGGTGGAACTCGACATATACTATGTTAAATACAGTTGTGAGAATTGAAAAGGCATTTACAAGAGTACACATGGATGACTATATGTACCTACAATATTTTGTAGAGATGAGTCGAATAATTGGAAGAGTGTGAAAGTTCTCATCAAGTTCCTTAATATTTTTCTATCAGACGACTTTGAAGTCTTCAAGAAGCTTATATGCACTTCGAATTCATTCTTGCATGAATTTTTTAATGTACGAAATGCTATTATTAAGTATTCTCATAGTGAAGATCTTATTTTGATTAATATGGCGGAAAGGATGAAAAGTAGGTTTGATAAATATTGGGGTAACTTTGAGAATTTGAACATGCTATTAGTCTTTGCCGTTGTGTTGGATCCGAGATATAAGATGAAGTTATTGAACTTCATTCTTAGCAAATCATATGATTCTTTGTCGGGAAGATTGAAATTGGATCAGGTGGCAATTGTTTTGACTTGCTTATATGCTCACTACAACGATTCATTGTCAAAAGCTTCTAATGACGACATTGGGAGTGATACTAGCATGATGAGTGAAACTAGTGACATATGGCAATCTCAATGGGAGAAACATTTGGAAGAAGAAAAAAATGTTGAAAAAAAATCTGAGCTTGAGAAATACTTGATGGATAATGTGGAGAAGACCAAGGATTTAAATATCTTGGCTTGGTGGAAAGCTTCATCTAATAGATATCCAATTGTTTCAAAAATGGCAAGGGATATTCTTTCTATTCCTATTTCTACCATTGCATCTGAGTCAGCTTTCAATACTAGTGGTCGAATTCTTGATTCTTATTGGAGCTCTTTATCACCAAAGACGGTAGAAGCTTTTATTTGCACTCAACAATGGATATGGTCACCTTCCGAAGAATGCTAGTTTCAAGACCTTTTAGAGGAAGTTCAGAAAATTGAGCAAGTTGAAGAAGGTATTTACATAGTTTATTCTTAATGAATTTGATTCTCTTTTTATATTTTTTGATATAGTAATTGTTTTTTCTTTCAGCATATACAGGAGCGCCTTTGAGTATTGACTAGTTCGCTCGGTCGTGGTGCTTATTTCTGACTCTTGTCAGCTAGAATTATTGGCATGTCAGATGGGATGTTAGTTTTTGGGTAGTCTATGAATCTGTGTCCTTTTTATTTGATCGAACTTCAAAATTGTTGGACTAAGCTCAGAGAACTCTGTACCAATTCTCCTCTTTTGGTTTGTACTCATTTTGACTGCAGTCTTCAATCTGGTAAATTTAGCAGATTGAACTTGGATGTTTCATTGGAAGTCTTTTATTGTACTCATATAAGTTTCAGTCTTTGCTTGAGATTATTTTAGATCTTCGTTTCTTTATTCTTTCTGTACTGCGGTCATTTTCTTAATTCCACAAGTTGTTGATATTTCTATTTACACGTGACTGGGAAGTTCATTGTATTTAGGCTAGCAGATTTAGTTTCACATGTTAGATATAGTTGTGTTGGTGACAATCGTGTGTAGAAGTGAGAGTGTCGAAGCAATTGTCCGTGAAGCGGGTGGGAATTTGTGAAAAATGTGAGGGAAATGTATGCTGCATTACTAGTTTACTGTTAGATGAAATGATGTGATCTATGCATCTGCTAACAATAGTTCAAGATAACAATCATACTTAGCATTTACCTTCACATGAGATTGAATATCAGTCTTGGATTCACAGTATACCTCAACTCGAAGTCTTTAATGTTTTCAAATTCATGTTTCTGGTGGCAAGTGTTCTCAAGAATATATTGAAAATATCCAGCACTAGCTCGAAGAGAGTCATAATCTCTACAGTTTGACCATGGATCATTTCCCAATCTTCATTTTCTATTAATCCTTTAAGTTTATTTCGATCTAACGATAGAGATCTCAGTGGTTAGCTCATAGCAGATACTGAAGGTGGTTCACGTAAACAGCAGCCATATACTAGATTTAGTTGAGCAAACTTACTAGTTCTGAGTGAATGGAATGTCCACTTAGAAAATCATACCAATCAATGCTCATTTGATAAGTGTAATATATCATTGCTGTATCAGCAGGAGATGAATTTAAACGAATAGCCAGTGGCAGTGAGACAGCTCTTAACAACATTAATATAAGGTTCTCATACACTAACATATGCAGACAACGGGGAGAGGCTTATGCCATGTTGTGCCACGCGAACTAGTTAAATAATTGCATTTACAAGTTACTATAAATAACCTGTATATTTACATTTATCAAAATAGTGAGAGAGTTAAGTGAATATACCGATGCATAAGTCATCCCGCATGGTACGAAGAAGGTCGTATTTCAAGGAGTGTGATAGACAATCTAACCTAAAGTAAGTTTGCGACTGCTTCCACATCTAAACTCGTGATCTATAGATCACACGAAGATAACTTTTGTGACGACCCGGCCGATCATCTTAAGAATTAACGCCCCGATCCCCTATTGACTACTTTCCCCAAGTGTATTTATGCTTATTTGATTTGTCGGGACATTCAATTTTGAGTTTCGGAGAGTTTTTGGGACACTTAGTCCCTAATTGAGAACTTAAGTGTTGGAAAGTTGTCCCTAGTCGGAACAGTGTGAAGACGGCCTCGGAATGGAAATCAGATGGTTCCGTTAGCTTAGTTAGGTGATTTCAAGGTTGAGAGCGTATTCAGAATGTGTTGTGGAGGTCCGTAGCTAATTTAGGCTTGAAATGCCGAAGTTTGAAATTTTGAAGTTTCCGGTTGATTGGCGAGATTTTCCGAGGATCGAAATGGAATTTTGGAAGTTGCAGTAGCTCCGTCATGTCATTTGGGATGTGTGTACAAAATTTCAGGTCATTCGGACGTGGTTTGGTTAGGTTTTTTATCGAAAACGTGTTTTGAGAGAATTTGAAGTTCTCCGGCTTGAATCACTGATTAATTTGAGTTTCCGACGTTGTTTTAGGTGGTTTAAGGATGAGAACAAGTTTTGTGTTGGTACTTTTGGTTGAGGTCCGGGGGCCTCGAGGTGATTTCGGGTGGCTAACGGGAAGTTTTGAGACTTAAGGAAATTGCAGAAAATTACAGCACCAGTGTAGGGTGTTTTGGCCTTCGCAATCGCGAGCCTGGGGCCGCGGTCGCATAGAAGGATTTTGGTAGGCTAGCTTTTTGTTCTTTGCGTTCGCGCTAGAGGGTTCGCGATCGCGGAGGGTGAGTTCTTTGCACGTCGCGTTCTCAGGTGCTAGTTCATGTTCGCGTAGAAGACTTTGGAGCCCAGGGAGATTTGTTCTTCACGTTCATATAGAGTGGGACGCATTCGCATAGTTGTGGGAATTTAGGCATCGTATTCGTGTGTGGTTGGTCGAGTTTGCATAGGTCATTTTTGAAGCTTTGGATTTTAATGCTTTGCGATCGCGTGACCTTGGTCGCGATCGCGATGAAGGAATTGCTGGGACTGGGCAGAAGGTTATAAATATTTTATCCGCGAGGCTAAGTCATTTTTCCTCCATTATTGAGTATTTTGAGAGCTCTTTGGGAGTACTTGAAGAGGGATTCGATGAGGATTGATTGGAGGTAAGTTCTATGAACTAAAACGTGATTTTATTGTGAAATTTGCCTAGAAATTCATGGTATTTATTTGAAAAGAAAAGAATTAGGGCTTGAGATTTTTGAATTTTAAGCTGGAATTTGAGGGGTCATTTGAAATCCGATTTTTGTGTTCTTTTTATGTATAGACCCGAGAGAGTATCAGGTTTTCAAAAATATAAGTTTCACCTGATTTTGAGACGTTGTCCTGAGGGGCATTTTTGTTATTTTACCTACTTTCGCGTCTTAGCTTTGAATTAAATAGTAGAATCAGGTGTTTGAGATGTTAGTTACGATATGTAATTAAATTGAATAGATTTGGGCCATTTGGAGTCGGATACTCGTGAAAAAAGTGCAATTTCAAGTTGATTTTGGAGCCGGTTCAAGGTAAGTGGCTTGTCTAACTTTGTGTGGGGGACCTTTCCCCTAGGATATGATACTTGGCAATTGAACGCCTTGTACGTGAGGTGACAAGCGTGTAGTTGAGCTAATTGTTGAAAATCCGATTTTACATTTAAATATTCAGATTAAGTTTCCTTCTTACCTGTTTTATTCTATTTGCAAGTACAGTCTGTGTTAGTTTAGGAAAGCATGCTTAGTTGAACTAATTTGTCTATTTTCTTAAGTTGCTTTGTTGTACTACGTGAAGCATATTAGGCTAGAACTACCTGTTGCCTTGTATTTCTGTGAACTATATTGCTGAATATTTTCTTGTTCTGGCTGCGTAATTACATTGGGACTACGGATGTGGGATTCCGGTAGCTCTCCCCTTGTCTGTTTACTTTGGGACTACGTGTTAGATTCCCGTTAGATCCCCCTGCACATTTGCTTTGGGACTACGGGTTAGATACCCGGTAGATCCCCTGCATATTTACTTTGGAACTGCGGGTTCAATTCCTGATAGATCCCTCTGCACATTGATAGATGGACTACAGGACGGTATCTCGGGAGATCTTTCAGATAGAGACATGAAAGGGACTACAAGATGGTATCCTAGGAGATCCTCGTTGTTGGTACTGGTACTGAGCTATTTACTCCGTGTTACCTTATTTTTTGTGTGTTATTTTTTGCCTTGTATAACCTGTTTACTTCATAGTTGTACTCATTAGTCCTGTTTATTTCATGTTGTTGCAAGAATTAATATTATGTTTATTCTCAGTAGGGCCCTGACCTTCCTCATCACTACCCGACCGAGGTTAGGCTTGGCACTTACTGAGTACCACTGTGGTGTAGTCATGCCCCTTCTGCGCATGTTTTCATGTGCAGATCCAGGTCTCCACCCAGGCGTATCATCCTCGAGGACGAGAGATCTAGTAGAGTCTTCGAGGTACATCTACCACGTCCGCAGACCAGGAGTCTCTATCTTATTCTAGCTTTTGCAGTTAGCTTTACTTTCGTACTTTTGTCTTAGATATTCTGGAGGTAGAGAAATGTATTATATTATGTTAGCTTATATTCGGGAGATTGTCCGTCTACATGGCATTCCAGTTTCTATTATTTCAAACAGAGGTACTCAGTTCACATCACAATTATGCAGGGTCGTTTGGTGGAGTTGAGCACAACATTTCACCCCTAGATGGACGGATAGTCCGAGCATACTATTCAGATTCTTGAGGATATGCTCTGCGCGTACGTGGTTGAGTTTGGAGGGTCTTGGGATCAGTTCTTTCCATTGGCAGAGTTTTCTTACAACAACAGCTACCAGTCCAGCATTTAGATGGCACCATATAAGGCCTTGGATGGTAGGTGGTGTAGCTCTCTGGTGGGTTGGTTCGAGCCGGGCGATGCCAGACTATTGGGCATAGATTTTGTTCAGGATGCTTTGGAGAAGGTCAAGGTAATTCAGGATAGACTCCATACAACCTAGTCCATACAGAAGAGCTATACGGACTAGAAGGTTCGTGATGTTTCCTTTATGGTTGGAGAGCGGGTTCTGCTCCGAGTTTCGCCTATGAAGGGCGTCATGAGATTTGAGAAGAAAGGGAAGTTGTGTCCGAGGTTCATTGGCCCTTTTGAGATATTGAGGCGTGTTGGGGAGGTTGCTTATGATCTTTCCTTACCTCCCAGCCTGGCAGGGGTTCATCCAGTATTTCATATTTCGATGCTCCAGAGGTATCACGATGATTCGTCACACGTGTTGGATTTCAGTTTAGACCATCTGGACAAGGATCTATCTTATGTGGAGGAGCCAGTTGCTATATTGGACAGGTTGATTCGAAAGTTGAGGTTAAATAACATTGCTTCAGTAAAGGTTTAGTGGCGGGGTCAGCTGGCCGAGGAGGCGACCTGGAAGATCGAGCAGGATATGCGCATCAGTTACCCTCTCCTTTTCACTACTTCCGGTATGTCTTTAGCTCATTCGAGGACGAACGAATGTTTAAGTATAGGAGGATGTGATGATCCGGCCGTTCGTCTTAAGAATTAATGCCCTGATACCCTATTGACTGCTTTCCCCAAGTTTATTTCTGCTTATTTGATTTGCCGGGACGTTCGATTTTGAGTTTCGGAGAGTTTTTAGGACACTTAGTCCCTAATTGAGAGCTTAAGTTTTAGAAATTTGTCCCTAGTTGGAATGATATGAAGATGGTCTCGGAATGGAGATCTGATGGTTCCGTTAGCTTCGTTAGGTGATTTCGGGGTTGGGAGCGTGTTCGGAATGTGTTTTGGAAGTCTATAGCTAATTTAGGCTTGAAATGCCGAAGTTTGAATTTTTGAAGTTTCCAGTTGATAGGCGAGATTTTGATCCGAGGGTCGGAATGGAATTTCGAAAGTTGCAGTAGCTCCGTCATGTATTCGAATGTGTGTGAAAATTTTTAGCTCATTTGAACGCGGTTTAGTTAGGTTTTTGATAAGCGTGTTTTGAGAGAATTTGAAGTACATAGGCTTGAATCATTGATTAATTTGAGTTTCCGACATTGTTTTAGGTGGTTTAAGGACGGGAACAAGTTTTTATAAGGTTTTAGGATGTGTTGGTACTTTTGGTTGACGTCACGGGGGCCTCGGGTGATTTCGGATGGCTAACGGGAAGTTTTCAGACTTAAGAAAATTACAGAAAATTGCAACAACAGTGCAGGGTGTTTTGGCCTTCGCGATCGCGAGCCTAGGGACGCGATCGCAAAGAAGGATTTTGGCAGGCCGGGTTTTTGTTCTTCTCGTTCGCGCTAGAGGTTTTGCGATCGCGGAGGGTGAGTTCTTTGTGCTTCATGTTCGCAGGTGCTAGTCCGCGTTCGCGTATAAGACTTTGGAGCCCGGGGAGATTTGTTCTTTGCGTTCGCATAGAGTGAGACGCGTTCACGTAGTTGTGGGAATTTAGGCATCGTGTTCGGGTGTGATTGATCTTGTTCGTATAGGGCGATCGCATGACCCTGGTCGTAATCGCGATGAAGGAATTGCTGGGACTAGGCAGAAGGTTATAAACATTTCATCCGCGAGCCTAAGTCATTTTTCCTCCACTGTTGAGTATTTTGAGAGCTCTTTGGGAGTACTTGAAGAGGGATTCAAGGAGGATTGATTGGAGGTATGTTCTATGAACTAAAAACGTAACTATATTGTGAAATTAGCCTGGAAATTCATGGTCTTTATTTGAAAAGGGAAGAATTAAGGCTTGAAATTTTTAAATTTTATGCTGGGATTTGATGGGTCATTTGAACTCCAATATTTGTGTTATTGTTATGTATAGACTCGTGAGAGTATCGGGTTTTCGAAAATATAAGTTTCACCCGATTTTGAGATGTTTTCCTGAGGGGAGATTTGGTCATTTTACCTACGTTCCCGTCTCAGTTGTTTGAGATGTTAGTTACGATATGTAATTAAATTGAATAGATTTGGGCCATTTGGAGTTGGATACTCGTGAAAAAAGTGCAATTTCGAGTTGATTTTGGAGCCGGTTCAAGGTAAGTGGCTTGTCTAACTTTGTGTGGGGGACCTTTCTCATAGGATACGATACTTGGTAATTGAACGCCTTGTACGTAAGGTGACAAGTGCATACTTGAGCTAATTGTTGAAAATTCGGTTTTACGTTTAAATATTCATATTGAGTTTCCTTCTTACCTGTTTTTATTCTATTTGCAATTACAGCCTGTGATAGTTTAGGAAAGTATGCTTAGTTGAACTAAATTGCCTATTTGCTTAAGTTGCTTTGTTGTACTACGTGAAGCATGTTAGGCTAGAACTACCTGTTGCCTTGTATTTCTGTGAACTGCATTCCTGAGTATCTTCTTGTTGTGGCTGCGTATTTACATTGGGACTATAGATGTGATATTTCGGTAGCTCCCCCCTTGTTTGTTTACTTCAGGACAACGGGTTATATTTTTGGTAGATCCCCCTGCATATTTACTTTGGGACTGGAGGTTCGATTCCTGATAGATCCCCCTGCACATTGATAGATAGACTATTGGACGGTATCACTGGAGATCCTTCAGATAGACACATGAAAAGGACCACATGATGGTATCCTAGGAGATCCTCGTTGTTGGTACTGATACTGAGCTGTTTACTTCGTGTTACCATATTTTCTATGTGCTATTTGTTGCCTTGTATAACCTGTTTTACTTCATAGTTGTACTCATTAGTCCTGTTTATTTCATGTTGTTGTAAGAATTATTATTATGTTTATTCTCAGTGGGTCCCTAACCTTCCTCGTTACTACCCGACCGAGGTTAGGCTTGGCACTTACTGAGTATCATTGTGTTGTACTTATGCCTATTTTGTGCATGTTTTCATGTGCAGATCCAGGTACTTTCACCCACGCGTATCATCCTCGAGGCGAAGAGATCTAGTAGAGACTTCGAGGTACATCTGCCGTGTCCGCAGATCAGGAGTCTCTATCTTATTCTAGCTTTAGCAGTTGGCTTTCCTTTCGTTCTTTTGTCTTAGATATTTTGGAGTTAGAGCAGTGTATAACATTATGTTAGCTTGTGTTCCCATGAGTTTCAGGGTTTTGGGATAGTTTTATAGTAGCTGAGCTATTGTGATGTATGTGTCGAGTGGTATTTTACATTCCGCGTTTCATTTTGATAAATTTGGGTTTTGAGTTTTAATTTTCGGATATTATTTGTTTTTCCGCATTGTTAAGCTTACCTAGTACTAGTGACTAGGTGCCATCACGACATGTTCACGGAGGGAGAACTGGGTCGTTATAACTTTGTCGTTGATCCAATGCTCCCATCAATTTTAAAATAGATATGCTACGTAATGTGAAGATCACTTCCTACTTCAGCCCTTAAAACAATTAGTAGTTACTTTAATAACAGGTTCGTCATATGCAGTGGCGGATCTAGATTGAACTAACTGGGTTCCTTGAAACCTAGTAACTTTTGCGTACACTATGTATTTAAGGCTATATCGTAGGCCGGGCCCCTGAGACCACTGGCCAAATGGACCGGTCCCAAACGTTCCTAAAAGCCCATAGTGGTCCAACCGGACTAAACGGGCCCAACCAGTATTTTTCAATTTTTTAAATTGGCCAACGATTTTATATTTGAAAACTAGCTGTTGGCTTGCCAATTTAGCCGTTTGGCTTTTTTTAAAAATAGCTATTTGGCCCCTAAACTTTATTTTAACCCCAAAGTTTTTATAATTATACTTTTTCCTATTTTCATCTATAAATATCCCCCCTCATATTCTTTCATTTTACTCTCAAATCCATCAATCTCTCCCTAATTTTCTTCTATAATTGCTTACTTTATCAATGCAATTTTGTGAAAAATTGTGAAGTTGGTGAATTAATGTATTCAAGTCTTCAACGATATTCAATTTCAAGAAGTTGTTCGTCAATTCGGTAAACTCATTCCAACTCTTATATTTTAATATTATAGTTTTGTTTGTTTTAGTTTGTATAATTATAATTAATATGGACTTCTCTTTGAAAAAAATTATTTGGTGATAAGAGTAAGGGAAAATCTAAAATTGGTGAATCTAGTCGCCAAGCTACTACTTCAATTTGTCCATGATGTTGCACCAGGTCAACAATTAAATGATGACTATATGAATGTTCTTTATCCTAATGAAACTATCGATGAAATTGATGAAGAAAATGATGACTTAGATGAAACGCAACCGGATTTAGATGATACACCTACTGGTCCTGTTGTTAACCCAACTGATAATAATTTAAATGATGCCCCGCCTGACCCTCATATAGTAACCCCTACTTTTAATAGACAACCTTCTAAACGGTCCAAAACATCTCTTGTTTGGCACTTTCTTACTCAACTAAGAGAACAAAATAAGGCTAAGTGTAAAACTTGTGGGGCTTTGATGGCGCATATATATACTGGAGACCGTAGCGGTACATGTAGTTTGACTAGGCACATAAATATACACCCTAGATATAAAGCTAGATATATTCAAATGAAAGCTGCGCAAAATGGACAAGTGTAGGTACCGAGGTTAAGCCAAGTACCGGGTCAAATATAGTTCAACCGGGAATTAACATTTTTACCGGTGACATTTTATATTATGATCAGAATAAAGATCGTGAAGAATTGACAAAAATGGTTATAATTATGTTCTTACCCTATAGTTTTCCTTCACGTCACACATGTAAGTTTATTGCTAACACAGTTGCAGATATTTGTAGATATTTTTGCATTAGAGATAAAATAATGTCAGTTTCAATGGATAATGCTTCTAGTAACACTAATGCTATAGGGTTCCTTACAACTACATTAAATCCTGCATTTAGTATTATTTTTTATGATAGATGTATTTTTTATATTTACTATTTAATCGTCGGTGACAATATGAAAATATTAAATGTTAAAATTTAAAAAATTAAAGTGGCTCTTAAATAGCTTTTTTATTCAAACCGTAGAAGTAGACTTAGATAATACTTTAAAAATGTGATGAATTTGGCCTTAGAGAAAGAAAAATTCCTAAACCTTGTCTGACTAGATGGAATTATATGTATAAAAATTTAGTTGGTGCATATGAATATAGAAACCCAATAAACAGAACGTTTAATGCTCGTGTTGGTGGTCATGATGATGATGGACACCTTACAAATCAGGATTGGACTAATGTTAAAATGCTTATAAACTTTTAGAATAATTTCATATTGCTACAAAGGAATTATCTGCGCAATTTAGTTTATATTTCAGCACTTGCGAATTTATTTTACTCAATTTTCAGAGTGTGAGGTAATTTATCAACTTGCTATTGATTCTATGAAATATAAGTGTAAAAAATATTTTTTTCCTATCCCCCTATTTGTGGTATTGTTGTCATGTTAAATCCTACCATGAAATTAGGATGTCCTCACTTTTGGTATTCAAATATTTATAGGGCTTTATCACTTTTAGACGAGGAATTTGCTACAATTCCAGATGCAAAAGCCTTAATTAAATAAATGCTCAAACAATTTATAATACTTATCAACTTGCCTTAGATCATGCTAGACCAAATGTTCCAACACCTACTTCGTATGGTTCGCAATCATCTAAAAGAACCGAGGGCCTAAAAATACTTAGTTCTTGGACGAAGTTCAGGGGTTCTCAAGGTGATAATGTTGGTGATACTTCACAACTAAATAATCTTCAAGTTTATTTGTCACAGGGACTTGAACCAGAGAATCCCGACAACTCCTTTGATATTTGGAATGGTGGAAGGACAAATAAAAATACTATTCGGTTCTTTCAAGGATAGATCGAGATTTTTTAAGTGTTCAAGCTTCAACAATGGCATCGGAGAGTGCTTTCAGTCAAGCGAGACTTCAAATCGGTGATTCATAGAGTGTCTATGAGGTAGAGCTTGGAAAAATCAGTACTCTTCAGAGAATAGATCCGTTTAGAAAGAAGAAATTTTGAACTTGCTGAATCACAACCGAGATAGACGAAGCTTATGAAGAAACGCTAGCGGAACTTGCGGAGGATGCTGCTTCGCCCAGAAACAGTGATTAACAAGCTTTTTTTCGCAACCACCAAAGGAAATTCCTCCGAACCTTGAAGGAATTATGAAATTTGTTAGAGATAATATGTAACTTGTATTTTGGCACATCTTTATTAGTTCTTTTTTCTTTTAATGGTGGTATTAGCACCTTGTTGTGCTCACTCCATTGAGGGAGGAAGACTAAGAAAGATATTGTTATTTTTTGTTATTCCCTTGAATATTTATCTGTAACTTTTTTTGTGTTTAAATTTAAATTAGAAGATTTAAGTCATAATTATATAATACTATAATTTACGAGAAATAATATAAGGCGATATATATAAGGCAATATATATATATATATATATATATATATATATATATATATATATAAATTTCAAAAAAAAAGTTCGTATCACTTAGGCCCGTTTAGGCCTGTGGGCCCAACCCATTTAGTCCTGGACTATGTGGGCTTAGGCTCATAGAGGGCAGCTTCTATCCTTTGGGACCGTTTGGCCTGGGATAGCCAGAGCCCAGCCTTTAATGCCCGGGACCGTTAGGACCGAGCCGTTTGGCGCATTTAGGCCCGACCCCGGCCCACAATACAACGTTATTTGTATTTTTATTAAATATTTATAAATATTCAGCTGTTAACTTAATTATTATTGTATATTAATTTGAGATTACGATATGAATCCATAAGCTAGTCATATGCACATTCCTCAAAGTTTCATTACACCTATACTGTCAATGAACTAAAGATAGCAGATGATAGCAGGCAGCCACGAGCAGGTTCTGAAACATATTTAATAAAATGAAATGTTAAATAGTAGTAGTAACGCCTATTGTAATTAACTTTAATCTATAATCAATTTGGCTTTTGTTGTCCATAAAAATAAATTTTCGAACTAAAGACACTCGTACAGTTATATTCACCAATACTTTATGAGAGAGTTTTGCCGTGATTAATGGTTAAGGACTTAAACGACTTTATTGTTTGAAATTCATAACAAGATATTGAAATTCACCAAATAAAAAGAAATATGAAGAAAAGTTTGAGTAAGCGTAGCAATTAAAACTTGATAGTGACAAGATATGATGATAATTTTTTTTTCCATTATTGTTTTAAGATATTTTACTTTTAGGAAGTTTACGTTTTCATCCAAGTTGAGAATGTAAACGGACCTCAACCTAACTCTTGTCCTTGGTGAAGCTAAGTTAACACTAGCACTTAACGGCATGATTTTTGCGTTTAACAAAAGTGGTTGTGAAGTAACATTTCTGAACTACATTTTATAGTAAATTTCTTAATGCAAGGGTGTTTTCTTCATCGAATAGTTATTATTATCTACATTATTATTCCTTTAAAAATTAAAATTGCTTAGCTGGATACAGTAATTAACTTCACATAAATTTTAAAGTGATTTCAAACCGCATCTATTTTCAGTTAATCCGAAACTTACGAAGCAAAATCTTGAGTTACAGACAATATTGTTTCATCGTTCAAATTTTAGAATGTAGGCTCCAAATTTGTAAATATCATAACAATAACTCCTCAAAAGTAAAAAAACAAAAAACAAAAAACAAAAAACAAAAAACAAATACGACACGTCGGATTGATACACGAAAGATTGCACACTTAACCTTGATGTCAAATATAGTCATGGAAAATATAGTAGTATATGTAATTTTCTTAGTTTTAGTAATATAGCTATGAATGATGAGAATCTTTTATGGAATATAATTAGTAGATTTTTCACTTTAAGCAATCATAACATTTTTTCCTTAACAAAGAAAAAGATTATTGCAAAAGGTTCACTATCCTTTCATCGTTCAAATTTAAGAAATTAAGCAATAATATCATTTTTTCCTTAATAGCGAAATTGATTATTGCAAAAGGTTCACTATCCTTTCATCGTTCAATTTTAAGACAGTTTCATATGTGTAAAATTTCCGTAATACTCTCCTCATAAGTAAAAAAACAAAAAAGACACGTCAGATTGACACATGAAAGATTGCAAACTTAACTTTTATACCAAATATCATGGAAAAATTATCAATGTAATCTTTTCAGTTTTTAACTGTGAATGGTGAGAATCTTTTATGGTTGGTAAGAATAGTAATTTTTCCTTTCTAAGCAATTCTTTTTCCCCCCTTATTAGAGAAAAAAATTAATGCAAAAGAATCACAAAATACAGTAGTCAGTCAACAGTGGAGAAAATTAGTAGAGTTGGTTGAATATAGTCGGTCAACTAATAGGTTATCAAGTCAAACCTTTGTCTCCCCCGAAATCCATATAAAAAAGGCACAAGAAATAGAAATCTCAAAAGACCACTTTCCCCTTTCCTCTGCATCTTCTTCAACGTCGAAAGATGTCGGAAAATCGTGCTCATGTTCTTATCTTCCCTTATCCAGCACAAGGCCATATGCTACCCCTTTTAGATTTCACTCATCAGCTATTCATTCGTGATATAGCTATTACTATTTTAGTCACACCCAAAAATCTTCCTATTTTAAACCCACTTCTCGCTAGGCACCCATCAATTAATACTCTTATTTTGCCTTTCCCTTCTCACCCTTCAATTCCCGACGGTGTTGAGAACGTCAAGGATCTTCCCGCCAATGGGTTCCGTTCTATGATGTATACTCTAGGTAAACTTCAAGATCCCATCTTGGATTGGTTCAACAACCACCCTTCGCCGCCGTCGGCAATCGTTTCCGATATGTTTTTAGGTTTCACTCACGAAATTGCTACCCAGCTCGGTATTCGCCGGTACGTGTTTTCCACGTCCGGCGCGTTGGCTTTATCAGTTGTTTATTCACTTTGGAGGGAAATGCCCCAAAGGAAAAATACCAACGATGAGAACGAGATTTTTGAACTCCCTAGTATTCCGTATAGCCCAAAATTCCCTTGGTGGCAGCTGTCTCCTATTTTTCGTAGCTATGTTAAAGGAGACCCAAATTCAGAATTCATTAGACAAAGTTATCTTGCTGATATAGCGAGTCACGGACTCGTTGTCAACACGTTCACGGAGTTGGAAAGTGTGTATTTGGATCATCTGATGAAAGATTTGGGCCACGACAGTGTTTGGGCCGTGGGTCCAGTACTGCCTCCCGACGAGGAAAATGATACCAATAATTCTGGTTCATCGAACAGAGGTGGTTCGAGCTCTGTTCTGGCTAGTGAAATATTAGCATGGCTCGACACGTGTGAAGATAACTCGGTTGTGTACGTTTGTTTCGGTAGTCAAGCGGTGTTAACAAACAAGCAAATGGAGGAGTTAGCAATAGCGTTGGAGAAAAGTGGTGTCAAATTCATATGGTCAGCTAAAAGGGCCACAAAAGGACACGTGTCGACCAATTACGGCGTAATTCCCTCTTGGTTTGAGGAAGAGATCGCTGGAAGGGGTTTGGTGATAAGAGATTGGGCCCCTCAAGTCTTGATCCTAAAGCACCGAGCCGTTGGTGCATTCTTGACTCATTGTGGTTGGAACTCGACGCTTGAAGGTTTAGTAGCTGGTGTACCAATGTTAACATGGCCAATGGGCGCTGACCAATTTGCCAACGCCAACCTATTAATAGACGAGCATAAAGTAGCAATTAGAGCTAGTGAAGGTGCAAAAACAATACCGAATACGGACGAGTTGGCTAAGTTATTAGCAGAAGCTGTGCAAGGGAAAGGAGTAGAGCGAAGGGAACGAGCGTCTGAGCTACGAAAAGCTGCATTGAATGGAATTAAAGAAGGTGGGAATTCATTCAAGGATTTGGAAATATTCGTAAAGCATTTAAGTGAGGAGGCTGCAAAAATCAAAAGGTAAAACAAACTTTTCTGCCTCGTGATGTCGGTAGGCAAATAAAAATCCAAAAGGTTTGGTGCGCCACAACACACAATTGGGATTATCTTTTACAATGCCAATATGGAAGAATAGATTAAATAGAGACTATTTGACTTGGATAAATATTAAGTGTTGGAAAGTATGTCTACATGTTGAAGTAAATTTTATAATAAGTTGGTTCTATCTCGGGCTACTATAAATTTTTGCCCCCCCCCCCCCCCCCAACCCACTATTATTTTCCATTAACTTTCTGGATCTTCAATGATATACGTCTTACTTTCATATTATAATTTACTCTTCATCGCTGTCTTTTATTTTGAATAACGGGGATGGGTCAAGGAAAAATTATTTTTTCAATGAAGTTGGAGGAATCATTGCAAAGTTAGTGTTACATCTTGGCGGTAGTTGGAGTAGTTGGTAGAGGCTGATCAAAGACTGCTTACTTCGTTTGGGGGGTCTAGCAGAATCATTTCTAATTAGCTGACATGATAGTTCCGAATTTTTAATTATAAAGTAATAAAGAATAATTTTTAACCAGTTACTCTAATATTATACACCACTATGCATTTTAACCGGTTGTACTAAGTTATTTATGTTATATCCTATGGAATTAAATTTAGCTTTTATAGAAAGTTACTTGCTCTATTAGATCACCTTAACCTTATAATTTAAGTTGAAATTGTAAGTGTATACATTGTTTGACTAAAAATATTAGGCCTTTTTTGTTAAACTAATTAAATAAGAAGTTTTGGGGAAAATTTTAGTCAGAGATAATTTATTCTAGATTCGAGATAGAAGATAGGAATAAACCATCATAACTGAATATAGAATTTGATTACAGTTGCGAGTGAGTATCATAATGTAAGAAATTGATGATTACTCCCATAGTATCAAATGATAATGAAAAATACATCAGTGAAAAGAGTCACTATTCTTGAACAAGACCGACTTCCATTCATTTGATGAAGTTGAATTACAGATAAATACTGAGATTCTAAGCTCTTCTCTCTTTTTTCGGCGAAGAGCTTGAGATTTAAGGAATATTTTCACTTTTAGAGAGATGTACATGTCCTTTTTTTGTGCGTTCCTATAAGCCCTCCCAAACCCCCTTGTCAAACTCTCTCATGATATTTATACAAAATACTTTCCTTACTCAATGATCCTTAATCAGAGTACCTAAGTTCTTGGAATATCCAATAGAATATTCCTCTAAAATGTCTTAGGCGTTGAACTACCTGCTCAGGCCGAATCGAGTGCTCGACCTCGATCGTGGCTGAATCACTCGCCGCTATATTGCTTTCTATACGTGACCTTGGCTTGGTTGACTCTTGATCGTTCTTCCTTAAACAAAATTCTTTTGTTCAGGTTTTGACCTATATAGTTAGTCCATCCGCCCGTCAGTGTTTCCTTTGGGTGAACCTGATGCGCGGACTTCGCTAGTTGCAGTTTTTTGAGAAATTCGAGCACATTGGCCGAAGAGCGATTCCCCCCCCCCCCCCTTTTTTGGTGAGACGTCGACGTGACGCGTTAGGAGCCACACCTAATTGTTATGTCAGTTTGAAATGACATTGTTTCATCATGCGTCAATATGGTGCACGTTCCCCATACGTTACATCATTTTCCTTGCTTTTTCCATTTGAAATTTAATGAGGCGACGTTTGGGCTTTCTCGATCTGGGTGCCTATATTCTTATAATTAGGGATATGCACTACTCATTTGAATTGTTGTACTTTTAGAGCTTTTGAAGCCTGAGTTCTTTTCTTCTTCGAGTTTCCAGCTTTTGTGCTTTCTTTCCCCCTTCACTATATTTTGCTACTGTCACTCTACTTCATCTTTTATTTCTCTTTCGCGCACAATCATAAAAAATGGCCAGTGCTTCATTCGACCCCGTGACATCGGCTATGGATGCACCTCCTCGTGAGGAAGGGGCGGCCATGGTGGAAGATCAAAATTTCCCCATCGTGGACAAGATAATCCCACGCTCTGGGAAAACTAGGCCAGACTTCAAAAATCTACCTAAAGATGAACATGAACCTGTTATTTCTACGATGGATGTGACAACGATTACTGCATTTAAGACTAAGTGGCGAATTCCGGCCCACGTTAAAATTGTTCCCGCTGGTAACGATGTAGTACAAGTACATCGCTCGGGGTATTGCAGGTTTTACGTACACCTATTTGTCGTCGGCTACACGTTTTCTCTTCCTTCCTTGGTGAAGGATTTTGCCATTTTTACAACATGCTTCATCTGACCCTATGATGTCAACTGCGGATGCACCTACTCTTAAGGAAATGGGCGGCCATGGTGGAAGATGAGAATTTCCCCATCGTGGACGAGATAATCCCACATTGGGAAGGCTAGGTCATACTTCAAAAACCAACCTGAAGATGATAATGGACATGTTATTTCTATGATAGATGCGGTGTCGATTACTGCATTTAGGACTAAGTGGCGAATTCTGGCCCACGTTGAAATCGTTCCTGCTAGTGGTGATGTAGTATAGTATATTGCTCGGAGTATTGCACATTTTATGCATACCCGTTTATCGTCGGCTACACGCTCCCTCTTCCTTCCTTGGTGGAGGATTTTGCCGTTTTTACAACGTACGCTCAGCTCAGCTCTCTCCGTACATATACAAGTTTTTCCTCATGCTTATCAAATACACGGAGTTTTCCAGCCGTGGTATTTCTCTACGACATGTGCTTAATCTCGTCGCCCTAAGTTTTGGCAGGGGCACGATGATTCATATGTGCCATCGGGGGACCAAGGGGTTAGTGGTGAAGATTAGCGATAAAACTAATCATTGTTTCTAGGAAAATTTCTTCTTCGTGAAGACAACGCACGTGGTATTGAATCCCAGCGATGCCCCAAGGAGTGGAACTTTGTTCATAAGTTATTTTAGGTAATCTGATTGTTCTCTTTCTACCTTTGAAGCTGAGAGGGAGCCTCCATTACCAGTTGCTAACATTTGCGACTGGGTGAGTCGGGTTTTGCCCCATACTTTGGGAATTCGCGAGTGGTCGCACTTCAATGAGAGGTTTGGGCGTAGGCCTGAGGCTGGTGAATCACCTTTTGCTTTAATCCCTGACCTTTATACCGTCATTTCTAACTTTTTATCTCTTTGTTAATAGGTCAAAGGGCCTCAAAGAGAGCGGGGGATCCTATGCCTGCTTTTCGCCAGTTTGGTATCATTGCCGAGCCCATACTCGCCATGGCTGCAAGTGAGCCTGCTCGGGACGCTGCTGTTTCGTAGACTACAGCTTCACGCGGGCTTGACCGCTCAGATGTTGCTCCCTTGGCGGGGATTCTGACCCCCACCAATTCATTTGGTGGATGAATTGTGAGAAGGCAAAGACGAGGAGGCTCCTTTAAAGAGGGGGATGATAGTGGCTGATGGAGTGACTATGATCGAGGGGCCTTCGAGGGGTGTACCCGTGTTGGCGGTGTCTGAACCGGGCGATGGCACAAGTTGGGGCATGGAAACCGTGCCTTATTCGGTCGTGGAGATAACTCCCTTAGAAGGGGGACAGAGTTTAGAGGCCGTTGCGGTCGTTCTGAGTGGTGCAACGGCTTCACAACAGGCCCGTGCTCCTTATTCGGCCAGCAAAAGGGCAAAGGGCGTAGTTGCAGATGACTACGAATCCAATTTAGATATTGACCTTGAGGACATAAGCATATTTGAGGTGGGGTTTACTCGGGTGGAGGCGGGGACAGATGATTCCTCCCGTATGATCGAGATTTCTCTGGAGTGTGATTTGTTGGAGGAAACGGTGAGCTTGGTGCCCTTATTTTCCCTTATTTGTTATGCTACTGAAAGCAAGGCCTTTCAGGAGATCAACAATGTCGGCCTATCATGGGGCGTAGTCGGAATGGCTTTGAGGGTGAGTCCATTGCTTTCTTTTGTTTTATGTCTTCTACTCTTGCTAATATTTTCTTTTTGTTCTATTTTCTTGCTTTAGACTTTCATTTTGGAGACTGAGAGTATCTGTCGCGAGGAGAGGCAAGATGCTATTTCTAGAAAAAATGGTTTCAAAATACCATCAATACCGTGGCAAGTGTTGTTAGATACATGCACGGCTCAAGGTGGGCGGCAATCCTGAGTCCTTTAAGGAGGAGTTGGAGCGGAAGGATAAGGACCTGATGCGGTCTATGAGCAGATGCAATAAACTCGAGGGGTTTCTTAGGGCTAAAGAAGAAGAGCTTGATGTGGGCAAGGGTATTGTAGAGAAGTGTGTTGATCTTTAGGTGAAGGTGGTGGACCTTTGGTCGGAGCTTGAGCAAAGTGATATTAGGGTCGCTGGTTTAAGTGTTGAATTGGCAGAGAAGGTGACCGAATTGGAAGGGAAGGCGATTGAGCTAGAGAAGGTTGAGGGAGCCCGAGTTGTGGCCTTGGCGAGGGCTGTGACGCTGAAAGATTCTATCCGAATTCTTACGTCTAGATGTGCCACTGAGATTGAGACGACCACTCTGAGGCAGGCGCAACTTTATGAGCGAATTGGCGAGCTTGTGAGAGACGTCTTGAGCCTGAGTGATCAAATTACTGCCTTCGAGGCTGAGAGGACGCAATTGTTGGCTTTGACTCCTCATATGCTTGCCTTAATTGATGTTTCTCGCCTTTTGTACGACATGTGGGTCCATGCCGAGGTTCAACAAGATATATATATATATATATATATATATATATATATATATAATATATATATATATATATATATATATAAGGGCTTGTTGCCAGCGGGGAATAATCCTGAAGCCACTTTCGAGGAAGCTCGTGTTATAGTGTGTGAGGCCCGACTTACCTGCAATTATGAATCCACGACATCGGAGGCCAGTGGAGTTGATGAGGCCGAGATGGGCTTACCTTTGATGATGAACATTACGATGGAGAGGGTGACACTGGAGGTGGAGCCGCTGAACCTGGTGGGGAGAGAGATGACGACGTGGATGAGGATAACGCCGAGTGAAGCTTTTGTACTTAATTTTTGCTCCTATACTTAGTTTTTTTATATACTTAGTTGGTTGGGTAGGGGCGCCCTTTTGTCCCTTTGTAAGACGCTATTTTTTCTTTGAATGAAATAGTCGATTCGTCCTTGATTGTATGCCTTTGGCCTTTCCTTGTTTTTCTTTTCCAATTTCTTGGATCTTCTCGCAGCATGTCCTTGACTTTCAGTAGTTAACTCGAGCGGAGTTGAATTTGACCTGCTGATTTGTTTGAGGTCGAGCTTGACTTATTAGCTCGAGCGAGGTCATATTTGACCTGCTAATTTGAGATCGAACTTGACTTATTAACTCGAGCAAGGTTGAATTTAATTTCTTACTTTGAGCGAGGTTGAAATTAATTTTCTAATTCGAGCAAGGTCGAATTTAATTTATTAATTCAAGCAAGGTCAGATTTGGCCTGCTGATTCGAGCGAGGTCGAAATTAATTTGTTAATTCGAGCGAGGTCATATCTGACATGCTAATTCGAGCGAGGTTAAATTTTAACTTTCTAATGCAAGTGATGTCTTTTGACTTGCTGATTCGAGTGAGGTCGAATTTTATTTGTTTTTTTTTAGCGAGGTCGACTCTTTATTGATTCGAGCAAGGTTGAATGTAAGTCGATTCGAGCGAGGTCAAATGTAGACTTAGTAAATAATTCAAGTGAGATCGAATGTATATTTCCTTTGCGTTGGCGTGATTGTGTACATTTGGCGTTATGTAAGAATGTTATACTTCTTTGTTTATTCATTGGAGAATATTATATGATTTCGTTCGATTCGTATTCGAGGATTCCTAGTCTGTCTAGTCTCTTCATCACTCGGCCTAGAGAAGTAGTCGATAGGCGGGGCGATGAATGTCTTTCTCAAGATTTGCGATATCTTAATGTATGGACAACAACAAATTTTATCTAGTTGTTGGAGAGATTCGAATATTTATTGGGCTGGTGAACTGGTCCTTTTCTATATAGGTTTTTCCCTTTATGGCTTTAAGCACAAACTTGTTGGAGAGATTCGTATTTTTTCAGGGCTGGTGACCCAGTCCTAGTCTATATAGGCTTTTTCCTTTATGGCGTTAAGCACCAACTCCTTTGGGGGGAGGGGATTACTCTATTGTTGCCTGTTGGATGATATGGTGCGAAATGTTTTCTTGGTGTGTTGTTTTGATGGCGTTTGTTCCTTCTTAGCGCATCTAGGAGAATGCTTCTGTTCCTATCCCAATCCAAAAGAAAAATAACAAGTTAAAGCTAAACGAAATCATTTGTTACCTTGACCTGGTTGGTTGGCGAGGGGAGAGGGCGCTATGGAATGACTCGTTTTGCCCCATACTCGAATGCTAGCTTTAAATTTGATCTCAGCCTCGTGCTTAGCTTCGCCATTAGTCGAGTCTGGGCATCTTTTGGCTGACAACTTACTTCACCTGTTGGGATCTCGAGTTCGAGTCTTAGTCCGATCCAGTCCCATGTGCATAAAAATAAGGGAAACATAAGTTATACCCCGTACATACGGGCATGACAAGCTTGTTATTTCAAAGAATTACACACTAGGATATCGTCCCTTCCTAAGAGAGAGGGGCAGTGTGCATAAAGTATAGATTTGTATCTAACGTTAATATAACAAATAGGATTGCAGACATGCTGAGTGAGTAGTGGCCATAATCCTACTTTGACAACTCATACTCACGACGTACCAAATCCATCACTACAACAAGACGTGGATTTCGTATAGATATCAAACGTAATTTCGATTTCATGCAAAGATCTGACCTTGGTTGGTTCGGCTATTTCAAAAGCTTGCCTACAAATTTCTCAAGTTGGTGTTTGTAATGAGAGGGCGAGGCTACGACAATAGGGAAGTGAAACTCTGACTAACTTTAGATCTAGAGGAAACTAAAATTTTGGCTAGAAAATTTCCCCAGACAGCGCCAAATTATTTGACTAAAAAGTAGTAGGCCTTTTTTGTTAATTAAATAAGAAGATTTGGGGCAAATTCTAGCAAGAGATAATTTATTCTAGATCCGAGGTAGAAGATAGGAATAAACAAGCATGATAGAACATAAAATTTGATTACGATTGCGATTGAATATCATAATGTATGAAATGGATGATTACTCCAATAATATTAAATTATAATGAAGAATACATAAATGAAAAGAGTCACCCTTCTTGAACACGTCCGACTTCCATTTGATGAAGTTGAATTACAGGTGGATATTGAGATCTAAGCTCTTCTCTTTTTTTTTTCCGGCGAGGAGCCTAAGATTTAAGGAATATCTTCACTTTTAAAGAGATGTACATGTCCTTTTTGTGTGTGTGTTCCTATCAGCCTCCTTCCCCCGATCACATTCTCTCATAATATATATATCAAATACTTTTCTTACCCAACGGTCCTTAACTGGGGTACCTAAGTTCTTTGAATATCCCATAGAATATTCCTCTAAAATGTCTTAAGTATTGAATTATCGATCAGGCCAAATCGAGTGCTCGACCATGAGTGAATCACTCGCCGGTATATTGCTTCCTATATGTGACCTCGACTTGGTTGACTCTTGATCGTTTTTCCTTAAGCAGAATTCTTTTGTTCATATTTTGACCGATACATACACTAAGTTTCATTAGAATTTACTCGATATGCGTACAAATTTAAGTATTGTCTCTCAAGGTATTAAATTAAGTGTAGTAGTTATCTATAGAAAATAGAAGGTGGGGAAGGCATCTGATGAGAAATGTCATTGTTGGCTAGCTGCAGTTAATTTTGCATGCACATTTCATAGGAAGTTCACAGTGATGTACTACTAACAAATAAAATGAAGTCTTAAAATCAATTAATTCTGTCAAAAGTAAGCTATTACTTACACCATAAGTGGTATAGCCTCTCACAGTTAAGATTGAAGGCGGCAATTTCAGGAGGATACGAAGAAAGCTAGAGTCTAGCTCAGTATTGGATTTGATGAATCTCATACCTAGAACCTATTAATGCTAGTGATAATCGAGAGATGATGAAGATGTTAATGGAGCAGAAGATGAAGGTAAAGGTTTGATATATTCAATGATGGGTAATCCAGCATTTGGGCCTCAGACAAAGAAGATTGATATCTTCTCATTTAGCACAGACACGTGGAAGCTTGGACAACATTGGATAAAATTATCTTCAGCCTAATCATATCCGTCCAATTAAACAATTAGATAGAGATAAATATTAGATCCTATTCTGGATCCTTCTATTCCCACATGAGTTTGTTATCATGGCACATTGTATAGGATTCTTTAGGTAGTTACTTTTTGTTATTCTTTTAGCCAATACTAGTAGTCGTCAACAAAAATATTCTAACAGTAATAATAGAAAAGACCTGAGAATCAAAAAATATTAAAAGGATAGGAGAGTCACACTTGTATAGGATTCATTGGATTATTATTTTATTTTCTCAGTTGATAAATTGTATAAATAGGTGCACATTAAATGAAAGAAATAAGCTGAAAATTATTCAATTCTCTCTTCGTTCATTCAGTCTTTCTACATGGTATCTGAATACCACTAATCTCCTCCTTCTAAATTCCTTTTCCCTCAAATCCAAATGGCCTCTACTGGATTTGGGATGTCCAAAGTCGTGGATCCTAGTAGTCCCTATTTCTTTCATGCCTCTGACTCTCCAGGTATGACCTTGGTTACTTCCTCTTTTGATGGCCAAGGTTATGATGGGTAGAGGAGATCAATTCTCATTGCTCTCTCGCAAAAAATAAGCTTGAATTAGTTGATGGTAATTGTCCTTCACTAGCTTCTGATGTAGCAGAATTCAAGTTATAAAATCACTGCGATGACATGGTAACATCTTAGCTGCTTAATTCTCTATCCAAGGAGTTACTGCGAGTGTTATTTACTGCAAGTCTGCAAGAGATTTGTGGACTAATCTTGAGGATAGATTTGTACAATCAAATGGTGCCAAACTCTACCATCTGCAAAAGGAGCTTAGTGATTTAGTTCAAGGATCAAATGATATTGCAGGTTACTTCACCAAACTGAAAATGACATGGGATTAGGGGTCTTCATGGTTCGGTTTGTATCGGTTTTTCCCTTAAAAGAAACCAAACCAAATAAGTAGAATTTTCAAATATTATAACCAAACCAAACCAATTAAGGCAGTTTTTTCCCGATCCGATTTATGCCGATTTTTTAATTATTTATTAATTTTTAAAATATAAGACATACACTATCAAACACATATCCTGGCGATCACATTTTCATCGTAATACTATCAAATCAATTGCCCTTTGAGAAATCTATTAGTTAGAATATATATTGAGGATAATTGAATCAAACAGTGATGAATAATTTAAGGACTCAATTAAAAATATGTTATTTTTAGCACAAAATGGATTCTTACACTCAAAAAAAAAAAACCAATCAAACCAGTATGTAACTGTAAAGAACTATACTAAAAATGCAAACTATTAATATTTACCACTAAATTTTTGAATTTTTTATAAAAATACACACACACACACACACACACACACACACACACACACACACACACACATATATATATATATATATATATATATATATATATATATATATATATATATATATAGGTGTAATAATAAATTTAAACTAGATGCTCCTACAGTCGGTTTGGTTCCTTTTTTTTCCAGTTTTTTTTTATTAAAATCAAAATCAAACCAAATTTGATCGGTTTTTAAAATTCAAACCAAAACTAAACCAAACAAAAAAAGTATCAGTTTTTTTTTGGTGGTTTGGTTTGGTTCGGTTTTTTGAATTTTTATGAACACACCTACATGGGATGAACTTGATAGTCTATGTACTAAAGCGACATGTTCTTGCACATGTACTTGTGGAGGAAATGTGAAAATGATTAAATCTCTCCAAGATGAGAGGCTAGTCCAATTCCTCATGGGCTTGAATGACATCTATAGTGTTGTTAGAAGAACCATTCTGATGATGTCCACTCCCAATGTGAATAATTCATATGCTTTATTGATTCAGGATGAGAAATAAAGAGAAGCGTATAGCAATCCTAATTTTCCTGGGGATTCTTCTTCATTTATAGCTGCACATCAACACTCTTCAACACAAATGTTTTAAGATTAATTCAAAGGGAAAAATAATAATCTCATGTGTTCTTACTGTAAGAAACCAGGACACTCAGTTGACAAATGCTATAGAATCATAGGGTTTCCTTCAGACTTAAGTTCACTAAAACAAGAAAGGTACAAGGTGGATAAGAAGTAATGCAGTCATCACTACAGCTCTAGCAAGTGTACAACATCATTTTGCAAATAAAGGAGGAAGCTCACTTTCAAATGATCAGTTTTCTCAATTGATTTAACTGCTTCAGAATGTTCAGATCGATGATACTGGATCATCACCTTTAGAACCTTCAGATGTGCAATCTAATTTGGTTCAGTGTGGTGGTAACATTTTTCACAATCTTGTGGCATACTTGACCTATGCTAACTCTAACTCTTGGATCGTAGATTCAGGGGCTTCGCAACATATGTCCTTTGACTCACATTTCTTTACCTCCCTTGGCCCTTTGTCCACACCTTTGATTCTTAACTTGCCCAATCCTTTTTGAGTTAAGGTCACTCATGGGGGAACAATCACTCATTATCCTAATCTTATCCTACATAATGTGCTTCTTTCTCCTTCATTCCGGATTAATCTTATATTAGTACAAATATTCTGCAGACAAATGATATGCAATCTCATGTTTTCTCCTTCCTGTTGTCTTATGTAGGGCCTTCTGGTGAAGATCCTGCTGGTTCTTTGTGAAGCAAGGAATGAGAGTTACCTGTTGAATTCTTACTCTAGTCAACTTTAGAAATATTTCAGCACTTCGGTAGCTTCTAATACTAAAGTTTTACGTACTAGTTGTACTTCAAATTATAGTTCTATTTCTATTCTTGAAAGCATCAAATCCGATGTAAAATTGTGGCACATTAGATTGGGTCACATTCCCTTTTTCTGCAATGCAAGAAATCAGTTTCATTTTCTCAGTTCCTAATTCTAATTGCACCTGTGAATTGGTACACATTGATACTTGAGGATCCTATAAGTCACCTAGCTATAATGGATACAAGTACTTTCTTACCATAATTGATGATTATAGTAAGGGAACTTGGACCTATCTTTTGAGTTCCAAGAGCAATGCTTTTACAATGTTAATGTTTTTTCAGCTATGGTCGAAAGATAATTTCATTTTAAGGTCAAATCCATCCAGTCTGACAATGCCTTAGAATTAGGAGGGGGTTCTTCCATTTCTAATTTTTTTGCTTCATAGGGAACCATCCACCAAACCTCTTGCGCTGCTACCCCTCAACAAAATAACATCGTTGAGAAGAAGCATAGACATATCTTGGAAACCTCTAGGGTTTTATTGTATCAATCCCAACTTCCTACATTTACAGGGGAGAATGCTTACTTACTGATACTTTTCTCATCAATAGATTCCCATCTTCCGTCCTAAATGGGAGAACATTATATGAGCTCATTTTTGGCAAATCTTCCAGTTATAGCTTCCTTAGATTCTTTGGGTATCTGCTATGCCTCTACTTTATCACACAATAGAGCCAAGTTTGAACCTAAAGCTATCCCTTGTATTTTTCTAGGGTATCCACCATGAAAGAAAGGGTATAAGCTTTTGAGCCCACAAACTAGAAAGATGTTTGTTTCCAGAGAAGTTCTTTTTCATGAAACTGAATTCTTATTTTCTTCTCTCTCTTCTTCAAACCCCATCTTCACTAAAGTTTCTCCTATTCCTACTGTGCCAAATCCCCATATTCCCTTTTCTCTTGAACTTCCCTCTCATGTTTCCTCTCCTCCTATTTCTACACCTTATCCACTCCTACATCTTCCTTTCCTATCCCTGCTATCAGAAGATCATAGAGGGAACACAATATGCCTGCATATTTTTGAATAATTTTGTCTGTAATTTCATTTATCTCACTAACTTGACTGCAACTTGTTTCACTCATCCCATTAGTCCCCCTGCATTTCCCTTTGCAGCTTTCTCACTTTCAAATTAACAGTTTCTCAACACTATCTCTATCATCACTGAACTACTCAATTTTCCTCAAGCTGCTATGCACCATTGATAGCAGAAAGCCATGGATTCTAAAGTTGCACCTTTATAACAAAACCAAACTCGAGAGATGGTTGAATTACCACCCTGGAAAGAAGGCTTTACCTTGTAAATTGGTGTACAAGGTGAAACACAAATCATATAGTACTCTTGAGAGGTTAAAGGCATGATTGGTAATTCGAGGGGATATTCAGCGAGAATGCATAGATTTTAATATAACCTATTCAGCAATGGTCAAGATGACCACAATTAGATATATTCTTGCTGTAGCAGTGAAAAACGGATGGTCTATTTCTTAATTAGATGTCAATAATGCTTTTCTACCTGGTGAGTTACAAGAAGAAGTATACATGATGCTTCCTAGTGTGATGTCTTCTTCCAATCCTGATCTTGTTTGCAAACTCAAAAAGCTTATATGGTTTGCGACAGGCCTCAAGATAGTGGTATGCTAGAATAGGGGCTACTTTAAACTTTAAGGATTATTCTTAATCGCTAAATGGTTATTCCATATTCTTTAAAAGGCCAGGTGATTCAATTTCTATTGTGACTATTTATGTTGAGGACATTTTACTCACAAGGAATAATCCTTCAGAGATTGCACAATTAAATGATTTTTTGAATGATGAATTTAAAGTCAAAGATTTTGGGGACTTAAATTAGTTCATAGGCTTGGAAGTACTTCAAGATCCGTAGGGTGTTATCATCAGTCAACACAAATTCATCCTTAATCTCCTTTCCGAGTTCAATTGTGATAATCTTACTCCAATTTCTTCTCTATTGTACTCCTTTTGCAAGCTTTCCGTTGACACTGGTGCTTTACTTTCTGATCCCACTCATTATCGTCACTTGATTAGTAAGCTCAATTATTTGACACATAGTAGGCCAGATCTTTCATTTGCGGTTCAACATCTATCTTAGTTTATGCAAACTCCTTATTTTCCCCATTTTTCAGCTGCTCTTTTAGAGTTCTTCGTTATCTCCGCACAACTCCTCGCCAAGGTCTTTTTATGAGAAAAGATCCTTCATTTTCCATTCTTTCTTTTTACGATGTTGATTGGGCATCGTGTGGTAATTCCAGAAGATCCATCAGTGGCTATTTCATAAACCTTGTAGGTTCACCCATTTCATGGAAATCCAAAAAGCAAGTTGTCATCTCCTTATCTTCAGCATAGGCATAATATCGTTCAATGTGCCGCCTTGTTGTTGAATTAACCTGGTTGAACTGCGTGCTTCAAGATCTATTTGCACCTTCAAGATCGTTTGTCTTCTATTTTCATTTTCAATTTGAATAGAAGAAAAGGACTTTGTAAAAATTTATGACATGCTATTTTCAAATCTCTAAAAAAAACTCGTATAAAAAAACTTAAAGCTAATAATAGATTTGTAAAAAGTTACAAAACCAATTGTATTTCCCCTCGTTTTACATATCGCAAAAGAATTTCTTAGGACCGAAAAAGTAGGTGTCATGCAAAAACTATCAAAGCAAACCTTGAATGACGATAAATCCTATAACAAAAGAGAAATCTACCAAAAGAGACTCAGACATTTAACCTGGTTCAGTCAACGGACCTACATCCACATCGGAGATGAGCAATCGACTATAATAAAAAAAAGAGTACAAAATATCGAGAGAACAACCTCACGAAGAGGCAAACATAAATGAAACACTAACATTTGTCCCGTAAAGTCCCCCTCCCCCCTAAATACTACTCTCAAGCCTCTTATGGCTACATATTGAATGAGAAGGATGGATCTTCAATTTATAGTTCCATAACTTTTTCCTACAAGAAAAAAGACCAGCCAAATATGGAAGAATTATATTTTCCTTCTAGGAAAAGAAAAATTCAATTATGGTGAATATGTTGTCCTTTATTTCATGAAATAGGAAAACAAAATATAGTAAGAAAATCAGGATATTTTTTCAATGTTGGTAGCTTGATGTATGCTATGATTTGCACTAGACTAAATATTGCACATGATGTTGGTACTGTTAGTAGATTCCTTTCTAATCTTGGAAAAGAACATTGGGATACAATAAAATAGATATTAAGGTTTTTGAATGGTACTGCAAATTTGAATTTGTGCTTTGGCAATGGCAAGCCTCAACTTGTTTGTTACATAGACTCTGATATAGGAGATAATCTTGATAATTCAAGATCCACGTCCGATTATTTGATCACTTTTGCAGGGGAGGGGGGATGTTTCTTGGCAATGTAGACTACAGAAGTGCATAGCTCTGTCCAACATAAAATCCAAAAATATTGCAGTCATAGAAGGTGCTAAAGAACTATTATGGATGAAGGAGTTTATTAATGATCTTGGCTTTGAGCAGCCAAGATACATCTTATTTTGTGATAATCAGAGTGTTATTTGTCTCACCAAGTACTCAACTTTTTATTCTAAGATCAAACACATAAATAGAAATTATCATTGGATAAGAATGACTGTGGAAGAGAAATTATTTGAGGTTGAGAATATACACTCGGATGAAAATCCTTCGGATATGCTGACAAAGGTGGTGGTTGTAGATAAACATGAATTTTGCAGTTTATTGGCAGGCATGAAGCCTGACAATAGTTCTTATACTTGAAGGCACATTTGGCCCCTTGGTTGGATGGGTGTTTGTTGGGCACATGCCCATGTTATCCGGCCAAATGCTCAATGACTTAATCCTATTTTCTTTTGGTATTTATTCCTATTTGGAATTGGATTTGGTTTTTGTTCCTATTTAGAGTTGGTTTTGGCTTTAAAAGAAACCACCATCATGGTCTATAAATCTGACAATTTTGGAGAATTATTCTACGCTAATTGATAAAAGTCTTTGAAAGACTTAAGCACATAAGAGTGATTTTTCAGAGAGATTTCGTCAAGAGAGAAGAGAGAATAAAAACATTTGTTTTGCTATAGATTTTTATTCCGAGCAGCCAATTTCAAATCACATTTTTTGATTCGTTAACTGTTGGATCGGGCCAAAATGTTGACTGAGTGTTCGTAACATCTTGGTCATGGATTTGAATGGTGGAGATCGGATTTGAATGCCCATAGCATCTGATTTAGAGTCTCGAATTACAGTAGCTTCATTTTTGTGGATTCTCCTATTTCTTCAATTGAAGTGTTTGCTATTGTTCATCCGTGTTTGGCACTTGTTGTGCATCGAATTTGAAGAAATTTTTTAACTCTCTTATTGTTATAGTGGAACATTTTGAATCTTTATAATCCCGTATTTTTTTCGATTAAAAAAAATTTCCACGTTAAAATTTTTGTATTCTTTATTTTCTTTATTTCCGATTTGACTCTTTTCTCTAGATAACACAATTACCAATTCTTAGCCCTCTTAGTCGGCCTGCAGATATAACAAATGCAACAAGAAATGCACACATACCAATGTTCAATTATCCTCACTTCCTCCTAAAAGTCATCACAATATAGTCATCACTCACGAATGCTTAGTTGGGGACTCGTAAACATGACGTTGAGTGGGATTGCACAAGTTTATTTGGACTTTGTATCGGCGGACTTGGGTCAAAAAAGAGGGGAAAAAGTATACATATCGTCTTATTTGATCGCTCTTATTTAATATTTATTTATATTTTTATAATTATTTAACTTATATCTTAATTTTTACAACTTTAAGCACCTTGTTCTCTTGCAATGTGTGCTCATTTCTTCTCCTTTCTTTTCCTCTTCTTTTTCTTTTCGCTCTCAAACACATGAGATTTTGTGTGAGTATTATTGATGTAATATGAAATACACAATCATTTAGCACTAAGGTATGAATTTTGTGTTAAGTACATTGTATTATGTTGAATATAAGTATTGGAGTCCCTTACATTGGTAGTTTTTATATTAATAAGCTAAAAAAATTTCTTGATTTTTTATCTAATTTGGTTTTGTTCTTCAGCTAATTCCAAGTCTGAAGTTCTTCAGTCGGTTTGAAGTTTGCACTAAAAACTAAAAAAGTTCAAGCTAATTTGTTTGAAGTTAGCACTATGAACTGAAGTTCTTCAACTCAAACTTCAGGTGAAAATATCTAAAGTTTGCTTTGATAAGGTTACACTTCAGTAAAAAAATTCTGAAGTTCAAACTTCAGATATAAGTTTTTGCTATTTCAGGCCCATATGTCTATAGTTATTTTAAAAGTGAATAAACTTGTATTTTTTTTAAAGTAGGTATAAATTCAATTGTGACCCAAAAATTAAGTATAATGCAAAATGCCCCAAAGAGGTGTTGGTCGTTCGGCCCAATTATATATTGACTTCCGGTGATTATAATTAGGCTAGAAAGGTTTCAGCCCAATTACATTGTAGCAAGTGATACATTGCCATGTTTTAACAAGTGTTATTGATGGTAGGGCATGTCAGTTTCACGGTAAACTAAGACAAGCAGTGTTAAGTAAAGGCACTGAAGGAAGGGAGTCAAGGACCCGACAAAATTACATTTCATTTCCATTCTTTGATCCATTTAAATCTAAAAGTAATGTTTATTACCTCGCTGATAGTTGTATATATGTGAATTAGTTTCTTGCCACACGTGTTGCACGTATATACCGAATCACAAAATATATACTATATAAAAGAATATCAATATTATTAGAAGAAATATTTTTGTAAATAATAATATACAAAAGATTGTAAATGATCAATTCGTCGCATATTCCTAGGACCTGTAATGAATGATGCCGAAAGTAGTACACTTTAACCAACCTTTTCTCCTATATTGATAAGGCTCTAAGCCATTGTAATAATCCTTTCGAATTGTAGAAAACCATGATTGTCTTATCAACCAATATTCTCATTAAATCCATTATGAAAAAACCCTTGTACATGGATTAATACCCTTTTTTCATGTGAGAGTAATAAAGTTACCCCCTAAATAGTAAATGTGGGCATTCGCTAATTACATTAGGGCCATCACAAGCTTCATTAAGTATGACATTGCTTTACACCTTTATTAGTGATATAAATACTATGATGTTTGATTAAGCAAAGTAAAAACCTAGCTGGTAAGATGTCATGCTCTTTCCCATAGTCAACTGAGGAGCTCCTGAAGCAGTGCGACCACTCCTTTTTGAGCTTTGGGATTGTTTGACCAAAATATATCGAAACTTTTTGATTAAATCAATCAATGAAGATGAAGGAGTAAATCTTAATCAACCATAATAAGTTTCATACTTATAAATAAAGTAGAAGACATAATGAGATAAAATAGGGGCAATCAATCTTATTGAAGTTTTCTCTCCCACCGACAAGTGGAGAGTATTGTTTACATCATCTTTTTAGAATTTCCCTCTCCCCTCTTAAGGTATTGAAAATCTTTCTATTACATGGAGAATTTCAGAATTATAGATGGAAGAAGCCCCCTCCTCCTCTCCCCCGGGAGGTTCTCCCCCTCTATATATAGCCATAAAGTCTGATGTATTCATGGATGGAGGCATTTCTGTACCACGATCGTTAGCGTCGTTGGCCCCTAACCGTGATTTCTTAATCGAAAATACCAGAGGTACATGGTTGAGAGCGAATCATGGCGGCTTTTACTATCCTGCTGCTTGGGTGGGATCCAAGTTGGGTTGACCATACTGGTCAGATTTTTATCGATACATTAGTCCCTCAATCTGCTGGGGTTGTCTCTTGTCGGGCCCGGTAGACGGATTATGATTATACGCATTTTGGACAAATCTGATCATCTGTCCTTTGGGTACAATTTTTAAATTCAAGTGTTATGGCGGCACTCTTGAGTTACCCTTGGACTGTTGCGATCGTTTCAGAACCGAAGCATCATTTGACATGAAATGTCGTTTATGATTACCACCATTATGACACACGTTCCTAGGGGATTAAACTGTTTCGTGCCCTATCAGCTTTGATTTGGCGACTCTTGGGTTTCACGCTTGGAGAATTTATGTTCCTTATAAATAGAAGGAATGTACGATTCGACTGACACACTTCTCTGCCTTCATTCAAAAGACAATTTTGAGCCTTCTTTTCTTCTGATAGTTCTGATTTTTGATTCCCTCAAGCTAGTTAGGAACTTTCGCCTTAATTTTTTCCCCTTTATTCTATTCCTTTGTTTAGTGAAATCGATACAAATGGCTAGTAATTCTTCTTGTGATGATCATCCTACCACAGCTCCGGTGCCGGAAAGTGATGTTCCTGACACTAGAGGGGCAGAAATAGCGAAAGACATGGGGGTTCCGATGGTGGCTGAGATTTTGCCTCGCAGGGAGAAAACATGGAATGATTTCCACAGTCCTACAGGGGAGGTCCGGAACTTGCTCCTTCTTTTATTAATGCGGAAGGTTTGTAGAGCTAAAGGCCAGATGGGGAATCCCTAGCCACGTCGGCATGCTGGCAGCGGTGGGGGACGACATAGTTTATTTTGACTTTCCAAGGTACATCGCATTCTATGCCTACCCCTTTATGTGGGGTATACACTTCCTGTTCCTCTCTTGGTTGTAGACTTTTGTCGCTTTTACGAGGTATGCCCGACTCAACTCTCACCATATCTATATAAGTTGTTCCTCATGCTGCTCAAGTTTACGGAGCTTGCTGGTCGTGAGATCACTTTAAGGCACATGCTCAATATCGTCTCTCTACAACTCATCCACAGTAGAATGATCCATATGAGCCACTGGGGGCAAAGAGTTTGGTGGTAAAATGGATGATAGAACCAACCGTCACTTCTACGAGAATTAATTTTATATGTGGACCAAGAACCTCATCGAATCCCACAGGGTTTCTCGAGAAATAGAATTTACACGTAAGTTTCTAACTCTTTGGTTGGACTGATGCTCGATCACTTTCATTTGGGTAGTATATAAAACTACTTTTTCGTTTTTACAGCCTCGAAACTACCACCTGCACCTGTCGAAGGTGTCTACAAGTGAGAAAACACTATCCTTCTTTATACGGAAGAGATCCGTACCTGGTCTTCCTTCCATGATAAATATGGACACAAACCCCTCACTGGTGAGTAATATCATTTTTGGTTTTTGCGGTTGTTCTTCTTTTGCTCCTCCTTTTTTTCGACTTTGTTGCTTGCGCTGTTCGTTGATGTCTAGGAGAGTGCGGATAGCAAGGGCTCCTCCACTAGCATTTCATCAGCTTGCATCTTCTGCCCGCCCTGCCTCAGTGTTCTCCTCCCGACCTTCATTGAGGGCCGCTTCAGCTGAGTCTATGGCCGTGGCTATGCACATGGAGGCTGCCGTTAGAACCGAGACTCCGACCCCTGTTACTTACTTAGCGGAGGAGCCTTCCCATGCTGAATATGGGGAAATGCCATCAAAGAGACGTCGAGTCGAGTTTGAGGCGACTCATTTAGTTGTGGTGCAGTGAGAGGACGAGCATACTCTTTTGACTATGGTGCAGTTAGAGGATGATCTTCCCTTGATGGGATCTGAGGCGGGATTCGGTGCTATTCTACCTGTAGAGACGGATCCAGTAGTAGTGTCTGCCCCATCAACGAAGATTCCTGCTGCTATTACTGGTCAACAACCAACCGCGATGGAGGGTCAGACTTCTGAGGCCGATGTTACTGCTTTAGATAGGCCTTCATCTTTGGTGGTTGGTCGTGCTTCCTTTTCAGCCACAAAAAGGGGAAAGGGTGTCGTGATCAATGACTATGAATCTGAATCTGATCTTGATCCTGATGATGTTAGGATATTTGAAGAAGGTCTTACCCGTTTAATGGTTCATAGGGGAGGCCTGACCCGTGTTCTTGAGATCTCATTGGATAATAATTTCCCGGAGATACGGAGGACCTGGGATTGTAGTTTGACCTCTTGTGTTCTGATGCTGAGAGCGAGGCTCTTCGGAATGTTCCTCATATTGATTTGATGCATGAAATGGTCCTATGGGATTGAGGGTACGTTTCACTTTTTTGTCATGGGCATTTTTTTTTCTGGAGGATTTGGCCTTAGACCATCTTTTTTGTTTTTCAAACGTACATGATGGAGATTGAGAGTGTTCACAGGGCCGACACTTGAACCAAGATTTTCCTAATGATGCTTGAGAAATATCGACGCTATTACAATAAGTGTCTTCAGATGCACGAGCGGCTAAAGGCGAATCCTAGTGCTCGATCCCACAGTGAGCAATTGGAGAAGAGGGACCAAAAATTGAAGGAGACCATTCGCAGAAGTAGTGTACTCGAGGAGAAATTTTGTTCAAAGGACGAAGAGCTTGAGTTGGGTGAAAGGGGTTGCTGTAGAGTGCGAATATCTTCAGGATAAGCTGAGGACGATGTAATCTGAGATGGATCATAATCTTATCAAGGTTGAGATAATGAGCGTGGAGTGGATGGGAAAGTTGACCTAATTAGAGAGAAAGGTTGCCGGTTTGGAAAACATCGAGAGTGCCTAGTCATCGGCTTTGGCGAGGGCGACAACTCTAGAGAACACCATCCGCATACTCCAATCTAAGCACAAATTAGAGAGGGAGATGGCCACACTAATGGAAGTGAGGCTTGAGGAGCGTATTATCGAGATCGACCGAGGGGCATCGACATTAGCGGATAGGGTCACTGCTCTTGAAGCCGAAAAGGAGAAACTATAGGCTCAAGTTGAGTCTTCCTCTACTATCGTTCCCGTCATTTGCATGAGATTTGGGTTCATGCCGAAGTCCAATGAGACATATACAAGAGTTTGTGAGAGGCGGGTACTATTCCCGAGGCCGCATATGAGGGAGCAGGGGTGAAGGCGCGAGAAGCTCATATTAACTGCGGATATGACCTCGCAATACTGGAGGGTAATGAGGGTGTTGACGATGAAGGAGGACTTCCCCGAGATGATGGAGAAGAGGATGGCGGTGATGACGTCGAGTGAAAGATTTGTTGTCTTTGTTGTTGTTTCTTTCTTCCCCTTTTTATTTATTTGTTTATTACTTTTTCGGGACTCTATTGGTTTGAGCTGTGTATAATATACAGTTGTTTGGGTAGTAGCTTTGTATAAGGGGTTTTTCATTCCTGTCTGCCTCACATTATCTCTTTTATTTTTGTTTTTCATAACTCTGGCGTGAGGGAGTCGATTCTCGTGCGGTGGACTCCTAATTCTCATGTAGCTTAATACTGCATAGATTGAGTAGGACGTCGATGAGGGATTTAACTGTAGGGATGATATCTTCAAACTTGTATCGAAATACTATCCCTTCGCAATTCGAGTGGCGTCGAACTCCTTCCTCTAATAATAGCCTTAGCCGTGGAGATGTTATCTTTCGAGCTTATATCAGAATATCATTCTGTCACATGTCTTAATCCCCTCTTTTTTTGGCGATGGCTCTTATCCTTAAGGGTATCTTTTTGAAATTTCATCAACATATTAACCTGTCATGAGTCTTAGTCTATTCTGGCGGTTGCTTTTATCCTTAAGAGTGATATTTCTAGACTTCGTCAAAATATTAAACTGTTGTTTTTCGATCGAGGCCGAACTCTTCTCTTTGGAGATGGACCTTGGCCTTAAAGGTGTTATTTCAAGCTTTTGTCGAAATATTAACCCGTCGAGTTTGATAGAGGTCGAACTCTTATTCTTGGAGATGACCCTTGGCCATAAGGGTATTATTTCGAGCTTGTCAAAATATTAACCCGTCGTTGTTCAATCGAGGTTGAACTCTTCTTTTTAGAGATGTCCATTGGCTTTAAGGGTGTTATTCCGAGCTTATCGAAATATTAACCCGTCGTTGTTCAATTAAGGTCGAACTTTCCTTCTTGGAGATGGCCCTTGGCCTTAAGGGTGTTATTTCAAGCTTATCAGAATATTAACCCGTCATTGTTCGATCGAGGTTGAACTCTTCTACTTGGAGATGACCCTTGGCCTTAAGGGTGTTATTTCGAGCTTGACGAAATATTAACCCGCCGTTGTTCGATTGAGGTCGAACTCTTCTTCTTGTAGATGGCCCTCGGCCTTAAGGGTGTTATTTCGAGCTTGTGGAAATATTAACCCATCGTTGTTCGATCGAGGTCGAACCCTTCTTTTTGGAGATAGACCGTGGCCTTAAGGGTGTTATTTCGAGCTTTTGTTGAAATATTAACCCGTCATTATTCGATTGAGGTCAAACTCTTCTTCTCGGAGTGGCCCTTGCCCTTAAGGGTGTTATTTTGAGCTTGTCAAAATATTAACTCGTTGTTGTTCGATTGAGGTTAAAATCTTCTTCTTGGAGATGGCCCTTGGCCTTAAGGGTGTTATTTATAGCTTGTAGAAGCATTAACCCATCTTTGTTCAATCGAGGTTGAACTCTTCTTCTTGGAGATAGTCCTTTGCCTTAAGGTTGTTAGTTTGAGCTTGTCGCAATATTAATTCGTCGTTGTTCGATCGAGGTCGAACTCTTCTCTTTGGAGATGGCCCTTGGCCTTAAGGTTTTATTTCGAGACTTCGTGAAAATATTAACTCATTGTTGTTAGATCGAGATCGAACTCCTCTCTTTGGAGATGGACCTTGGTATTGGCCAGAGAACAGGTGAAGTTTTGAAGAATGAAAAATGAACTCAGTCATGGACCAGGTCTATCCTGTGAAGCACAGTGTTTGTCAAACTATACATGTGAGATGCACGTGAAGGATATAAGTTCCATTGATCGAGCAACAATATCTCTTGAACTGATCGAAAAGGTTGCATTTGGGATAAGGAGAGAAAGTCTCATTGTGAGAAAGAACACAATTCGGATACACGATAAGGTTGGAGTTTGTGTTTTTCAAGGCCTCAACTTCGATGGAGATCAGCAATTGATTCTCAATCAAACTCTAATTACTAACTCATAAATAACAACGATTGTTCTCTTTTACAGGTATTGCACAAACATAGAAGTGAAACTAAATTGAGAGCAAAAGAGTGAGGCAATTTTTCAAGCAATTTATGTGAGATTTGAGTGTGCATTCCTGAAGCTACTTGGACAAGATAGAAGAACCAATTCCATTGTGTCTTTATTTAATTCTAGTTCAATTTTAGTAGGTGATTTAAACTTGTACCTTTTAGCTTTCATAGAAGCAATTGTATTATGTACTTTGAGTATTCAAGTAAGAGTTAACTTGAAGTTGTTGCAACAGTTGAGGCTATGGGCTACAACGGGATTAGTGTTTAATCCTTAGGTTTGCAAAGAGTTTTGTAAATGCTGTTTTGGCTCAGTGATTTTAGTGGAAGTTTGGAAAAATCCAACTGAGTAGTAGGTCGTAGTTTTTTCACCTTTTGAGCAAGGTGTTTTCCACGTAAAAATCTCCGTGTTTTTTACTTTATGTACTTATTATTCCGTAAACAGTAGAGTTAGTACACCTAGAAGAACTAGGTTCTTCTAAAGCAAAAAATTGGTTACCACAAAAATCACCTCCCCTCTTATGTGGTATTGACGTTTAGAACATCAATTGGTATCAGAGCGGGTTATCCTTGAAGATACTAGCACCTTAGGAAAAGATCAACATGAGTGCACCACCTGGGAACTGGGAAGGGCAATCCACTACAAGACCTCCACTCTTCAATGGGCAGTACTATTCTCGGTAGAAGAATAGGACGAGAGATCATATCATTGGAGAGGACTATGAACTCTGGGACATAGTCATCGATGGTCCCTTGGAAACTACAAAGAAGAATGAGAAATGAGTGGACGTGCAAAAGACAAGAGCTGACTGCACTGCTGCAGACTTAAAGAAGTGGGAGAAAAATGCTAAGGCCAAGAAATGGCTTGTGTGTGGACTAGGTCCAGATGAGTACAACAGGATCCATAGTTGTACCACTGCTAAGGAAATTTGGGACACTTTGTAAGTGTCTCATGAAGGAACATCTCAAGCGAAGAGGTCCAGAGGAATACTGTTGTATTCTCAATATGAGAATTTTACTATGAAGGAAGGAGAAACTATCCAAGAGATGTATAATAGGTTCATTACACTGACAAATGAACGTAAGTCTCTTGGAAGGGTTATTCTTGAAGAAGACAAGGTTAAGAAAAACTTGACAAGGGTTCTGCCAGTCTCATGGGAAAGTAAAATCACCGTTATTCCGGAATCTAAGAATATTGCTGCCCTCAAGTTGGATAAATTAATTGGAAATCTTACTGCCTATGAACTGAGAAGGCAAACCATGAAGACGGATGCACCCAAGAAGGAAAGGAGCCTGGCATTCAGAATCACTGAAGGTGCTGATCTAGAGGAGAATGAAATGACCATTATCACAGAGAACTTCAAGAAGTACCTAATAAGAGGAAATGGTCCTTTAAGAAGTGGAAGCTACAGCAAACCAAGGGTTGCTGAAAAACAAACCAATGAGGGTTTATTATTGTGGGAAGACTGATCACCATATAAAAAACTGCCCTCAATGGGAAATTGAATGGAAAAAGGAAAGAGTTGAACTAAGGAACAAGAAGACGGAACTTGTTCAAACCAAGAAGAACAAAGTATCAATAAAGACTATGGTTGCTGCTTAGGAAGAAAGCTCAGATAAGAACTCAGAGGTTGAAGATGGAGAGGAACAAGCACTTATGGAAATTAGAGAATCCGATGAGGAATCTGAGGTAAGTATAATTCATCTCAAAGACAATATTAGTCTTTTGTCTAAAGTAAGGTTATCTAAGTTACTTCTAGATTTCATTGATGAATTCGACGTTATAAACAATGGAAAGGAACAGTTGTATAAGGAATGTGTGATTCTGAAAGCTAAGTGCAAAGACTTGGAACTTAGGACTAGTGAATGCGATAGTAAAAATACTGAGTTGAAAAACGGGGTTCTTGAACTTGACACCACAGCCCTAGAGCTTACATCTGAAAATCTAAACCTAAAATTAGGAACAGGTAAAAAGAAAGCTGATCACACCTAACCCACTTTAGAAGAAAATCTAGAAAAAATGAAAGATGAGTTGTACAAAAAAGAGATGAGCAAATAAGAGTCCTAAAAGAAGATCTAGGCAAGGTAAAACATGAAATAGATAGAACTTGCAAATGGAGTAAGTCCTCTGATGCACTATCCTGGCTACAAGAGCACCACAGTAGCAACAAGAGAGGACTTGGCTATTGGACCCCATCACCTAAGTGGGATCCCAAAAGCAGTATCTCACACTTCTTAAGAACATAATTTGCAAACACTGTGATAAAACTGGTCACTATTAATCTGAATGTATTGCAAAAGAAAAGGCTAGCCAAAAGAATAAAGAATTTGTTCAATTGGTATCTAAATAGGCTGCCAGGTTGGGCTAAAAAGAATCCGATTCACCCTTTTGCCTATAGAAAGGGACCTAAACTAGTTTAGGTTCCTAAGGCTAACCCCTGATTTCCTTTTGCGGGTCCAAGTGAATGGGGAGCATCTAAATATGATACATGAATAATGGCTGCTAAAAATATATGACTGGAAGTAAGAACCAATTCCTTTCACTTGAGGACTTAAAGGGAGGCAATGTCTCCTTTAGGAATGGGAAGAAAGGTAAGATTATTGGGGTTGGAAAGGTAGGTAAGACAGACTCTCGTACCATTGAGAATGTATACTTAATATATGGCTTGAAATATAGCCTGATCAGTGTGTCACAACTGTATGACAGAGATAAACTTTTAGCATTTACCTCTACTAAATGCTTTGTGATTAATCTTACCACTGACAAGGTTGTTTTGCAGTGAAAGAGAGTTAACATTATTTACATTGCAGATTTATCCACTCTCCCAGAAAATTAACTAACTTATCTAAGTGTGCTAGATAATAATCCCCTCATGTGGCACAAAAGACTTGGTCATGCCAGTCTAAATCAGCTAAACAAATTAGTCTCTAAGGACTTGGTGATAGGGTTACCTAACATCAAGTTCAAGGATGACAAAGTTTGTGAGGCATGTGCAAGGGGGAAGCATGTAATATCATCCTTCAAAAGCAAGAAAATGGTAAGCAAAACCAAGTCGTTGAAACTGGTCCATATGGATCTCTGTGGTCCAATGAGAACTATGAGCAAAGGTGGAAAGAAATATGTAATGGTACTTGTTGATGATTATTCTAGATTTACCTGTTTTATATTTCTAACTTCTAAAGATGAAACATTTCATATGTTTACTGCATTTGTTAGAAAAACTCATAAACAATTTGGAAATCAACTTGAATCCATTAGGTCTGATCATGGAAACGAATTTGAAAACTCCAAGTTTGTTGAATTCTGTGATGAAAATGGTATTGATCATAATTTCTCTGCCCCTATTACTCCTCAACAAAATGGAGTAGTTGAAAGAAAGAATAGGGCTCTTGACGACATGGTTAGGACCATGTTGCTTTCTAGTAAACTGCCCCATAGCTTTTGAGCAGAGGCTGTAAACACTGCATGTTGCATAATCAATAGATGTATAACTAGACCCTTGTAGAGAAGACTCCCTATGGGTTACTTAAAGGGAGAAAACCAAACATATCCTATCTTAGGGCATTTTGTTTGTAAGTGCTATGTGCACAATAATGGAAAAAACTCCCTAGGTGAGTTTTATCCCAGAAGTGATGAGGTAGTATTCTTGGGATATTCTTCATATAGAAAATCATATGAAGTGTTTAATAAAAGAAATTTGTGTGTAGAAGAAAGTGTACATGTAGTATTTGATGAAACTAACATTCTTTCTAAGAGACATGAACATGAAGATAAAGCCATTGGATTGGTAAAGGACTTGACTGAAGCCTTAACTCAGGTCAAAGTGGCACCAACAGAAGGAACATGTGATGGAATATGGTTTTCCATCCAGGAAACCTGACAGGGGGAACTAATCAAAGAGGAAATGAAATAAATCCCTTGAAGGAACCTGTTCATGACCTTGTTCCTCAGCAACAGAACATGGGAGAAACATCTAGCAAACACCAGTTGGTTGTGAAGATTCACAAGTATTAAAGTTCTCATCCCATTGAGAACATTATCATTGATCCAACATCTGGAATTAAAACTAGATCACAATTAAAGAATCTGTGTGCTTTTGATGCCTTTGTGTCTCTTATTGAACATAAAAATGTTGTTGAGGCTTTGCAGGATGCAGATTGGGTGATTGCTATGCAGGGTGTACTCAATAAATTTGAGAGAAGTCAAGTTTGGCACTAGTTCCAATACCCAAGGAAAGATCAGTCATTGGAACAATGTGGGTCTTTAGAAACAAACTTGATGAAGATGGAACAGTTACAAGAAACAAGGACAGACTGGGGTCCAAGGTTACATCCAAGAGGAGGGCATAGACTATGATGATACTTTAATCCTGTTGCAAGACTAGAGGCAATCGGACTCCTTATATGCTTTGCAACAAATGGAATTCATTCTGCATCAAATGGATGTCAAAAGTTCTTCCTAAATGGATACCTGAAATAAGAAGTGTTTGTCAAACAAACACCAGATTTTAAAAGCAAGGAATGTCCTGAGCATGTATACAAGTTAGAAAAGGCCTTTTATGGACTCAAGCAGGCCCCAAGAGCATAGTATGAATGATTGTCAAAGTTTCTGCTGGAGCATGGTTACAAGAGTGGTAAAATTGATAGTACTTCATTCTTAAAGGAAAAAGGTATGGTTCTCCTTGTTGTACAAATATATGTTGATGACATAATCTTTGGGGCCACTATTGATAAGCTAAGTAAGGACTTTGCAAAATTAATGGGGCGTGAGTTTGAAATGAGCATGATGGGTGAGTTTAACTTCTTTTTAGGCTTACAAATCAAACAAAAGTCCAAATGGAACCATGATTCATCAACAGAAGTATGCAAAGAAGCTAATCAAAAAGTTTTAAATGGAAGAATCAAAAGGAATAGACACAGTCATTGCAACTGCTACTAAATTAGATGTTGATGAACCTGGTTCATCAGTTGATCAAAAGTTGTATAGGGGTATGATTGGCTCACTTCTATATCTTACTGCTAGTAGACCTGACATTGTTTTCAGTATGGGGCTTTGTGCTCACTTTCAAGCAAATCCTAACTAGTCTCACCTGATTGGTGTCAAAAGGATACTAAGATAATTGAAATGCACCACTGATCTATGTCTTTGGTATCCTGAAGGTAGCAATTTTGATCTAGTAGGATATGTTGATGCTCATTATGCAAGTTTTCTAGTGGATAGGAAGAGTACTTTAGGTATGGCACACTTTTTTCTTTCATGTCTTGTGTCATGAGATACCAAAAAGAAGAAGTCGATGGCCTTATCTACTGCTAAAGCTGAGCATTTTGCTACTGCCTCTTGTTGTGCTCAATTGCTATGGATCAAACAGCACCTGGTAAACTTTGGTATTGGAGTTGGTTGCATTCCTATATGTTGTAATAACACTAGTGCTATAACTATGACAAAGAACCATGTTCATCATAAGAGGACTAAGCACACAAATGTTAGGCACCACTTCTTATGAGATAACTATGAGAAAAGACTGATCTCCATAGAATTCGATGCTACTGATAATCAAATTGATGATATTTTCACTAATGCACCGAGTAAAGAAAACTTTTAGAGGAACACGTTGGAATTAGGGATGATTAAGATCACCTAAAAGGTCCAGCTCCGAATGCACAATGAAAAAAATGACATTTTTTTGCTAGGAGTTTTATTCTTTGTGTAAATATCTAGATTAATTCTTACTCAGTTTTATACTTTAATTAGTATACTTCTATGACATGTGTATATATGATTCACTGATCTCTTACAAAGTTTTTTCTATTATGACATTTGAGGCATGTTCAAGAGAGTTCTATATGAAGAACCTGCTTCATCAGTATGATTTCATATGAAAGCTCAGGTATGTTTTCAATAGTTTGTATAATTAGAAAGATTAATACTTCAATCATGAGCAGAAGCCCTATACATGCAAAATTCCTAGAAAATTTTATCTGTTGTGGTATTGAACCAGTTTGATCCATTTAGAACTCTAAAACCATGATTTTTGCCAAAAATCTAGGGAAGCGAAATAATCATTAAAATTTCTAGAATTGCAGTTTGATTAGACTTCTAATTGACCCCTGAAAAGTTGTCGTTACTGCATTAATGTCCAATTCACTTTAAATATCAACCACATCTCTAATCTTCTTCATTATTCTAAAACCGTCAAAATATTTCTCCAGTTCTAATCGCTTCTCTTCTCTAAAAATTTCCAAATTTCCTCGATAAACAAAGAACCATGTCCAACCCACAAGATCATCTTGGAACTCCTCTACCACCAACTCCCTCAAATTTATCCTCATCTACTCCATCTAGTGAGTCCTCAAAAGATAGGTTTGGAAGGCAGAAAATATTTGAGCTTTGAGAAAAGTTTTAAATGAGAGATTGAGAAAATTCAAGAAACCCATGTTAAGGTTAGTTCTTCTGTGGTTGAAAACTTAGAAAATAGGTTTGTTCTAGTTGGACCTATTAGAGATGTAAAGTTGTTTGAATCGAGTAGAAATGGAGGTAAAAATAAAAGAAAAGGAAAAGGAGAAGTTTTTGCTATATGTAGGGTTGAAAAAAGGAGTGGCATCAATTCAAGGGGAAGTGGATCTGGGGAAGCAGCTGAAGGGTTGGTTCATCCAAGCAATTAAAGAGATGAACTTGGGGCAAGTTTTCAAATATACCTCACAAAAGGCCCCGATTGCTACCAAGCCATCCAAGAAAAGAAAGACCTCATCCCCAAAATCTACTGCCCTTCAGTACCTAAGGGAAGAACTACAAGAAGCAGGGTAAGACAAAGTGAAGCTGACCTACAAAAAACTCGGGAAAAAAGCAAGAAAAATAAAATGGAGAAGCAAAAGAAAAAGGTTTCAGAGTCCTCCGAGGTTGAAGAAGAAGAGGAGATGGAACTGGTTCATCAAGAAAGGGGAACAACAATGGAGGTTCCTACACCAAAACCTAGAAAGTCCATGACTTCTTCTAAGAAGTATCCTTCTGTACCTGTGTTTGATGAACCCCCATTAGCTAAGAGGACAAGATCTGCAATGAAAGGCTGGCAAAAGAAAATTATTGAAGAAGATGAAGAGTGGAGCGGAGAAGAAGAAGAATAGAAAGCTGAGAAGGAGCAGGATAAGTTTGTTATCTTTGGCAAAAGAAAAATTCTGAAAAGAAGATTGCTGAAGGACCTGGTTGAGCCATGGATGATAAGACCGGTGGATACTTTAGCTGCTCAAGGTTGGAAGGGCATGGTCCTTGAAATGGATGGGAGGCTGGCCAGGAATGAGCTGATTGAATTTATGGCCTATGCTGCTTTGAAGGATAGAGTAGTCACCAGCCTAGTGAAGGGAATTTCAGTGCAATTTAATGCTGAGAAACTAGAAGAAATTTTGGATATACCTTATCAAGGGTTTGATGATTACACTAGGCAAAGGTGGCCATGCCTGGACTCCCTACCTAATGCTCTTGAGATTACCAAGAGATTCTGTGATTTATATAATGTAAATGAAGCCAAGGCTATGTAGAAAAGTGAGATAAGGCTTGATCACAAGGTTGTGTTTGAGTTTTTCAAGAAGTTCCTACTGCCTAGACAAGAAGACATACTGCAAACTACATGGACCTGGTTCTTATGGAACGCCTCGAGCAAGGAAAGAAAATCAACTGGACTACCTTTATTGTCACATTTCTAGACATGGTAATCAATGGCTCTAAGGCACATGCTACTCTGTATGGGTTCATACTGACTATTGTGCTGGACAGGCTGAATGTACCTTTGAAGAAATAGGAAATGGCATCAAGCAAGGAACATTTTGGTGTTAAGACTTTACTAGCTAGTGACTATCCTGCCAATACCATCCCAGTTTAACCTGGTTCATCTCTAAAGACACCCATCAACATCAAGGTTAGGGCTTTGGTACAGGAATGTGAAACTAAGGATGATGAGATTGCTAGACTCAAGGCACGCGTGGCTGAATTGGAAACTAAAAGAGAGCCTTAGAACTGAGCTAGCAAAAGAAAAGGAGAAAAATGATGGAATGCTTCAGAATATGCTAAACCTTCTCGAATCTTAACCCTCTAGTTCCTCCAAGCCATATGTCTCCCAGCACTCGTCTTCAAAATCAGTTTAGGACCCTAGTGACCCCCAGTGACCCAGTTTAGGGATATTTTTGTTTTTTTGCTCATGTTTTGGAAGTTTTTCTTTCTTTATATGGTCTATTGGAGAAAGCATATCTCTATCAATGAAAACCGCTGCTTTCTCTTGTTTCATGATGAGTATGATCTTAATAGTTTAAATATTTTTGTTGATTATTGATTATTTCATAATGATTCTTCTTGCAGTTTCCCCAGTGGCCATGAGTACTTATTAAATTCTGGGATTCACATTGTGTATGCAAATTTTCGATGATGCCAAAAGGGGGAAGAGATATTGTGCTTTAAACATCATTCTAAATTAAGTGATATTTATAACCTAATTAACCTGGTCCTTGATGATAAGTAAAATTTATTAGTAAAGTGTTGATGATTAAGCTAAGTTCTTACAAGTTCTTTGATCAGTAAAAAGCACAGTTTGTCATCATAAAAAAGGGGGAATTTGTTGGCCCAAGAACATGTGAAGTTTTGAAGAATGACAAATGAACTCAGTCATGGACCAGGTCCATCATGTGATGCACAATGTTTGTCAACCTATACATGTGAGATGCACGTGAAGGAGATAAGTCCCATTGATCGAGCAATAATATCTCCTAAACTGATCAAAAATATTGTATATGGGATAAGGAGAGAAAGTCTCCTTGTGAGAAAAGAACACAATCCGGATACAAGATTGGGTTGGAGTTTGTGTTGTTCAAGGACTCAACTTCTATGGAAGATCATCAATTGAGTCTCAATCAAACTCTAATTACTAACTCATTAAATAACAGTGATTGTTCTATTTTACAGGTATTGCACAAACACAGAAGTGAAACTAAATTGAGAGCAAAAGAGCAAGGCAATTCTGAAAGCAATTTATGTGAGATTTGAGTGTACATTCCTGAAGCTACTTGGACAAGATAGAAGAACGAATTCCATTATGTCTTTCTTTTATTCTAGTTCAATTGTAGTAGGTAATTTAAACTTGTACCTTTTAGCTTTCATAGAAGCAATTGTATTAGGTACTTTGAGTACTCAAGTTAGAGTTAACTTGAAGTTGTCGCAATAGTTGAGGCTATGTGCTACAACGAGATAGAGTTTAATCCTTAGGTTTAAAAAGAGTTTTGTAAATGCTGTTTTGATTCAGTGATTTTAGTGGAAGTTCAGAAAAATCCTACTGAGTAGTAGATCGTGATTTTTTCAACTTTTGAGCTAGGTATTTTCCATGTAAAAATCTATGTGTTCTTTACTTTATGTACTTATTATTGCGCAAATAGTAGAGTTAGTACAACTAGTGGAACCAAGTTCTTCTAGAGCAAAAATTGGTTACCACACAAATTCCCCCCCCCCCCCCCCCCACTTATATGGTATTGACGTCTAGAACATCACTTGGCCTTAAGGGTGTTATTTTGAGCATTTTTAGAAATATTAACCCGTTCTTTTTGTTCAACCCCTTTTTTCGTGCGAAATTAAGTTTTTGAAATTCAAGAGGACAAATCATTCCCGTTTGGGAATTGGGTTTTTGGAATTGAAGAGTCATCACCTAATGATTTAAGTGCATTAGGACACTAAGGAGGGTTCAATTTGAATAACCATAGATTGGGTAAGGGCTTGAAATTATCCCAAGGGGAAGGTGTTACGCACCCCTCAGGATCCACTAGTTTGGTTCCTAGCTAAGCTATTATTGTGACTTAAATGCAAATAACATATAGGCAAGTAAGAGTTCCATATAATAGGGGATTTTCATGTAATGGTGACAAATAAACAAAATCAGCAAGAACTAAAGAGAGTTGATTTTTCTTTCTTTGAAGAAATGGTTTTAAAAGATTTAAAAGAAACAAAGAACTAAGGGGAGATGTCCTTGATTTATTAATAATATGGATCACGTTAATGCAATACCCGGTAATTACTCCTCATAGAGGGGGTACACGTGGTATTAATGCACCGGTCATCATATCCATATCTACTCTTTCCCACCCCGTTTAAAGTATTAAAGCGCGGAATCGTCTCGTATACTTATTGCATGCTATTACCCCCCCCCCCCCCCAATCCTATCAGTCATGGAGGTGTTAAGACTACTAATCCTAACAATGAGGGATTTTGGGCTTATTTGTAGTTTTAAAAGGATAAAATACTAAGGCTCCCAGGTAAAACACATATAGAAACTTTGGGGGAAAGCATGTAAACAAGTAAAAGGCTCAGATACACACCCTATAAATAGAGAAGCACATAATTTCACATGTATTCCACATATTGTTTAGAGTCTGATTAAAACATAAGTGGTTAAGGCAGACTGATTTATTACATAGTTCAGATAAGAAGCCTCAATCAGGCTTGCCTACTGTTAGTAACATATAAAATTTGATTTCAATTTATAAGTTATCCTATGGTTTGCCTAAGTATTGGACGAAAATCTCTATGCATGATATCTACTGATTTCGGAAACAACGGTGCGAGCTGATTACATATTGATTTAAGAAAAAGTTGTCAGTTATTAAGGAAAGGTGAGTTTTAGCAAAAGATCCCAAGTTCTAAAGCTAGTAACACATTATTATTATTGCTAGTCTTGGACTTATAAACAAGGGAGGCGATTCAGATTTGATTAAAGTTTCTATAGGCATACTTCTTATGCGTTTGTCGACTTTAGAACACTATTATAGACATAGAAGGATGCAGAAGTCCTACAAGCATGATGGCTAGGTAATGTATTTTTTTATATTAACATGACATCTAAATACAATTGGTTATTAAGACCTATAACCATGTTTGCCTAATGAGACGTGGATATGCAGAATTCAGAAAACCCTATAGGTATTTTCTACATGCATATGCATATTTCAGATTTTCGAGTAATTATACACATGGGTTCTAGGTAAACGCGCAGAAGTTCCCAAAAGCATGGTATCTATACATGAGAATGCAGAAATTCTTATGGACATGGCATCTATTTAAGAATGTAGAAATTTCTATAGACATAATAGCTATATATGAGAATACAGAAATTCCTATGAACATAATAGATATATGGGAATGCAGAATTCCTATAAACATAATAGCTATATGAGAATGCAGGATTCCTATAACATGATATATACCCTCTTTTGCATACATAATTGCCCTTCCCTTTCTACTTGCCGTACCCGAGTGTTTTTATTACAATGTTATTACAATCTAGAAAAAGAAAGTAACGTACAAAAAAATGCATAAGAAGCTAATAGTACAACCAATGAAAGCCTAATTCAGACTTCCTGTGTGATGCATGAAGTAAACCAACTCCAAGAGATTAGATTTCAAAGCCTTTCTCCCATTTGAGGTGTGTCAAAGTTCCCTAAGAGTCTCACATGAACTCCGGCCAGTGCTTACATCCAAATGCATTACCAGTTTAAAAGATAGTGCAGTATGGAAGGGCCAACCCTAGAGTATCCAAGTTCAGAGAGAACTCAAGGTCCCCAAGGCAAGGCTCACAAAAGGGGGCAAAACTTATGAACTAAGAGAGAGTGTAAGTGCAGAAGTAAAATTCTGAAAGGAAAAAGGGAAAAAAAGGAATTACTTGAAATCAATACACAAAAGGGTATAGGGGAATGGGGAATTTATAGGAGCAGGCTGATGGGCATACCTAACAATGGGAGATGATGCCACACCCTCTAGCCTGTTTACATAGAGATCAGGACCCTATTGGTTCAAACTTAATTCATGGACAACAACTCACATTGCCATGCATTAAGTCATAACTTACAAACATATAGGGGTAATAGGGGTAGGGAGCAAAGATTCACAACAAAAATAGGCAAAAGATATGAGCATACTAATTTAAATGTTGAACTCTACATAAATAGTAAAGTAGCCGTAGACATAAAAGCTGTAAGTAAACACATTGTGGTGATGCTGAAAACTTAAACTAGGTCATACCAATTTCTTAGAAACAAATAGAGAAAATGCAATAGTCTTATAAAAGCCACATTGCAGACAAGAAAAGAGAGTTTTATTATGTGTGAGTAAGAGTTCAGAAGAGATTGTGAATTGCGAAGTGTAGGATTGTAATCATGTGTTGTGTGTCATGCCCTTTATAATATGAAAACAAAGTAGAAATAAAGAAAGAAAATAATTGAAGAGTTGATTGTCAATCAATTACACAAGACTCCTTTTAATTAATGGATTCAGATTCAAACAGGTGAAACCAATTAAGGAAAGAAATTAACCAAACACTTTGTACAAAGTAGCAAATTAGGGGTGAATACATAAAACTTTTATTTAAAAACATAATTTTGAAATACACTGTTGTACAATTAAGGAAAGAAATCAATTAATAGCCAAGAATCAGAGGTCAACTGTTTGTTATTAATGAACCGAGTAAGAAAGATAGAAAAGGTTTTTAAACTTAAAGGAAATCAACGAACAATGGAAAGAAATCAATCAGACCATATTCAGAGGGAAGTATGACCTAGTCACAAATTTGAAAGCCACGTTAAAGGGAAGTCGATCATATATAAGGAGCACACGAACATCTTAAGCAAAATTGTTTTGTAATGTTAATAGAAAAATCCAGTGTAGAAGAGTTTAGGAAAAGGTCAGAATCATATGAATCCAAGGAATTGGTCTGAAAGAGGTGGGGGTTTTGAAATAAAAACCCTAGTGCAGGCAGATCATAAAATCAAACTTGAGAGGGCATGCAATTGAATAGGAACATGTTTTAGAGGTTTCAAAAAAGAACTGAAACTTCTAACATGCTTCTTTCAACAACAAAACTCATGAGCAACATGCAAATACAATATAAGAGTTCAAAGCAAACAAAGAACAGAAACTAATTCGAAGCATAATGAGAGAAGACTGATAAGAATAGTAGAAAAATATGCATACGGAGATCTTTTTAGAAGAAACTTAAACAAGGTTCAGTAGAAGAAAAATAGTAAAATACTTAAAAACACAGTAGAAAAATATAGTAGGTGAAACATATCAGAACGTAGTAGAAGAGCATACGAGAACATAATATAGAAAATACACTAGAATAACATACAGAACGGGGTGTAGAAAACACAGTAGACCGAATACGAAGCGGTTTTGAAAGTAATTTTTCAGAGAAGTTAGAGAAATCATTTGAATACTCAAGGAGAGCATAAATACACAACAGATCCAAAGAAATTGGAGAAAAACCTCAAATGGTTAGGGTTTCAGAAGAACCCTAGAGATGAGAAAGGCTTTTGAAAGGTCACCGATGTAAGTCGGAGAGGTCGGAGTCAGGATCAAACCACCATGGTAGGCCGGAGCAAGGCCGGAGATGACCGTGGAACCTCGAGTTGGCGGAGGTATGGGTGCAAACCTTCTAGATCAAGCCTCGAATTTTCAGATATCAAGCGTGTGGGAGTAAGAGGAGATGGGTATGAGACTCGCACAACCTGAGAAGCCATGGATTCTGGTGGGTTTCAAGGTAGAAGTGGTAGGAGGCGACTAGGGTTAGGGAAACTTCGAGAGAGTTTGAGAAGGGGGGGGGGGGTTTAAAGGAGGTGGGTAAATTAAAATGATTTTATGGTTGGGGTATTGGTGGATTAAAAAAGGAAAGGAGGGATCGTGCCCGTTTATCATTTTGATCAATAGCCTGGATTTATTGAGGAGCTGATCGGGTTGGATTAAATTAGATCTGGGGCAGGTAATTTACGAATTGGGCCAGTCAATTTGAGATTGAAATTGAGTTAATTGCGGGGGGGGGGGGGGGGGGGGGGCTGATTTAGGCTAAAATCAAAATAGTTAGGGCTAATATTTAAATAGCTACTTTTCCCTTTTTATTTTATAAAGCTAGTAAAATAATTTCTGAAAATAAATTAAAGGTACTAAATAAATTAATAATATATTATTAAATTTAAAAATACTGGAATCAATTTTATAATTATAAATGCAATTAAATTTTAAAATAGGCTAAAATTGTAATTAAGTGCAATTTAGCTATAAAAATACCAAATAAATTTATAAAAAATATGAAAATATTACCTTAGATATATGTTGGTATAAATATAAGAATACAATAACTAAATCACCAAAAATGATAATTTTAAAAATAATTACCCATTTTTGTATTGCTAAAATAGGGTAATAAATCGATTTAATTTTTTTAAAAATTAGGAAAATACTTAAATATTTGGACACACTTGTACATGAATACATATTCTATTTTAAAAATATTTTGCATGTAAAAATATACAGAAAAAATTTTGGTATCAACAACTGTCCCTCTTTACTCGGGAAGGGTGAAAGAGTTGTCGGGTAAAAATATGATGGCTAATTTTGCCCGAGCAAAATGGTTTGAAAAGGTTGACCGTGCTCTACATCCTGATCTGCTTACATATACCTGGTCTTACAGGAATCAGGCCATATATAGTTTTCGATGCATCGGCGAAGTATGCCGATGGAGGCTTTTTCAAGAACAAACGCAATGTTTAGGTTGGGTTGGATGGTTAAAGCCTAATAGGGCTGTGGGAACTGGAGTGGGATCCCTCCTACTGAGATGGTCGTTGCTCGCCAGTTTACTTGCAAATAAGCATTACAAGCATATATTGTGCGGAAAAGTAAACGTGATGCAAGTTCCCGTTGGACCATGAATGTTGTCTTTGGACGGCTAGGATGATGTCCTTAGACCATTATATCTTGGGCCATGAAGCATATAATAAAGGATTTGCAGGCTATGAAATGATCCTCTCGGGCTATGAGAACGACGCCTCCGAACTATGATGCCATTAAATAATGATGTGCAAAAGATAAGAGGGGTCCTCAGGCCATGGCATGGTGTTCTCGGGCTGTGAAGATGGTTCCTCCAAAAAATGATGCCTTTAGACAGTTTGCGACCTTTCAGCTGATGCGAGGAGTAAATGAAGTGGCGATCTTTCAGCCGATGCAAGGAGTAAATAAAGTGGCGATCTTTCAGCCGATGCAAGGAGAAAATGAGGTGGCGATCTTTCAGCAGATGCAATGAGTAAATAAAGTGGCGATCTTTCAGCCATGCAAATATAAATAAAGCGGTGATATTTCAGCCATGCAAGACGTAAATGAAGTGGCGATCTTTCAGCCATGCAAGACATAGATAAAGTGGCGATCGTTCAGCCGATGCAATGAGTAAATAAGGTGGCGATCTTTCAGTCAATGCAAGGAGTAAATGAAGTGGCGATCTTTCAGCCATGAAAACATAAATAAAGCGACAATCTTTCGGCCATGCAAGACATAAATAAAGTGACGATCTTTTAGACATGCAAGATGGAGGTAGATATTAAACTTGAAAGGCAGGATAGTAGCCGTATATAATGCAAGAAATGCAGATGGAGACAGAGCTTAGTCTCGAAAGGCAGAATGGTAGCCTTATGCACTACAAGAAATGCAGATAGAGACAGATCTTAGTCTCAGAAGGCAGAATGGTATCCTTATTCAAATGCAGGAAATGTAGATGGAGACAGAGCTTAGCCTCGGAAGGCAGAATGGTAGCCTTATGCAATGCAAGAAATGTGGATGGAGACAGAGCTTAGTTTCGGAAGGCATAATGGTAGCCTTATGTAATGCAGAAGATGTAGATGGAGGCTGAGCTTATTCACAGAAGGTAGAACTGTAGCCATATGAAATGCAGAAAATACAGGTGGAGGTAGAGCTTAACCTCAGAAGGTAGAATGATAGCCTTATGCAAGAGATAAAAGGCGAATAGTAATAAAATTTCCTTGGTTGATAGCCGATTACGATATTCTGGCTGTTGGGGGCATTGTCTGAGGATAACAACTATGAGTAGGTGCCACAATTCTGAGAGTTGTATTTTTTTGTAATATGAGTCTCGTGAGGGTATAGTATATTTGATGATTTTTCAATTCGAGTGCCTGCATCCAAAGAAAAATCGTGAGTTTGTAGAGGGTTAAGGTTAGTTCGTGTTCTTACTGGCTTTTCTTTACCGGATCAGTTCTGATCTGGTGATACTATACGTATCATTCATGAAGCATTGCTAAACAAAGCGATTTATAGACATGCATGATTTAGCAAAAAATATAACATAAATGCATAGTTAAGAATATTTTTATGAACCGACGACCATGACGTGGTTCGGGACATTGCAACTCTTCTAGCTCCGAATTTTGAGGGCCCTCCTCAAAATTCTGCCCCATTTTACTGGGATTCTGCTTGTAACGGGGTCTTGCGATGATTGACTGAAATCACTTTGGAATTTTGAGGCTCCTTCTCAAAATCTGCCCCAGTTTCCAAATGCGGGGGGAAATTGAAATTTTATTGAATTGTGACTGAACCCATAAGGCTACGTATGTATCCCCTCTTAAACGGGAATCAGGTCAGACATAGTTCAAATTACATCATATAGGAAAGCATAGGATTACGCATAGTAACATTTGACCACATATTGATTGGTTTTGGCCAAACTTCTCTGTCCATTTCTGTAAGTATAAGGGCTCCTCCTGTCAGAACCCGGTGAACCATGTATGGACCTTGCCAATTGGGAGAGAATTTCCCTTTGGTTTCCCCTTGATGCAAGAAGATTTTCTTCAAAACCAACTTCCCCAGTGTGAGCTGTCTCGGCTTGACTCTCTTGTTGAAAGCTCTGGACATTCAATTTTGATAAAGCTGACCATGGAAAATTGCATCCAATCTCTTTCCATCTACAAGAGCTAGCTAATCGTAATGAATGTCCACCCACTCTATGTCATCGAGCTCACCTTTCTGTATGATTCTTAAGGAAAGGATTTCTACTTCGGCGGGAATGACGGCTTCTGTACCATAAACTAACATATAGGTAGTTGCCCTAGTTGATGTGTGGACTGTGGTGCGGTACCCCAGTAAAGCAAATGATAGATTCTCGTGCCACTTCTTATGTTTCTCTATCATTTTCTTTAGTATATTCTTGATATTCTTATTGGTGTCTTCTACAGCTTCATTTATCTGAGGTTTGTAGGCTGTAGAATTCTTGTGTTTGATCTTAAAGGTTTCACACTAGGCTTCATCAGGTCACTGTTGAGGTTAGAACCTTCGTCGGTGATAACTGATTCTGGACTCTCGAATTGGCAAATGATACGGTCGCAAACAAAGTCTACCACGACTTTCTTAGTTGCTGGTCTGTGAGATGTTGCTTCAACCCATCTGGTAAAATACTTAATTGCCACTAGGATGAATCTATGTCCATTGGAAGTGGTATATTCGATTGGTCCAATAGCATCCATTCCCTAAACGGCGAACAAATATGGTAAGCTTGTTATATTAAGCTCGTTTGGGGGTACCTTTATCATGTCTGCATGTACCTAACAAAGATGGCATTTTCAGACGTACTAGATGCAGTCCGTTTCCATAGTCATCCAAAAATATCCAGCTCGGAGTATCTTCTTAGCTAAGACAAAACTGTTCATATGTGGACTGCAGATCTCGACATGAATTTCCTCTAGCAGTTTAGATGCTTCCTTTGCGTCGACACACCTTAATAATCCCAAATCAGGAGTCCTCCTATGTAAGATTTCTCCGCTGCTAAAGAAATTATTGGCCAACCTTCAAATTGTGTGCCTTTGAGTATTGTTTGCAAGCTCTGGGTATTCTCCTTTGGTGAAATATTCCCTGATATCATGAAACCAAGGTTTTCCATTTGCCTCTTCTTCGACCTAAGCATAGTAAGATGGTTGATCATAGATGTTTACCGAAATAGGATCAATGAAGTTCGTATCTGGATGTTGTATCATGGATGATAGGGTAACCAATGCATCAGAAAACTCATTCTGAACTCTGGGAACATGCTGGAACTCTATCTTTGTGAACCTCTTTCTCAACTCCTGCACATGATACAAATAAGGGAGTATCTTGGAGTTCGTGGTCGCCCATTCTTCTCAGACCTGATGTATAAGCAAGTCTGAATCCCCAATTACTAGCAACTCTTGGATGTTCATGTTAATGGCCATCTTTAGCCCTAAGATGCAGGCCTCGTATTTCGCCATGTTGTTGGTGCAAGGAAACCTGAGTTTGGCCGACATCGAATAATGCTAACCTATTTCTGATACTAGGACCGCTCCTAGGCCAACTCCTTTGAAATTTGTTGCTCCATCAAAGAACATTCTCCACCCGTTATAGAATTTTACAATATCTTCTCCTATGAATGACACCTCTTCGTCAGGAAAATACATTTTCAGATGTTTGTATCCTCCATCCACAGGGTTTTCGGCCATGTTATCTACTAGTGTTTGCCCCTTGATTGCTTTTTGAGTCACGTAGATAATGTTGAATTCACTCAACAGATTTGCCACTTGGCAAGCTCGCCAATGGGAATGGGCTTCTGAAAGATGTATTTCAAAGGATTTATCCTTGATATGAGATATGTAGTATAGGTACAGAAGTAGTGCCTCGGCTTCTGGGCTACCCAAGCTAGACACAACAGGTGTGTTCTAATAGAGAATATCGGCCCTCGTATGGAGTGAAATTTTTGCTGAGGTAGTAAATGGCCTATTCATTCCTTCTTGTATTATCATGCTAGCCTAGGATGCAACCGAAGGCACCATCTAACACTTTAATATAGAGTAATAGAGGTCTCCCTGGTTCAGGCGGGACTAAGAGTGGTGGTGTTGAAAAATATTACTTGATCCTGTCAAAAGCTTTCTGGCATTCATCAGTCCATTTGGTGGCAACATTCTTCTTCAACATCTTAAGATCGGCTCACAGATAACTGTAGATTGTGCTATGAATGGGCTGATATAGCTAAGTCTTCCCAAAGACTCATTATGTCCTTCTTGTTCCTTGGCGGTGGTAATTCTTGAATGGTTTTGATCTTCGATGGATCCAGTTCTATTCCCCGGTTACTCACAATAAACCCAAGAAATTTTCCAGCTGGAACCCCGAATGCACATTTTGGAGGATTCAGCTTTAGGTTGTACCTTCGCAGTCTATTGAAGAATTTCCACAAATCTTCCATGTGATCATTGGCTTTCTTGGATTTGATGATGACATCATCTACATATACCTCTATATCCTTGTATATCATATCATGGAAAATGGTAGTCATGGCCCTCATGTAGTTGGCACTTGTATTCTTTAACACAAACGGCATCATCTTGTAGCAGTACATTCCCCACAGCGTATCAAAGCTGTTTTCTCGACATCTTCTTCATCCATCCAGATCTGATGGTAACCAACGAAACAATCTACGAATGATTGCAATTCATGCTAGGCGCAATTGTCAATCAGGAGGTGTATGTTTGGCAAGGGGAAGTCGTCTTTTGGACTGGCCCGATTGAGATCTCGGTAGTCGACACATACTCTAACCTTCCCATCTTTCTTCGACATTGGTACAATATTGGATATTCTACTACCATGAGAACCTTAGCTTTAACTTGTTTGGTAACTTCTTCCTTGATTTTCAAACTCATATCTGGCTTGAATTTTCCGAGCTTCTATTTTACTGGTATACATGTCAGATGAGTGGGTACTTTGTGTGCCACAATAGATGTACTTAGCCCGGTCATGTCGTCATATAACAAGGCGAATATGTCCTCATATTTTCTTAGAAATTATGTGTATTTATTCTTTTCTGATAGTGACAAATGAATGCTTATTCGTGTTTCTTTGACATTTTCTATGTCTCCCACGTTAACAGTCTTAGTCTCGTCCAGGTTGGAATTTGTCCTATTTTTAAAATTATCGACTTCCTTTACAATATCTTCTAATATATCATCTTCCTCTAAATCTATATCTGTTTGTTGTGTTGTCTCGTTGAATATCACAGTCATTGGTTCATCAAGATAAGCAATAGTAATGTTGTATAAGTGAAGTAATGAGAGAAAATAACAAGGGTAAGATTTATTAGAAAACCGAAATGCTTTGATAAATTCGATAGCTGTTTTGAACATTGGAGCTCTTTCTTGCGAAGATTAAAAATGCAAAAGGAAAGTCAACTGGTAAAAAAAATAAAATAGTGCATGATGCTTGTTCAACCTTGTTACCCCGAGGCTCGTCGGGCTTTGGTGGTTTTGATAGTCCAATTATTGAGGTATGCTCCTTTTCTCACAGCCTATATGGAAGGTCCTTCCCCTCCCTAGTCATCGAGAATGACACAACAATTCATATCATCATTTTCCAAGAACAAATTCCTCACTAATGCCAGTGCTTCCTCTTCTTCTAACCCGTCTATAACTTCGGCCGGTTAGAAAGTCTACTCCAAGCAGGGTTTTGGCTACTCCAATGGATAGTAAGGACCGCCCCACGATGGTGACCAATGGTTGAATTTCTCCCAAGTATACCCATATCCCAATCCGAAGGTGGTGCCATGCTTCTTTAGTTTGATAGATTAGCGATTCCCTAGAGATTTTTTCCAAGTCCCTTGCAAGGTTCGTATATGCTCCAGTTCAATATGCTTTCAATTTTGTTACCCCACCATTTTTATTTATCAACAGCGTTGACTCGCTCGATGTGGTGGTAAGTTTCCCCGCTTGTCCTTATTCTACCGCCTATTGCTGGGATAATCTGGTGACTGTATATGGGATTGCTACCGTCGTCGTGAATGATCACCTCTTGGTGGTTCCACTAAAATTTCACTACCTTATGTAGTGTTGATGCTACAACGCCAACGACATAAATCTATGGTTGTCCCAATAACAGATTGTAAGATGCCGGCACGTTTATCACTTGAAAATCAACATCAAACCAAGTAGTCCCCATTTGTAAACATAAGTTTATTCCCCTAATAGTGGATCTTCGAGATCCATTGAAAGCTTTGATGTTGATGGCCCCGTCCTTGATATCACACAACCTCTTTCCTAATTTCCTAAGTGTTACCAACGGAAAACTTGAGGCTGGACCCTCCGTCAATCAGGATCCTGGTGATAAACAATCCTCGCACTGCATGGTGATGTGCAATGCCTTGTTATGACTCAACCTTTCTGGTGGCAGCTCATCTTTATGAAAAGTGATCTTGTAACTTTCCAATACCTGGCCTACCATATTTTCCATCTCTCCGCCGGTGATGTTGCTTGGTACATATGCTTCGCTCAGCACTCTTAGCAAGGCATTCTTATGTGCATCAGAACTTTGTAGCAAAACGAGGATGGAAAACGGTATTTTTTTCAGCTGATCAATGACTGAGTATTATTTGGCTTGTATTTTTCTCCAGAGATGGTCGGGATCAGCTTCAGTGATGGTCGGCCGATTAGAGGCATGCTTGCTCGACTCAGCCAAATGCTCCGGGGTATAAACCTTACCGGTTCTTGTCATACCATATGCCGCAACGACTTCCCAAACTTGACTTTCCCTTTTCTTCTAACCTCGGCTGTGTAGTCCCAAGGAATGGAATTTGTGTGAAATGGTATTTTATCCGACATTACCTCCGGAATTGGCGTGGATATCTTTACTCTAAACGGAGCAGGCCTCTTAGGCAGTAAAATTGCAACTTCAAAGGGTGTGGGTGTGTTTGCTGGTGACATAAACTCAACCTTAATTGGTGCTGTCGTCTTTTTATAGGATGGTGGTTCGAACTCGAGTAGCATGGACATGTTTAACTCGATGTCCCCAGAAGGCTGAATCTGGGTCACAATCGTATTAAGGTGACTACTAGTTTCTTTGGATCGTCGCCTTCTGTGATTAAACCTTTTGATCCCTTAGGGTCCCAGTCATCCTCTATCTCGATCATGTGAACACCTCCACTCTTGTGGTCTGGTCGAGGGTTATTGTGCATATTCAGAGCAGGCTTCTTTGCTACAATGATCTTATTTTCAATTAAAGTTCCAATATTATCCTTCATAGAGCAGCGTGCATTAATGGTATGTCCTTTCATGATGGAATGGTGTGCACATGATTTAATTGGATTGACCCACTGGGAAGGGTTTTCGGGGGTTATGGAAGGGATATGGGTGATATAACCAGTAGCTTTGAGCCTTTTATACAGCTGGTCAATTGGTTCAGCAATGGCGGTATACTGTTTGGGAAGTCTGCAATTGAAATTTAGTCGAGGTCTATGGAAGTTTTGATATGGGGGAGGTGAATTATAATGGGATGGTTGTGTGTTATAGGCTTGGTATACATGTGTTGGTTGGGAGTATTTGGGTGAAGATGGCTGATATGCGGGAGGTGGAGATGACTAAAAAGTGGGTGGTGGAGTATGGTAAGAGGGTGAGGGTGCCTGGTAATTTTGGGTAGGCTGATATGTGATTGGAGGTATTGGGTATGTTTGGTATTTGATAGGTGACTTGGTTCTTTGTGCAACCATTATAGCTCACACGTCTTTTTTCTTGGACATACCAACAGACTATAAAGCCTTATTGGTAGCTTGCAAGGCTTCAAAGTTCATAGCCGTACCACTCTTGATGCCTTCCTCGATCCTTTCTCCTAGCTTGATGATATCAAAAAATTTGTGATTCTCGATCAACATCAACCTCTCATAATACTGTGGGTCCTGAGCTCGGATGAAAAATTTGTTCATTTGTTCTTCCAATAAGGACGGTCTGACCTTAGCAGCTTATGTCCTCCAACGAGTAGCGTACTCGCGGAATGTTTCTATGGGCTTCTTCTTCAGGTTATGAATGTAGAACACATCAGGTGCATTTTCTGTGTTGAATCTACACCTGTCCATAAAGTCGGACGCCATACTTATCCAGTTCGACCACTTCTTTAGATCTTGGCTGATGTACCAAGATAAGGCGTCTCCTTTCAATCTCCTCATAAAACGCTTCGTGCGGATTTTCTCGTATCTTCCCACTTTGACCAGATTGTCACATTATGTTCTCAAGTGGACCCTTGGGTCCCATGTACCATCGAACATCTCGAACTTGGGAGCTTTGTACCCCTCTGGCAGTTCGGCATCGGGATGTATGAAAAGATCCTCATAGTTCAGCCCCTCAATTCCCTTACTACCTTCAATGCCTTGAATTCTACTAGTCAACCTTTTAAGCTCTTCGGCTATATTTCTGACGAGAAAGTCCTTGTCATCGAACTCGGGTGTGCTTGAGATGGGCTGGGTGGAGTGTGGCACAGTTTCCACGTAGATGGGGGTATTATGTTGGGTGTGGAAGTGGTTATTTGTGGAGTTTTGGAGTTCTGGATGACCAGTGGGGTGTTATTTGAGATATGGTAGGTATTGCAGTGGTGGTAAGGAGCGGGATGGTTTTGTTGATTTGGGATGTTTTGCGGGGTATAGGATTTTGAGTATTTGGGAAAGTGACCTCTAGAGTTGTAAGGGAAAATGGCAGACTTGCCAAATTCCGGACTTGATCAAGTTCTTCCTGAAATTTCAACAAGTTTTGTTCCAGTTGGGATGCATTTTCCTTGGGAACTAGAGTACCATGAATGACCTCTACCCATTCAGTTGAGTTGTTCAATACTTCCATCTTTCCTTTGTTTTTGTGTCTGAAAAGTCTGGGATGAGGAGTAGATGGAGGGCCCCAGGATCTCGTAAAATATGATGATGTTTCCAGAACTCATGAACTAACCTTTGGCGAGGGGAATAAACAAAAAAGTAAAAACAAAAAAAGGTAGCAAGTTAGTAACGATTATTAGGAAAAATGTTACAACATTTAAGCACGTAGTGCTGAAAGATAAAGCATGTCCTTATTTTGGGGGCCTCGTTGTGCCTGAGGTAGGCCTAGCGACAAGTTTATTTGGAGAACTTGGAATGCTAAATGCCTCGTTTCATTGATAAAAGGTAGACGAATCCCAAATCGACACTAAAATAACAAGAAATTAAAAGTCACTAATGGCCATTGGGCTTATTACATCTTATAAAATGGAAATGGAAATTCCTATATATTTGGTCCCAGAGGGACCTTCCCTAGACTCTGCACCATTGGCTCCATTGAACAGCTTCCCTAGCTTGCGCAGTCTTAGCAGTAAGTAAGCTCTGGCAAGATGCCCACCTTCATTTCCTTCAGCAGTCCAGCAATTATCGACCCTCTTCAGAAACTTCTTTTCCAACTCTACTATACCTCACTCCAAATAGACCAAATGTTTGTTGGAACTAACGAACATATCATTCCATTCTTCAATTAGTTTTTAATCGCATTCCTGTGTCTTACGGTGCTCGCTTTTCATTTTCGGATTCTCTTGCGCAGATAGTTGTACGTGACATGTGCTTCGGCCTTTTCATCCATGATCCAGTTACCTCGAACAAACCCAAGCTGGCCCAGACCAGTATGATTACTCTCCATCCAACCCAAATAATGGGGAGCACAACCCACACGGTATCTGTCTGGTTCAACAGTGTCCCTTCCCATGACAATCTTGCAATGCCACATATGATGAGCCTGGCACCTGTAAGGGAAATCGTCATTTTGGAAGTCAGCCCGAAAGTGACTCATCATGTCGACCATTGGTATAACCTGCTTTCTACCCGCTTATCTCATAACCGAAGAGGTGCGTATGGGTACATTCCTCTTCAGCCGATCAGTATTAGGAAAGGTGTATCCCTAGATCGGACGATGAACTCCTCGATTAGGAACCACTCGAACATCATTGTACTTGGTCCTTAGTAATATTTTTGAAAAGTTCGACCCATTCTTTAGCATTCTCCGGTTAGGCGAACATGTTGGACATGTAATTCATTCGCTTTGGGTGATGAAAAGCAATATGATCATCCCAGTCCCTTCGATGGATTTCCTGTCAGTACTCACCCTTTTGGAGATGTTTTACGAGCCAAAATTGAAGTAGCAGATTATAACACTCAAAGTGTTTGGCTCCCTGTTGACACCTTTCTAGGGCTCAGTATATATGATCATTGATACTAGAATGAATGGTTATCCATCAATTCCTTCCATTAGAGTTTTGGTAACCATAGCTAGCCTGGTATGGATCCTTGCTTTCTTCATTGGGAAAACTATAATCCCAGGAAACCCAACTTGAAGACAAAGACCCTTCAGTGAATATGCCCTAATGTTGTAAGGGAAAACTCATTAGGATAAGTACGGTAAGATTTGTTGTGACCATACCTCTCGTACAAATAGTCAAAGGGAATGTACGACTCTTTCAAACATGACAAGTCTGGATTTTTCTTTAGACCCATCATTTTGAAAAAACCTCTACCTTTGCGATTTTCCAACATTAATATACCTGTAGTTTCCCATGGTATACCAGCCAGTCCTCTTATTTCCTCGAGTAGGGGTGTCATCTCGATGTCTCCGAAATGGAACACAGACCTATCACAATCCCAGAATAGAGTAGTAGCGTCTATGATCTTGTTGTTGGTTGAATTTCCAAGAGAAAGGTTAGGTTCCCCAAATATTTTCGGATGAGAGTCTGATCACTAGAGTGAAAATCCTTCCATTAGCTTAGCTATTTGGGGTGGATGTTGGTGACCATGCCAAATCTTGGGACGTCGTGCCTTATGTTTCTGCAAAACAAAGGGTTAGGCCCTTACCCCCACCAGACTCGACTATTAAATATCAATAATTGGCATAGAAGCATTTAGGAATTGAATGGAAACATGTTTTAGAGGTTTCAGAAAAGAACTGAATCTTCTAAAATACTTCTTTCAGCAACAAAACTCATGAGCAACATGCAAATACAGTATAAGAGTTCAAAGCAACCAAAGGACAGAAACTAATTCGAAGCATAATGAGAGAAGACTGATAAGAACAGTAGAAAAAGCATGCTTAAGGAGATCTTTTTTAGAAGAAACTTAAACAAGGTTCAGTAGAAGAAAAATAGTAAAACACTTAAGAACACAATAGAAAAATATAGTAGGTGAAACATACCAGAACATACAAGAACATAGTATAGAAAACACAGTAGAAGAACATACAAGAACGGGGTATAGAAACCACCATAGAAGAACATACGTGGTAGAAGAAAAACATAAAAATATAGTAGAGGTAAATACACACAAAAGTAAAAGGAGAGAAAGTCAGAGAAAAAACATTTTCAAAAAATCCTAGATTGGAAACGAAGCAGAAAGTAATTTTTGAAATAAAAGCTAGGGAAATCGTTTAAAAACTGAAGGAGAGCATAGATACTTAATGAATCCAAAAGAAATCAGAGAAAAACCTCGAAGATTTAGGGTTTCAGAAGAACCCTAGAGATGAGAAAGGCTTTGAAAGGTCACCGATCTGAGTCGGAGAGGTCGGAATCAGGCTCAAACCACCATGGTATGCTGAAGATGACCGTGGAACCTCAAGTGGACGGAGGTCTGGGTGCAAACCTTCAAGGTCAGCCCTCAGATCTTCAGGTATCAGGCGCGTGGGAGCAAGAGGAGGTGGGTATGAGACTCCTACAGGTTAAGAAGCGATGGATTTCGGTGGGTTTCAAGGTAGAAGTGGTAGGAAGCGGCTAGGGTTAGGGAAACTTTGAGAGAGTTTGAGAGAGGGGTGGGGGTTTTTAGAGGCGGTGGGTAGATGAAAATGATTTTAGGGTTGGGGTGTTGGTGTATTAAAAAAGGAAAGGAGGGATCGTGGTCGTTAATCATTTTGATCAATGGCCTGATTTATTGGGGAGCCAGGTGGGTTGGATTAAATTGGGTTAGGGCGGGTAATTTAGGAATTGGGCCGGTCAATTTGAGATTAAAATTGGGTTAATTATGGGGGTGGGGGGGTCAGATTTAGGCTAAAATCGAAATAGTTAGGGCTAGTATTTAAATAGCCATTTTCCATTTTTATTTTATAAAAATAGTAAAATAATTTTTGAAAATAAATTAAAGGTACTAAATTAATTAATAATATATAAAATATTAAATTTAAAAATATTTGAATCAATGTTGTAATTATAACGCAATTAAATCTTAAAATAGGCTAAAATTATTATGAAGTGCTATTTGGATTTAAAAATATCAAATAAATTTATAAAAATATGCAAAAATTACCTTAGCTATATTCTAGTATAAATATAAGAACACAATAACTGAATCACCAAAAATAATATACTTGGGAATAATTACCGATTTTTGTACAGCTAAAATAGGGTAATAAATCGATTTAAAAATCTTTTAAAAATTAGGAAAAATACTAAAATATTTGGACATACTTGTATATGAATACGTATGCTATTTTGAATGTGTTTTATGTAAAAATATACATAAAAATTGGGTATCAACAGTTGTTTGATCGAGGTCGAACTCTTCTTCTTGGAGATGACGCTTGGCCTTAAGGGTGTTATTTCGAGCTTTTGTCTAAATATTAACATGTCGTTTCATTGTCTAACTATTAACAGGTTGTTGTATTTTTTTGTACATACGTTGGGGTGAGTCCTGGCGTCCTCAATTTTACTTTTACTGGAGAATATCGGACGTCCCCCGGGGGAGTTACGGTTTTTCTTAGCTTCTGCATTTCTCGAGTAAGCCCCAGTAGGCTTACTTTTTGTTGCTTTGGATGATACGATGAATTTCCTAAGCGATTGATCCTGCTTCTATGCTTACGTTCTTGTTCAAGCAAGTAACATAAGATGAGCCGACACGAACTCTTCCCTACACTGATCTGATGCGCCAACGAGTGATGACGGCCTTATGACGTATTTGATTTGCTTGACTTTTAGGCGATTGATGACAAGATGATTTGTGGAATCGACAGTCGTATTCGGCCTTTCACTTTTTTTGTGCCTTGGCTTTGCATCGGTTAGGTTTGCGGATCTTTTGATGCGCGGGTTATTTTGTGAGACATTCCCATTCCTTTATGGGATTTGCGTGTTGAGTGTTGTCTTTCCTTGTAAGCTTTGCGCGGAGATTTGATTGTAAATTCTGTTTTTATGCAGCATCATGCTCTGGATTAGCATATGAGATTCATTCATCATTCCATTTTGGTGAGTGATTACATTTCCGGGTTTTGATCTAAAGGAGATTATGAACTTTGACTAAGAAATCCCTATAGACGCGCCAAATTGTTTGACCAAAAGATATCAAAACCTTTTTTATTAAATCAATCAATGAAGATAAAGGAGTAAATCTTAGTCAAGCATATTAAGTTTCAAACCTATCAATAAAGTAGAAGATATAGAATAAGATATAATAGGGACAATCAATCTTATTGAAGTTTTCTCTCCACCCATTGATGAAGAGTATTGTTTACATCATCTTTTTAGAATTTCTCTCTCCTCTCTTGAGGTATTGAAAATCTCTCTATACATGGAGAATTACAAAATTATAAAAGGAAGGAAAAAGGAAGAAGCGCCCTCCCCCCCCCCCCCCCTTGTGGGACTCTATATATAACCATGGAGTTTGCTCTATTCATGGACGAAGGCATTTCTGTACTACGACTATTAGTGTTGCCAATCCCTGAGCGTGATTTCTTAATCGTAGCAAATACTAGGGGTACGTGATTTGGAGGGAATCATGCCCTTTTTTTTACTATCCCGTCCAAATAATCAGATTTTTACCAATACACGGATCAGCAAGTCCAAACCTTCTAGTATTAAAATATGGAGAAGGGAATTCACCTTCTATTAACTTCTGTACTTAAAGTAGTTCATATTTGGCCTAAAAATTATTACAGCGTCGAGATCATGTGATGTTACAGTGTTTCATCAGCCCCATATTGAACGTTAATAATAAAATACTGTCACTCTGAGATTCTTAGCAGAAGTATTATAAAAAAAGATTTGGTCTTCCTGTATTGACCAGTGCAGCTGTTTAGAATATTAGGGATTTAAAACACTGATACTAACAACTTTTTTAACTACATTTAGTACATCTCACGAGCTAGAAAAGTCAAAAACTAATACAATATGACAGTGCCAATAGAAGGCACAAGTTAAAATTAAATGCCTCACCTGAAGAGTCATCAAACAAAGCAAAACTGGGTTAGTATCTACTAGTTTCCAATGGGTCAAAATTGTGGAGCTAAAACAAAAATTTTACATGGTTTTTCATGGATTTGATCCGTGGAAAGGCTGGTAATTGTTGATTGGTGGTTTATGACGGGGTTTGCTTCCTGATCCTGGACCTCCACTGTAATCTTTGTTCATCATGTTTAAAAACTCAGTTGCATCTTCCAGAAGTTTCCCTGATTCAAGCTTCTGAAAAGACTCGCTACTATCAGGTTGATCTGTTGAAGCTAACTTATTGAGTGAATTCCCCTTGCTGCATCCATTATCACACTGCATCTTGAAATTAAAGGGAACGAAAATTAAGAGAAAATAGTAACATGGAAATTAGTCAAATTATATACAGAATAGTAAGTACTATTAGTATTACGCATAATTGACAGGAGGATTTAGAATAATAACCTGATTATGATGATGTAAGTTTTTTAGCAAGTTACCAAGTGGATTGGTTGGACTATTGATGTTTTCTGCATTGTAAACGAGAAAATACCTTCAGAAGCCAGTCCTTTTCTTTACCCTTCCTTATTTACAGTGAATTAAGTAGCTAGTTTCACTAAATGCAAATTAAATTGGTTGATTGAATGGGGAAATAAGCCCAAAAAACAAAAACAAGAATTCATAAAAAGAAAAGATATTTATATATATCCATTCACTTAGCTTGTAAAAAGAATGGATGTACTACAACGAATTGCGATACTACTCTTGCACATATGTGAATTTGAAAATTCTTCTTTTCATGAATTTCTATTGGATACATACAAGTATACTAGTCCTTTTTCACAAGAACGTCTAACTACAAAGAAAAAAACATCTAATTAGATCTAAAACGGCAAAAAGTTAATTTCTCTCAGTTATTCTTAGGAGGGTGCGGTCTTGCCATGTGATAATCAGTATTTAGAGCCACGAAATTTCCTGTATTGGCCTTCACTGAATGGCTAGTACTCATTTTACTCCGCATTACTCTCAACTTATAATGGGTTGCACTTGCACCTGAATTCTTTGAATCTTCCACTTTCTTCTTCATATTCCTTCTTTCTGTCATCATTTTTCTTCCCCGCATTCTTCCATTAGTCTTGAGTATAGCAACTGTTGGTACACCATCAAAAACTTCCTGGATTTTCAGTTAGAAATCAAATTAACCTCCTTCAGATCAGTTTGTAATAAGAAATTACTGACATAATTCGCGTTTATTATAATTAAATGTGAAATCAACTCAGTTTTTGCTCATTAGTACCTTCTCCACACTCTGATAACTCCCAGCTAGTTCCATGGCAAAACCATTTTCTGCTTCATGAAAGATTTGCTTAGCTGCAGAAGAGTACTCAATTTTTAGATTTTCATTGGAAAAAGAAGGAACTAATCTGTAAATTTAGAAAAAAAATAAACATATTGAGGACTAGGAAAAAGAAAAGAAAAAGTAGTACTTACCTTGGTCAGTATGAGCAATTGAAACCTTAATGGTTAGAAAAATGAACAGAACAAGCTTAAAGGAACTAAAACTTAAGGACACCATTTTGAGTACTCTTTCTTTTGGTTAAGGGTATTTCTGATAATCTGCAACAAAGGAGAGGATGCACATGAAAGGAAAGTGGAAGATTTATAGAAAGCCCAAATTCTAAACCCAAGTCAAAGCTAGGGTTAGAACAATTAACTTTTTGTCATTGCTTTAAAAAAATGGTATACTGAGCAAAAAAAAGTACCTGGAAAAACTCAAAAGACTTACTAATAGAAAAGGAGCAGTGCATAAAATAAAAAAATATAAGAAGTGGAAGATGATCTTTTCTTGGTTAAAAAAAAAAAGAAAGATCTTTTCTTGGTAGTAGATTAATTCAGCGGGATGTTAGGGAAAAGGGCTATGATAACGTGGAATGGAAGATACAGTTGTCTGCCGCCATGCATGCTACCAGGATTAATTAGTTTGTTTTGTTGGCCTATATATTCACACCTTTAACTAACCGGTTCATTTTTCACGCACTCCCCTATGTATTAATTTAAGGGTTTAATTAGACGAGTCCGGAATTAAAATGTGGTTGTTATAGAAAAGTAGTATCTTAAGAGGTATAAAAAAATAATATTTTTATATATAGCACCCAAATACAAGGTGTTATACATTAACGTTAATTGTGACGTTAATGTATAGTGCCGAGTATTTGGACATTATATATAAAAAATTGACACTAACATGTATAGCAGCAAATACCCGACGTTATATCCTTTTTTTTTTAAATGAGCCGTTTTCTTCAAGACAATCATTCTGCTTCTTCTTCCTTAATATTTTATATCTTCTTCTTCTTGGTCCCCCACTCCTCCCATATCCGTTGCCCCACTATTTTTAAATAAAAAAAATTTTGGGTCCCCCGTCACATAAAAGGTGAAGAACGTAGGTCCCACGTTCGAATAGGGTTTCATACTATTGTTGATTCAAACTTCCGGAGTCAATTTCAATCTACTTGCTTTCTGAAGATTCTAAATCGAGGTATTTCGCTTTATTTTAAGTTGAAACTTTTATAACAATTCATATTATTTAATTTGTATGTGTTTTATTTTGGTTTGTATTTTTTTTCTAAACTAGTATGTTAAGTTTACCCGGATTTAATATTAGTTGTAACGACTCAAACCCAAACACGATCGTGATGGCACCTCTCGTGGGGACAAGGCCAGCCAACCAAACTCAATTCATCATTTTGAATAATTAAATAGTTCATAAGCAGTTTAAATATGATTTAATGATAGTAATAATTAGCGGAAGTACAATCCAACACAACGCAAACCGGGGTGTTACACACGAGCATCTATTAGAGTTTGAATACAACTACAAGGTCTGAATATACAAAATAGGACTAATAACAAGAGAAGAGAAATGCGGTGCTGTGAATGCTGGCAGTCATCTCGCTAAACTCCGATAACTTAGTCGTCGATCAGCTCAAGACCCGCTACCGAGGGAACGAATACATGCATCTGCACACGAGGTACAGGGGTAAAGTGATTACTGCAACTCAGTGAATAATAAAGGTAAATAACAACTGAGCAGTAAGAAATCACGTAAAGCAAACCATCATGACGTATAGAAGCAGTGTAAACCCCTTTGAGAAAAGCAGTAAAGCTATGAAATCTTTAGAAAACATATTAACCCAGTTTAAACCTCTTTTTAAGTGAATTTTTCAAACAGTTATGCAATTGAATGCAAACAATCAGTGTAGATAAGCGTAGAAATCCGCCCCTCGGGCGCAACACTCACTCAACAGAAAATGCCAGGCAATCAAGTAGATATCACATGAAATAGCAAAACAACAGATAATGGCAGATAAATAAATAAGTAAACACATAAAATAGTACCAGCACCGCTGCAGCGTGCAGCATGATCCATATACCATTGTGGAATGTAGCCCGATTCATTTATCATCGATGGCGCTCATTGGGGGTGTGCAGACTCCGGAAGGGGCCCCTTACGGCCCAAGTGCAATATCAAGCCATCTTGTGGCATCAAATCTAGGCTTTCGACCTCATATCCGTATTAGTATCTCACTGATGCGGCGTGCAACCCGATCCAAAAGTATCCTCACAACATAGGTCCTCGGCCTTACTCGGTCAAAAATCACATAAGCCCATCGGGAAACAGTTAAACATGATGCTCAGCCTAAAAATATTGTTGGAAATATCATTTCAAGTATTAAAGCAAAGTAAACTTGGCTAATTTTTTTAAAACAGTGAAAAATACATGACTGAGCTCAAGTATAAAATCAAAACACTAAGGAAATATCAACAATCATCCCCGAGGGAGTTCAAATAGCTGGAACGAAGCCCAAATATAGCAATCAGCCCAAGTCATGATGATAATAAATAAGCTTCAGTCAAATACACTGGAAAATCATCAATCGAGACGGACTAAATTGCAATCTCCAATGGTGCTCTACCCCACGCTCGCTATCCGACGTGCAAGTCACCTCAATATAGTACTACGATGTATAATCCGGGGTGTCAAAGACTTAAAACATCATTTACAATTATTACTCACCTCGAACCGACAAAATATTTAGCTCGCAACGCCTTTGCCCCTCAAGTCGGCCTCCACACACATCGAATCTATCCAAAATCAGAGCGAATATATCACGATATGCTAAGGGAACAAAACCTAACCGAAAACAATTAATAACGGGCATAAATTTTGAAATTACCAAAACCTGAGCCCCGGGCCCACTTCTTGAAACTCAAAAATTTTTACATCAATGGTTCCTTATCCTCTCACGAGTCTATGCATATAAAGAACACTAAAATCAGAGTTCAAATGACCCCTCAAAACTCAATTTTAAAATCTAAAAATCCAGGTCCTAGTTCTTCACTTTTGGCTAAATTTTCATGAATTTCTAGGTTGATTCCACAATATAATCGAGTTTGAAGACCAAGATTCTTACCTCAAACTGATTCCTCTTGAATTCCTCTTTAGTTTCCTTCAAAAACCTCCAAAAACGGCAACCACTGGTGAAAATTGACCCACATTCATGGACAAGATGACTTTAAAAAAATTCGACCCAAGCATATTTTTCCTCTATGGGATCGCGGGAAGACCTTCGCGGTCGCGAAGCACAAATGTTCAGCCCTCCGAATTAACTCTATGCGAACGCGATGCAACCTATGTGAAGGCAATGCACTGCCAACGTACACTATGCTATCGCGGACCACACTCCGCGCTCGCGATGAACAATTTCCAATCCAATATCTCAGGTCCACTTTACTCTATGCGAACACGACCAGCCCTACACGTTCGCAATCAGCAAATTCCATCTACTATGCAATCGCATCTCCATCTGTACGATCGCGAAGAACGATTGCACTTCTCCCTCTAAGGCCTCTATGCGATCACGAGAGAACCATCGCTATCGCGATTAACAAAATATCATAACTGGAACCTGCAATTTTTCTGAAGTCTTCAAAAATGGTCTGATTGACCATCCGAATATCACCTGAGGCCCTCGGGACCTCAACCAAACATACCGGCATAATCCATAACACCTTTCAAACTTGTTCCAGTCATCAAAACACCTCCAACAACATCAAATTACTCAAAACTCATCAAATTCAAGCCTAAGTTTCCAAAACTTCTGAAATACACTTTCGATCAAAAACTCGACCAAACGACATTCGAATGATCTGAATTGTTTATAGACATCCCAAATGACATAACGAAGCTACAGAAACTCTCGGAATCTCATTCCGGCTCTCGGATCAAAATCTCACCTACCGACTGGAATTCGCCAAAATACTAACTTCATCAATTCAAGCCAAATTCCACACCGGACCTCCAAAACCAAATTCCGATCACATTCCTAAGTCATAAATCACCTAACAAAGCTAATCAAATCATAAAAATTCCGATCCGAGCTCATATACAAATAAATCAACTCATGGTCAAACTTTTCTAATTCCAAGCTTTCAATTGAAACTGTTCTTTCAAATTCATTTCGATTTTTCTGAAATCAAAACCAACAACCTATATCAGTCATAATACATTACACAGGACAAGTTGTGCCTGAGAACTGGCGATCAAAGCTCAAAATCTCAAAACGACCGGTCGGGTCGTTATATTAGTATTTTAATAAAAAAATATAAATTTGTCTGTTAATATCCTGATATATATATGTGTGTGTGCGTGTGTGTGTGTGTTTTCATGCTGTTTTGTATTTTATTTGCAATTAAATTTATTTGTTGTTTATGTTTAGCTTAGATTATTTCTTAGCGTAGTAAAATCTAGACCTTTTAAGCGTAGTAAAATGTAGACCATTTTAGCGTAGTAAAATTTAGAGTCTTATAGCGTAGTAATGTGTAGTATTTTAGCTTAGAATTCCTTTTGTTTAAGTATCTTATACTGGTAGTTGAAAATGCAAACTTTGTACAATTGAGTTCATAATTGTATCAACACACATAATTACTAATGTTAATTTGGTGCTACTGCACCTCAAAATATCGAGCCCAGAATATATATATATATATATATATATATATATATATATATATATATATATATATATATATATATATATATATATATATATATATATATATATATATATATATATATATATATATATATATATATATATATATATATTTGTACAATTAAGTTATTAAAATATGAATTTAAATAATAAAATAAAAACATAATTATTAGCGATAGTTTGGTGCTACTAGGCCTCAAAATATCGAGCCTGGAACTCATAGGTGTGTGTGTGTGTATATATATATATATATATATATATATATATATATATATATATATATATATATATATATATATATATAATTTGTACAATTAAGTCATTAAAAATATGAATTTAAAATATAAAACAAACATATAATTATTAATGGTGGTTTGGTGCCACTAAGCTTCAAAATATATTTTTGTATAACGCTAAAAATTGTGTATCTCAAAAAAAATATTTAATATACAAAATAAAATACAATTAGTGTTGTTTTAATTTACAGTTGACGAAATGGACGCGACTATACATCATGGCCCTCGAACGTTGGATCTATTAGCCCCACAGCCCCAGCATAGAACCGAGTATATATGGGACGGACAGTTGCTTACGCAGACTTTCCAGGCCAGGAGAATGGATCTATTGTGGGACTTTTTGAGTCATAGAGTTCTACATCCCCACGTGGTCCATTACCTGGAGGAGATGGAACTATATAAGATTATTAGGATTGGCTGGATACAGCTCGACTGGGCTTTGATCACGGCCTTTATTGAGCGATAGCGACCGGAGACGCACACTTTCCATCTGCCGCCACCATCACACTCCAGGACGCTGAGATTTTATATGGCTTGTCCGCTAATGGCTTGCCAATTTTACTGCCTGCGACCATGAGATATTATTCGCGGCAGTATTATTGGGATATGCTACACAAGCTCACGGGTTTCAGGCCAGAGGACGAGACTGTAGCGTCTGGGTCCAGTCGTATACAGTTGGTCCCCATTAGAGACCACCTGGAGCAGATCCACCATACTATCACTGACGAGTCAGCAGAGGTGGACGTACAACGATATACGAGGTTGTTGTTGCTCTTTCTACTTGGGCTGGTCTTATTCTCGGATACTTCGGGGAACCTAGTGAGCCTCCGTTTTCTGCATCATATTGGCCGGTTCGAGGATACAACTATCTACAGCTGGGGTGGTGTTGTCATCTCATGTTTGTACAAGCATATGTGTCGTGCTTGCATCAGCACACATAGAGATCGATGATAGCCATGGGATATTTCATATCATAGTTGTGGGTGAAAGTAGTAGGTCGGTGGAAAATAAAAAATGTGATTCTAGAATTCATGATATGGTTGCAGATGCTTTTGGGATGCACTTAGGGGGTGAGCCCAATGAAAATATTGAACAAACTCCTAATGATGACGCAAAATATTTTTATGAACAGTTAGAGGACGCTAGTCGTCCACTATGTATAGGAAGTCCGCACTCTGAGCAGTCTGTTGCAGTTAGATTATTAAGTATCAAATCTGATCGGAATATTTCTCAAGCAGACATGGACTCTTTCATTGACCTTATGAGTGAACTAGTTAAAACTAATATCAAATTACATGGTGATTTTTTATAAGGAAAAGAGATTAGCTTCTAAGTTAGGACTTTCGCCAATGAGAATTGATTATTATGAAGATGATTGCATGTTATATTATAAAGATGATGCAACTTTAAACAGTTGTAACTTTTGCGAAAAGTCTCGTTCAAGAGGCTTTCCACCGGGAATATGGTTTCTATCAAGGCAATGCATTATTTACCTGTTACGACCCCAGTTCGCCTCCGTGAACTGTGGTGACGGCACGTGGTCTCTACGACTAGATAAGCCTAACAAGTGCGGAAATTAAATCGAAACTTGCGGAAATATAAATCTAAAACCAAGAATGAATAAAAAGGAACGGTATATAGAATGTCTCTAGGCATATACATCATAATATCTCAAAACTTCTAAATCACTATCCTAAAACCCCGAAACTCACAGAAACACAAGCTAGAAGGAATATAGTAAAGTGCTCTAATCTCTAGAATGTCTATATCAGTAGTACGATAGAAGGGCTAACACTACAAGATTGAATAAAAATGGAGACTCTTTGGTTTGCGGACGCGGCAAATGTACCTCGAGGTCTCCAAAATCTCTCCCTGCCTCAAGGATGGTAAGCCTGTGCGGAAGTACCTGAATCTGCACATGAAAAACATGCGCAGAAAGGGCATGAGTACACCACAGTTGTACTCAGTAAGTACCAAGCCTAACCTCAGTGGGGTAGTGACAAGGAAGATCAGGGCCCTACAAAGGTAAATAATTAAAAAAATGACAGGATATGATAAACAGTATAATGGAGAATCTACAAGAAGAGTCTATACATGATAATAAGAATACAATAACGGAAAACAGAAATAAAGGCAGAACACAAGGAAATATCGCTCACAACAAGGATAATAATTGGGATCTCTTAGTATCCCGAGGATTTCTTGGTATCCTCAATGTATATACTACAGATCTCTTGGTATCCCGAGGATCTCTTGGTATTCTCAATATATTTATGCTAGGGATCTCTTGTATCCCGAGGATCTCTCGATATCCTCAATACACGTGCCAAGGATCTCTTGGTATCCCGCAACTCAGTCCAAATCATAATTTAACACAGGGGATCTCTCGGGATGTCATCCATAGTCCCAATTTAAAATACACAGTAGCAACACAAGAATATTAAATTAAATGCCAACTTCATATAGGTAAACAATTAATTCTAGCCTAATATGCTTCACGTAATGCAATTAATACAGTTAAGCAAATAGGAAATTAAATCAACTAAGCATGCTTTCCTAACTAACAACATGCTAAGTTTGCAAATAGAATAAAAACATGTGAGAAAGGAATTCACTTTAAATACTTAAAGTAAACCGGATTTTAAAAATTAGCTCAAGTACTTGCTCGTCACCCACGTACAAGGAATTTCAATTACCATAGTACCAATCCTAAAGAGAAAGTCCCTCACACAAGGTTAGACAAGCCACTTACCCCGATCCGGCTCGAAATTAACTAGAAACCATGTTCTTGCCACGAGTATCCGACTCCAAATGGCCCATATCTATTTAATTCTATTTTATAATAAAAATAATACTTCAAGAAACTGATTCTACAATTAAATAATTATGTAAAATAACCATAACGACCCTCAGGCCAACATCTCAGAATCGGGTGAAATTACTATTTTCGGAATCCTCACATTGACATGAGTCAATTCATATAAAAATCTCTTAAATCGAATGACAACAACCCAATCAAAACCCAATAATTCAGTCTATGAAGTTTATCTAATTTTTCCCAAGATTTTCCAACAAATTCGAAATTTAAGGGCTAGATTCAAGTTAGGAATTCTATGTTGGATAAAGATCACTTACCCAAGATGCCCAAGAACAAAAGTCTTCAAATATCGCCCCTCCCGAGCTCCCAAATTCGGAATTTTGAAAATAGGCTTAAATCCTAGATTTGGGATTTTTAATAATCTAATGTAATTTGTCGCGAACGCGGAAGAACAATCACATCCGCGAAGAAGGAACTGAAGCTACCAAGAAAAAGGTCATCGCGAATGCAAAACAAGGGTCGCGAACGCGGAGGGTAAGGAGTAGGGGCTTTCGCAAACGCAGAGGCTGCATCGGGATTGCGAAAAAGAAAATAAACATAGCCCCTCAGCGCCAAATTCTTCTATGCGAATGCGAGGGGTTGGGCGCGAACAACGCGAAGAGCGCCAAATTAGGCTTGGGGCATGACCGCCGTGGGTGTCGCTGACCATTCCTCGATTTTGAGACTTAAAAACTTCATGCCATGACAAAGTTTTTGACAATAACAAAAACCCTATTACCGGTTTGGAAACTTGTATCTTGCTTGTACTTTTGAAAACCATGTATTTTATAACTAGTGACCTGCACATTTTATTTGTTGACTAAATTCAAACTAGCTCCTTTCTAACGCACATGTGCTTTTTCAAAAAGAGCATTACTTTAGTTTTTTCCTTTCAAAATACAATTTTTTATAGCTAAATCGTTAAATCCATGGAAAAGAGATGTTAGTTTACAAGATAAATGTAATTGTATACATTGCCGTCTCCTAAAGTGTTAAGCGACACCTATTGTCAAAATCTCCTGGGATGCCAATTCTCCAATTTGGTAATACATCTACGATGTTTTCGACATCAAATTTCATTGTGTATATTTCATTTATCACTTTATGCAATTTCCACATATCACATGGCTTATTTTAGCTATCAAAGCTATATATGAATAACTACATGTATAAGTGGACGGAGTATGTAGTTTATGGTTGAATTTCGGTTAATAAGTTTTAACGATTTTGATTATTAGCTAGTAACCACTTAAAATGCTCTAGACATGAAAACTAAAATGATCATAGTTTAGCTATGAAGACAGCAATGGTCCTAATTTTGACTATGAACTGAATTAATGACTAGAACAGGTTTCCCAAATTTGTTTCGTCCCTAGAGAAAGGCTTTATACTTCATCCCGACTCTCTCTTCCTCATGTCCTCCTTGCCATTTGAACATACACACCAGCTCACGCTACAGACATTTTATTCGTTTTACAAAAACTAAGTGTTTGCCTTTACTTTCGAAATCGGATAACAATTAAATTTGTATATGAATTTAAGGATACGCGGATTAATTTGATATAAAGCGATAAATTAATTCAATAATAAACATTTAAATATAGAATAAACTCAAACCGCGTGAATAGGATAGTTCCAGCCTTAGTGAAAACGGTAACCCTTGATTCAGGCTCACCACAACCAGCACTGATTATAGCTAATAGTAGACAAAATAATAAATTGATTTGGAGTGCGTGTTACAATTATTTTTATGATTAATTAGACCCCCTTTAATAGTAGGGGCATTCTACATTAGGTACACCTCTATAAAAGGTAAAAATTCTTCTGATTAACTGATTGCCAGTTCCCCATTGATACATGTCGAGATCCCCGTTGTGATATCCGACCGGTCACGGATTTGGCATTTTGTTGGTTATGCTTGATTGTCAATAATGTCCTTTGAAGTTGTTCGAGGATAGGACTGATACTGGAACTATGACTTTGACATTCCCGAGGGCAGGCATCGTGTCCCCGGGCTCTGGCTCGATGTGACTTTCGGTTTGATTTTGGTCCATTGCCATCACATCTCGAGCCTGGCTTATCTTGTCGGAAGTTGAGGTGCATCTTGAGCCCAGTTTTACCCTTATACAGATAGTACCCTCGTTTATCGGGTGTAAATGACGAGAAAGGACATGAGCTTCTGATTCCTACCTCGACACATCGTGGCAGAAATGACAAAAGACGTCTCATCGGTCACGTCATAACGGCATTTAATGCATGTGGGCCACCGGTTGGATGTCCCTGGACGCGAAACGTTTCCCAACTACTATAAATAACTCTTCCTTTTTTCACTTTTACTTTACATCAAACCTCCTACCCCGTACCCATTAGACTTTCAACAATCTAGAGTACTTTTTACCCCCGTTACTCAAGGTCCTTTGCAAAATATTTCACTCGTCTTCTTCCAAGCCAACAAGTCTAATTCTTCAACTTCCTTTCTTTCTTCATCTTTTCCAGATCTCCCTCTATTTTTACTTTCTAAAGGAATGGCAAAGACCCCGAAAACCATTCCCCAGAAAGAAACTCCTTCTACTTTGCGGCCGGCTACTAAGGTCAAGGCAACCTCTCCAAGCGTAACAGTTGATGATCTGGTGGCCGAACCTCCCTTGAAAATATTTTCCAGGGGGATTCCTGGTAAATAACATTTCAAAGTTGAAAACCCCTCTTCCGTACAAGGTCGGTGTGAAGACTTCTCGAGATACATATACTCAATTGTCATATCCTCCATACGGTTTGAAAAGATTGCAACTGGCCCGAATAATATCATAGTGGTACCCGATCCTGACGAGGCCATTACCGCCCATATCGAGGGATACCTGAGTGTTTACACTTATCCCTTCACATTGGGACTGGTGAACTCTGTCATCACGAACTTCTGCAAGAGGAACGAGGTATGCCTTGGTCGGATCAATACTTTTATGTAGAGGATCGTGATCCTCCTCTGGTTCTTCATGAGAAAAATTGATGGTTGTCGGTTCACCGTGGGTCACCTACTTCATATGTACAATCCCCGACTATTCTGAGAAGGGCTGATAAACTTGGTGCGCTAGGCCAGCAAGGCCTCATTCTCAAGTAATGATGAGGACCGACATCGAGGATGGTAAGGCCGTTTTGTCCGAGTTTAGGACTTAGGACTTGATTTCGACAGAATATATCCCATTCCCCAAAAAGTGGAATACATCACGTAAGTAGAAACTTCCGTTTGGTTGTTGATTTTATGTTACTTCTCTTTTTTCCTTATCATTATCCGTGGTGATGCATCCATCGCTCGGGTTCTGAATTATGTCCCTCGAATCAAGGAGTGGGTTTAATGTAATTTTCATAGATGCCCTACTCCGAGGCTCTTGGCGCGAGCTCTCGAAGGGCCGTTGGGAGGCCCGCTCCGATGGTAAGACCTCTTTCCTGATCAGGTTGTGTTAGGTTTCTCTTTACTAAAATCAAATTCTATTTTTTTTTACTTTCTTTTGCAGGTTTTCCTAGGGACGTTGAGCTTAGGCCTCCAGTCAGTGGCGAGGACTTGCCTTCTTAGTCTCTTTCTCTGGGGCAGGTCGGAGAGAGAAAAAGGAGGAGGGCTTCGAGCTCGAAAAAAAAAGAGACCGAGAAGGAAGTTGATGCACAAGTCAAAAGAAACCTTTAACGCCCAAGTTCTTGACTCGAACTCGCTTATCCGGCTTAAGTCCGAGTCTGAGAAGGATGAAACTTTAGTGGCCCAAGTTCCATCGGCCCATGAAGAACGGGTGCCAGCCGAGGTAGGAACAACAGAGGCTAATCCCTAACTAATTCAAGAGACTGATACAGCAGCGAGTGTCGAGAACCCTCAAGATGTCGGTTCTGCCCCACCCGATGTCATTGACATAATAGGATCGCCTTTATTCACAAACTCGATGTTTGGTGAGGCTCAAACGACGAAGAAGTGGTTGAATGAGGGGGTCCATGGAGTGGACGAATCCCTCAAAAACCATTTTGATAGCGTGGACTCCATTGCCACGGAGGATGTCATCAGATTGGGTGACTTAGAAGTACCGAACAAAAGTCTGCCATTAGGGGCGGATGTATCTTATTCGTTCCTGAGACTGGTCAACCTATTCCCTGCCCTGAGTGCTGATCCTAGTCGAAAGCAATCGATCATTATCATCATTTCGAAGGATGCCTAGGCTCTTTCTGCCCCTATTAGATAGCTAGTAACCTCCGATGCCTGGTGACTGAAGAAGACCAGGCAAAGATGAACGAGGTAGATTCCCCATGCTTGCTCAACGAAGCACAGCAGGCGCTGAATTGAGTAAGGTGTGATGAAAGCTTTTCATTTTCCAGCTTTGGTTATTTACTGATCATAATGTTTCTCCTCATATTCGCAAGCCTCGGTGGTTTACTACGAGAGCTTCCTCCGGTATCAGGAAAAGCTGAGCCTCTTTAATGCTGAAGCCAAAGAGCTTACTATGAATAGAGACGTGTACAAACTTCTTACTGAACAACGCAAGGAAGAGGCTAAGAGTCTTACGGCCGAGTTGGACGCGGCTTAGAAAGAACATGCCAACTGGTATAACAGGTAAAAAATTTTGAGGTTAGTGACAATGAGCTAGACTCGGTGACTACAGTCAGAACTTGTAGGCCCAACAGAAACTTGATTGGATCGACCAGCTTTGGGCTGAGATGGACGTTATCAAGGTCGAAGACGAAGAGCGGAAAGGAAAAATGGACTGTTTGACCTTGGAAAAGGAAACTATCGGAGTGTAGTTGGCCTCGGTAGAAGCTCAAATCCGAGAGATGAGGGAGAAGGCTGAGGTATGGTCCCAGAAAATCAAGGAGCTCCAATCTCAACTGAGCTCGGTTGTAGCCGATCGGGAGATCCTCATCAAGGAGCTAAAGATGGTCAAGTCTATGGCTGAAATAACAAAGGGTGATACGGACGAGATGGTGGCCCAGTATAGAGCCGATGTCGAGGCAGCCCAGGACCGCTTGAAAGATATTGTTGAATACGAGAAGCAGCAGTCCCGAAGGGAGGCCCTCGATGAGGTTCATGCTCAGAGTTTTGAACTATCAGCCGAGATTGAAAGTGCTAAGGGGCTCGAGGCAGAGTCCAAGAATTTGGCTTAACCCGAGGACGAACAAGAATATTATTTCTCTTAAAACTAATGGGGCGTTCAACATGACAGGGAATTATCTCCAAAGTACTTAGAATATTTTAGATTATAATTTTCCGAGAGTAGCCTTTTGAACCGGTTTAGAGATCTTGAAAGAGTTATGATTTGGTTACGAATCTCAGACATCTTCAAGAAATTCTATAAAAGTCATAGCCTTTTTTGTTAAGGTGTTTCCTAATGGGCTTATTACCCCGAGTCATCTAGGCTTACCCAAGATAACATCCCCAAATGGAAATGGTCGTAGCCTTTAAAGTTCGGGTACTACGTAATAGGCTTTGTGTCCCCGGGCCTCGTTGTCCCGGATCGTCCAAACCTGCCTTGGACGAGAGTCCCCGAGTAGAGTGGGCCTTGGACTCGATGTCTTTAGGGGACCAAATATAAGAAAGAAAAACTTTCTAGGGGCAACATTTTTATCCACAATGTAGAAACTCCCTTTCATTCGTGTGCACAATATACAATGCTATACATGTGTACAAGTTTATATTTGGTCTCGGGCGATCTATATGGGCACAGTTCATTTGATCGTTTGGCCTTTATAGTGAATCCTATTGACCGAGCCTAGACTATTCGAGCACGAAGTTCCTTCCCTTGCTAACTTCATTATCCGAGGGTAATGCCCCTCAAGTATTCGAGGCCGATCATAGAGAATCATTGGATACCATTGAAGTGATCCTCAGTATCGATTCATAATCGGTCTTCGATTCTAAGTTAGCATGATCCGCTGTTGATTGTAAGGATACGCCAAGTAATTTGATACAAAGCGATAAATTAAGTCAATAATAAAAATTTAAATACAGAATAAACTTAAACCACATGAATAGAATAGTTCCATCCTTAGTGAAAATGGTAATGTTACATCTCACGCTTTTCGCACATTAAAGTTTTATCTTCAGTAAATTGGCATAAACTTGGGGATAAGATTACCTTGATTTTAGCATATTTGTACTATTTATACCAAAAAATAAGCAAGTGTCGTGAAGGAAAGGGTACAAGAATTAAAGAAAATGAGTTTCGTTGAAGGTTGTCGAATTGGAATAAACTACGGGCCGAGCGATAATACCCGATACTTATGGACTAGTACTATGCAAGGTACCATATGATCATGATAGTATGATGTATAAAGTATATTAAAAATAAATAAAATTTTAAATAATTTGATATAATCCTTGATTATGCGAGTAATTGGTTAATTATCGGATAGCGAAATATTACCTAATTAATAATTAAACTATGAGATGGGGCAACCCAAAACGTGGAAACTAGTTAAAGAAATGACTCAGAAACATTCTTGATTAGGTGGCTAATTCTTATAAGAACACATATTCTTACTAGGTGGCATAACATGTTAGTTACACCTTTACTTAATTTCCAACATTTTCCATATCAAGACACTACAATTAAGAAGTGGAGGACGCCAGCTATCCTCAAAACTTTTAAAGAAGTTTCATTCAATTACGTAATTCAGATCCTAAATGTTACATTAAGCAAAATGAATTCTTGAAACAAAAAGGGATCCAACGAGAATGATTAGCAACGTAAATTTTTGCGGTTCTAAAGGAATATAGTGTAACCTTTTCTAAAAATATCATACGAAATTTTTTCTATTTCAGATATAATAAGGTTAAGCTTTTCCTTCATTTTTCATGATCTAGTAATTACACGAGTTTGACAGCGTGACACAAAGAAAAAATTCATATCCTGAAATTTACGTATATTTTGTTAGTTTCGCAAATTATATATATTTTTCTAATTTTGTAAGTTAATACCATGTATTTTTGGAGATCACCCTCTACAAGCATGAATCTCTACTGGAACAAAAGCACGAAGGTAGCTTTCTAATTGATGTCATCTTGTTGTTCTTAAACACTAGAAGAACACTTACCTTATTGCCCCTAATTTTGTTATGCCTACTAATTTTTTATCATTGTTATGGTACCAGCCATCATTCTTTTAACCAAACGATGAGTATTTTGTAAATTGAGTATTACCTTCTCCCAGTCAAGAGAGCAGAGAGTTTTATATATAGTATTTTCATTATCATCAAGCTACAATCGATAGGCAGACCCCCCTTGGGCAACCTCTGATCAAATGGTAAGTTATATAGCGATCCTACTGTGGCCGAGCGCCTATGAGCGAGCCTAGCTGGTCGAGATACAGAGTCTAGTGGCCGAGCACTTAAGAGTGAGCCTACTACGGTAGAGCGCATATGTGAGCCTACTACGGTAGAGCGCATATATATATATATATATATATATATATATATATATAGCAAGCCTTATAAGGCTGGAAAACTATTTTACTCACTATATTGAGAGAGTTGATTCAGTATCACCAGATGAGCATATCTTCAGATTTTCTTTGACTCCGAGTCGCTTTCAGTTACTATATTATCAGTTCAGTTTCAGCTTTCAGTATATTGCCTTACATACTCGTAATATTTTTTTGTACTGCGTCCCTTTCTGGGAGGTTGCATTTCATGCGTGCAGGTTCAGACAAACAGACGCGTAGACCTCCTCACTAGGTGTTGCCCGAGATCAGCTTTATCGGTAAACTCCCCGTCTTTCGGAGTTGCCGAGTCTAGCCGTTTGGTGTACATCTTGTGCATATATGTAGATAGGTTAAAGGTAGGTCGGAGCCCTGTTCCGATCATAGTACATATATCAGTAGTGGCTTGTGGATATACCTTGTCAGTTAGTGCAGTATGTTGGGCTTGTAAGCCCTGTACATATATTTTGTTGGCTTATCACTTATAGTAGTTATGACGATCTTGCTATCCTAGCTTTATGTTGACATTTAGTCAGCATTAGTCTCCATTCAGCTTTATATTTTTCTTTGCAAATTGTCTTGCAATGAATCCCCTGGTCAAAGTATTACATTATATGTCCAGAATTCCTGAGTTGCAAGTTGGTATGCAAGGATAAATGAGGCACCGAGTGCCGCTTTTGCACCCAGGCTCGGGGCATGACAAAAGTGGTATTAGAGTAGTTCTGTCCTAGGGAATCTACTAGTCATGTCTTGTTGGGTCTTGTTTATAAATGTGTAGTGCACCACATTTTATAAGTAGGGGACTACAGGCATTTTGGAGTTGGTTACCCTTCTTTGAAATCTAAATCGTGCTATAACACTGATAGGAAATTTGAGTTAAACTTACATGTTAATGTTTGCATGCACAACCAGAGGAGGAAAATAATAGTAGGTAAGGGGACTCGTAGGTACCCCCAGTAGATGGGCCCCAATCGGAGTCCATGGAGAGACTCCTACCCAGCATTACCGGCTCCTCTGCTTCCTAAGGAGATTCCTAGGGAGACCGCACATCCAGTCCCCCATCCGCTTCCATCAAATCAGGACTTGAGAAGTATGGTGCATTTTTTTGGCACAGGTGATAGCTACCCTATAACAAGCTAGGGCATCTGCTAGTACAGGACCTTCCGAGGGATCTGGGAGTTCAGGTCCAAGAGTTTATTGCTTTGAGTACCCCCAAAGTTCACGGGGACAGATAAGAGGGATGACCCGTAGGATTTCATAGATTAGTTTCACAGGATCTTTCGGGTTATGCATGCCACAAAGAAAGAGTTGAGCTAGCATCTTTTCAACTCTCAGATATAGTCATCCTTTGGTACGAGGGATGGGAAAGGTCCAGGGACGTGATGCACCTCAAACTATTTGGGAGAAATTTTCAGATGCCTTTCTTGACCAGTACTTATCGTGAAAGATCTGACAGGCTCGAGTCGATCAGTCTCTAGCCCTCAAGCAGGGTAATATGAGTCTTCGAGAATATAGTCTCTATTTTGACTCATTGGCCAGATATGCACCATCCGTAGTTGCTACTATGCGGGACAGGATCCATAGGTTTATAGCGAGGTTGGCCCCAGAGTTGACCGAGGCATGTGCCACTGCTACATTACAGGATAGTATGGATATCTCCTGAATTTAGGAATTTGCCCAGAATATAGAAAGGGGTTGGCGAAAGCAGTAGTGTACGGAGAGGACTTAGAGTAGCGGAAGAGGATGAGATTTTCCAGATCTCAGGAACAATCTCAAGGTATTTACAGGCCCCAGTACTTAAAGAGTCCAGCTAGACCTCCGCCACCTCAGTCACAGGGTTACAAGTATGGCCGTAATACTCAGTCAGGACCAGGTAAGAACTCCCATACATCAAGCTTGCAGCGACAATGAGGTTCGGGGTGTCGCACCCCCTTTTTCCCTTCTCACAAAGAGAAAGTCTGAGTTCCGACATCCTATGGGAGGAAAAACTCATTTCCTTTTAGGAATTTGGATTTTTGAAAAGTCGTCACCTAACAAATTATGGTGTGTTAGGGAACTTAGAGTGATTAACTCTTAGACTAGTTTGCATTACCATAGATTTAGGTTAAGAGCTCGAAATAACCTCGAGGGGAAGGTGTTAGGAACCCCTCTCGTTCCACAACGGTGGGTTCCGGTCGAACTTATACTTATGAATTAGTCCTTTAAAAAAATAATTAGCTTAAACACATACTTGCAAACAAAGGCATGTGTTGGGCGTTGTATTACTCAAATAAGGAGACAATAAAAAGAAGGGATTTTAACAAGTTGCATATATAGAGAAAAAGTAAAGATTAAACATCAGGAGTTGGGAAAGAGGGGTCCTAGGTTAGTTAGCTTGCAGGATCACCCCACACAATGCCCCGTAATCGCTCCACAATAAAGGGCTACACGTGACATTAGCGTGTAGTCATCATATCCTTACTACTCAATTTCCTCCCCTCGGTCATAGCCTAAAGCGTTCTAGCAACCTTGAAAATGTCCTATGCATGCACTACCCATCCCTTCCTCGTGGCCCGTGAGGTTTATAGGACGTTTATTTTTGGGGCAGTTCTAGACCACCCTAAGTTACTTAAAGGAGAAAAGTCTAAGCGTCAACCAAAACAAATAAGACTGCACATAAAGAGGGAACAAGTAATGGCTCGCATTTTTACCTCCACAAACAAATAAATGACCGTCTTAGACAATTATTTCAGGTGCTTGATAAACTTAGAATATGATATTTAGGTGAGCATAAATTATACAGCATGAATTAGAGCGAAGTGTCAAAGACCTATTAGGTTGCCTACTGATTTTAAACTTGTGAATACGACCATTTTTGAATAACAAAGCATAGTTTCATAGTTAGAAAGTTTAATCGCCCTATAAACTTGCCTAAACGCATAACAGTGATGTTCTATAAGCATGATATCTATATTATTAGTAAAACAATGAACAGTTTTAAACGAACAACTTGAGATCCTATAGACAAGCTTTCTAGCAGCATTAATTTAAGCTTGTGTTCTAAAAACTCATTAAAGAGGCGACAGATTAATTAAACCAGTTCATAATGAACAAACACGGGTTAAACTGATTTATTCAACTAAATTGATTTTAAGTTCTGTTGGCATGACTTCTAAGATTGCGAGTTTGAGTACATGTTGTAACAAAACATGAAACTCAATTACTTTACACCTTATAGGCATGATATATAATTATAAGAATGATTTAATCCTATAGATATGATCTCTATTATTAAAGCCATTTAGACCATATATGCATGATTTCTAATATTGTGTGGAAAAGCAAACATGACAAACACATTTTGAATTAACACAACCATATGGGCATGATATGTACCCAATTTACTCGATATATATATATATATATATATATATATATATATATATATATATATATATATATATATATATGAATATCCATCCCCTTTCACTAGTCACCCCAATGTTGCTTACAATAATTATTACATACCAATGGATAAAATAAAAATGCATAAATAAACAAGAGTTAATTTGAATTAACACAACCCTATAGGCCTCAAATATCAAAGTTCCATAGATAGTAACATGTCTAGGTGTGGCAGAGTTTCTTAAGGACCTCGAGGATCCCGGGCAGTGCTCACCCATAGACCCTTTTCCCAAACAATAACGGATTTAGGTGCAGTATGGAAAGTCCAGCTCTAACATGTCAGATTTCAGAGAGATCTCAAGGGTATCAATGCAACACACATGTTAGAGGGGCATAACCTAGTATCCTAAGAGTAAAGTGAGAATGATTGACATAATTTTGTTTTGAAAATAATATGGAGATGACTTTAGAAGAAGAAAAGTTTTTTCCAGAAATAAGAAAGAGCTGGATGTTAAAAGATAGTTTGAGAAGAGTCCAAAACAGCAGATAATCAATTGGTCATAAAATACATCCAGCTTCAGAAAAGAACACTTAACAAACAAATCTCACACGGGGATAAAGGGATTGTGGCACATAAGAGTAATATTAGGGGGCATGGATAGGGTGTGGAAGAAACATATAGTCACAAACTACATGTAACACTTAGGATCTTAGTAGTTAGGACATAGATAATAGTTGTGAAACAGAAAGCAAGACATGTCTCGAACAAAATTTTAACATGCTATATAAAAAGGTAAGCAGGAAAGAGTGTAGAATATAAAGCACACATTGAATAGGACAGAGTCTAAACATGCTAAGCAAAGAAGTAAGCAGAAATGCAAGTTGAATTCATAACTGATGAACTAGTGCAGGAATGAAACATATAGGGTTTAGATTTCAAAACTTAACATAGAGACATACTAGTTAAAGAAAAGGGTGTAAAATATAAAGCCAATAAAGTTCCAATATCTAGCCTTGGCATTCAACCGACTAGATCAGTGAGTATCACAAGTAGTAGAAGAGAAAGAGAACTTTTAGAGTGTAAGGAGTAGTAATTTTAACTAATGTTCGTGTGTCCAACTTAAAAAGTCAGGGGCCGGCGGGCACGCCCCCAGCTTCTTAAGTTTGGGAATTGTGCCGGACCAAATAAAAGGGGTTTATATAGTAATCAAAAGCTCAACTAATAAGGTAAGATATCAACTAAGTAGAAAATTAGGGAAGTCATAAGTAAATCAGCAAGACTTTACCTTAATCAAGGGACAATTAAATCAACGGTAAAAACATGCTAAATAGTTAAGGAAAAGAATCAAGTAAGGTATGGGTATAAAGTAGGTAACTAGGGGTAAATGAACAGAAGTTTTAATTAAGGAAACAAATGAGTAAGAATCAATAAAATACAAACAAGGTAAGGAAAAAATAATTAAGGCAAGTAATTATCAAATCGAGTAGAGAGGTAAGAATCAAAAGTTTAAGGGAAAGCGTTCTAATCAAACCAAGAAACAAGGAATTCAAAAATAACTAAAGAGAAATTCATGAAAGAGTTAGCAGGTTTAGCATATAAAATGAAGCATAACATGAATAGTCAGGATTTCACATAACTTTAATAAAACAAATAGTTAGAACGACACTAATTTAAAGAGAATGTTACAGGTCTTAACACGAATCGTCAGGATAAACACAAGCATAGAAAACCAGTAAAAGGGTTGAACTAAGAAAAAGAGTTGAACTAAGAAATTCAATAAAAGCATATTAGGACAATAAAATCACGAAAAATCACAAGAACCCAAAGCAAGAACTCGACCATGTGTACCAATACTCAGAAACCAAACGAAAAACCCCCAAAAATTAGGGCTTTCAGTACATGCAAGCTAAGGTTATAGTAGACTTACAAAATCAGTTAAAATATATGAGAAGCGAAAGACTAAACACAAAAAGTCATCAAACAATTTGTAAAAAGAAATTCTGGAAACCCTAGTTTAGGAAAATCACTTGAAATTCATACTATTCTTGTAAAGAATCTTAAGGTTATTGTAAGACTCACATAAAAAAAGCCCCAATCACCTCAGATCTGTACAGGTCCAAGAAGTTTAGAAAAAAAATAGGGCTTCAAAGAGAACCATACAGAGATGGAGAAACACGCTTATAAACCTATAGATCGTAGTCAATATAGGACGATCTTACTCGGAATCACACAGAAATGGCATGAAGCAGGCGAGAGAGGAACCATAGATGTAATTCATCTAGACCTAATCCCTTATGGGCCCTAGAGATGGCAAGACTGCTGTGAGGGAGACAATTGGAGGACTGAGAGGTGGCGAAAAGTCACGGAGATGGCCATGGACGAGGGTTAGTGAGGTTTGATTAGAGTTAGGTTGAGAGCCGTTGAGATCAGAGAGTGGGTTTCGGGGTGGTAGGTAGTATAGAAATGATAGAGTTTGGGGAGTCTTTTAGGTTTATTTTAGGAATGGTGGTTTGTGGCCATTGATCTCTACGATCAACGGTCAATATTAAAGGGTTTTTGAGGGGTTGGATCAGGTTAGGCAGATGGATATAAGGCTTGGGTAATTTAGTTGGGGATTGGACTGTTAATTGGGTTAGGTTAGGGCCTAAATTGAAATAAAATTAGGTTATATTTTAAATAGCCATTTTTAATACTATATAATATATAAGAAATAATAAATGATTTCAAAGTACTTTTGTGTACTAAAAAGATTTAAAAATAGTTTTTTGACATTTTAAAAATACAAAAGGTCATTTTATGCATTAATAATATAATTATGCAATAGTAAGGCTATTATTACAAAGATATGCAATTTAGCCTAAATATAAATGCAGTTATAAAAAATGTACCAAAATAATTAAACAATATTGTGGCATAAATAAAGAACTTATATGGCTAAACCGCCACAAAAAATAACTTGAAAGATAATTATTGGGAATTTTATAAATAAAAAGGGAAGAAATAAATCAATATGGTGTTTTTTTTTAAAAACTTATAGAAAAATTCCTATGCATGCTAATAACTGCGTGTGTGCTATTTTGAAAGTGTGTATATACATACATACATATATATATATATATATATATATATATAATATGTGAAGAATTGGGTATCAACACGGGGCAGACATGGTCATTCTAGCCATGGAGTGCCGTCTGTGGTAGAGGACACTTGGTCCAATGCTGAGCTGGTTCTAATGCATGTTATACATGTGGAAGTCCAGGGCATATGATCCGAGATTACCCAAATAGAGATTTTGGGGGTATGGCACAACCAACAGATTCAGCAACAGGATCAGCTATGTTCGTGCATCCTTTAGGGCGCGAGTCTCAATCTTCGGCTGGTAGAGGTCGAGGCAGAGGTAAAGGGTCCAGTTTAGGTGGTAACCAGAATCATATCTATGCGCTAGAAGGTCGATAGGACCAAGAGTTCTCACGAGATAGTGTGACAGCCATGTTGACCATTTGTTCTCACGATGTTTATGCCTTGATAGATCAGGATCTACTTTATCATGTATTACGCCATTTGTCGCGAGGAAATTTGTTATAGTGCCTAAAATACTAAGTGACCCTTTTGCGGTATCTACACCGATCGGAGAGTGTATTATCATTAGACGGGTTTACTAAGGTTGTACGGTGACAGTTTGTGGTCGTTAGACCTCTACCGACCTAGTTGAGCTAGAGAAGTTGGATTTTGATGCTATCGTAGGCATCAATTGGTTGGCAGATTGTTATGCTACAATTGATTGTCGAGCAAAGACAACCAGATTTCATTTTCAGGGGGGGGCAGTTCTTGAATGGGTAGGTAATATAGTGACACCTAGAGGTAGGTATATTTCCTATCTGAAGGCGAGGAAAATGATTGTAAAAGGGTGAATTTATCATATTGTGTGAGTTAAAGATGCGAATGCTGAAATACTTACACTTTAGTCTATTCTAGTAATCAAAGAGTACGATGATGTATTTCCAAATGAACTTCCAGGTATTCCTCCAAGCGAGAGATTGATTTTGGCATCGATTTGCTTCTATTTATGCAACCAATATCCATCCCTCCGTATAGAATGGAACATGCAGAATTAATAGAGTTAAAGGAACATTTAAAAGATTTACTGGAGAAAGGTTTCATTAGATCTAGTACCTCACCTTGGAGTGCACCGGTATTGTTTGTACGGAAGAAAGACGGCTCGCTAAGGATGTGCATCAATTATAGGCAACTGAACAAGGTAACTATTAAGAATAACTATCCGCTTCCAAGGATAAACGACTTGTTTGACCAGTTATAGGGAGCTAGATGCTTTTCAAAGATAGATTTGAGGTCGGGATATCACCAGGTCAGAGTTCGGGAGAAATATATCCCCAAGACAACCTTAAGGACATAATATGGCCACTTCGAGTTCCTTGTTATGTCCTTCGGGTTGACGAATACGCCTACCATATTTATGGACTTGATGAATAGCCTATTCCGGCCATATTTAGATATGTTCATGATAGTCTTTACTGATGATATTCTGGTTTATTTATGTTCATAGGATGAACATGTGGACCACCTGCGAGCGGTACACCAAACCCTCCGTGATAATAAATTGTATGCTAAGTTTTCTAAGTGTCAGTTCTTCTTGAAGTCTGTAGCATTCTTGGAGTACACTATATCCGACAGAGGTATAAAGGTACATACTCATAAGATTGAGGCTTTGAAATCCTGGCCTAGGCCTACCACTCCACCAGAGATTCATAGCTTTATAGCTTAGCAGGATACTACGAGGTGTTTGTAAAGGGTTTTTCTTCTGTTTAAGCACCATTAATGAAGTTGACGCAGAAATAAACTATGTTACAGTGGACAGATGCCTGTGAGCAGAGTTTCCAAGAGCTTAAGAACAGGTTGACCTCAGTGCCAGTTCTAACACTTCCAGAGAGTCCAGATGGTTATGCTATGCATTGTGATGCCTCAGGTATCGGGTTGGGATATGTCTTGATGCAACATCGGAAGGTAATTGCGTATGCTTCAAGGCAGTTAACGAAGCATGAATAGAATAATCCAACCCACGACCTTGAGTTAGTTGTGGTTGTCCATGCACTTAAGATATAGTGGCATTATTTATATGGTGTTCATGTTGGTATATTCATATATCATAAAATCCTGCAATATATCTTCAAGCAAAAAGATTTGAACTTGTGACAGAGGTGATGGATTGAGTCATTGAAAGATTACGATGTTAAAGTTCTCTCTACCATCCAGGGAAAGCTAATGTTGTAGCAGATGCCCTAAGTCGCCGATCTATGTGTAGCCTAGCACATGTAGATGCCGAGAAAAGGCAACTAACTAGAGAGATTCATCAATTGGTTTGATTGGGAGTTCGGTTAATAGACTCTGTTAACGAAGGAGTGGTACTCCAAAATACTGCAAAATCGCCTCTCATAGACGAAGTAAATGAGAGGCGGTACGAGGAACCAGAGTTGGTCGAGTTGAAAGAGCGAGTTTTGCAGCAGAAGAAGTCGTTGTTAGAACTCAAGGGAGATGGGATTCTCAGATATAGGGGTCGTTTATGTGTTCCAGATGTAGCAAGGCTACGAGACAGGATTGCATCAGAGGCACATTATTCGTGGTACTTCATTTACATTAGGTCGACGAAGATATATCATGACATTAAGGATGTGTATTGGTGGAACAATGTGAAGAAGAACATTTCTGAGTATGTCTCTCAATGCCCTAGTTGTCACTAGGTGAAAATAGAGTACCAGAAGCCCGGCGGGCTAATGCAGACTAGAGATCCTGACATAGAAATGGGAGGCGATAAACATGGACTTTATCACGGGTTTACCTCGTTCTCATCATAAGTTTGATTTCATATGGGTGATAGCCGATAGCCTCATGAAATTAGCTCATTTACTACCGGTCAGATCTATATATACAGCAGAAGATTATGCAAAACTATATAGCTAGGAAATAGTACAACTATACAGAGTATCGATATCTATTATATCTGACCGTGGGGCCTAGTTTATAGCATATTTTTGGAGGTCATTTCAGAATAGTCTAGGGACTCAAGTGAATCTCAGCACAACTTTTCATCCACAAACTGATGGACAGGCTGAGATCACGATTTAGACGCTAAAGGATATGTTACAAGCATATGTGTTGGATTTTAAAAGAAGTTGGGATAAACGTCTACCTCTTATCGAGTTTGCATTTACAACAGTTACCACTCCAGTAACCAGATGGCTCTATATGAGGCCTTGTATGGGCATAAGTGCAGATCTTCTATAGGGTGGTTTGATGTTGGAGAATCTGGGTTATATGGGCCAGACCTAGTTCAGCAGACCATAGAAAAAGTAAAGCTTATCCGAGGGAGACTGTTGACAGATCAGAGTCATCGGAAGTCATATTCTGACATGCAACAACAAGATTTGGAGTTCGGGGTTGATGACTGAGTATTCTTAAAGGTATCACCTATGAAGGGTAAGATGAGGTTTGGCAAGAAAGGCAAGCTTAACCCACAGTATATTGGGCCTTATACGATCATTCTGAGAGTGAGCCAAGTAGCTTATAAGTTAGAATTGCCCTCGAAATTAGAGTTTGTCCATCCGATTTTTCATGAATATATGTTACGAACTTAAACTGGCGATCCTACTTGAATAGTGCCCACAGATGATGTACAGATTACAGAGGACTTATGGTACGAGGATATTTCGGTTGTCATCCTAGACCAACAAATTCGCAAGCTATGGAATAACGAGGTAGCCTCCGAGAAGGTTTAATGGAAAAGCAAGAATGTGGAAGAGATGACGTGGGAAGTGAAGGAAGAAATGAAGTCTAAATACCTACACTTATTTCAAACTAAAAATATGGCTCGAGATGGGATACCTCAGCACAGCCCTATTCGGGCCAGTAGGTTCCCCAGTAAGCTCTTATTTTTGACTTTCTGAATTTATAATAGACAGTTGTGAGGGACCAAGTGTGGCATATATAGTATGTTTCTTGCTGTGTGCAGGGTGGTTTTAGTCTAGTGTATGGAAGAGACTCTGGCAAATATTTTCCTAAAGTATCTAAGAGTAGACATTCAAGGACTAATGCAACCAAAAGACAAGTATTTTGTAAATTGAGTATTTCCTTCTCCAAGTCAAGAGAGCAGAGAGTTTGTATATATATTATATTCATTACCATCGAGCTATAATCGATAGGCAGGCCCCTATTGGGCAACCTCCGATCATATGGTAAGGTATATACCAATCCTACTATGGCCGAGAACCTATGAACGAGCCCAGTTGGTCGAGATACAGAGCCTAGTATGGCCGAGTTCCAATGAGCGAGCCTACTATGGCAGAGCGCACACACACACATACACACACACACACACACACACACACACACACACACACATACACACACACACACACACACATATATATATATATATATATATATATATATATATATATATATATATATATATATATATATATATATATATATATATATATATATATATATATATATATATATATATATATATATATATATATATATATATATATATATATATATCGAGCCTTATAGGTCAGACATCTATTTTACTAACTATATTGAGAGAGTTGAGTCAGTATCAGCAGATGAGCATATCTTCAGATTTTCATTAACTTCCAGTTGCTTTTAGTTATTATATTATCAGTTCAGTTTCAGCTTTCAGTATAGTGCCTGACATACTCGGTACATTATTTCATACTGACGTCTCTTTCTGGGGGTGCTACATTTCATGCGTGCAGGTTCAAACAGACATACGAATAGACCTCCTCAGTAGGTGTTTCTCGAGTTTAGCATTATCGGTAAGCTCCCCATTTTTCGGAGTTGCTAGGTTTAGCAGTTTGGTGGACATCTTGTGCATCTATGTAGATATGTTATGGGTAGGTCAGTGCCCTATTCCGATCACAGTACATCTATTAGTAAAGACTTATAGACATATCCTGTCAGTTAGTGCAGTATGTTGGGCTTGTAGGCCATGTACATATATTTTGTTAGCTTGTTAGTTATAGTAGTTATGATGGCCTTGCCAACCTAGCTTTATGTTGACATTTAGTCAGTATTAGTCTCTATTCGTTTTTATATTTTGCTTTGCAAATTGTCTTACAATGTGACCTCTGGCCAAAGTATGACGTTATATGTCCAGAGTTCCTGAGGGACAAGTTGATATGCAAGGATAGATGAGGCACAGAGTGCCGGTCTTGCCCCAGGCTCGGGGCATGACAGGTAACCCTTGATTCGGAATCACCATGACTAGCACTAATGAATAAGAGAAATAGCTAATAATAGAGAAAATAATAATATATAGCTTTAGAGTACGTGTTACAATTGTTTTTCTGAGTAATCGGATGTCCTTTATATAGTAAGGGAGTTTTATATTAGGCAAAACTATATAAAAAGTACAAAATCTTCAGATTAATTAATTATCGGTTGCCTGTCGATACATGTTGATATCTCCGCCATGATATCCAGTCGATCACGAATATTTCGACCTTCCGTTGATTATGCTTGATTTTCCACGATGTTCTTCGAAATTGTTCGAGGCTATGATTGATTCTAGAACTATGACCTTGATATTTTCGAGAGCAGGCATCGTGTCTCCGGGCTCTGGCTCAATGGGACTTTCGGCTCTATTTTGGTCTCTTGCCATCACATCTCGAGACTGTCTTATCTTGTTGGAAGTCGAGGTGCATCATGAGCTCGATTTTACTCATATACACTAAGACTCGTGCTTTGAATATTATGGTGTCATTTAAAAGTTCAATCTTGATAATACTTATAAAAAAAATTGAACTTGAATTGATATTATTGGCAAAGATTAGTTTATTTCATGCATTTTTTGTCTATAAAAATGAGTAGAACAAATGGCTAAAGTGAGTAAGCTAAGAGAGTTGGGTAATAAATTTAAATTTAAACTAATATTGTGCGCAATGAATAAATTTAATTTAGTTAGAACAACATATCATATACTTGCTTCATAAAATAGATTTTTAGTATACGTTTTTTCCATAAGTCTTCTTTATTTACTTTTTTTATTGTAAAAAAGGGGATTTCGTAGCTTGGAAAAGAATTCATATTTTATATTTGAGAATCTTTTATTTTCCAATCTAAAACATGAAATAATAAGAAATTGGATATAAAGTTTATATGTGAATATTAAATTGTTAAGGAATAGAGAACGCATAGTACAAACTCTTATGAAGAAAAGCATAATCTAAACATATTAGATTGCATGTAAATCATAAAACATAACTTACTTGTTCTTCGTGAAGAGAAAGTGAAAATCTGATACGAATTGTGACTGAAATTACTGGTCGGTGGTGATCATGATATATTGGAGCAATCCATGTATCATAGTCTAAACCCATGATCTGATTTGGGATAAGAAGGCGTAAGAATAATGAATTATTTTCTCATCAACAACCTCCTAATCATCAAATACAAATGCAAGTAATCCTTCTAAATTTAGCGGAAGTGGCCAAATGGATCTTGTTCCAAGTGGGAGCGACATGGTCAAATATATTGTTCCATATGGACCAGGATGAATGTTCTTGATACAAGTGGAAGCAACTCTGATCCAAATAGTAACAATGATGATTAACAAATAAGATGCGGTTCTCGTAAAAATACTCCCCAACGAAGATTTGATATATGTTAAAAGTGTTGAACTATTTATGATGCTCCTACAAGAAGAAAACGAGCCTAAAATATATAAAGAAGGTCTTTCATGCGCTTTTAAGGATAGATGGACAAAAGCAATACAACATGAATTGGAGTTTGTGAGAGTCAACAAATTTGGTGTCACGACCCAAATCAATGGGTCGCAAAGGACACTCGGTTCCGTGCTCAACCGAGTACTAATGTAACTTATCTTTCGTAATGAAGCGCATCAACACTTTCCGCTGAGCTGATAGCCTACTTGGAGGAATCTCAACTTGTCTATCATGACCTGTTGGCATAAAACGCAGCATCCCCGGGCAAAAGGGACGTTAGTACAAATAATATACCGAGTATATAAGGAATGAAAATGAGTAACTAATACATGAGAGAAACATAGAGTAAAAGACTCAACATGTAAGTCTGAATAGATTTATGAATCAGTTAATATTTTTATTGTCGTGCATATGTGTATAAATGTCATATGATGCATAGATATATACGTACGTAGCATCATCAAGCCTTTGAGGGCATCTCATCATATCATCTCGGCCACGATATACAAAATCATCAACATATACCAGCTGATCAAGTGGTGGTGCGTCTATAACACCATAACCTTTCCTCATAGTCCATATACATCTATATATACATATATATATACACGTATACAGTGTCATTTGGTCATGAGTTAATGTGAATGCATAACTGAATGCAATGCATAAGAAGTGAGTTAACAGATTTATCGGTATGTCATAAGATCATTACACCTTTGACTAATATTATAAAATTACTTTATCAACTTATGTATTTTCTCAAATTCATGAACATATGATATAATAATAGGACACATAGGGAATCAAGAACGTAGGCACCTCTAGTATTTCTATGAATACAGTCATTTATAAAAATTGTGCATTTGCTTATTTCGTTTCTATCATATGGATCATGACAAAAAGAAATAAGGGATATCCTTAACATACCTGAGTCGATTCTCTTGACAATACCTCTAACACACATCAATTGCAATAAATCACTTAACGACGGATCGAAGTAGGGAAAAATCTGTATGATTTTCTTGAGAATGATTGTATACCCTTAGAATCGCGATTTCACGCTACTATTGTTTCATAAAAATTTTTGACCTTTATGTTTTAATTAAAATCATACTATATCTCTTAAAGTTACAGGTTGTGAACCCCACTTTGTGGCTTAGTCTTGCCTAAAGATCCCTTACTTGTGCCACCTAATTACATGAAATAATATTCACAATTTTGGCTTTGATAAAGACTCAATTTGCTTCCATGTTGGTCAATGCTTATCCACCCCAATAATTATCCATCAATCTCTTGATTAACTTGTCAGTCTCTTACTAACTAATAATTAACCAATCAACCACATAATTAAGAATTATCTCAAATTACTTAAAATATTATTTATTTTTAACATATTTTATATACCTTACTATCATGGTCATGTGTTACTTTGTGTGGCATTAGTCCATAATACGGAGTATTATAGCATGGACCGTATTTTATCTAAAAATATCAAATTTTGACGAAACTCATTTTCTTCGGTTTGCTTCCCCCCCTCACCTTCACAAATTTACTTATCACTTTGGCTGAAATAGAATAAACTTATAATCTCAAAGTAATCTTGTTCTTGAACTGATGTCAATTATCTTACGACAATATCCTACGTACAATACTACGGTGTGTAACAGCATCGTACTACTACGAGGTGTAACATCATTCCCCCTTTAGAATATTCATCCTCGAATGTTTACTGATGCACTTATCGGTCTCATAACCTGATAGCTCTTGCGTCCATCTAGACAATTGTTCTATGAATAAATTCAAAGTCCATGTAATTCCCTCTCTTTAGGCATGTTTCTTACACCACGACTTATGGGCAGAAATTCTTCCAATCTCGTAAATATTGCTACCTGCTATCTTGTAGTCTGTACGACTTTGTCCTTGTATGTGCGCCTATGCGACTCTTTTCCCTTTTTTCCTCCAGCTTTTAGCAAATCTTTAGGCCTCACTTTGTGAACATATACAGAACTATGACAAGTTATTCCTCCAAGCGTGTATGGCTTTACTACATCTAACTAGCTCATATTATACTATAAATCTTACTTTGATCTACCGTTACTAAGGTCTACTACTAAACTACTGGTCACTCTCCCGCTACTTATCATATATGTATAAATATAAGTCCTTTAGTTCATTTTCATTACTATTTATCTTATGAATGACAGCCTAATCTTATCTCACACTATTGAACTTTTATCCTTCTATTTTGATTCACCTAATTTTGATCTATAATATACCACTAATAACCTGACCTCTTATGTAAAACTCTCGTTAGGGCTCATGTCTTATTGGGGAACATCTGAAATGATTTGACTGATCCACCTTGGGGCGATACTATTTTTCCATAACTGCATTTCATAGCATCCCAATGTGATTCACTTATGTGGGTATTTCAATACTATATAATTCATGAAACCCCTTTTTTTTCTTCAAATCATTACTCAATTGAAGCCCCAAACGTCATCCTTTATCAATCACAATTACACCCTCATTCTACTACCAGGACATTATTCTATCTCTTCTAAATACTACTAGTCTTAGACTCTATTGAGTTCATTCAGGCTATAGTAAGCTTTCTATAACTTAGAGAAACCACCAGCTATTTTGTTTTCACGAGCTTAATCCCGAGGACTTATCCATTCTTATAATATTCTCACTCGTCTTTTCCTATCCTTACTCATGTCTTCCAAAACCTTGTCGCTCTAACATATTTAACTTGAGACCTACACATATCTATTTATACTCCCTTTAACTTGCTTGTACCATAGATTTCCATATGTTATTATGGAACATCAAGCGAGACATCACATCATCTCTAACTATTATTTACTCTTTTAACTAGACCTTTCAATACTTAGAAACCATGGGTTGGAAGATATGCCACTGAAGACACCGTTGTCATTCCTGGATACTCAATTGAGTATCTCGTAAATTGTTCATCGTTACCTTACTTGCCTTAAAATCGATTATCACATTGTCTATCTCTTTCATAACCTCCCTTCTATATAGGTAGGATTCACATCCACAACTTGAAGCTCAATAATAATACTTGCACCTCTGGTGCATACACAATCTGGTGGGAGCTTCATACTTACTTCTTATGAGGCTGGTACTCTTCTAATTGGCTTTTATCATAGAGCCATCATAGAATATGGTTGTCGTACTATTTTTAGTTGATGTAACTCTTTAGTTTCTTCTTCCCTATGATAAACCTTTATGAAGGCTTAAGCTATCTTCCGATGTGCGGATTATGGTATTAGTTATTACTTTAGCCTTTCATGTATGCTATAGAATATCCATGATACAACTTTTAACAATTCAATCCTTTCTCTATGACCTGGACTCAATTATTTCTTTTTACTTATACCGAAGTCTTCTATGGCTGTATGATTGTCAATATACATGCTGCATGGATAATACTCTGAAACCTTAACTGCGTTCATAATGTACTAAATCTAGATCATTGATCGAATAATTCCTTTTGTTCCATCTCAGATTTTTTTAACTATGGGAAATTACTTTTCCTGGTATTTCTGCCCCCTCGTTGCATGCATACTTAGCTTGTCTTCCCATGCATGATGGAATTTTTGTGCAAATATAGTCTCGAATATTACTTTCGATTTTACTTTTCATTCATTATCCACGTTAGGTACCACTTTCTTTTGGAGTGCGTACAATTTTGTAGTGAGACTGTTTTTAAATGACCATTTCTCCTTCAAGTTACTGAGTTTAGGTTGAAGCCTTCTTTCTTATTTTCTCAGCTAGTATTTCATTGTAGTACTTAGGGAGGACCCTCTTACTCTTGTAAAGATGCGAGCTTATTACATCGTATACTCGACGGAATTTTTGGTGTTCTTCCTTGCCTATAATTATACGCAATTACTTATCTCCATGCCCTTGTGCTTGTAGGGTTGCTTTTGAACTACTATTTTTGACTGTCTTCCCAGTGGCACTCTCTTTTATTTTTGTAACACCCATACGGTACCTTTAACTACCCCAACTTCTATCTGAATATATCTAAAGTATTACAATATCATAACTGTGAGGCTAAATTCACAATATTAGGTTTTACTATGTTTGTCTTGCACGATCTGTTGATTTGTCTGTATCCTATTTTCTAGCCATAATTAGGCTCTTCCTGAATTAACTACTAACTACTCGTTGGCCCATTCTCATATCAATATTTCGTGTAATATTTCTTGGATTATTTCTTTTGTCTTAACTTACCTCTCGCACTAGCTCCTTATCTATCAATAATATCATAGGTCGGAACCCATATTTCCCCTCATTGATGTCGTGCTTCTGTAGTTTTTGGAATCGTAGAATATATGTAGGGTTTGGATAAGTGCAATATCATTCCTTTCTCATTTTTATTTCATTTTTCCTTTACCATTCCATAATTACTAGAACTACTTAATTTCAAATTAATACCACATCACTCCATATTCGCCCCCTTCCCCTCCCCCTCGGGGAGTATTAAGATTTAGCGCTTCCACGATCTACCTATATACGTTTTACCTCTTCATCTTTGGTATCTTTTCACATCATCGGTCACCCTTACTTGCTTTGCAGTAATCCTTATCTACCGAGGATAATAAAATTCCTTACTCATGAGGGAGACACCTAGTGTAACTGACACATACAATCCCTTAAACTTAACTTTGCTCACATTGCTTGCTTTAGGGAAGCGTCTTTCTGAATGACCTTTAAGGGTTATTCTTATGTCGTCCATTTTATTATTGCCGGAACACAATCTCTTAATTTCTTATGATTCTGACTATTATCAAATCGCTCAGTTCCTAATTCATGTTTAGTTTATTTTGCTCGCCAGCCCATACGGATTACAATTACCTTGGGGTCTAACTTTTCCTTCTGGTGATCACGTTAGGGTCACGAACTTTTAATGAGGATATGCCATTATGGCCAATACTCTTTTGTTGTATCAAGTCTTCTCACCTCTCATTTTTTCCTTCCATTGACTAGACTCTGCAATACTGTCATTTTTTTGATCTACCGTTGTCATCCATGTATCACATTTTACTCATAATGCTTCATTAACTCTCTTCTTATTTCTTGCTAATATTTCTGTCTATCACTTTATTCTAAAAATTTCAACAAGATATTCTTTTGCTTTTAGATCCCCTTGCTCCATCCACTGGCTCTTCAGGTTGCCTAACATTCTCGGTCTATTAGGGACATGAGCCACACTAAGGTAATATTTATCCCTTTCAGGCTTCCAGTGACTACCTTTGTAAATAATGTTTTTGAACATTCTTGTATACATATCTAGTTGTACTATTCTAGAGTATACCATATGGGTGTGTCACAATGAGATCTATTATCACATTTTCAATATCCTTCAGAAATATCAACTAACGCAAACAATCCATCCACTATTTTGGGTTACTCTAACCCCAGCCGAATCATGATAACTCGTCCTTCTCATAAACTACATTTGTTAGATCACACAGGGCATAACTGAGATGGGTGTGGCCAATTGTACATACCTCTATTAATGTCGAAAGTAACTCAAAATGCTTATGTCTCTCTTCCTGATAGGTAAAAAATGATAATCTTCACTAGTTGGTAATCTTGTATCCTTCTTAATCCTACTTCGTTTACTTATTAAAACTTGTGTCTACCTTCTAATTCTCTCTTTTCTTTTTACCATAAGGTTGGATATATATTCATGCCTTAAGTCTCTTTATCAAGAAGCTTACACGTCTTAGTGCACACATGATCTGCCGAAGACCTTATATTTACTCATCATCAAAATCATACAAAAATTATTTCTCTTACTCAACTCTTCCACATCCACATGCAATCTCTTGCTAACTGTCTTTCTAGATGTAGGTATCACTGTATTATGAATAAAATAGAGTTTATGAGTTAGAATTCTTACAATTTAGCTCTATCACACAACATAGAGTAAGAACAAAGACTGACATTCCTAAATGCCCTATAACCTCCTGCTTATATGTGCGGTGCACAACACACCCATAAACAAGACTCTGCTAGACACGACTTGTAGACTCTCTAGGATAGAAATGTTTTGATACCACTTTTGTCACAACCCAAAACAATGGGTTGTGACAAGCACCCCATGCCTTACTCAACTTGGTACCAATGTAACGTGTCTTTTGCTTCATATTATCATAGGTGAATGAACCAGAAAAGTTTTCATGAGATGATTAGAATATAGTATGAGGTAATAATCAACATAAGGCACTAGGGTTGTGGAATCTCCTAGGTGGTTAATTAACAGGTAGAAACTACTAATGGTAGATTGGCATTTTTGGGGCTTATGCTATAACCGTTGCATAATGTACCCACTCTCACACTTCTCGTTAGAGATAGTGATTTTGCCCAATTGACTCTCTCGAGACCAATTGGGTAGGCACATTAGACCAAGCAATTAGAGTTCAAGTAGAGTGATTACTCTTTCGAGATTTAACCCGTTAATTGGGACTACCATTTCTCATTGGTCCATCCCAATTCCTTGTTGGGTTAATTTTGGGGTCATAGACTCTCTTTCTCAAGAAGAGTTAAACCCACTAAGCTTGTAATGTTTGCAACCACAAATTCTTAGATAATAACATAAAATCTACCCAAATAGCAAGCACCCAATATCAATCTAACCCTAAATGGAAACACCCATCAATTACCCACACTAGGGTTGAGCCGCAATCCGAGCTAATGGGTTTAGATACACATCATTAAAGAAATAACATAAGAAATAGATGAAGAACTAAACATATTAATTAATTAATAAGAAGAAAATACAATAATCTATTGTTAATGAAGACAAAAAATGCCAAAAATGGCTACAATATCGTTCCTGGGAACTCAGATGTGTTTTTGAATACAAAACTTAACCTAAAAATGGTAAAATGTTCTATTTATACTAGGTTGAAAAAAATGGACAAAAATACCCCCAGCGGGGTCAGTGCGGGCCACACAAAAGCAACCGTGGCCGTACTGGCTCTTTGACTTGGCAATTTTCAACTCTCTGAACTGGAGGACGCGAACCGCACAAATGAGTAGTGCGGCTGCGGAAGGGGTCTTGCGCGGACCGCGCGGCGATGACCGCAGGGCGCGTGGCTGTACATGGCTCCTTGATAATCTCTATGAATATCGTTTATGTGGACCGCACGAATGAGTAAAGTGGCCACAAAGCCTGAACGCAAACCGCGTGAATCCAACTGCGACCGCGTTGCCATTAGCCTTAATATGCCATGCCTCTAAATCTCCTAGTGCGGCCGCGATAGCTTTCACGCGGTCCGCACTAGGTCCTCTTTTCTTCACTTTACTTAATCTTTGACACTTGAGCAGGTTTTACTCCTTTTTTAGCAGATATTTGACATTTCATCACTTTATCGATCAAACCTGTAGTCAAGCACAACTTGTGAGCATTTCGAGATTATTTTATAGTAATTTATACTTAGGGCATAGGCGAGTAGGGGCATAAACACGTTAAAATCCTAACTTATCAAGCCCCAACCCACTTTGTGGCTTAGTCTTGCCCAAAGATCCCCTAGATGTACAACCTAATTACGTAATAAGAGTCACAATTTTGGCTTTGATGAAGACTCTATTTACTGCCACGCTGCTTAATGCGTATCCACCCCAATAATTATCCACCAATCTCTTGATTAACTTGTTAATCTCCTACTAACCAATAATTAATCAATTATCCACATAATTAAGAATTATCTCAAATTACTTAAAATACTATTTACATTTGACATACTTTATATGCCTTACTATCATGGTCATGTGGTACCTTGTATGTCATTAGTCCATCAATACAGGGTATTATAGCTTGGCCTGTATTTTATCTCAAAATATTAAACTTCGATGAAACTCATTTTCTTTGGTTCGCTTACCCTCTCACCTTAACAAATTTACTTACCACTTTGGTTGAAATAACATAATACTTATAACCTCAAAATAATTTTGTCCTTGAACCGATGTCAATTATCTTACGAAAAATCCAACGTACAATACTACAGGGTGTAATATCATCATACTATTGTGAGGTGTATAGTTTGGGAACTAGTTGACCTCCCAAAAGGAAACAAAGTAATTGGGAGCAAATCAGTTCTCAAAATTAAGCTCAACACTAATGGCACAGTTGAGAGATATACGGCTCGACTCGTGGCGAAAGGGTATACACAACAGAAAGGAATAAACTACAAAGAGACTTTCTCGCTTGCCGTACGATTTACCTCGGTTAGTTTGGTTCTAGCTATTATTGCAAGCTTGGATCTTGAATTACATCGATATGACTACGTCAAATTACATGATATAAACATCTGTTTTTGAAGTGTAATTTTCAACCAATTCAAAAAAGTGTATCTGGTATTTTAAGAAATTATTTATGTATGTTTGCATAAAGAGGTTTATTTATTATAGAGATTAACCGAAAAATAGCACGAGCTAGCCAATTTTCGGACTGATAATTGAAAAATTGCTAACACTCGCAAATTCACTGAAAAATAGACACTATTTTACTGCAACACGGAAAGTTCCAGCATAATATATTGGAGATTGGTGCAACCGTGTATGAACTTCCGGCATATTATGCTGGAACTCTAACACGCGGAAAGTTCCAGCATAATATACTGGAGATTGAATCATATGCATATGAACTTCCAGCATATATGTTGTACCGGTATATTATGCTGGAATTTTTCAGTAAATTATGCTGGAATATTTTCTGGATTTTGAACAGTATTTTCATTTAGATTTATCTTTATATGGTAAGCAACCTCCACTTCCAACCAAGAGGTTGTGAGTTCGAGTCTCCCCAAGAGCAAGGTGGGAAGTTCTTGGAGGGAAGGATGCCGAAGGTCTATTTGGAAACAGTCTCTCTACCTCAGGGTAAGGGTAAGATTTGCGTACACACTACCCTCCCCAGACCCTACTAAGTGGGATTATACTAGGTGGTTGTTGTTGTTGTTGCTATTGTTGTTGTTGTTTATCTTTACATGAAAGTTGCTAAATTTGAATTACTTTTGAAATTATGGCTATTTTTCAAGAGAAAACTACCCTCTATAGCCCCTCAAAATTTTATAGCCCATGTTTTGTCCTACTTACAAAAAATGGCCTTTCGGCCCAAACGTATTGTATATAGTAGCCGGAATGAATAAGCATGACAACACAAGCGTCTGTAGCTTAGTGGTTAGAGCGCTTGTTTCCTAAGCTGAAGGTCGTAGGTTCGACCCTCACCTGGCACGATAGAGCAACCCTTTTTGCCTTTTTGAATGTACTTCTGGATATGATAAGTATTAGCTAACAATTGAATGAAATATGTAATGCATGTCATATACGAAATGTCTATTTTTGTATATTTTTTGTACAATAATTGACTATTTTTGTATATTTTTTTTATAGTAACAGTCTATTAGTATAATAATAGTATATTTTGTATATTTTTTGTATAGTAACAGTCTATTTTGTATAGTGATAGTCTATTTTGTATATATTATGTATAATGAGAGCTAATTGTATATAAATTGTATAGTGGCAGGCTATTTAATATATTTTTATATAGTGATAGTCTATTTTGTACATATTTTGTATAATGACATACTATTTAGTATATTTTTTGCATAATGACATTATATTATTGTATATATTTAGTATAGTGACACTCTATTTCTATATAAATTGTATAATGATTGTCTATTTGTATATAAATTGTATAGTAACAGTCTATTTTGTATAATTTTTGTATAATACCAGATATTTTCAACTTTTTTCATAGTCATCTCCTGTGTTCTTCCTCTAATTGAGAAATCAGCCACCGATGTCCATAGCCTCACAATTGTCGAAAATGGTAAGAAGATCGCCAGAGTTTTAAATTTTTAGCCAAAGATCTTCAAAATATTATCTACATATTTACATAAACTATAAAAATCATATAAAGAAGACAAGGTTGTCTCTGTCGTTGCCTACACGCTGCTCCTCTCGCTTTCCTCTTCTTCCCTATAGGTTGCTGCTACTGATATATGTTGATGTATAGGAACATATTCTACTACAAGGACACCGTTTCTCTCTCCATATTTACAATTGTTTTGCTTTTTTTTTTCTGTGCTGCTGATAACAGATGCTTGCGCACACCCTTTTTTCTTTTATTTTAATGTTGATTTAACGGGTAACAATCCAGATCTTCTTAGATCTGGCCGGTTCTAGGATATTCCGGCGTTTTTCTGTTATAGTACGGGTAAAATTGTAGATCTTCTTAGATCTAGGATTTTCCGGTGAGGGACTTCGTTCAGTGAAGTTTCCGGCTAGCACTTGTCATTATTTTTAGGCTATGACTTGTAGTCAATTTGTGGGCTACCGAATGTTATTTGTTTTGCTTGATAAGTTATTAATGAAGTTCTGTCATTTTTAATGGGGAAACTTACACAATTGTCCCAAATAAATCTTAACTTACCAACCTCTAGCCATTAGTCATAGACTTACCAAAATTAGCCAACAAAAATTTAAAAACTAAATAATAGGATTCTTTCTATCAAAGAATCACATGCAAAAATCACCTTTTCATTTTTTAAGCGTGATTAGCAACATTAGATACAAGATGGAATGGAAATTTCATAGACGGGGTAGCAAATAAGGTGATGAAATACAAAAATCTATACAATATTCCAAAAATTTAAACAATAAGAGAATTTTTTCAATGGATATAAATGAAATTCATTGAAAATATATAGATAAGTCAATATACAAAATTTGAGGACGATTGGAGGTGATTTGGACTGGTTTTGTATCAAAATTCATAATTAAATCGAGTTCGAAAAAATCCTTTGTGACATATGTATCAAACATGTATCAGACATGTATCTCATACACACGTATACATGGATATACATGTGATATACAATTGATACATGTGTGATACACAAATTATACACAGTGTGATACACATATCATTTATTTCATGTTCAGCTTTTACTTCGAATTTTCAATTCAAACCACCTTAAAACTTTTTCAAATCATCCCAAAACTGATATTCAAGCTCCTTAAGTTGTGAATAATCTATTCTAATAACACCCACTCAAAACAAAGCAAAAATTTGATTTTTTTGCTACAAATAGCTAATTGGCTAATTTGGCTAATATTAGTAATATTTTATCAATTGTCCAGTTTTAATAATGAGCTACTTATAAATGGACATAGCTGGCAATTCCTCTTTTAAGTGATCATTTGTAAATCTGATTAATTTTGAATTTTTCTTAAAAATAACTGATCTGGTAATTCATAGAGCCCTGGCAGGCCCAATAATAAACCGAGTCATTTGACCGGAGACAGACTCTCGAGTCTAAGGGTTTCAAAATAAGCAGATCTAAGACAGAATACCTGGAGTTCAAGTTTATCACCGAGCCGAGCGAAGTAGGCGGGGACGTGATGATTGGATCTCAGGTCATCGCCAAGAGGGACAACGTCAGATATCTTGGGTCGGTGATTCAGGGGGACACAGAGATTGACGGGGACGTCACTCATCGTATAAGAGCGGGGTGGTCAAAGTGGAGGCTTGCATCAGGAGTCCTGTGTGACAAGAAAGTTCTATAGAAACTCAAGGGGAAAATTTTATAGAGTTGTGGTCAGACCTGCCATGTTGTATGGGGCGAAGTGCTGGCCAGTGAAGAACTCTCATGTTCAGAGAATGAAGGTTGCGGAGATGAGGATGCTCAGGTGGATGTGCGGGCTCACCAGGTTAGATAAGATTAAGAATGAAGTTATTCGAGAGAAGGTGGGGGGTGGCCCCGGTGGATGAGAAGATGCGAGAAGCGAGGCTGAGGTGGTTCGGGCTTGTGCGGAGGAGGAGTCTTGATGCCCCGGTGAGGAGTTGTGAGCGGCTGGCAATGGTCGGCGTACGGCGAGGCAGAGGGAGGCCTAAGAGGTATTGGGGAGAAGTAATTACACATGACATGGCTAAAATGTTGATTTCCCAGGATATGGCCCTTGATAGGAAAATCTGGAGGTCTAGTATCAGGGTTGTAGGATAGGGGCTTATAGAGTTTTTCGTACTCCTCACCCGGGGTTGGGTGAGGCTTGGCAAGGCTATCCATAGACGATTTGTGTATTGGATTGTGTCTCCCTTATGGTTGTTATTTATGGTAGTTACTGTCTGATATTATTGCATGCTATTTTATTTATGGTTCTTATATTTAGATAATTATTTACGTTATTTCTGCTGGAATTACTAATACTCTTTTGTTTTTGTTTTTGTTTTTCCTTTCCTTCACTGAGCTGAGGGTCGATTGGAAACAACCTCTGTGCCCTTTCGGTTAGGGGTAAGGCCCGTCTACATATTATCCTCCCCAAATCTCATTTTGTATGGCTATACTGGGTAGTTGTTGTTGACTTGTGCTGAGGGTTAGGCCTAGTAACATCTAGTTGGGTCGGTGCGAGATACATACTGTGGCACAAAAAGCAAGCATACAATTCCAATTCTGTCCTCCTTTCCCGCTCTCTCAATCGCAATTCACAAACCCATTTCCCGCCAAATCCAAAACGTTTTACTACTTCATCCTAACCCTAACAAATGAAACCAAGTAAAGGTAAGATCTAAGTCAGAGGAAGGAAGAGAGCAACAAAACTTTGATTCGACAATGAAGATCAGATCCATTAAGATGCGAGAAGCTCACAAGAGCAGCAATGGCGTTGGGTCGTTCTGCTCGGTTTTATGGGATCAGCAAGGCGAACACATTGTCACTGCATCTTCTTCTGATTCTTCAATTTGCATTCAAGATGTTTTTTTGCCAGCTAATCCCCCTAAAGTTGTTCGACATCATAGAGATGGCGTCACCGCTTTGGCTCTCAGCCCTAATTTCACCTGTCTAGCCTCTGGATCTGTTGACCATTCCGTCAAACTCTACAAATTTCCTGGTATATGCTCGCTTTTCTCTTAAGGGATAAGGAGTTTGTTTACTTCCTCTAGTTTTCTGCTTCTCAGTTTCCTGTTGTAAGCAAAATGATTAATGGAGCTCTTAGTTGACCAAATAAGGAATCTATCTAAATTATTTGTCAACTTAGAGTGAACTACTTATGCGTGCATAATATTTCTGTTAAATTTTGTAACTTTTGATGCATTTTTTGTATCATATACCTGAATTTTGTGTTGTTTTTTCATTCTTTTATTTCCAGAAAATGAGTGTTATGGACAAGTGGTCAATCTTAATAATTTAGGGTTAATTGTTTGAACAGCTAGAGTTTTGGGGAGTTGGGGGAAGGTGTGCTGTTATCCGTACATCTCAAAATATTGCATTATTTACCTTGGAAAATAGTATTTTCGTCCTGTTGCCATTCTAACAAAAAATTGTCAATCTTGTCCCTTATAAGTTGGTCCCTTCATAAGAATCCCGTGTGATCACTGCTTCCGGAAACCCCTAACCATACAATAGTGTATACTACAATTACTTGTGTTTCTCTCATTAGGATGGATTCTCTACTAGTATAATTTAGTTAGGTCACTCTTCCGGTTCGTGACCTACATGAGACATCATTATTTGTCAGTGTCAACATCAAGCTTGACTAAGGTGTTAGTTTGAGAAGTTGAGCTGGTCCTTTGTTTTTCCAACATTTGCAGCCGCTAAATATGATGTGGAATTTTTAGATAGTATAACAAAAAGAAAAATTAAAAGTGCATTAATGTTTTCATTTATTTGGCTCATACAAAGCTTTTCCTTTTGAACTATTTTTCTTGACATCAATTTTAAGGGCTGAATACTTGAATCAAATGCCGCGAACTCCTGAACTAAGTTATGAGAGATTGGCAGCTTCCCAGCAACCTTTCTTGTGCTGGTTGAAGTGAAAAGGTTGTCTCCTTATCTTGCCCCATTCACACCTCTCTGCCCCTTTTACCTAAAAATAGAAATGGGACATAGTTGGCAAATAGAGTTACTCAGTGCCTATGCCGGTGGGAGATAGCTGGTACCCTATGACTTTGTCGAGGTGCCTTCAAGCTGGCGCGGACACTACAATTATTAAAAAAGAGGAGAAAGAGGAAGAAAAAGCAAAAAAGAAAATAGTAGAAATACCTTTTGATTTCTTCCTGATCATCTTAATCTTTTTTTTTCCTTTTGAATTCTTTTCCTTGATTTGGTTCCTTTCATCCACTTGCCTGTGTCTAACATCTCTACGCATCGTTGCTAGCTAATTAACAGAACTGATCTGGAGATATAGTTCTTTAATGATGCCTTAACAATTACTAAATCCATTTCGTTTTATTTAATGATATTAGGATTGTATGGATTTTAAGATGTTGGTTTGACTTATTTATTATACTAGTGATAGTGGAAAATAATAGTTACATACTGGTTGAAAGTTAGTTTGATAAGGGAAACGTCAAATCAAAGTTTCAAAGGTTGAATAGTTTAATGAATTTGATTTCTTAAAAGTTGTAAAACTAGAAAAATATGGAATGGTTTCAAACATTTTGAGATGTCTCGAAATGGAAAGACTGCCATATAGATTGAGATAGAGGTATATACTAACTTGTCTTTTTCTGCCAAATCTGGAATATCTAATTTGGTATTCCAGCTGCTCATCAATTGCTGTTTACTGATTGCCATCTTGATTTGTTGGTTGTTTTGATTATTTGCATCAGGAGGGGAGTTTGAGACAAATATTACCAGATTTACCTTGCCTATACGGACACTTGCTTTCAACAGATCTGGAACAATGCTAGCAGCTGCTGGCGATGATGAAGGCATCAAACTTATTAACACCATTGATGGCTCGATCGCAAGAGTCCTTAAAGGACATAAAGGGTCCATCACTGGCATAGCTTTTGATCCCAAAAGTGAATACCTGGCTTCAGTTGATTCAATAGGGACTGTCATGGTCTGGGAACTCCAGTTAGGGAAAACAATTCATGTCTTAAAAGGAATAGCTCCAGTCATTGGGTCTGATTTTTCTTCTATGAACATAGTTAGCTGGAGTCCTGATGGGGAGCTATTAGCTGTTCCTGGCTTGAAAAATGATGTGGTGATGTATGACAGAGACACTGCAGAAAAACTGTTTTCACTTAGAGGTGATCATGTACAGCCCATATGCTTTTTGTCTTGGTCACCAAATGGAAAGTATATGGCTACTTCTGGACTAGATAGACAAGTTTTGATATGGGATGTTGATAAGAAACAAGATATTGATCGGCAGAAATTTGATAATAGGGTAACTTGTATGGCGTGGAAACCAATTGGCAATGCATTGGCAGTAATTGACATCACGGGAAAGTATGGTGTCTGGGAATCAGCTGTACCTTCTTCAATGAGATCTCCCACGGAAAATGTTCCTGTTTTAGGTTCTAAAAATGGTCATGGTCTTCTTTTCTTTGATGAAGAGGAAGAAAACCCAAGTGCATCTGGAAGTTTAAGTGACCTTGGAGAAGATAGCTACGGTGAATCTGAACCATTTAGCAGAAAAAGATTACGCAAACAGCATAGTTATGGCGATGATTGGGAAGAAGATGCTAAAGAAGAGTTGGAGTTGCTTCCAAAAGCTGAACCTCGTAAGAAGGCTTCTCACAGTCACAGGGATAGTTCAGATAATAAAAGAAATGAGCTCAAGAGTGCCGCAATTTCTGCTGGACAAAAGATGCAAGAAGCTTTTCAGCCAGGCAAAACTCCACAGCTGCCTGGCAAAAGACGTTTTTTATGTTACAGTATGCTTGGCAGTATAACTGCGATGGAGCATGATGGATACTCTCACATAGAGGTATTGCAGCTTGTTTGTTTTTGTATCTTTGTCTTTATATCTATTTGAAAACTTTTTATGTCATTTTTATTCTTACTATACAAAGTTGAACTTTGAACATGTTTCAACAATCATCTTTATTTCAAGTGATTGGCTTTTAATTGTTTCATGGCTAGAAACTGTGATCTTCAACTTGTCATCCAGAACTAACCAGTGAAAAACAGCCTACCGATTTCGCAAGCCATGTTGAGAGGGCAATTCATCTCATGTTTACCATAGACCTACATATCTATGAGTTATTCAACTAACATGATAACTTCAATGCAGATTGATTTTCATGACACAAGTAGTGGTCCCCCAGTCCCTTCAATGACTGATTATTTTGGTTTCACAATGGCTTCTTTAAATGAAAATGGAAGTGTATTTGCAAATCCATGCAAGGGTGAGAAGAATATGAGTACACTCATGTATCGTCCTTTCAGTAGCTGGGCTAATAACAGTGAGGTTAGTGATATAATCTTTGATTCCAACTAATCGTACATCAGATTGTTTCAGAAGTCTGGTGTTATGAAACTTGTTAGCTGTGACGTGGCTAACTCTGATTTAATTATGCAACATCAGTGGTCAATGCGATTTGAAGAGGAAGAAGTAAGAGCAGTTGCACTAGGAACTGGTTGGGTTGCTGCTGTTACAAGTTGTAATTTTCTTCGCATCTTCACTGAGGGTGGCCTGCAGGTATATATATTCAGATATTGTATGCTTAGGGTTTGTAAGTTAGTACCGTTCTCGCCTTCAAAAGTAATCTTCCTCAGTTTCAAACTGAATGTTCTTTTAACTTCATGTAATTGTAAGAAAATAACATTCACTTGTAATAGTTAATGGAGGTCGTTCCCTTGTAATAGTTAATGGAGGTGCAGTTTGAATTTGTGTTACTTATTGACAAGGGTCTCTAGTTAATGATGGACTAGTTTTTGGTTTATTTTATACCTTTGATGTTTAAGATAAGTTGTGAAATTGGTCTTTGTTTTAGCAGTACCCGAAATAGACCTATGATAATCAACTTGAGATAGATGGAGTATTTCAAATGTCGTAGTCAATCTTTAGATTATTCTGGAAATGATTCTGAGACAGTTCCTTTTCTTTTTTTCTTGGATTGAAATACAAGAGACACATTCTTTCCCTCGATGGACCAGTGGTTACTGCAGTAGGCTATAAGGATGAACTTGCAGTTGTCACACATGCATCCCCCCCTCTTCCCTCTAACGAACAGGTACAGTTCATTGTTACATCATATGGTTAAATTCTTTTTTTTCAAGTTTTGATGCCTTGTAAATCCCTGTGAGCAGTTATCAGGATATGAAGGATTAATTTCAATAAGGCTATACAGTGGCTCCTTATTAAAAGGAGATATTAGGTCAATTTTGACAATGTGTCACAGTAGATTACTTATCAAAAAGTTGTGTCACAGTAGATCTTTACAACTTATTATTTAAAATGTCCTTGTTCATGGTGTGCACTGATCAGATTTCAATCTGTCTGGATGATCACTCAAAGCGCCAGTGACCAATACTTCTTTCTTAAAGAAAGAATTTAATAAATTTCTAACCTTGTCTAGGCTTATGCCTGTTACATGCATGTTAAGCTTGTCTTACCCTTCCATATGTTTTTGACCTGGTCTGAAGAAAATAAATTTATTTCAAATGAAATGGAAGGAGCTCAGGACTAACAATTTAGGGCCTACTTAAACTTTTCATATAAGTTATAACCACGGCAGATCATAACTATTCATGTTGATTAGAGATAATAGGATTCACTATGATTTGGCGGAATATATAGTTGTTTTTCTTCAGTTCCCTGGACTAGGATTTTATATTTAAATTTAGATATATACAAGTACTTTTTGGACTGATCGATTGATGATGACTGGAGAAGAGGTGGATTGGTGTATTGATAATAGAACTCTTTGAAATTCCATACAGATTCTTGAATTTAGAGTCTTCAATACTCGTAATGGAACACAACCTCGCAGAGGAAGACTTCCATTGACTCCTGGTTCATGTTTATCATGGTTTGGTTTTAGTGAAGAAGGCCATCTTAGTTCTTTTGACTCTAAGGTGAGAAATCATTGGCCATTAAATCAGAGACGAGATATTATTCTTAAGATTGCTAAATTTGAAGTTGATTTCTTAACTGCAAAATAGGGTGTGCTAAGGGTATTTACTAATCAATATGGCGGCAGTTGGCTTCCGCTTTTCAGGTATAACTACCGCCCCACTTGTCCACTAGCAACTGTATAGATGTTACAAATACTTGTTCCTTTACAATTAGAAATTTCAGTGCCAGCAAATTGAAGAAGCCAGAAGAAAACTATTGGGTTGTTGGGTTAAACACCAGCAAGTTGTTCTGTGTCATTTGCAGATCTCCGGACTCCTTCCCAGAGGTATGGTGCTTCGTTGCAGCGTGTTTCTTGTCATATATACTATTGCACCTTTCTAATCCTCTGGCTGTATTTTCAGGCCACTCCGAAACCTATTCTCACTCTTATGGATCTTTCATTTCCTCTTGCTTCATCTGACCTTGGAGCAGAAAACCTGGAGAATGAATTTATAATGAATAACATGCATCTCCATCGGGTATGTATATGTTAAGATTTCCTTACCGTTGCAAAAAAATCAAGGGGAATTCACGTTGATAGATAGTTTTGCTGTTTGCTGGATTTGCATTCAGATTCAAAGCACAATTGAAGAAATGGAAGCTGCTGGTGAGGACACCAGTTTGCTTGATGATGAGGCTTTTAATACTGAAGCTGCTCTTGATAGATGCATCCTGAGGCTCATTGCATCCTGCTGCAATGGTTAGTTTTCTGTAAAGCTGGATGCAGCAAGCCTACAATACCTTAGTTTCCTACTTTTCCACTTAATGTTTTCTTAAATTTTGATATTGGCTTTTTCCCCTTCTCTTATCAGGTGATAAGCTAATGAGAGCTACTGAACTTGTAAAGCTTCTGGCTTTGGAAAAATCAGTCAAAGGTGCTATAAAGCTTGTTACAGCCCTGAAACTACCAAATTTGGCAGAGCGCTTTAATGCCATATTGGAGGTAGGGACGATACCTCAATGGAAGAATTTGATTGTCAGATATTAGTTACTACTTCGATTATTTGGGTTTCTTAATCTTGTGAATTTGTATTTCTACAGGAAAGATTGAATAAAGACACAACTGGTGGCACAATTCCTGCATCGACTGAGATGAAATATGATACCTCCTTTAATGCTCAGGCTGCATTAACCAAGTCCTATTTTACGGTTGAAAGCGGCAAAAGATTGGAACTACAGAGTTCCCCCTCCCAAAATTTGTTAGCTCCTTCTCTCACGAAGAAACAGTCATTGGAGGAACCAACCAAGGATGTAGATATAGATACAGAAAGTGCTAGAGCCAGAAAATTGGAAATGGCAAGGGAGTTCAAAAATGCATTTGATTTGAAGAATGCTAAGCAATTGAAGGATGAAAAGGATAAGGTGGATGAAGTGAAAGATGCAAGAAAATTAGAGAATGCAAACAAACTGGAAGATGGAGAAGATAAGAATGGAGAAGCTTATAAGGTAACAACACAACGCCCCTCTAATCCGTTTGCAAAATCATTGAACAACAAACAAAGTGCATCCTTGTTTGATTCCCTCAAGAAAAAGGTGAAAACTGACAGATGATGCATTTGTAACTGAAAAGACTGGAACGCTATCCTAAAGTTGCTTGTAATAGAGAAAGTTGTATATGATCGATATAACATTAGCTTTTTAGGTAGCCCTTGTATCTATTTAAGCAATACAATGTGGAAGCAGTTGACAAGAGTTGAATTCAATAATCCGCAATAATGCGGAAATGAGTATCCACTTGTACCGTTAGGTTGCTGGCATCCATTGATGTTGAAGAGTTCCTGTGTTTTCAGTTAGTATCGTTTATGCTTAAGTAATTTATTTATATACATCACATTGCCTGTTATTCATTGTCAAGGTGATTCTCTTCCTTGTTTGATACGTTTATAAACACCCGTATTTACTCTTAGATGAATTAGTGGAGTCGAAGAGCTGGAACGTGAATTTGTGAGAGATTTTGGGCTTTTGCAATATTATATCTTCATGTTAAAAAAACAGGTGAAACTGGTGAAAAAAATCATATAGAGGATGAATAATGGCGCATTGCATTAAATATAAAATAGGAAGAAGGATTACTAAAGGGAATAAAATAAAGTGGACTTGTTATTTTTCTTATGGATTTCAAACTAAAAGGAAAGTAAATATTCTATATTAATATTGTTGCATGTATATTCTGCAATTAAGTAGATCCTAAATTAGAAGAAAAGTGAATATTTTAGAATACCTTTAAATATATTTTAACACTTCAAAGTTCTTAATTAGCACGTAGAAGATCATACTCACATATAATATACTTGCCAAATCATATTAACTTATCATGATTAAGTGATAAATAAGGTAAATATACATATCACTTAACAATAATTAGCTGATAAAAGTATTATGCAAAAAACATAGTATATGTTATAAAACAATAAAAGAAGAAGAACAATATTGCAGAGAAAGAGAGAATTTTTATTGAATTTTGCGATGAATTATAGTGGAATAGAACCCTCTATTTATAATAAACCTGAGATCTCTCTAAATATAGACATTCACTATAAATAAAATTCTATTTATAACACTCTCTCTTTTTTTTCCCCCTCCCAAATTAGGAGGATCTATAGTGCTTCCACACTTCCCCTCCATGGTGACTCGAACCCAAGACCTAATGGTCGTAGGTGGAGGTGCTTTTACCAACTGAGCAAGCCACACTTGTTCATCAGATAATGTGCCTCTTGAGTATCTATTCATCAGATAATGTGCCTCTTTAAAACCTTAACAAAAAAAAATCCAGTGGGAAAAAAAAGTCAAGTAAAAGAAAAAGAGTACACATCTAATAATACACCTTTTGGTTGCCTCGCTAAAAACCTTGCAAGAAAATCCAGTGGGACAAAACCTTGTAAGGAAAAAATAGTACAATGCGTATTAACTCCCCTTGATGAGAGTATCAGTTCACATCTTTAAGCATTTGCATTCCAATCGCGTGCACCATCATCAAAAGATCTCTTGAATGAATTTGTTTCACTATAAAATCATCATTCGTAATAGATGTATTGTCTTAATATGATCTCGTTAGAATCGTCAGTTCAATATCTTTACATAGATGTGAAAACTCTTGCTATCATATTATTATGCCCATAGTTATAGCAGGATATATTTGTGCACAAATTACACTGAGGAAGTGATACTTCAAGATCATGATTTGTATATGCTTCAACCAACTTAAATGCTTGATGGATTGTCATATAAGTTAAGTCGTATAAATAGACTTTAGATTTGCATTAAGTTTTTATGTCATGCCATACATATAAGATACATAAAGGTGATAGTACACCATTGCCTTTATACTTTTAAGAGTTTGAACTACATGTCTAAGACTACTTGTCTTTCATATGAAACCAAATTCCACTTGAATTGTTTCTCCAGACTTAAGATCCTTATATATATATATATATATATATATATATATATATATATATATATATATATATATATATATATATATATAGCGCCATAATCAATGTCGCCGACAAATATTTTATATCAGTTCCAACCTCCTTATTTTTTTATAAAGACATAACATAGAGATCTCTTCATTCATATATTCAGGTATCTGAATCTTTCATGAGATTTTATGAAGTGTTATGTCATGTGATCTTATAGATCATGTGCCTCCTTTATTATGATTATTTTGATCATTTGCTCATCTTTTTTATGAAGAAGTTTTTTTTGAAACCGATTGTCTATACGCTTTAAACGTACCATAGACTTTGCCCTTTTAGGATTTAATAGGAGCATTTGCAATGGGAATATAGTTACTTTCTTTGGATCAACAAATGTGTCTGGCACGCTTTGCAATATATTGCAAATGAATTATCCTTTTATGACTTCTATTTTATTCGAGGATCTAGATGTACAAATGATAATTTAGTCCACATAACTTTTTCTCTACAGTTTATCATATCTCTCCCTCATGTTAGGAACACTAACCTGTTTCCTCGGTTTTGAGAACCCATCTTTGTGTGGTATGGTATTAATCAAAATATATACCACGCATCTATAATAATAAGATGGAATTATTTGGTTCCTGACCTTGAACCACTTGTGAGGGGAAAAAATAATATACTTTGATATATAACATATATCAAATTGATATAGATAACTATGCTCTCATAAGAATTGTCTAGCTATTAAGTGAAGACACTCAATAAATCAATTTGCTAAACCAACTGTGATGTAAACCAACTTATTAAGATGAACTATCTTGAATAAAAAATATGAAAATTATGCTCGAAATCAAATTATTGAGCAAGTTACCTCGCAAATACTATATTGCATGTTAATAATAATCGCACATATAACCATCTCACAGATGCATCTTATGTGGTATACATAGCAGGTGAATGGACCCATATTCACTTTTGATATTTCCAGCATTCATGAGATTCTATCCCAATTTCAGTTGATTTATTAATTAACGAGAACAAGCAATATAAACTTTCTAGTTCTTTTAATACTTACCTATGTGAATTCTCTATTATTTTTGCACATTATACTTAAATTGATATGGTTAAACCAATTATGCCAACTGAATAAATTATCAATATTGATGAACTTCATATTACCCTGATTTATGCAATTATCAATAAACTCCAAGTTTATTATGATATGGTTTTTATGTCAATAAACATTCTTAGTATTCTTTTATTTGTGTAGTACAAACTGGAGAATAAAGCGGGTAACTTTTCACATACATATTATGCCGCTACAAATTGTAGTAATAGAAGATATTAAATCTTTCCTTTATTTATTGTCTCAATATAATCAACCACTTTCGCGAATACCTTAGAAACTCAATTAAGTTTCTTTGAGACTTACTATTACATAATACCTTATTGGTAATCAATTGTGTTTCTTCGTAACAGTAATAATTGGCTCTTCTAGAACTCTCAATTAATTTTGTACTACCACAGATTCATCAACATCTATGTGATGAATATTTTTTTTAAAGAGAAAGTTATACCATTATGGTTTTGGACAATATTATATACAAGATATGTTTCTTGCATTAATATTATTCTTTAATAATTACATTATCAAAATATTTGGCGTACAATAGATACGCGACCAATGACAATTTATGCCATAATAATGACATTATTTTCTTATATCATCTCATTCCTTCTTCTAATGACCATTCATGCCACAATAATGACATTATTTTCTTATATATATCTCAATCCTCCTTCTAGAGGTGAGTGTGATATATTCACTACCACTAGCACGTTCATATTCTTCCAAGAATGATTATGTAATTGTAAATCAGATGTTGTCAAATTCACATCATAAATGGACCATAATCATCTATATGTGCTTTATAAAATCTCATGTCAAATCGATGATAAATAATACTTTCACAAATTGAAGAATTATTTAGAGAATCCTTATTGTTCTCATTACCACAATGGTGTCGATTATAATTTTGTTTATTGCCACATCCACATCCATTGATACATTCATAGTAATAATTTTGTCTTTTTTTTTTCAAACTTATCACATACTGCTATCACATTCTCTTAAGGGAATGAGAATGGAGAAAATTCAATGGGACAAATTTTCAATAGTCTGTCAACAATCATACATGAATTTAATCATGGCAAGATATATAAATTTTACCACTTCAGGTGGTTGTAATTTTTTACAAACTCATTAGAGTTATAATCAAACTTTGCTGTCTTTGCTTGTATATAAAATCAAAGTATAGAATAAAAGAGAAAAATACGGTAAAATACTTACCTTAAATCCAAAATTTAATCATAAAAGAAGTTCATAGAACCATTAACAGTCATTATACTCATTCTATTTGTAAGGAAAAAATAACCTAGCCAACAAATAATAAACTTTAAAGTCTCTCTAAATAAGATATTCATTATAAATAAAATTCTATTTATAATCGTATCTATTTATTTCTTTAGTTAACTTAAAAAGTGACTGCAAGCATACCAGAGAAGGAATAAGGGATACATCACCTTCCGCCAAAATTTGACTAACAACAAAACTAATCACCGTCCGGTATAATCTCATTTAGTGCGATTTGAGAAAGATATTATATACACAGACCTTACCCCTATTCTAGGTGGAAAGGATAGTGTGTATGTAGATCTTACCTCTATCTAAGGGTAAAAAGACTGTTTTCAATTAGACCTTCCTCCGAAAACTCCAACTTACTCTTAAAAAAACTCAAACTCATAATTTTTTAATTAAAAATAAAAATGACTTACCACGAGAAAAAACCGCCTTGTCTAAATTTAACTGAGGCTAATATAATCCAGAATAAAGGATACCCAAGGACTAAATTTAAAATTCAAACACAGCTGGTCCAAATAAAGGGGAAAGAAACAGATATATTGATGTTTTAATAATTTCACACGCCAAGAAAATCAACTGCTTGCTCTCACACACACACACCTACCAGAAAACCATCAATACAAAGAAACCCAAAGCCAAAAACGGAGTCCTCCATAAAAAAAGCGTATTTCTTCACCTTCAGCAATGGCTCAGGTCTCAATCTCGCTGCTCAATTTCCTCGACGAAGGCGAAGACGACGTTAACGGACATCCAAACGCCGTTATTGAAGACCTCGACTCTTCTCCTTACTGGGCTCACGATTTCGGTGAAAACTTCGACGTTTTCAAAGCCCCAGATCTCTCCGATTTCCCTACACGCCCCCAAATCTCTTTAACCCGTCAACGGCGCACGAATTTTCCCTTAAGCGACGACGTTTCTGAACCCGATTCGGTTTTCACCACAATGGATTTTTTGGACCGGGAGAACCAAGTAAACTTTGTCATGGACCTGTTCCAGCAACGCGTCGAACAAGCCCAATCTTCGAACCGAGTGATTTCGGACCCTGATTTGCTTCATATTTCGGAGCCGGAGTTAGAGGCCAGTTTCGGTGTGATTGAAGGGAATGATGTTATGGGCTCGAGTAGCTTAGACCTAGATTTTGGGCTAGGGTTAGGTTTTTGTGGGGACGCCGATAACTCTGGGTTCCACGTTGAAGACTGCGATGGGCCTGAGCAGTTCGTTAGTGGGCTGCAGCTTGTGGATATTGGATCGGATTCGGATCCTGATGAGAACTGCGTTATGGGCAGGCTTTTCAATGTGGATGAAGGTGATGATGACGAGGAAAATATTTGTGATAACGAGAGTGATGACCCGAGCCTTAGGCTGTGTTGGGATTCATTTCAGTTGGAGGATGATCATAGGGATGTGAATAATGAGGACTTTGAGTGGGAAGAAATTGATGGTAGAGCCGATGAGAGAGAGATTCTTAGCATGTTTTTGGACGATGAGGAAATATCCGAATCTACTCCTGCCCTAGAGGATAGGGCCGGAGAGTTGGAAAATTTGGAGTGGGAGTTTCTGTTGAATGTTCACAATTTAGAGCCTGACCCTGAAATTGGAAATGTGGAATTCGATTTAGCTCGTCATATTGATCAAGATGATTACAATTACACTGCTGAATATGAGCTGTTATTTGGACAGTTTGCAGAGGGCGAAAATGGTTTAGTTGGAAACCCACCAGCTTCTAAAACTGTTGTTAGAAACCTTCCTACGGTGGCTGTGAGTAAAGATGACATAGAGAAGAACGATGCTACTTGTGCAATCTGCAAGGATGAGATGAATTTGGGGGGAAAGGCTAGACAGTTACCGTGTGCTCATAGGTATCATGGCGACTGTATTCTGCCTTGGCTTGGGATTAAGAATACCTGTCCAGTTTGTCGACATGAGATGCCCACTGATGATCCTGATTATGAGAGGAGGAGAAGGGTCCCGACTCAGAGAGTTGGTCAACTTGATTGAAGGTATGCTTTTTGCATTTGGGTTGATGGCTTGACAAGCAATGCATCTGCTCTTTGTTGATCTACTGTTGGAATTAGTTGTTGGTTTCCTTGAATTAAGATTGTTAATATATTAGATGATTTTGATGTTAGTACTTTGTGGATGTTTTATCGCCTTGACTATTATATGTTGAAAACTTTGTATATAGAGCAAGTTCAGTCGAAGGAATGTATCGTTTATTTAATTTGAGTTTTCTTTGTAAATTACTAAATTTACCATTTCACTTTATAGATTGTACAAAGGTCACAGAATATAACTTTCATTGATATTCATCAATGAGTTCTTGGTAGCTCTTATGTTGAATGCACCACGTGAAAGTAATTTCAAGTTTGCAGGGAAAAATATTTCCACTTTTTTATTTGATGTTTAAGATGGGATGTTCTCGCTTGTTTTGTTAATGGACTCTTTCAATGTCGCACAAGACTGAATATTTGAAAATTGAGGTCCAAGGAGTCATTGGCAGTGAAAATCTTTACTTAAAAGTTGAGCATAAGTAAAACAGCAATCGTTTTGAAAGACAACAAAGTCAGACGCTTGTTAGGGAAATCAGGTTTTGTCAAATATTTGAGAGTAAGCAACATCACATCATATTTGCAAAATAGTCCATCCTGCTAGTCATATGCATAAACAGGTCCTTAATAGCAGCTGCAGTTAGCTGTATTTGACCTGAGTGCATGTATGAGCAAGCTCGTCAATATGTCATGATAATTTCTGAGCCGAGAATAGTAATAATGAGGCCATAGATGGCCAAATCAGGATTAACTTGAGCACTAGTTCAATTTAAGCATGTGTTTGTGCTCTGTATTTCTGTTTTATCTGTGTTTTTATTTTGTTGCTATTGAGACATTGGGTCAAGTTCATTAGACGATTCAAGTACTGTTTAGGACCACATTTTACTGCAACCGGATGATATTTGAATGTGATCTGAAGATTGTATGTCATTTTTGGTGCATGGAATTTAACTCGTATTCCCATTTCAGGGTATACTAGGCCTGGTGATGTAGTTATCAGTTGCTTTACAACCTGGCAAGGCAAACGCAGATTTCTCAGTGGGACTGTGACTGCTTGCAATTAGAGTGCACCTCCTCCCAATGCCATCAGGATGTGAATTGACTGAAGAGCATTGGTAGATCAAGAGAGTGTGTATGGCCAACAAGGGTGATGAGTAGTCGGTCAAGGTTGGAGAGAGCGTAATGAAAATTTGTTTGGATAACTAAACCTTTATTCTGAAGTCAAGGGAACCTATCCCATCCTCTGGTATCAAAAGAATTACGAAGACTTTTCTGTTTGTTTATATTTTTAAGAGAGTGAAGTTATGAAATTGCAGATCATGGGGAAGTTTTTTAGATGGAGCTTGTTAGTTGTAGGCTAAAACGGGGAGAAGTCAGAGTGTCGTGCAGCGTATTATAAGGCAATCTGCGACCAAAGTGATAGTCTTGCCAACTTGTACATTATCGTTCTTGAATTTCTACTTTTGATGGTGAAAATTAATGATATTGCAATGTGTACCATGCATATTCACATCGACACCACATGTTTAACTTTCTCCTGGAAAAATACAAAGATGAACAAAGATGTCCATTTCCTTTATTTCCTACATCAGTAAGGTTAAACTCCCCTAAAGCGTCAAAAGGCGCTTACAAAATTGAGGTCAGTGTGGCAAACGCATTACATTCTTATATCATCAAGGGTCGTTAAATGGTTGAAGGACTAATTCCTGAAGCGACCTCTCCAATTGATCAGACCACTAGAACTTCACATACACATTAAACTAACATGAAATTGATACTTTTCAAAGTTCAGAATATTCTTCTCTCAAAAAATGAGTTAAGAAAATTGCAAATGCAGCACTCGATCTTGCAATAGTTGAATCAATTTTCAGTGGCCCTAAATCATTTATATATACTAGCATTTATTGAAGAATAAAGTCGATTCATTTGGAGGAAAAAATGCTAGAAGTAAAACCAATATGATCTCCAAAATCACATGAAAAAGTATGGAGAATCCATTGAATTAATAACAGGAATTAGATAATGCTGACAGTTCCACAGAAAAACCTCTGAAGACCGTGCCAAATAACTCCATTCATCTCTTTCTGCCACCCCTTTCTCTCAGAGTCAGTGAGTGTTTCTCCAGATGCAACATTATAGTCAAGAGACAGGTTGTCCTTAAGAAATCCTGGTTTTCCACTCAGCAGCTGGATCTCCCCAGAGATCTTCTCTTTTAGACTGCCAATGGTTTCGGACAGAGATTTTGCACTGTGATTTCCAGAACTTGTCCTTTGAGATTATCTTCCTCTGTATTTGGCACAGATACATTGATCCTTGCAGGTCCCGAGTTCTGAGCCAAAAACTGCTCTTCAGGAATGAGAACAGACTCATCAAGCTTTTGCCTCTTCGGCTCTGGCTCTTCAGGAAGAGGGGCTTCTCTACTGGAGGTGGTGGCAGCATTCCTTGGGGCATAGGAGGAGGTGGCACCATGTGTTCCGAGCTGGGATATTGTGAAGGGAACAAAGGGTCGAGGTGCTCCCAAAGGTGTAAACTGTGATACAGGAGATGGCAGAACAGGAAGATTATGTGAATTCATAGTCATTAATGGAGGCATTGGTGGACAATTCAACATGAGACTTTGCTGACTGGGCATCTGTGGCATTGGAGGAGTTGGGGGCTGGACCTGAGGAATCATGTTGACCATAGGAGGTGGAGGTGGAGCAGAGCACCGACTACAGCACTTGTGGGAGTGGGATACTTGATTGTATTAGAGGCGTAGGATTATTCAGCTGCTTAGGCACTTCCTTCTTTTTCTTTATCTCTGCCTTGATTGCATTTGAAACTTCTTCCTCTATAGTAGCGAATATATCAGGACGTGTTTGTGCAAGACCAACAATGTTCCTAGAAATCTCATCATCCTAAGCAAGAGTTGTCTCCCTAATCTTAGCAAACATTCTCTCCTTCTGTTCCTTGTACTTAGGATCAATGAGAGATATCCTCATATGTTCAGACATCTCATTAATAGGAATTAACTCACCAGTTATAGGACAGACAACATACTTAGTTGAGTCCCTTTCTGCCTGGATCCTCTCTTCAAGTCTTTTCCAGTTCTTCACAATTCGCATTGGTTGGTCCCCTTCCTCTCGAATAGCCACACTCTTGACATAAACATTCTCTTCAACATTCACGTCTCTTGTACCTTCTTCGACAAGCTACACCTCTTCTTCATCCATCTCCATTTCCACCTCATCGACATACTCTTCACGCACCAATGTGGGAAGCATCTTGCTCCTCATTATAACCTCCTCAAGGGTCATAGGTGGAGGTAAATCCTGATCCTCATCATAATCAGCAAACGCTAGTCTCAACAACAACAAAATCATGCCAATCAATCATTGCCATCTGTAACCTCTCCTGTTCTATCTCATCTTCAGCTTTCTTTCTAGCCTGCTCCTGTGACCTTTCCCATTCCAACCGATGCAGACATAGGTCCAGGACTGTAGACATGTCAACAGCACTCTTACGCAGTTTATCCATCAAATATTTAGGAGGCATGAGGACTTTGGAATATGCATCTGCAATTGAAGTGAAAAAAATGAACAACATGCTGTGTGTAGGGTTTAGAAAATTAAACCGGGGATTGTTCATCTCCCTGCTTGTCAACCCTATCAAGAAAGACTTGCCATTTACGGCCACAAATTGTGCTGTAAGCTTAATAATATCTACCTCTTCACTTGTGATCCCTTCAGGGAGTAGAACAGTGTATTGCTCTGCCTCTGGTGGATCAACAACCTTTTTGACGGGCCTAAATTGGGCTGACGGATCAGGCGTAGCAGCTTCGTTGTCAGCAGAATCTGCTGGCTGCTGTACAGAAGCCTGATCCTGTGCGCGAGCTTCAGTCAAACGGTGCTGATAATAGGCATGATAAGGATCAGAAGCATTCAGGAATTTGAATTTGGGATTCCCAGCGTAATTTAGAATAAACGTCTTCTGAAATTCCGGACCGTTCTTCGCCACATACTGTGCAGTCGTGTGAACGATATTCCTAATTTCTGGAGCCGGATAAATAATGCCAATGGTTCTCGTATGCGTCGCAACAGACGTTGGAACCTTGTTACCTTTCTCTTCATTCTGCATGGTGCCCCACATGATTTCTGTTCCAGTAAAGGGAAAACAACTCAAGTCAGGAAAAAGAGCGACACAGAGATCTGTGGACGGCGAGAGGAGAGAGCAAGTGGCTGACGCCGGTGGTGCAGCAGTCTGAGGGGGAGGCTTGGAGAGCGGCCGTAAAAACTTAGAAAATTCATGTTAAATGTTTAATGATATATTCATATATTTTCTATGTTCAATTGACATATTTTATAACATATTTTTTTTACTTTTCATTTCATGTTTATATAAAAACCTTGTAATAAATAAAAAAATACATACAATAGAAAAAAAAATTTTCTTCATTCTCTCTATCTCTATCTCTTGTTCATATTTTATTAAATTATTTTTATTTCTTATCATAATTTACTAAATTATTTTTATTTCATAATACATTATAGTAAGTAAACAGAAACTACATATGGTAAGTAATGAAACATAAAAAGATATGATTATCTTATACTTGTCATTCCTCTAATATCTCCTATGCAGACAACTTCATACCATACTTGTATTGAATAAACACATATTAATATTACATATTTTATATCACATGAATGTAATAAAATTTTCGAAGATCTATATGTAAAAATCATAGTAGCAGTTAATTGTTGATATGATGTATGTCATGGTAAACAATGATATGTTACATAAGTTGTCTTATGCATATTTGTGTGCTAACTATATTTAATCTGTCCTACCGCTTTTAACATTTGCTTTTACTTGGATGAATATTTCTTTTCTTTTGGGCTTTTGCACTTGCATATAGAACCAAAAAAAGGAATTAAAATAATTGGTCATACTAATTAGAAGCATAAATCATCTTAAAAAATAAGAAATACTTCACATCTTTATATAGGTTGATTAATTATTTCTTTGAAATATGAAAAACAAATCACCTATTGAGAAAGTACACTTTATAATTTATGGTCGTATCATTTGAAAGCAAACAGTGATTGGTATGACTACTAGAAGAGGTATTTTCGAGTATCCATGATCTACTTGATGTTTGCTACTGCTTACCGTTTTCAAGTATTTTATATGAATGATGCATAAGCTACAACTGGTAAGTTGTTACCTATACTGTCACTTTTCAGGTAATATAAATGCTGAATTTATGTATTAGTACTATATATGTATTGTTATCTATATGTTGTACTTTTGATAAATTTATTCACTAATTTCTTGGTTGAATTGAGTGAAGGAAAATCATGACATTAAATCAAATCCAATAGGTAGGGTATCCCTCGAAAACAACAATATTTTTGAGAGAGGCTAAATGAATATTATGACAATGATTTTATGCTCCATTTAAACTTTAATAGAATTTAGAAGAAATATTCTAACTACAAACGGTTGTATTTCATATAGATGCTACAAATAATTGATAAAACTTTACGATGATTTGAGATTTGTACACTTATTTAAACAAATTTGATTTGTACGGTTGCAAATTAGCTATGTACAACTTTCTTAGCATGTGATTGAAATTAAGATTTGAGAATGAATCTCAATATTATTTAGCCTATTATGCTATTGAAGGAGGGTGTCTGACCAAGACCCGATGCTCCATAATGATAAGAGTTGGGTTTGATTCCCAATTTATTATAGCTTAATATGTCTATATATTGGTAAGACATTGAGTTTGAGTCCCAATGTACTATATTGATGATATAATGATGACTAAAGAAAAATAATATATTTTTCATAAAAATGCATGAAAGACTTATCCCACTTGATTAGCTCCATTCTTGAAGTAAATGTGGTAGCAGTACATAATAAGTTTAAATGAAGACAAGTGATTGAACAATGAATGTGGGCGTTCCAAAGACCATAATAATAATAATCATCACTATGATTATAAAAGGAGAACAATAAGTGTTCTCTAAATAGTCCTTCAAAATGTGAACACAATATTTAGCATCAAATTAGTATATATGAAAAATAATAAAGCATGTCGTTGATTATGATATATCCCTTGAAGATAATGTAACTTTTGATAATCGTTGAGAATGCAGACCCATTACTAAATGTGAATGTGCCAATTTGTGATAAAAGTAATGAAAAAAGACATGTATTGCATGATTGGATAAATACCACATAACTCACCTCTAAGGGAGGTTTGAGTGAAATAAATAGCATAAATATTATTGTGTGGTTATATGAATATATCATTGGTCTCGTACATGTGATACGCCAAAATATTTTGGCATGCCTTATAAAAGTTATTAAAGGAAAAATTAAAGCAAGAAATAATTTTGCTTATGATAATTTTGACCATGACAATTTATTATGATATAATTTTCTTAGTGACAGAGACATTTATCATATGAATGATATGATAAAAGATCTTGTAGTACAAAAGTTATTAAGAGCTCCGAAAAAACTAATTTGTTACTATCCAGATAAAAAAAAATTATTCATGATATTGATATTGTAAAGTCTCAAAAGAAGCTTTTTAATTTTCAAATGTATAAATCAAAGTGGTGGGTATATTGAGACAATAAATGAAAAGAAGATTCAATATCTTCATATTTCTACTCATACCTGGTAAATATGAAAGGTTACGCGATCTTCTTTCTATTTGTACTACACAAATATAAATATCATGCTTGAATCATATGCCACAATTAAACTAGAGGTTTACTAAAATAAATATCAATTAGCATGACCAGTTGACCATCCCGGTTCAATTATGAAGCGAAAAATTAATTGACGATTACATTGGCATATATTGAGGTAATAGATGATTCTTCAAGAATAGTCTAGCACTGTTTATCATGATATACCAGTTAAAGTTTGGGATTGAATCCTTTGTTCTATGGAATGAATAAAATGTGATAACTATATGAGCCCAGTCACTTGCCATATGGACTATTTATTATTATATGATTTTAATAGATGCATATATTCTATGGTCATCTATGCATTAGTTATCAACTTGCAGTTTGGCTTCTGCAAGATTGCTTGCTCAAGTTATTAGGTCACTGTTCCAGAATATAAATTATGATGATTTATCTTGATAATACTGGTTTAGATTAAGTTGGTTTAGTAGAAATTGTATGACTCCAATTATAGCTAAATCATTGGTTATGAGAATCAAACTCCCAAAAAAATAATTTTTTGGTATGAGATGTATTATTCAATATACAACAACACTTGTACGCATCTAGCCAAGTTATGAAATTTTCTTCCTATCATAACCGATTCAGGGTTAGGAACCAAATAATTTCTATATAGAAATATGGATGTGCTATATGATTTAATTATGTCACGATAATGTACAAAGATGGGTTCTCAAAGAAGGTTGGGAAATGTGTTGGTGATCCCAACATTAGGTGGAGAAAATGGGCAACTGAGAAAGTGATCCGTGAAATGAATTATTATGAATACATATAGATCCTCGTACAAAAAAATATGAACTTAAAGTTCAAGTGATAATTAATTTACAAATTATTACTGACGTATTTTCTGACCCAAAGCTAAATGTCATATTTTACTGCTAATGCTCCAAACAGAATATAGTCCACGAAGGACAGAGTATATGGCACACATGAAGTATAACAAACCAATCGGTTCCAAAGACAAAACTCCTTGAAGAAGGAGAGGGGCAAATTTTCAAGATGGTCATAATAAGGAGACAAATGCTCTAGAAGAGTACCACGACATAATATTTCGTTAGACCTCATGTGAGAGGCTCAGGTACATGAAAAAATAATGAGATAAAGAGATCTCAATAAGTTATGTCTTTATTGAGAAATAATTGAACCGATATTAAATGATTGCTGACGATATTGTTAACATAATATATCGCTCAGTATTATTAATATTGACGAGAATCTTAAGCTCAAATCTATCATAACATTTGAACAGATAAATGATTGGCCAAATGAAAAATACGTAATGAAAATTGACTTCACTTGAAAAATGTGAAGTTGGGCGGATAGTCCTAATACCTGAAAGTATAAAAGCCAATGGAGGTAGAAATGTGTTCTTGTGCAAAAAGTTCAAGTCGATATACATAAAGACGACTTGTGACATAAGAAAATTAGTAAATATCCTCACACTGATTATTTAGAGACATGTTCTTTTATGGTGGAAGTAATCATTTCATGTTTTGATCTGGCAATACATGAAAAATTGATATGCGTATAATAGAAATCAAAGAAGGATTTAAATTGTTCTGAAGCATATTAATGTTTCCAAGAAATTTATTGAATAAAGCTTCAAAAATCCTTATACAGATTGAAACAATCAGGTCACATGTGGTATAATCACCTATATGAATACCTATTGAAAGAAGGATACAAGAATGATTCAATTTGTCCATATATCTTTATAAAAAGATCTGGATTTGAATTTTTTATAATTTCTGTGTATGTTGATAATTCAAATATCATTAGAACTCCCAGGAAGCTTCCTAAAATAGTAGACTGTTTAAAGAAAGAATTTGAAATGAAAGATATTGGAAAGACAAAATTTTATCTTGGTCTACAAATTGAGTATATGAAAGATAAAATTTTTGTCCATCAGTCAGCATACAGAGAAAAGATTTTAAAGTGGTTCTATATGGATAAAGCACATCCATTGAGTACCCCGATGGTTGTGAGATTACTCGATATAAATAAAAATCTATTCCGACCTCATGAAAATAATGAAGAACTTTTTGGTCATGAAGTACCATATCTTAGTGCAATTGATGCACTAATGTATCTTGCTAACACTACAAGGCGTGACATAACGTTTCAGTTAATGTTTTAGTAAGATATAGCTCTGCTCCTACAAGGAAACATTAGAATAAAATCAAACATATATTGCTTTATCTAAAAGGGACTACCGATATGTGCTTGTTTTATGGCAATGCTTGTAATTCCGATCTTGTTGGTTATGCTGATATTGGGTATTTATCTAACCAACACAAGGCTCAATCTCAAACAGATTATATGTTTACACATGGAGGCACTGCCATATCTTGGCGTTCGACTAAGCAATCAATCGTGTGTACTTCTTTTAATCATGCTGGGATAATTGTTATTCATGAAGCAAGTCGAGAATGCATTTGGTTGAAGTCTATAATATATTTTATCCAAGACAAATGTGGTTTGAAGTGTGACAAACTACCTACAATTTTGTATGAAGATAATGCAACATGCATACTCAATTGAAGTGAGGATTCATAAAAGGATATAAGACAAAACACATTTCACCAAAGCTATTTTTCACACATGATCTTCAAAAGAACGATGATGTCAATGTGCAACAGATTTATTCAAGTGATAATATGGCTGATTTGTTCACCAAATCTCTACTCACGTCAACCTTCAAGAAACTAGTGTACATGATTGGGATGCGAAGGCTGAAGGTGTGAACTGATGCTCTTATCAGGGGGAGTTAATACACGTTGTACTCTTTTCCCTTACAAAGTTTTGTCCTACCGGGTTTTCTGTAACGACTCGATCCGTAGTTCAGAGAATTATAGCCTCGTTTTCCCCATGTCTGTTTCTTTATATGTTATTCATCTGTGTTGAGTTGTATCGAGTTGGTAGGTTTGTGTTCGAAGTAGTTTGGAGTTAAATGAACACTTAGTCTCTTAGTTAGAAAGCAAAGTTAGAAAAATCAACCGGAAGTTGACTTATGAGTAGACAGATTCAAATTTGATTTTTTATGAGTCGATTAGATTCGTTGGGTGATTTTAGAATTAGGAGTTTGTCCAGAGTATAATTTAGATGTCCGTGATAGAATACGGCTTGAATTGGCGAAAGTTGGAAGTTTATAAGTTCTTATGCTTAAATTCAAGATTGATTTGGTGTTTTGTTGTTGTTTTGGGTGTTCCGGAGGTTTGACTAAGTTCGGGTAGTGATATATAACTTGTTGGAAATATTGGATGAGGTCTCAAAGGCCTCGGGTGAGTTTCATAGAGGTTGGGTTGTGTTGTGTTGTGTTGTGTTCGTTTTTCTTATGTTTCGATGTCGTTTCTTCGAACATAAATGATATCGTATTGAACAAATGAGCTCCGGTTTCTTTTTTCTATTGAAGCATTAGATTTGTATCGTAATTACAAACCCGTAACAAAAAGAATCGTCGAATTTGGACATTGTATGAGAATTGTATGGTCATTTTACTAAGAATTAGTTTGCCGGATTTTTTAGATTAATTACGAAATTGCCACTGACAACGTATTTAATAATCTGCATTATTTGCAAGTATTAAAACCTACATATCTCATTCATTTATAAGGTCAAACTGAGTGATTCAGAAGCCTAGCTTGACTAGAATTTCACAAGGAATCTATTGAAGGCATAAAGTATATGTTTCGAGATTGGTTGGCACGAGAAACAAGGCAGAATAACTGGCATAACAATATATAAAAATAGGGTTTGTTCATTCGTCATATTTTGAGTTGGAGAACTCGGATTTGGGCAATTTTAGAGGCAATTTTCACCATAGGGATTGGGATTCAGAGCTTTTGGATACCGAGTCCAGAGACGAGGGCATCCCAGAGTAGGATTTTACGCGGTTGAGGTAAGTAACCATTTTAACTCTGGCTTTGAGGGTATAAACCCAAAGAAATTGATATCATATGATTGTTTGGTGGTAATACCCACGCTATATGACGGGCGTATGGATGTATAAATTGAGGGATGGAGACTTGGTCCGTTCCGTGAGGCCTCATGGCCATCATCCGTGTTTAAGCAGTTACTTGTTGTTGAACTTGTCTATCTTCATGTTTGAGATAATGCTTAGACTTTGTTCATGCTCACATTATTTGTATTCAGTCATAGAAATTATTGTACATGTTTATCAGTCTCTATTATTTGCTAATATGCTGTGATGCTTGATGTGGGTTATGTTCCCTTATTCGTTGATGATGGTGAGGCTAGTGAGGTACATGATTGAGTGGAGCCGAGGGTCTGGTTGTGAGGATATTAATACCATAGTGCGTGATTTATCCGCATAGCACGTGATTTGACCGTGCAGGTCCAGGTATTGATACCATAGCGCATGAGTTGTCCGTAGGGATCCAAATATTGATATGATGGTACACGAGTTGTCCGTGCTTAGCTCTTGGGCTTTGAGAGCCCCTCTGGAGTCTTTAGACACCACCAGTGGGCGCAAAGTATTGAGTGTATTGAGTATTGAGTGTTGAGTGCTGAGTGCGAGTGGTGAGTGATGTAGTGACATTGCTGTGAAGTTGCATTTACTTTTGTTGTTGCTGCATTTATCTATTAAATTTCTTTGTGGTATTTAATGATTTATGGAATTTACCTGTTTACTCATGTTTATTTTTTAAATTGTGGAAATAAATAATTGAACTGTTTTACTGTCACGACCCAATATCACTCCGAAAGAGTCGTGATGGCACCTAGTCTCTAAACTAGGTAAGCCTAACATAAATTAAAATATCATCTATGCTTACTACTTTAAAATTTCATTACTCTGAATAATTCCAAAAATTTTCCAAAACCGGTGGTATAATTTACAAGCCCACCAAAGAATAATTACACAAACAATACATCTATGCCCTGAAATAATAGAGCAAATGGAAATAATTACAAAGGAAGGTGACTTCGAGACCTGCGAAAGCAGCAACAGGTTATCGTGAGTCTCCACGCGATGAGCTACTATCGATCAATACCTGTATCTGTACACAAAAAATGTACAGAAGCGTAGTGTGACACATCACGGCGGTGCCCAATAAGTATCAAGACTAACCTCGATGGGGTAGTGATGAGGACACCACGGCAGTGCCCAGTACGTATTAAGACTAACCTCGGTGGGGTAGCGACGAGAAACAGTCAAGACATCTACTGTTCAATTTAAAATTAACAGAATATGATAGTAAACATCAAGATACAGATAACAAAGTAAATACCAAATGAGGAGAGAAAATCCAGGTGCAAACAGAATAAACAATAAAGGGAGAACACAGATATTAACAAACTGAGATCACGTAAATCAGATAAACCAAACAATTCAACACTAATATAGCATAGACAGAGACAAGTAAGAATGTACCCACTAAAGAAAACAATTTCAACTCGAACAATCCCATCAAGTTTGATACAACATCTTGACCATTTCAATCCTCGGTTTGTCATATAATAATCTCAACTTTCGAACTTTCAGCACATATGGCACCTTATGCCCACTTATTTTTCATCTCACTCTTAACAACAAAATCTCCATGATATACAATTCCAAGTGTCCTTACAAGTACACTTAAGATGTTCAAGAAGTCCTATTTGCATAGTATAAATTAAAGTTGAATCTCTAAATAAGTTTGGAAAAATCGGCAAGAAAAGTTGTAAGTTATTTTTTTGAAATCAATACAACATTCGGGAGAATTACCACCTTTAACAAGGGAGTTGAAAACTTAAAACTTAGTAAAAATTTCTTTTTGAGTAAAATACAACCTCAGACGGTTTAAGAAGATATAATCGAGAAACTAATTGAATTAAGGATGTAATAATTTTTGAAGTTTGAAGTATTGGAACATATAAATAAATATATATAAATACGGTGAGGCACTGAAAATATGTAGAGTCTACATAAAGGATCACATAAATGAAGGAATTAGACATTGCAAACATTTGCATCAGCAACAACAACTAACCATAACTAGACGAAGGTGCACGACACCAAAAATTCAATCACTAACAAGGATAAGAAGACCAAACATAGAATTTTACTTTCATCTCATATATGTCGTGGCAGGCGTTCCACCCGCTTCCAGTTCACTTATCTTGTGATATGCATACCACCCGCTCTCATTTTATCATATATTGTGGTAGGCGTACCGCCTGCTCCCATTTTATTATATCTTGTGGTAGGTGTACCACCCACTCTCATTTTATTATATCTTATGGTAGGCGTACCACCGGCTCCTATTTCATTATATATCTTGTGGTAGGCGTACCACCCGCTTCTAATTCATTATATATATTGTGGTAGGCGTACCACCCGCTTCTAGTTCATTCTATATCTTGTAGTAGGTGTACTACCCGCACCCATTTCATTATATATTATGGTAAGCATACCACCCACTCCTATTTCATTATATATCTTGTGGTAGGCAGACCACCCGCTCCCATTTCATTATATATCTTGTGGTAGGCATACCACCCGCTCCCATTTCATTTTCTGATTATCAATCACAAAAGAATACCGACAAGGAAATAATAAGGAAACAACAATATTCCGGCAAGGGAGTCAACAACAAGAAAAGACACGTCACGACAAGGGGACCAACAATAAGGATCAAATATGTCCCGGCAAGGGCATCAGCTATTCTTCTTCGGACTTGGGAACCCATTCGGTTTCAACCTTTTTGGTTGGAATTTGATTTCCCTTCGTTATCACCTTCCAAAGAAGAAAATTGTTTGCTTGAACGAAGATTTTCATCCTCTCCTTCCAGTACGTATAGTTTGTACCGTTGAATAGAGATGGTCATGTGGAGCATTGTCCTTCATCAATTCCTGAAAAAGAGTCACGAGTAGAAGCCATGGATGGTTCTCTCAAATTGTTAAGTCTTCAGAGAGTTGGGCTCTGACACCAATTGTTAGATAATACGCTTAACGCTAGAGGGGGGGTGAATAGCGTTATAATAAAAATTAGCGTAAACTTGCGGAATTAAAAAATTTGCAGGAAGTAAATAAGTGCGATAAATAATAAAGTACGCACCGATGTATTCTGGTTCACCACAACACGTGGCTAGTCCAGTCCCCGAGAGACTCTATCGAGATTTTCCACTAACTTGTCAAGCTTACGGGTGCTCAACAAACCTTTACAACTTAAGGACACACGCCTTAACACCTTTGCTCGGAGATACAACACTCCAAGACTTCAACCAAGGAAACACAAGTTCCTTACAACAAGAGAATCACAATTCTCTTACAAGTGTACAAAACAGTAAACACTCAAACAATACACTCCTTAATGAGTAGATATGAGTAAAAGAAGTAAGCTCAAGATCACAACAACTATGGACAAGACTTTGGCTCTCAAAAGCTTTATGAAATGAATATAAAATGATAAACAATAGTATGCAAGCTTATAGCAATAGAATGATCAGTTGTTGTATGTTATTGTGTTTAAAACACTGAAATGAAGCTGTATTTATAGTTGAAAAACTTGGCATTACCGTTGCCTAATTGCCAATTAAGAGTTGCTGATTTTACTGTGTGACAATCGATTGTCAAGAAGTCACAATCGATTGTTTGCCAATCGTTCCAGAAACCAATCCCAGATTTTACGCTTAACAATCGATTGTCCAAGATCAACAATCGATTATTGGTAACGTTCAAAAAATCATTTTCAGATTTTACGCAAAACAATCGATTATACAAAATCAATAATCGATTATTCAGCAACGTTCAAAAAATCCTTTCCAGATTTTAATTTCAACAATCGATTGTACAAAATCGAGAATCGATTATTCAGCAACGTTCAAAAAATCTTTTCCAGATTTTAATTTCAACAATCGATTGTACAAAATCAACAATCGATTACCTGACGGTATTTGAAAACTTTACGACAACGGTCGGCTTCACAATTGATTGTGCAATGTTAACAATCGATTATTTATCAGACTTTGAAAATCATTTTAGACACTGCCTCGTGACAATCGATTGTTATATACTCACAATCGATTATTTAATAACTTTGAAAAAGTCTGGAAGACACTGCCTCAACACAATCGATTGTCATATGTTCACAATCGATTATTTTGTGACTTTGAAAAGTCTGATGGACACTGTCTCTTCACAACCGATTGTCATTAGCTTCACAATCGATTATTCTGAGTTTTGAAAAACTTTGATGTACACTGCCTCATCACAATCAATTGTCATAAGGTTCACAATCGATTGTCATGCAGGTTTGAAAAACCTGATGCTCACTGCCTTAACACAATCGATTGTCATTAGTTCACAATCGATTGTCATGCAGTCTTGGCTTAACATAATCGATTATCATAAGTACATAATCGATTATCTTAGTCCAGATTTTTTAGAGGCATGTTTAAAAATTATTTTGACTTAAGTAAATATGCATGATTTAAAATCATTTAGCATTAAATTAAATATGCATGATTTTGTAAAAATAGTTTTACGAGAGAAGCCATGTTATGAGTCAAGTTGTCGGATCAAGATCACAATTATGAATGACTCATTTAAACTATAAAACTTTGTATTGCTTGAATCTTGTTATCCACCAATTGTGCGCTTGTACTTGAACTTTGTCATATATCAATTTGCGCTTGTTTGTCATTCATCAAAACCTACACATAAGAACACACGTTTTAGTATAAAGCCTTGAGAACGTGTTTCCAACAGCTATAACCAAACTTGTACCAATAATTAACTTCATAATGAAACCCGAACCACACAACAAGACATAATAAACATGTGATAGCTACATCGGCAACCACAACAGTTGGACATATAACCTATTTGTACAAAGTCATAGAGGAACTCACAATCAAGAAGTATCCAGACAACAAGGAGGGCAATCACTTCAATTAAGGAAATTAGGGGTCAATGCAACCCGCAGGAATTCAAGGAAAGCTAGCAATATTAATTGGAGCATGTAGAGTAAATTTAAGCAATTATCAAACTCAATTATAACGAAATACTTCCCAAATTTAACATAAGAACCTAAAAACTCTAGAGCATATTTTCTAAAAATAAGTCTGAGCACACACTTGTCACCTCGCATGCACGGACTACAATTAGCACAAAGACTCAATTCCAAAAGGAAAGTCCCCACACAAGGTTAGGCAAGATACTTACCTCAACGACGACAAACCGATACTTTAAATGCACTTCTCGGGTGAAAAGACCTCCGGACGGCTCAAATCTAACGGATTTAACTTCAAAGCACAAATAAAACACATAAGAAACTATTTCGAATTATAATTTTTCAATTTTTACCAAGATATAAAAATTGACCCAAAGGTCAACCCCCAGGCCCGCACCTCGGAGCCTGTCAAATTTTACGAATACGATCACCATTCCAAAATGAGTTCAACCATACAAAATTTACTAAATTCCGATACCATTTGGCCCCTCAAATCATGATTTTTCATTTTAAGAATTTTCTTCAAAAACTCAAAATTTACTCAACCCAAAACACAATTTAAATGATAAAAATAAGAACAAATCCATGGGATATATTTAATTCTAGTTGAAGAACACATACCCAATCGAATTACATGAAAATCCCACCAATCATTGCCAAGAACCGAGCACTAGAAGTCAAAATATGGTGAAAATAGTGAAACCCTCGACTTTAGGATATATTTTGTCTGCCCAGGTTTTTGTGCATTGCGATCGCATGAGAAGAGACTCAATCGCGTAGAAAAAATTTAGAGCTTTCAAGAAATAGCCTTCGCAATTGTGAGAAATGGAATGCGAACGCGATGAACAATAGGCAGGGCCTATGCGACTGCGGGGTGGTTCATGAAATCGTGAAGAGAAAAATAGGCAACCGCCCCCAAACTCCTAACTCCTACTATTAAAACGCGGGAGTACAAATGAGATCGCGAAGTAGAGGAAAATATACCTTCGTGATCGCAGGAGATTATATGCAAACGCAGTGAAGGGAAAAGAGGCGTCCAACTACAACACATCACGAACGCGACATGAGGTTTGCGATTGCGATAGAGGCATACCAGAAGATAAAAAACAGTTCAAAATAGGAGAAAAATAATCTGTAGCCCATCCGAGATACACCCGAGGCTCCCAGAACCCCGTTTAATCACAAAAACAAGTCATATAACCTAACACGGACGCTCGAGGTTTCAAATCACATAAAACAACAACAAAACAACGAATCAAACCATAAATCGAACTTATGAACTTTCAAATCTTCAAATTTCTAAACTCGTGTCGAGACCTATCAAATAAATCCGGAATGACGCCAAATTTTGTAGACAAGTCCAAAATAACACAACGAAGTTGCTCCAACTCTCGGAATCGCATTCTGACCTCGATGTCACAAAAGTCAACTATGGGTCAAACTCCTCCACTTTCCAAACTTTAACTTTTTCAACTATCGTCGAAATGCCTCAATTTACCATACGGACCTCCAAATACGAATCCGGATGTGCGCCTAAGTCTAAAATTACCATATGAAGCTGTTGATATCACCCACGACCGATTTCGGAGCTGTTTACTCAAAAGTCTAATTCCGGTCAAATTTTCATTGTTTAAACTTCCCTAACAAGGTTCCTTCCTCCAATTCAATTCTAATTCATTCGAGAACCGAATCCAACCATGAACACAAGTCGATATACCTAATGCAAAGCGCTCGAGACCTCAAACTAACGAATCAGGCACAATTGTTCAAGACGACCAGTCCGGTCGTCACATTTACTTAGCTCGTCACTGCTGCTCAGTTCCTTAGTTATTTCTGTTACTATTGAGGTGGTTGTACTCATACTCCACCCTGCACTTTATGTGCAGATTCAGGTGAGTTAGAGCGCGACGATCGTTGAGTTCAAGCTGGCTATTTGTGGAGATTGCAAGATTGTTGCTAGTGTCCGCAGGACATTGCTACTCCTTTTGTCATTTCTTATTTTGGACAGTTAGAGAGTTTATATATATCTTAGTTCATAGTTTTAGACGCTCATGACTTAGTAGCACCCAGTTGTTTGGGGCTCGTTTTTGTATTTTTCTACATTATATTTAGAGTTGATTTTGTTTATAAAAAATTTATACGTTGAAAATATTTTATTAAATTCTTATAATCGATTTAGTAGTAATATTTTAGAAAATAGGCTTGCCTTGTAACACTATATGTGCCATCACGACCTGAGTTGGATTTTAGATCATGACATTTTCCTTGCAAGATTTTTAACGAGGCAACCAAAAGGTGTATTTCTAAATATGTGTACTCTTTTTCCTTCATTAGGATTTTTTCACCATAGGATTTTTTCCTAATAAGGTTTAAACAAGACACGTTATTTATGGACATCCAATGGGGAATATTATGATAAATATCATATTATGGTGGATCTCTACTCTTCCTCCATGGTGTTCATCTCAAATGCGTAATGACATATTTTCTATGTTCAATGCCATATTCCATGACATATTTTCTTTACTTTTCATGCCTATATAAAGACCTTGTAATAGATAGGAAAATACACACAATTAAAGAAGAAAATCTCTTCATTCTCTCTATCTTTATTTCGTGTTCATGTTTTACTAAATTGCTTTTGTTTTTTGTTCATGTTTTACTAAATTACTTTTATTTCATAACATAAAAGAATTTATTAAGTCTAATTTCAAAAGTAGTACTACTACTAATAAAAGTTAAAAAGTTGAAGTTGTATTTAAGATGAATTTAATTTGAAAAAAAATCCCATATATATATATATATATATATATATATATATATATATATATATATATATATATATATATATATATATATATATATATATATATATGACGTATAATAAGATTATGTTATGGGTGAAAACTTTAACATTGATTTATAAGAAGATAATAAGATTCTCTCTCTTCCTCCCTCCCTCTCTCTCTTCGACTTCAACTTCCATCTCTCTGGTTAACACCATTGGCACCACCTCCGAGTCGCCGGAACCTACAGGTAAGTACCCCTCTCTCTCTCTCTGCTCGGAACACTGTTCCGGCAAAGTTTCCGTCAACAGTGGTCTCTCACGGTGGTCTTTCTTCGACACCTCCTACACCACCGAGACACACAACGTCAGGCGCACACCCCCTGCAAATTTCGTCGCCGGAATCTGCCTCACGCGCCGCCGCTGACCACCCACGCGCCGCCAGTGACATCCACGCGCCACGAGCGTGAGCCCTTCTCTGGTCACTTTTTCGACCGGCTCCTTTTGGACAGTTTTTCCCCCCCACAATTCCGAACAACTTGGTAATCCCGGAATATTCCCCTGGTCACTTTCATTTTACACTGTCCACTTAGCCACCTCATTTTTCTCACTGCTTACCCACAGCAGATCTCGGTGCTGTCCAGAGGTCTGGAATTTTTGTTTCCGCCGAAAATTTTTCTGGCAACCCCTGCACTTTTCCTTTTTAGTCTTTCCTCTGCTTTTGTGGGTGTGTTCTGTTTTCTTGGACAGGTGCCTATTTCACCGGTGAGGATCTCCGGCAACTCTCATTCAGACTCGCGGCAGGACGCAATAGAGCTGCACGTTCTGCTAAGCTTCAGGAAAACTTGGGCGCATCAAAGCACACTTTCAGGTTTTTCCATCGGGAGTTGGTACCTCCCGCTCTCTTGCTTACTTTGCGCACCTTTTTACGTATTTTTGCTAGCATTTCGAGTGTGGTCTATTTTGTTGTTATCTAGTTTGCACCTTTTGCGTTTTTCGCTATAGTGCGTGTGTGTGCCACTGTACCCCATAGTCGGTTGGTGGGATAGTGGCCGCGGAGGGGGGGGGGGATGATAGCGTAAGGTCATGTCCTTAGGGGGTGGGGGTGGTAGCGGGGGTGAGTAGGGGAGCATGGGGTGGTCCTACGGGTAGGGCGGGAGGTAAGGGTGGGAAGAGGGCAGCGGACGCCCAAAGATTAAGGATTGGGTCATGGAACATAGGCACTCTAACGGGTAAGTCCATAGAGTTGGCGAAGGTTCTTCAGAAGAAGAGGGTTAACATAGCGTGCGTCCAGGAGACTAGGTGGAAAGGGTCGAAGGCGCGGAATGTAGATGGGTTTAAGCTGTGGTATTCTGGGGTCGTAAGGGGTAAGAATGGAGTGGGCATCTTGGTTGATAGGGACCTAAGGGAGTCCGTGGTCGAGGTTAGGCGAGTGAATGATAGGTTAATGTCTATTAAGCTGGTTATTGGGGGTGGCGTCCTCAACGTCATCAGCGCTTACGCGCCGCAAGCAGGCTTAGACGAGGAGGCTAAAAGGCGCTTTTGGGAGGACTTGGATGATCTGGTGGATAATATTCCCCAATCTGAGAAGTTAGTTATTGGAGGGGACTTTAATGGCCATATTGGGGTTGAGGCTGGTGGCTATGATGAGGTGCACGGTGGCTTCGGCTTTGGGGCCAGGAACGGAGGAGGCACTTCGCTGCTTGATTTCGCCAGGGCTTCCGAGCTTCTGATTGCGAACTCGACATTCCGGAAGAGGGAGGAGCACTTGGTCACCTTCAAGAGTTCGGCGGCGAGGACTCAGATTGATTACATCCTCATCAGAAGGAGCGATAGGGGTTTGTGCAAGGACTGCAAGGTTATCCTGGGAGAGTCTCTTTCAACTCTTCATAGACTCCTAGTGATGGATGTCGATCTCTGGGTGAAGAGGAAGAGGAGGGGCGCCCGGGGTCAACTGCGGATTAGATGGGTGCTTTGTCTAAGGAGAAAGCACAGGAGTTGGAAATGAGGTTCGTGGAGGGCGGAGCTTGGAGAAGTTATGAGGAAGCAGACGCTATGTGGACAGTGACGGCGAACTTGGTTAGGGGGGTAGCACGGTACGTGCTCGGGGTAGCTAAGGGATATTCAGGCAGACATCAGGGTGATTGGTGGTGGAACGAGGTAGTCAAAGGAAAAGTGGAGGTGAAGAAGGCGGCGTTCGCTAGGTTGGCAGGGAGCACAAGCGAGGAGGAGCGGAGAGCGAACAGGTTGATCTACAAGGAGGCGAGAAGAGAAGCTAAGATGGCAGTCACGGAAGCTAAAAACGTGGCGTTCGGTCGCATGTATGAGGAACTAGGGGAGAGAGGTGAGGATAAGAAGTTATTCCGGTTGGCTATAGTAAGGGAAAGGAAGGCACGTGATCTAGACCAAGTTAGGTATATCAAGGACGAGGATGGTAGAGTTCTGATGGGGGAATCTCAAATCAAACAGAGGTGGCAGGCGTACTTTCGGGACCTTCTTAACGAGGAGGGGGATCGAAGCATAGAGCTAGGGGAGTTGGGGCATTCAGAGCAACATAGAGACCTTGGGTACTGCAGGGGCATTAGGGTGGAGGAGGTCTTAGGGGCGTTGCGTAGGATGAGTAGGGGTCGAGCGATCGGGCCTGACGAGATCCCGGTGGAGTTCTGGAAGTGCATGGGTAAGTCTGGAGGGGACTGGATCTCTAGGCTGTTCAATGCGATCTTCAAGACTAAAAGGATGCCGGATGAGTGGAGGTGGAGTACAGTGGTGCCCTTGTACAAGAACAAAGGGGACATCCAGTGCTGCAACAACTATAGGGGTATCAAATTAATAATCCACACGATGAAGGTTTGGGAGAGAGTGATTGAGGCGCGGGTGAGGGAGGCGACATCTATATCTGGGAACTAGTTCGGTTTCATGCCGGGCCGCTCCACCACAGAGGCTATTCACCTAGTTAGGCGGCTGGCGGAGCAATTCAGGGATAAGAAGAAGGACCTTCACATGGTTCTTATCGACTTGGAGAAGGCGTATGACAAGGTCCCGAGGGAGGTGCTATGGAGGTGCTTGGAGGCGAAGAGCGTGCCAGAAGCCTATATCAGAGTAATCAAGGACATGTATAATGGAGCTAAGACTAGGGTTAGGACGGTGGGTGGCGTATCAGACCATTTTCCTGTGGTAATGGGGCTCCATCAAGGATCGGCGCTGAGCCCCCTCTTGTTTGCCTTAGTGATAGATGCTTTAACCCGACATATCCAAGGGGATGTGCCTTGGTGTATTCTTTTTGCTGATGATATAGTATTGATAGACGAGATGAGGGTCGGTGTTAGTGAAAGGTTAGAGGTATGGAGACAGACCCTCGAGTCTAAAGGTTTCAAAATAAGCAGATCTAAGACAGAATACCTGGAGTGCAAGTTTGGCGATGAGCCGAGCGAGGTAGGCATGGACCTGATGATTGGTTCTCAGGCCATCGCCAAGAGGGACAGTGTCCGATATCTTGGGTCTGTGATTCAGGGGGACGGAGAGATTGACGGGGACGTCACCCATCGAATAGGAGCGGGGTGGTCAAAGTGGAGGCTTGCTTCAGGGGTCCTGTGTGACAAGAAAATTCCACACAAACTCAAGGGGAAATTCTACAGTACCGTGGTTAGACCTGCGATGTTGTATGGGGCGGAGTGCTGGCCGGTGAAGAACTCCCAGGTTCAGAGAATGAAGATTGTGGAGATGAGGATGCTTAGGTGGATGTGTGGGCACACCAGGCTAGATAAGATTAAGAATGAAGTTATTCGACAGAAGGTAGGGGTGGCCCCGGTGGATGAGAAGATGCGGGAAGCGAGGCTGAGGTGGTTCGGGCATGTGCAGAGGAGGTTATTATTGCATGCGGTTGTATTTATGTTTCTTATGTTTACATAATTATTTACGTTATTTCTGCGGGATTTACTAATGCATTATTGTTTGTTTTGTTTTGTTATGTTTCTAATTTTGTCTTTGTTTTTGTTTTAATGCTGCTTTCCATTTTATCCTATGCGCCGAGGGTCGACTGGAAACAGCCTCTCTGCCCTTTCGGGTAGGGGTAAGGCTCGTCTACATATTACCCTCCCCAGACCCCACCTGGTGGGAATAGACTGGGTAGTTGTTGTTGTTGTAAAAGGGAAGGACTATGTTTTTTAATAAGCTTTGAGAGCAATTGGATGCAAATTTTCATTGCAGAAGAGAAGTCAAAATAAAGTGAAACTTTTATTAGAATATATGCTCAACGTTAGAGGGGGGTGAATAGCATTTAATAAAACATCGCAGGAATAAAAATCAAAGTAAATGCGGAAATAAAAGAGTAAGGAGGAAGCACACCAAATTTATACTGGTTCGCCACAACGTGTGGTTAGTCCAGTATCCCGAGACACTCTCTCGAGTTTCAACTAACTCCGTTAAGCTTACGGGTGCTCAACAAACCGATACAACCTGAGAACTTGAATCACACAAGCCTCAACACGTTTGCTCGAAGATACCGCACTTCAAGACTTCAATCGAAGAAATGAAACTTTCCTTCTAACAACAGCAAGGGATTAAACTTCCCTTCAAGTGTATGCAAACACTTAGCACTCACTTAAACAAGACTCTCTTCTATATGAGTAAAATGAATACGCTCAAGAACACAACAATTTCTTCAATATTTTGGCTCTCAAAAGCTATTAAAAATAATGAAATGAATGTAATGAAGATATGAAAGCTTGTGTCAGATTTTTGCTCAGTTTTGTTGTGTTAAATGAGAGGTTTTGGGGTGTATTTATAGCCCCCAAAACTCAAGTAGCCGTTGCTCAATAATTAATCAATATTTTTGAAATCTGGTAGAATAGTCGATTATCCTATATTTATAATCGATTATTGTATTTCAACGTTCAAAAAACTAGTCGTTGGATAGCAACGGATAGCAAGATAATCGATTATTATAAAGTGATAATCGATTATCTTGGTAGGATAATCGATATCACAATAGCATAATCGATTATCTAACCTTTCTGGACTTCCAGTTTTAAGCTGGAATTGCCAGATAATCGATTATCACTTCCTGATAATCGATTATCTTGGCCTTTTGGAATTTCCAGTTTTGCTGGAAATTCCAGGATAATCGATTATCAGTTTAGGATAATCGATTATCTGGCCAATCTGTCCAGAAGTGAAAACTTACTTCAAAAACCATTTTGGTTAAAATAAAAACGTTAAAAATCATTTTGTTTGAAGTATATCAAAAATGTTTATGATATGCATGATTTGATAAAATGATTTTTAGAGAAGCCAAGACTTGAATCTATTTTCAGATCAAGATCACAATGTAAAAATGACTCATTTATATTTTCGTTACTTCTCTTGATCTTATTCTTGTTTCTTTTGTGCTTGGACTTCGACTTTGGCCCTCTAGTCAATCTTGCGTTGCTTGTTTAATGATATGACTTGATATTTGATAACCTTGCTCTCACGTCATTCATCAAACCTACAAGAGCGAACACACCTTAGTTTCATGAAAATGAAAGTACGTTTCAATAATAACTCACGACGATTTGGCATATGTTAATTTTGCATCTACGTCGGTTTGTCATTTATCAAAACCTATAAAGATGAACACAACTTTAGTTTAACGACTTGAGAGTGTGTTCCAACAATTTTTCCCTTTTTGATAATGGCAAACCGATATGGGGATATGCATAGGTGATATTAAAAAATGATAATGACAAGCCAAGACAATTTTAACTTATTCCAAATACATAATGAATTATAATTGAGTTCCCCCTCATTTTATGCCAATTGTTTTTCATTTTAAAAAATATTTCTTCAAAATTATTTTCTAAAAATGCATAGCCCCTATTCCTTCCCCCTTTTGACATTAGCAAAAAGAATATTATATTAATTGAAGAAAGAGGATGAGATACATAATTGAAACATAACAGGTTGAATTCCGGACTCAGCAGATAATCGATTATCTATTTAGGATAGTCGATTATCTAAGGCAGTGTATTAACATCCGTAAAACAGAAACGTGACATAATCGATTATGCTTTGGCAATAATCGATTATCTTATTTTCAGCTTAAACTCCTGCAAAACAGAAACGTTAGATAATCGATTATTTTAGATCAATAATCGATTATTTCATTTGTTCATCAAATATTTGTAAATCGGAACTATGGTATAATCGATTATTCTATATAGGTAATCGATTATCTATCACCAATGCCCAAAAATTGTCCAATATGACTCAAGGATGTTTGACTATGTTCCCCCTCACTTTGTGGCTATACCTGCAAAAAAGAGTTAGGCGCCTCCGACGCTCAAGTCAGTAATAGTTCAAAGAAAATACAATTTTTCATAAGTGCATGTATTAGATCATCGTGGAGTCAAGTATTACGAGTTCACTATGAATGCGGAAGAATGACTCTTTCTCTAAAGGTTTCGTGAAGATGTCGGCCAACTGATATTTAGTTTCAACAAACTCAATTTCGACATCACCTTTGAGAACGTGATCTCTAATGAAATGGTGCCTAATTTCAATGTGTTTTGTTCTTGAGTGAAGAACAGGGTTCTTCGTCAAGCTTATGGTGCTAGTATTATCACATCGAAGAGGGATATGATTAACACTAAGACCATAATCCGAGAGTTGTTGCTTCATCCAAAGGATTTGAGCACAACAACTCCTCGCGGCTATATATTCAGCCTCGGTTGTGGATAATGCAACACTTACTTGTTTCTTGCTAAACCAAGAAACTAAGGAACTATCGAGCAAATGGCAAGTGCCACTAGTGCTCTTGAGGTCTAATTTGCAACCCGCAAAATAAGAATCGGAATAACCAATAAGTTGGCATGAAGAACCTTTGGGATACCAAAGTCCCACATTCATAGTTCCAACTAGGTACTTCATTATCCGTTTTACCGCAGTCAGGTGTGATTCCTTCGGACAAGATTGATATCGAGCGCATAAACAAACGCTAAACATAATGTCCGGTCTACTTGCAGTAAGATAAAGAAGGGATCCGATCATACCTCAATATTTCTTTACGTCTACTTCCTTACCTTTTTCGTCCTTGTCAAGATGGTCGGATGTGCTCATTGGAGTAGCCATTGCTTTGGCGTTGTTCATTTCAAAACGATTGAGCAACTCCTTGCAATACTTAGATTGACAAATGAAGGTTCCCTCTTTCATTTGTTTTACTTGCAACCCCAAGAAGAAGTTTAGCTCACACATCATTGACATTTCGAATTCATTTGTCATTAGTTCAGAGAACTCCTTACATAATGAATCATTAGTAGCACCAAAAATGATATCATCTACGTATATTTGAACTAATAGGATGTCATTATTTTTATTTTTGATAAAAAGTGTCGTGTCTACTTTCCCCCTTTTGAACTCATTGTCCAAAAGAAATTTGCTTAATCATTCGTACCAAGCTCGGGGAGCTTGTTTAAGACCATATAGTGCTTTCTTGAGTTTGAAGACATAATTGGGGGATTTAAAGTCTTCAAAACCCGGGGGTTGTTCAACATACACTTCCTCTTGAATAAATCCGTTGAGGAAGGCACTCTTGACATCCATTTGATATAATTTAAAATTCATGAATGAAGCAAAAGCAAGCAATAAGCGAATGGCTTCTAAACGTGCAACAGGTGCATATGTTTCTTCAAAATCAATACCTTCTTCTTGATTATACCCTTTAGCGACAAGCCTAGCTTTGTTTTTAGTTATTATTCCGTTTTCATCTAGTTTATTACGGAACACCCATTTCGTACCAATTACGGTGTGATTATTGGGTCTTGGCACCAATTCCCAAACATCATTTCGTTTGAATTGGTTAAGCTCCTCTTGCATTGCCAAGGTCCAATGCTCATCCCCAATTGCTTCGGAAATGGTTGTAGGTTCTATTTGAGAAACAAAGGCCATGTGTCCTATAGTGTCCTTAAGAGAGTTTCGAGTACTTACCCCTTGTTCGATGTTGCCAATTACCTTGTCGAGAGGATGGTTTCTAGATGTCCTCCAAGCTTTAGGCATCATCGCTTCTTCCTCCTGTGGTTGTATGTCTTCCAAGGGTTGTTCCACGACTTCGTCTTGGACTTCCTTTGGGCTCTCCTTTTCCTCATTGTCTTGAAGATTAATCTTGTCCAATGAATCTGCAAGATCATCACAAAAATCCTTTCTCGCCAAGCGAGCATCATTTTCGGAAAACACAACGTGAGGAGACTCCTCGACTGTTAAAGTGCGTTTGTTGAAAACTCTATATGCCTTACTACGCATGAGTATCCAAGAAAGATGCCTTCATCAGATTTTGCGTCAAATTTTCCTAAGTTATCCTTTCCGTTATTATGAATCAAACACTTACAACCAAAGACTCGAAGATGGGAGAGGTTAGGTTTCCTTCCCTTGTAGAGTTCGTAGGGTGTTTTCATGAGTATCGGTCTTATGATAGCTCTGTTCAACACATAGCTTGCGGTACTCACGGTATCAGCCCAAAAGTATTTGGGAATCTTTGCCTCATCGAGCATAGTTCTAGACATCTCTTCGAGACATGTTTTCCGTTCCACCACTCCATTTTGTTGTGGTGTACGTGGAGCAGAGAAAGTATGCTCAATGCCGAGTTCGTCACAAAAATCCGCAAAGAGATTTTGATCGAACTCTCCCCCATGATCACTTCTTATGGAAGTGATTGTTGTGTTCTTTTCATTTTGAACGCGTTTAAGGAAACTTTTAAAAACTTGAAAAGCCTCATTTTTGTGAGTAAGAAATAATGTCCATGTAAATCTAGAGTAGTCATCAACAATAACAAATGCATAGTAGTTTCCACCAAAGCTTTTAGTTCTTGATGGTCCAAAGAGGTCCATGTGTAAAAGTTGTAAAGGTCTTGTAGTTGAGACAACATTTTTTGATTTAAAAGAGGTTTTTACTTGTTTTCCTCGTTGACATGAATCACAAATAGAGTCCTTTTCAAATTTTAGCTTTGGAAGACCAACTACAAGGTTTTGTGAAACTAACTTATTCAAAAGACTAATATTGACATGAGCTACTCTACGATGCCATAACCACATATCGTCTTCTTTACTCATAAGGCATTTCGCAAAATTTGATGAAGAACTTTCAAGGTTAACCATATAAATATTGTCAATTCTAATACCATGTAGAATGACCTTATTATCACTAAGGCGAATAACTGTGCATGATTTTGAATCGAACAATACACGATTTCGCTTGTCACATAATTGACTTATGCTCAAGAGATTGTGTTTAAGACCCTTAACTAATAAAACATTATCATGGAGGAGGTTTCGTCCTTACCAACCGAACCAATGCCGATTATTTTTCCTTTATTGTTATCTCCAAAGACAACGTTTCCTCCTTTGGCGGGTCTTATTTGTAGGAATTTGGATGCATCTCCGGTCATGTGCTTGGACCATCCGCTATCAAGGTACCAATGTACACTTGATGCCTTCAAGCATACCTACAAGACAAATTAATGAGATTTTGGTACCCAAGCCATTTTGGGTCCTTGAGTGTTAGATGCAAAATGGTAGTGTGATTGACTTGCCGTGAGGTGCCTATGCCTAGTGAAGCAGACAGGAGCTATATGACCTATTTTATTGCAATAGGCAAATAACATTTGGATTATGCATTTTTCTAGGATGATAATAGTTAGGAGGTCTAAATTCATTTGCCCTATTAGAAGTGTAATTTTGATGCAATTTTTGAAAATTTTTTCTAGGTGTTCTAAGATGCCGAACATTTCTCCTAGTGTTGAATCTAGGATGTATAGTGATTCTATTATTATGTCTAGGTTGTCTATTAATATTGATTTTATCTTGCCTAGGTTGAGCCTTAGGTGGTTTAGGAATGGTCTCAACTTTTTCTTTAGACTCATTTTTGAAACCTATACCATGTTTAGTAGATTTCAAATTTACAAGAACATCATTGAGATTTTTGTGAGAGGAATTGAATTTATTCAAGGTGCTCTTAAGATTTTCTACTTCATCTTTTTGAGATTTACAAGATGTACAATCTTTGTTTGAACTTTCGGGTTTATCAGCGCTTCTTTTGCCATAAAATTTATTTTCCTCTTTTAGTTTCTCATTATCAAGAGTCAATTTTTCCAAATCCTTTTCTTTCAAAGAAAGTTGTTTCTTTAATTCTTTTACGGTTTTGGAAGCGCTAATAAATTCACCATATAATTCATCAAAAGCATCTTGCATATATTCAAAGGTGAAAGAATTCTTAGAAGTTGCACATACCTCATCTTGAGTTTCCTCGTGTGCCATGAGACATAAGTTGGCAGTCTCGTCTTCTTCTCCGTCACTTGATTCATCCCCGGAGTCGCCTCCCCACGAGATGTAGGCCCTTTGCTTCTTGACGGATTTCTTTTCCGTCTTGGCATTTGGACATTGGGGTTTGATATGCCCAATTTCTCCACATCCGTAACATTTGAGTTATCCTCCTTGCCGCTTCCCTTTTCGTTCATACTCTTTCCGCATGAACTTGTGGAACTTCTTAATAACGAGTCCGAACTCGTTATCTTCATCGCTTGATTCCTCAGCGTTTTGAGGTTGAGATGTGGATGCTTTGAGGGCAATTCTTCTTTTCCTTTGATCATCCAAAGGAGGGTTAGGAATAGTAGATTCATAAGTTTTAAGATTACCTCGAAGCCCGTCTATGGTGACATTTGTGATGCCAATTGATTCTTGAATAGCGTCGGCTTTGGAACGCCATTCCGGAGTGAGGCTTCGTAGAATTTTTCGAACAAGCTCCTTATCCGTGAACGTCTTCTTGAGAGCATGAAGGTCGTTTACGATTTTTGAAAATCGTTCAAACATATCATCTATTTTCTCATTTTCCTTCATATGAAATAACTCATATTCATGGGTTAGAAAATCAATTTTAGCTTCTCGGACTTGGTCCGTACCTTCGTACGTGATTTCTAGTTTGTCCCACATTTGTTTGGCCGTGGTGCAACATGAGATTTTTCGATAGTCGTCGGGATTTACTGCACAATACATCATGTTGATGGCCTTTGCATTATTTTCCACCTTTTTGATGTCGTCCGCATCATACTCGTCTTCCGATTTTGGGACGATTTTATCTTCAACCTTTTTGGTGGGTAGTTGTTCTCCATTCTTTATAATTTTCCACAATAGAAAATTGTTTGATTGGATGAAAATTCTCATCCGCTCCTTCCAATAAGTGTAATTAGTGCCATCAAAGAGTGGTGGCCTTGTGGTGCATTGTCCCTCACCTAATCCTGCATAAATGTTGCGAGTAGAAGCCATGGATTGTTTCTCTCAAACTGTTAAGTCTTTCAAAGAGTTAAGCTCTGATACCAATTGTTAGAATATATGCTCAACGCTAGAGGGGGTGAATAACGTTTAATAAAAAATCGCAGGAATAAAAATCAAAGTAAATGCGGAAATAAAAGAGTAAGGAGGAAGCACACCAAATTTATACTGGTTCGCCACAACGTGTGGTTAGTCCAGTCTCCCGAGACACTCTCTCGAGTTTCAACTAACTCCGTTAAGCTTACGGGTGCTCAACAAACCGATACTACCTGAGAACTTGAATCACACAAGCCTCAACACGTTTGCTCGAAGATACCGCACTTCAAGACTTCAATCGAAGGAATGAAACTTTCCTTCTTACAACAGCAAGGGATTAAACTTCCCTTCAAGTGTATGCAAACACTTAGCACTCACTTAAACAAGACTCTCTTCTAGAGTGGATATGAGTAAAATGAATACGCTCAAGAACACAACAATTTTTTCAATATTTTGGCTTTCAAAAGCTATTAAAAATAATGAAATGAAGGTAATGAAGATATGAAAGCTTGTATCAGATTTTTGCTCAGTTGTGTTGTGCTAGATGAGAGGTTTTGGGGTGTATTTATAGCCCCCAAAACTCAAGTAGCCGTTGCTCAATAATTAATCAATATTTTTGAAATCTGGCAGAATAATCGATTATCCTATATGTATAATCGATTATTGTATTTCAAACGTTCAAAAAACTAGTCGTTGGATAGCAACGGATAGCAAGATAATCGATTATTATAAAGTGGTAATCGATTATCTTGGTAGGATAATCGATATCACAATAGCATAATCGATTATCTTACCTTTCTGGACTTCCAGTTTTAAGCTGGAATTGCCAGATAATCGATTATCACTTCCTGATAATCGATTATCTTGGCCTTCTGGAATTTTCAGTTTTGCTGGAAATTCCAGGATAATCGATTATCAGTTTAGGATAATCGATTATCTGGCCAATCTGTCCAGAAGTGAAAACTTACTTAAAAACCATTTTGGTTAAAATGAAAACGTTAAAAATCATTTTGTTTGAAGTATATCAAAAATGTTTATGATATGCATGATTTGATAAAATAATTTTTAGAGAAGCCAAGACTTGAATCTATTGTCGGATCAAGATCACAATATAAAAATGACTCATTTATATCTTCGTTACTTCTCTTGATCTTGTTCTTGTTTCTTTTGTGCTTGGACTTCGACTTTGGTCCGCTAGTCAATCTTGCGTTGCTTGTTTAATGATATGACTTGATATTTAATAACCTTGCTCTCACGTCATTCATCAAACCTACAAGAGCGAACACACCTTAGTTTAATGAAAATGAAAGTGCGGTTCAATAATAACTCACGACGATTTGGCATATGTTAATTTTGCATCTACGTCGATTTGTCATTTATCAAAACCTATAAAGATGAACACAACTTTAGTTTAACGACTTGAGAGTGTGTTCCAACAACTTTTGCCCATAATGAAATTACTGCTCTGTTAGTGTCAAACCAAGAAAAACTTCCTGTGATCAAAATGTGTTAGTCTTCTTGGTTGTGCTATTTATACATCATGCTCTTATACACTTTTACAATTAAAAAAAACGATATTTTTAAATCTTTTATGTATAAAAAATAAATCTCTACGTGTAAAAGTAAATCTCCTATGACTTAAAAAAAATAGAGAGCAATTTGATTAATATTATACTCTTACTACTAAGCTTTGCTAATTTGATGTAACTGGAAGCTCAAATACCCCAAATGTGCTTAATTAATGCAACTTAACAAAATAAATTAGGTAAATACATATGGTGGATTTTAACTGGTGATTCAACAAATCCTCGTGCGATATCCTTTTCTAGTCCTGATAAGGCGATTAGCATAATTGAGCTAGGGTGACAATATTCTCTAATTTCTTGTAGTATCAAGGGTTTTAAAAGGGCAACAACAATTTGTCACTGCTACATCATACTATTCAAGCCGGAGCAACTAGGCACCACAGTTAGGAACAAGCAACCAATCAGCGGTCCAAATTCTTATTCTTATCCTCAGAATACAACAACTATGGGTTCATGGTTCGGCTTGATTTTTCCCTCTAAAAAAATCTAACTAAGTTAATTTTTAAAATATTGAAACCAAATCAAACCAATGAAGTCAGTTTTTTATCGATCGATTTTTGTCAGTTTTTCAATTTTTTTGATTATTTATCGATTTTTTTCTTAAATATAAAATATACATTACCAAACACATATTCCAGCAACTATATTTTCAACATAACACTATCAAATCAATTGCTCTATGAGAAATCTATAGTTTACCAAAATATATTGATAATAATTGAATCAAATAGTGATAAATAATTTAAGTACACAATTAAAAATTAATTATTTTTAACATGAAATAAATTCTTGTACTTAACAAAAGAAAATTACCAATCAAATTAGAATGTAAAGACAAAGAATTAGATTATTAAATAGTAAAGAATTAGACTAAAAATATGTGTGTGTAATAATAAATTTAAATAGCTACTTTTATAGTTGGTTTGGTTTGATTTTTTTCGGTTATTTTTTGATTAAAACCAAAACCAAACCAAATCAAGTTTTTTAAAATTCAAAACCAAACCAAACCAAATCTAAAAAGTATCGGGTTTTTTGGTCGGTTTGGTTCGAATTTTCCGGGTATTTATGAACACCCCTAACAATAACAATTATAACTAAGCCTCAATTCCAAGCAAGTTAGTATTTTTGTCCTTAGATGTTGCTAAATTATAAGCTTCTTGGCGTTGCTAGATGATTTACTACAATTTTTTTAGATTTATTACAAGTCCGGGAGATTTCTACTGATTAAGAGGATGGTACAACAACACAACTATCCAGTATATTCCCACCAGGTGGGGTCTGGGGAGGGTAATATGTAGACGAGCCTTACCCCTGCCCGAAAGGGCAGAGAGGCTGTTTCCAATCGACCCTCGGCGCATAAGAGGATGGTAAAGGAAAGAAATTCTAAGATTAGTAGCCAGTTTTGGAAGGTTGCAGCCCATTAGCACTCTGTGGTGTAGTTTCCACTGTAGAAATTGCGTCGCTACTGCTATCATCATTAAAATTAGCAGGATCTGCATAAGACTGGTACCCAGGAAATCTGGAAAAAGAAGAAGATGTTGAGGCAATTTTTTTTTTTTTTTTGAAACTCAAAATATACATTTCAATCAACATGCTGTATATATCTTTTATACATACCTGCTTACTTTTATTTGCTCTCCGTTTATAGTCATTTTTACGTCAAAGATATTTCCTGCAAACAATTGCCAGTGCAGTTGATTATGTCAACGAGCTTGCTACTTGGGGAAAGCATAAAGTCATTGGTTTTGAAAGAAATAATTCTTAGCCAACCAATGCCAACCTAAACTAAACCACATTATTAAAGCATTGACTGCTATTGACCAAAATATGAACTTTACTATATTCTCTTATAACTCAAAAGAGTTAGCATATTAACACCCCATATTTTCAGCGAGAGGTCATCCAGACATGCCAGTTCTGAGTTCTCAATATAATTCATTTACAGAGGCCATAAGTCAGAAGAAGTTAAATAAAGAAGAAATTGATTCAACAGTAATAATTAAGGGATGCCTAGGTGCTTGGTTCACCAGTGGCTAGTCTGTGTCCCGGACTCCCGGTAACTGGTAGCTCTGCTATGCTAAAAAGCAGATGCAAAGTGAAATGACACAACTAAAATAATTGAAGATGCACTGGTAAACCACTAGTCTTCCAACAATTTTGCTTTATATCTTATGAAAAGAAAATGTCTAACATTGTCGCAAACCCCTTAAATCTTGTTTCGATTGAGTTTAGAACAATTGCTTCACAAGGTCAAATGCATTTAAATTTAAGCGCTGCAACTAAAATGAGAACATAATGATTTATAAAAAAAAGACACTTAGAATCCTTCTCTATCAAGACTATGTATCAGAAGCTGAGAGGTGTATTTCCAAAAATCCACTGGACAGAACTGTTTTGTAATAACCTTGCCTCTCCTAGGTAGTTATTCGCTCTGAATTAGCAGCAAATGGCAAGCTTTCTAGGAAGGATTGGCTGCATAAATGGGGTTTAGTGGGTGATCAGAATTGTGTCTTGTGCATATTAGTAAAGCAGGTGAAAAAAGTGTTTTACAGGGGTCAGACGAAGGCAAAGCTAGCAGGAAGATTAGCACAGTTGAACTTTTTATCATTAAGCTAGGTGTAGGTCACGTTGATATGGTGTATATGATGTTGGGGCCTTCTGTCCAATACCAGTTAGTTGGTTTTTCTTAGTTTGGTTTTGTTGTAGTACTGTATATTTTTCCCCGGTAAATATAATTTCTTAATTACAGAAAAAAGACACTTAAATTGGGCAAGGGACGACGGGCGAACCAATGATAGTGTTTCTGTGAGAATATTTACCTCCAAAAATTGTCTTGTCTGAGAAGTACTTGGACATTAAATATCTGCTGGACTCAACCTCATACCTCTTGAACTTCTCAATCTGTCGGCTCTCTATATCACTACATGATAGCATGAAAACGGTTAGGTATTAGGACCTCCATCAAGTTCAGATTACATTTATATAGATAAAAGACTTGCACAGAACTTGGAATTAGTGCTGTAGCAGGATCAGTACTACAGAATTAAGATTGAGAACAAAGAACACTTGATAAAAGCAAACCAAAAAAATCTTTCTTTCAATATTAAGATTTTTCATGCCTGCTGCAGCAAATTTAAGATTGAGAACAAAGAACACTTGATAAAAGCAAACCAAAAAAATCTTTTTCAGTATTGAGATTTTTCATGCCTGCTGCAGCAAATTTAAAAGCTGAACAGTGGTACACAATTAAATTGCTAGTAGGGAATTATATAACAAGTTTTTTTAATTCAACAGATGCAAATGCATAGACAGGATTTATATTTTTGGGGCAAATAAACAGAGTGCTTTGCTCTGTCTAAGATTTTGCATGTTTTGCCAAAAAGATTAAGGGTAGACTGCCACTCTAACCCACCTGAAGAAGGTATCAATTGATTGCTGGTTGAACGTTAAATTTGGCAAAAGATATTTCCATAAAAAGGTACATACAAACAACAACAACAACCCAGTATAATCCCACTTAGTGGGGTCTGGGGAGGGTAATATGTACACAGACCTTACCCCTACCCTGGGGTAGAGAGGCTGTTTCCAAATAGACCCCGGGCATCCTTCCCTCCAAGAACTTCCCACCTTGCTCTTGGGGAGACTTGAACTCACAACCTCTCGGTTGGAAGTGGGGGTTGCTTACCATCAGAGCAACCCCTCTTGTCTATAAAAAAAGGTACATACAGATTTATAATATCCCCACAAAAATCAAAATTGGAATTGCAAGGAACATTCACTGACACAACAACATTCAATCCGCGCAAAACCGTGCACCTTATATACAGGCAGATTGCAGATAATAAGACATGCAAATCTATATAAGAATGACTAGTCTACAAGAGCTAATTCATGATCACAGAATAAACCAGCAAACAAGTATAGGAAAACTAATGGAAAAGGGCAACCTCTCAAATCAATCAGACCGCCAAAACTTCATAGACACATTCAGCTAAGATGATAGGTATTTGTTGAAGTTCAGAAAGTCTTCTTTCGAAAAAAGAGTTCAGAAAATTGCAAATACGGCACTCACTGACAAGAGTTCGGCAATATGAACATAGAAATGAAACCTTTTTATGGTATTATAGAGATAATGAATAGTGAATGAAGTCTGTTTCAATGAAAGGAAACTTCATTATCTTTATTTAATAGACAAGATGAAAAGTAAGATGATCTTTTCCCAATATACAGAGTAAAAGACCAGTAGGTTATGTTTTTAATTAGAAGAGAAGTCAAAATAAAGTGAAACGTTTGCCCGCAACGAAATTACTACTTCGATAATGTCAATCCAAAGAAACTTCTTGTGCTAAAAATGTTCTACCCGTCTTGGTTCCTCTTTGTCTGGTTCTTGTTCTCTTCTGTTTCAATAACTTTTGCAATGGAACAAGATTATACTCTTCCTACGAAGCTTTGCTAGTTTGACACAATTGGAACTTTGAATACTCCTTGTTTACTAAATGCAACTTGATTAAGCGGGTAACCAAATATGGTAGATTGGTGGATCCCATAAATCCTCATGTATAACCCTTTTTAGCCCTCTATTTTGTCCCTTAGCTTTTCGTTTTCCTCGTGGGGTTGATCTTTCTAAGTAGGTTTCGAAATGGAAAATTTGGACAAAAATTATTCCACCACAACCGACAACAACTATGCCTTAATCTGAAGCAAGTTGGGACAAAATTGTACATAGTGACTCAAAAAGTCATCTCCAGGCCCTATAAACGTAGGCCAGTGGAAATAATAGAACAGTTCATTCATTATTTGATTCGTAAACAGAGAGAGTTTCTTTGTGCTTACCAATTTAAATGGATAATACAAGAGAATCTCCGATAAGTGATAAGCATGGACTTACAGATACCATGGCAAGCAGCTTTTGTTATTTCAGTCAAGGTGTCCTAAATTTCTGCTCATTAAATACAGAGAATGTATCTGAGGATTCACCTAACATCTTAGTTTAAAACTCCATATTCACTTCGCAAATATAAGGGGGGATATTAACTTGAGAGGAGATCACATAGTAGCCAATGGACCTTGCTTTTCAATTGCTTTACAAAAAATCATTTACGCGTCTTATGCTTTCAAATCCAATTGCTGCACATGATGCCAGATATAATTATAGGTTATATTCACAAGAAAGTCAACATTACTTCAGATGGGCTCCAAAGGATTCACAATGAACCTCCGCGACTGTTATTGCCCCCTACCTTAACAGCCAAAGCATACTTGCGTCAAATTTGCCAAACACCTTCCATTAATGACTAGCATTACTGGAAGTCTGTAACGATACATTTCCTTTATTAGCATATCTACTAGCTGAATCCTAACTATCATGTACATAATTTTCGTGTTTTTTTTCCTCAGGATCAATCTATTCGAACTTGGACTTTGTGGAGGAAAGGAGGAATCAACAGAAAAGGCTTCTTTCTCTCCTAAGCTCTCCAGCAACTTTCATCTCGGTATTTTCCATAATGTTGTGGTAGATAAAATGGCAATACTGATTAGTAGACTCATGAAAGAAACCCAGATTATTATTGGAAAAAAAAGACTATCAGCCATGAGTAATTTTTACTTGTTATTCCCATAAGTAAAAGTAATTCCTAACGAGTCTATTCTCTAAAAAGACATTCTTATATGAACAATTAATAGCAAGAAATCTCTTAAATGCTGTCAAACTAAAATTGCACTTAAGACCATGATTACCCAAAGAGCTGGAGACCAAAATTAAAAGCGAAGGCTGACCCTACACTCTCAGCAAAAATATCACAAGAAAATAGCAGTTATAGAAGAAAGCCTAGTTATACACTTACTCAAGAGGATCTTTGACCACTTTCTCCTTTGACTCTTCAGGAACTGTTGGGCTTGCGACCTCCTACAGAAAAAGGAACAAAAATTGAACAAGGAAAACAAAAGAGAAGGAAAAAGAGGTAACTTAGGTTAAGCCGTAAGAAATGGAGTAGGCAGTTAGGTACGGGAGAGAGACCTGATGTTGTGGAAGGGGAGGAGAGTGAGCAGCGGAGGATATAGGGGAGTTTGTAACTGAATTTGAAGCTGAAGTTGCCATTTTTCCGATGACAGTATTTCTTACAAATCTTGAGCTCAGCCAATTTTCAAACCGTAGCTATGGCTGAATCCGGCAGAGTTAATTGAAATATAACGGCATTCTATTATAAGTGTGGTTAACTCAAGATTCCATGTATTAGGTGGCGAAAGTACCAAGAAATTAACGCAGTTGATAGATATGTAATGTCTACTTTAATCCCTAATTGAATTTGAACAAGAAAAGAAGGGAAATGGAAGCAGAGGATCAGGCACTGTAAGCATTAAGTAGAGCTTTGACTTCTTTGATTCAGAGTTCTAAAGCTATACAAAACAAATACTAAATTGAAGAGGAAAGCATGCAGAGCGAAAGAGAGGGAATTTAGTGTTGGGGGTATTATATAAAGTAGACAGAGTGTGGATAATCCACATGTATTAGCGGAGAGGAGCCGCTACTGAAAGTAGAGAGAAACAGGTGAAAGGTAAAGACAAGTAATTAAGGATTTAAGGTCCGGAACGAGTAATACTAACTGGGTTTTACTTGAATGTGCTATAAAACAATTAAAAACAAAAGAACGTCGCAGAAAAGTAGAAAAAGAGAATTTTTATTAATTTATTGTGAATTAAAATAGAATAAAATAAAAAAATGATTTAGCTACCAAATAATAAATTTTAATTTTTTTTAAATACATACATTCACAATGAATAAAATATTATACATAATACTCCCGTTGAATATATATATAGAATGTGCCTCATTTAAAATCTTAACTTAAATAAATCCAATGAAAAAAATTTGTAGAGAAGAAAAAAGTATACACATATCTAATAATACGCTTTTTAGTTGACTCGTTAAAAACCATGCAATGAAAATCCAGTAGGACAAAATCTTGTAAAGAAAAAAGAGTACAACGCGTATTAACTCCTCCTCGAGAGAGCATCGATTCACATCTTTGAACCTTCGCATCACAATCTTGTGCGCCATCATCAAGAGATTATTAGTAGAAGTTTGATAAACAAATTGACCATATTAACTTGAAATATATTGCATCTTGAAATCATTCTTGATAGATATGTAATATCTTCATAAAATGCCGTAGAATGGCCTTTTCAATATCTCCATAGAGATTCTCGCTATGCACTTAGGATATAGTACTTCAGGATCAAGAATTGTATATATTTCAAATGATTTAAATCCTTCAAGAATTGTTATATAAGTCATATAATAAACTTTAATTAGACGCATATCAAGTTTTCATGTCATTCTAGACAAATAAGATAGCGAAAATTGATTGCAAATATCATTGACTTTATACGTTCAAGTATTTGAACTACATGTATTTTATATGGAATCAATTCTACTCGAATTGTTTCTCCAGACTTAATATCCTCATATAATTATTATAGATGTCGTCGACAAATATTTTATATCGGTTACAACCTCCTTATTTTTCATAAAAGTATAACATAGAGATAAGTGTTATGTCATGTGATTTTGTAGATCACTTGCCTCCTTATTATGATCATTTTGATTATTTGCTCATCTTATTTATCAAGAAGTTTTATTTAAAACCAATTTGTCTATATGCTTTAAGGCGTACCATAGACTTTGTCCTTCTAGGACTTAATAAGAGCATTTACAATGAGAATATAGTTACTTTCTTTGGGTTAGCAAATGCGTCTGGCATGCTTTATAATATATTGCAAATGAATTATCGTTTTATGATCTAGATATATAAATAATAATTCATTCCATATAACTTTTCTCAATAGTTTATCGCATCTCCCCCTTATGTTAGAAACACTAACTTGTTTCATCAATTTTAGAAACCCGTCTTTATATGTTATGGTGCTAATCAAAATACACACTGCACATTAATAATAATAAGATGAAATTATTTGGTTCCTGAACCTAAAGCACATGTGAGGGGAGAATGTAATATACTTTCGTATATAACGTATATCAAATTGATACAGATAACTTTGTTCTCATATGCAATAGTTTAACTATCAAGTGGAGGCACTCAATAAATGATTTTGCTAAACCAGCTGTGATGTAAACCAACATATCAAGATGAACTGTCTTGAATAGAAAATTTGAAAATTATGCTCGAAATTAAATTATTGAGCATGTTACCTCGCAAATACCAGGTTGAGAGTTAATAATAATCACACATGTAACCATCTCATAGATGCATCTCATGTGGTATACATGGCAAGTGAATGAGCCTATAATCACCTTTGATATTTTTAGCATTTATGAGATTCAGTCGCAATTTAGTTGATCTATTAATTAATGAGAACAAGCAACATGAGAGAATACGTAAAGAACTTTCTAATTCGTTAATATTTACCCATGTGAATTCTCTTTTATTTTTGCACATCATACTTAAATTAATGTGGCTAACCAATTATGCCAACTGAATAAATTGTCAATATTAATAATCTTCATGCTTACACCATGACGTGTGCAATTATCAATAAACTCCAAGTTTATTATGATATAGATTTTTATATCAATAAACATCTAGTTTATTGTGTATTCTTTTATTTGTGTTGTACAAATTTGATAAAGTGGGTAATTTTTCACATACATATTAACCCGCTACAAGTTATTATAATAGAAGATATTTATTCTTTCCTTATTTATAGTCTCAGTATAACCAACCACTTTCGCGAATACTTTAGAAACTCGCAACTGCTACGCCCTTGCTTCTTGCCCCTTATTTCAATCAATTAAGTTTCTTTTAGATTTACTACATCACAATACCTTATCGTTAAGTAATTTTATTTCTCCAAAATAGTATAATTGGCTCTTCCAGAGCTTTTAATTAATTTTGTACTACCACATATTCATCAATATTAATATGGTGAATATTTCTTTCAAGGAGAAAATTAGACCATTATGGTCATAGTCAAACTTATTATAGGAAAAATATGTTATTTTCATAACTTTTCCCCTGTAATAATAATATTTGCGCAATATTTTGGGCATAATCAAAATAGGTGTGTTATCAATGACCATTAATGACATAATAATAAAATTATTTTCTTGTTTCATCTCAAACCTCCTCTTAGAGGTGAGCTTGGAAAATTCACTACTACTAGTGCATTTATATTCTTTCAAGAATGAATATATCTTCATAAATCAGATGTTGTCGCATTTACATCATGAATGGACTATAATTGATGATATTAGGCTATATAAATAATGTTTACACCTTAATATGACCGTGATTTATTGCTGTTTTATAGGTAAATTGCCAACAAAATATTCTAAATGGTGTTCTTTTGTTTCGCACGGAATATTCTAAGTGATGAAGCACCATAGAGTGTTTTGGAGGCAATAATATGAAAAAAAATTCTCACTCAAGAAGTACCCGAGCACAAAGAAGCGAGAAAATGGCTTGAGCAAGTTCCACCGCGACCGCGGCAGATTAAAGCTTGAGTAAGGATGGTCAGCTCCCACCGCGGTTGAGCCGCGATCGCGGTGCACTGTTCACGTGTTAGAAAATTTAGGACCAAAGTGTAAATTCGGAAAAACTTATTCCAAACCATTATAAGCTATAGAAACTCGCCCAAGATTGTTTTAATCTTGTTTTTAGATTACTTTGGAGGCAAGAACAAGTGTGAGAAGATAAACCAACATTGGAGTTTTTCTATCTCTTTTATTTTCTTGCAATTACCCATTATGAATAATTTAGTATTTTCATCTTGTTTTGTCATGAGTAGCTAACTTCTTAGTCTAGGGTTTTGATGGAACCTATTGAAGGATGAAATTCTTATGCTGTTAATATAATTTACCAGTTTAATCTCTATTTGTTCAATTACGTGTTTGTTGTAGTTAATTGATAGCATCCTCAATTAGCTATGCCTATTTAGTGTGCATAACTTGGGAGAGAGTGCATATTTAGATATTGCTTAACATCACCACTCCTAAAGTATATGAGGGATAAATAACTACGGGTTTAAGCGGTATTAGGGATAGCGAAGCCTTGGGTGCAATCTAAAGTGAGCTGTAATAAACAATGCCAGCTAGCGTATCTCGGAAAGTGCGTTTAATAAATTATCATGATTACTCGGGAGGGATTTATGGTAATAAGAGTGCTCATGATTGATATAGATGATTTGGTAAATTTATATGAAACATAACCGAAAAGGATTCCATCAATAGGGAAAGTCATAATCTTAGAACCTTCTCTTAATTATTTACAACTTAACCATAGTTAGTTTTCAGTTTTTTTTATTTACTTTCATTCTTAGTTAGTAGAAATACCATCAATTGTTATTAACAACGTTTGGGAAGTTGATTTGTAAAATTTAGTAAATCCAACGAAAGTAATTGATAGGTTAATTCCTTGTGGGTTCAACTTTGGGCTAAATACTCAGGTTATATTTGCAACGTTTGCGTGTCCTTTTTATAAGGTATAGTTTGGTGTGATAAAATTTTGGCATCATTGCCGGGGAATTAACGGTGTTATCAATTACAAGAAGTACAAAAATTCTTAGTGTAGTTAGTTTTCTTTATACCCAATCTTTATATTGAAATTTTAACGTTTGTTGACTCGGATGTACATGTGCACGCCTAGAAACTCATCGAGAACTGGTGAAGTATTTGAAGCATTATCAGATCCCGATAGAGTTTTCAAGGACTTGAATCGGGCCAAACGGAAAAACAAACAACTCAACAATTCGAAACAGACATGGGAGATCACGAAGAGGACCCAACTGTAGCAATAGTGCCATAGGCTGCTCTCTATGACTAGGCACAACCCAGAGCTGAAAATCTGTCCACAACGATTATAGTCCCGCAAATACATGTTGCATCATTACAAATCACAAATAACATGATGTACTTGTTGCAAAACAAGGGACTATTTTCGGGGTCACAAGTCAAAGATCCTCAGCAGCACTTGAAGAAATTCCTGTCTATCTGCAAAACCCAAAGGCAACCCAACATTACTCTAGAAGCAATCAAGCTGTTATTGTTTCCATTCTCGGTGACAGGAGCTGTCCAGACATGGCTAAACTCACTCCGCATAAATTCCGTAACAACTTGGGAGGAGTTAGTTAAGAAATTCCATAACAAATTCCACCCACCCACCAAGACTGCAAATTGATGAAATTTTGTGTTTTAAACAAAGACCAATGGAGACACTACATGAAACATGGGAGCGCTTTAAAGGGATACTGGTCATATGTCCGCACCATGGTATTCCAGATTTGATGTTGGGGCAGCGGTTTTACATGGGATTGTCAGATAGTGTGAATAACATTTATTGATGCATCAGCTGGTGGAGCATTTTTGAGCAAAACATGGAGATAAGGCCAGAGTCTGCTTGAAAAGATAGCACCAAATTCAGGATGGATATCCAATAATACACCTATCACTCCAGTAGTTCACTCAGTGCCCTTCGATCCATCTAACTCTATGGTTGAAAATATGGCCACCCTATTGACATAGATGAGTATACTCACCAAAAAGGTGGAAGAGACGGGGCAGAAGCAGCAGGTACACATCGTGGATACTACCAATTGGGGCTTGTGTACATCTTGCATCAGTTAGCCAATTGGTAACCAGTGGAATGCAGAACTTGATCATCATCACTGCCCTGAAGACATGAACTATGTGTCTAATTATAGAAGCCAGAGACAGGGTGGTCAGAATTGGGGCCAGCAAAATCAGCAGTACATGGCTGCCCAACCATAGTTCAACGATGGGAACATAGGAGGTATGAGACCTCCTAACAATATGGAACCTTACCCAAGGCCACAAAGATATAATAATTAGAATCACTAGCAGGGGTATCGCCCTCTTCAGCAGCAGGGGTATCACCCTCCTCAGCAGCAACATGGTGGAAGGTAGGAAGATGTTCTAGACTTGAGGCAATGATGCAGCAAGTTATTGGGTCTAATGAAAAAATTAGTGAGAGAGTAGATGCGCATGATTCAACTATCAAGAATATTGAAGCGCAGATGGGCCAAATTTTTGATGTCTCTGAACAACCGTCCTCATGGGACATAACCTGCAGACACACAGATAAATCCAAAAGATCAAGGCCTGAAGCAGTTGATGGCTGTGAGTCTACGTAATGGCAGAGATTTGGATGTAAATTAGGAGAGAGCTCGAGAAACCAGACAAGTTGAAACACTCATACCAGTGCCCATTGAGCTGGATAAGTGAATGAAACTGACAGAGCTGACAGTCCAGCCTGCCAGGAAGACAATAACATTCAGATTGAGATTGAGAAAGAAGCCGAGACAGCCTAGGAACCAGTAGTTAAGGTTGCAGCTGATAAAGATCAATCCCAAATCATTGGGTAAAATAGACCTCTTGAACCATTCCCTTAGAGGCTAGCTAAGAACCAAAAAGAGGAGAAACACAAGAAATCCTTAGAGATGCTAAAACAAATTCGTGTAAATATTCCATTGATTGATGCTTTGAAAAAGATGCATGGGTATGAAAAAATGATGAAGGACTTGATGTCCTACAAATTTGATTTCCAAGACTTGGCCACAGTTACTCTTACTCAGACCTTTAGTGCAGTGGTGACTAGACCAATTGCAAAAAAGCTATCTGACCCAAGGAGCTTTATAATCCATGCACTATTGATAATTTTGCTTTTGCTAAGGTACTGTGTGATCCAGTGGCCAGCATAAATCTTATGCCCCAGGCGATTTATAAGAGGCTGGGGATTGTAAGAGCTAGACTCGACTCTATGTTATTGCAGCTGGCTAACAGGACTGTAAAAAGACCCTCTGGTATCCTGGATGATGTGTTGATTCAGGTATGGAAATTTGTGTTCCTTGCAGATTTTGTGATCTTAGACTGCAAAGTGTATGAGGAGATTCCCATAATTTTTGGAAGGCCGTTCTTGGCCACAGGGAGAGCTCACATTGATTGTGACATTGGGGAGCTCAAGATGAGATTGAACGATAAAGAAATAACACTCAATGTGCAGAAATCTATGAGGCGACCAAGTGAATACGCCAATTGCTCTTTTATTGATGCCGTGGATGTAATCGTAGAGACTGATGATGAGATACTTACTATTGAGGACCCCTTTGCTGCATGTATTATGAATTTAGATGATGTAAATAGAGAAGAAATGGAAGAATAGGTGTTAGCATTAGAGGGCAGAGGGTTCTGGGATAGAACTCTTGAATTTGAGCCCTTGAATTTGGAAAATAGAGAAACTCATCCAGCCAAACAATCCATCAAAGAACCACCAAAGCTGGAGTTGAAGCCACTGCCCGCCCATCTCAGGTATGAGTTCCTTTGTCTTATTCGAGTGAGGATGTGAATAAGTAGAAAAGGAAATAATTAGGCTTTGAACTTACCTGCTCTGTATAGTCCTATTGGAGGGCAATACAATACTCTAACGATTCCTGCCTTGGTTGATGATGAATTACCTTACTCCCTTTCTCCGAGTTGAGGACATTCATTGGCTGCGGTGCCAGTTACACGATCGAACACTTGGACCTGACTCCACATTACCTATCATTATATCATCTAGTTTGTTGGATGTGCAGGCACAACAACTCTTGCAGGTACTCAAGGAGTGTAAGACTGCTATTGGGAGAACCATGGAAGAAATAAAAGAGATTAGCCCTGCCTACTGTATGCATAAAATTCTACTGGAAGAGGGACATAAATCTTCCAGGGAACACCAAAGAAGGTTGAACCCCAATATGAAGGAAAAGGTGAAGAACGAAGTGATAAAGTGGTTAGATGCGAGAATCATTTTTCCAATATCTAACAATAGTTGGGTTAGCCCGGCTCAATGTGTACCTAAAAAGGGTGGCATGACAAGAGTTAAAAATGATAACAGTGAGCTGATCTCTACGAGAACCGTCATGGGATGGAGAATTTGCATGGATTGCAGAAAGTTAAATCTAGCCACTTGGAAAGACCACTTCCCACTTCCCTTCATTGATCAAATGTTAGACAGATCGGCAGGGAGGTCATACTTCTGTTATCTGGATGGTACTCAGGGTACAATCAGATCTCCATTGCACCAGAGGACAGAGAGAAAACCTCCTTCACTTGCCCGTATGGCATTTATGCCTTTCGGAGAATGCCCTTTGGCCTATGCAATGCACCCACCACATACCAAAGGTGTATGATGACCATATTCACTGACACGGTAGATGACATAATGGAGGTGTTCATGGATGACTTCTCAGTGGTGGGGAACTCATTTGATGAGTACCTGATAAGTCTGACTCGTGTACTGAAATGGTGTATCGAGACTGTTCTTAATTGGGAGAAGTGCCATTTCATGGTACAAGAGGGCATAATCTTGGGGAACAGTGTATCAAGCAAAGGAATTAAGGTGTATCGTGCTAAAGTGGATGTGATAGCAAAGCTTCCCCCTCCTACTTCAGTCAAGGAAATTAGGAGCTTCCTCGGACATGTCGGTTTCTACTGAAGATTCATAAGAGACTTCTCAAAAATTTCTAACCCTCTATGAAAGATGTTAGAAAAAGATCACCCGTTTTTATTTTTTGATGATTGCAGGGTAGTATTCGAGGAGCTGAAGAAGAGGTTAGTCATATCACCCATCATTGTTGCCCCCGACTGGGAGCAACCTTTCGAACTCATGTGTGACAATAGTGACTACACAATGAGGATAGTGCTGGGGACAGCGGAAATACAATCTAATGCATTCGTTGGGTGTTGCTACTGTAAGAATTCAACCTCGAAATTTGTGACCATAAGGGCACAAAAAACCAAGTCACTGATCATCTATCACGACTTGAAGGAGCTGAAAACTCGGTTGACGTTGAGGATATTCTAGAAACCTTTCTAGACGAGTAGTTATTCGCTACTAGTCTTGAGGAAGCGCCATGGTATGTAGACTTTGCAAATTACCTGGCCAGTGGTATAGTCTCTTATGACCTTTCATATGTATAAAAAAGGTTTTATCATGATTGCCACATGTATTATTGGGATGAGCCTTATCTGTTTAGAATATATGTTGACAATATGATCCGAAGATGTGTCCCCGGGATAGAACAATCTCCTATGTTGCAGGCTTGTCACTCATCGACGTATGGAGGATATTTTGGAGGGGTCAGGACAGTTGAGAAAGGGCTAGAGGCCGGATTCTTTTGGCCAACTATATTTAAAGATGCGCACCAATGGGTGAAGGGCTGCAATAAATGTCAGCAGACCGGGAACATTTCACGTTGAGATGCCCATAAACCTGATTTAAGAGGTGGAAGTGTTTGATATCTGGGGGATTGACTTCATGGGTCTTTTCGTCACCTCCTTTGGTAATAAGTACATACTTGTTCTGTGGATTACGTGTTCAAATGGGTAGAGGCTGCAACGTTTCCCACTAATGATGCAAGAGTGGTGGTGGGATTTTTGAAGAAGAACATATTCACCCGCTTTGGGACACCAAGAGCGATTATCAGTGTCGGAGGCACCCACTTCTGTAATAGAGCTGTCGAGAAGTTGCTAGCAAAGTATAATGTACACCACAAGATGGCCACCTCATATCATCCCAGACTAGTGGGCAGGTTGAAGTGTACAACAGAGAGATAAAGAGTGTGCTAACCAAGACTCTGAACGCCATAAGAACTGATTGGGAGAAAAATCTAGATGATGCACTATGGGCTTAACTGCTTTTAAAACACTAATAGGTATGTCACCATATAAGTTGGTGTTCGGAAAGGCCTGCCCCTTACTAGTGGAACTTGAACATAAAGCGTGGTGGGCATTGAAACAGTTGAACCTAGACATTGAGGCTGCAGGCACAACAAGAATCATTAAATTGCATGAGCTCGACGAGCTCAGACATCTTTCTTTTGAGAGCACAAGTTTGTATAAAGAGAGACTGAAGAGACTGCACTACCAGAACAGTGTTGAGCAATATTTCAAACTCGGGGACATGGTATTGCTCTATAACTCAAGATTACGATTGTTCCCTGGTAAGCTTAAGTCACGATGGTCTGGTCCATTTCAAGTGGTCGGAGTTTTCCCTTCAAGAGCTGTGGAAATTGCCTTAGAGAAAGACTCTCACACATTTAGAGTCAATGGGCATTGATTGAAGTTATACATAGGCATGAAAAAGCCAAAGGAAGTGTATGAGATCCAACTGACGGAACCTCAGAGGTCAAGCGAGCCTTAAATGCGCTTGTCTGCGTCTGCCGCTGTCACACCTCTTATTTTTCCACACAACCCATGTTACAAGGTTGAGTTAGAAGAGTTTGTTCCAATTAAAGTGAAGTTTTGAAAAAAGATTATTTACTATTTAAAGTCGCCACTTGGAATTGAGTTTTGGTGTGACAAGTCACCTTTTATTGAATCCCTTATCAAAAGGACGAGTTGACTCCTAATTTGCGGTCTGCGAAACGGAAGATTGAGTAAGGAATTCTGTTGACCGAGGAGAAGGTGTAAGGCACCCATCGAGTCCCGTGGTTCTAGCACGGTCGCTTTATTGACTAATGTAAGGCTTAAATCAATTTTTAGCTATTCTTGTGTTTTATGATTATGGCCTATTGATTATCGCTTAATTAATTGTGTTCACCCAGATCGGTACTCATACAAGGTATTTCTTTGAAATTAAATGCTAAACCAAGGTACGAAATGTACACATGGTTATAATATAATTATTTTTTAATTTAAAGGCATTGAGATGCGGAATGCGCACATAATCCTTTTATTATTAAGCATATCAATTCAAGGTTCGGGTATGAACACATAGCCTAATATTCAAAATACATCTAAAGTTTTTCTAGTATTATAAAGTATTTTATTTGTTTTGTCTCTGTCAAATTCGAGAAATTTATTCGTATAGTTTTACTATTATTAGTTATTTCAACGAGACTTAAATTAGTTGATGACTCATCTTGCTACCTTATAAATATTTTTTACCACTCGGATTATTTATTATTTGAAATAGCTAATTAGTAACCCTTATAGGTACTTCACAAAACAAAACAAAAAATTTCTTGTAAATTGGCAAATTTAATATTCATATAAGCCAAAATTATTAAATTATTTCCGAATACATTCACAACATATTCATTATATACAAAACAAGTTATAAACTATCAACATATGAATTATTTTAACGGTTCACCACCTTAATTCCTATATACACATATAAACACACTTAATTAAAAAAAACATAAATAATTTTGAACATCATCAAAAGAGTTAAATAATACCATCAAGAATGATATAAAAAAAACTTTGCAAGATGATTATTAATTAAAAACATGATTCCCAAAAGATCTAAATTTATCATAATGGAAATATTATTTTAGGCCATGAGTAAAAATTTGGTAATCAAATTTAACTTGAATCTACACCCAAACCAATATTCAGTTCGCTCTACTTCGAAAAAATAATAAAAATAACTCAAATATATAGAAATGGAATTAAAAAGATAAAGCCCAAATTAATCAGAACCAACAAAATTATTCTTTACGTTGATGATAAAAATTCGAATATTACCTTTTGTGAAGTTTTTTTACAATAAAGTCATAGTGACAATTTATTGATTTTCAAAGCTAGCAATGCTAACTTTTCTAGAAATTGAATGCGGAATCGTGAACAAAATCTCAACTAAATACCTTAACCAAACTTTCTGATTCTTTTCTCTCAATCTCTGTTACTTCCTTCCTTCCTTTATGAAGTGTTTCTTTTCATTTTATTTTCAACGTTGCTTTTTCCTTTCTGTTTAAAAAGTTTTCACTATCTTTTTATCTCTTTTTTCTAACTTCTCTCCGTTCTTTTTCCTCCTCCTCTTTTTTTAACTTCTCTCTTATTTTAATAAAGAGAATTGGTGGTTATCTTATTATGTGCTAAGGAGTGAGTTTTTATGGGATTGAGGTGAGGAAATATGTAAAGGTGTGTACCAGATGTGAGAAAGTGAGAGTGAGGCATGAATGAGGAAGGAAAGTGCGGCATGAATGAGGTAGGAAAGTGGGGAAATTGGGTGATTTTATTTATTTATTTTATAAAATGTAAAAGTCAGATTTTTTACATAAAAATTTGATAACAAACTTAATCACTTTAACGTGATTTTAGATCAATTTGGATATTTTTTCTGGGTCTTTTATTTTAAATGATAATTAAATTATGAAGATAAGAAGAATAATCAATATTTCTTACAAGATATGAAAATCAAATATTTATATGTACTTTAAATGATACTAAAAAAAATTCTATGGCTTACTTATTAAAAGAAACTATATATATATATATATATATATATATATATATATATATATATATATATATATATATATATATATATATATATATATATATATATATATATATATATATAAGTAAAACCTATTAAGCTTAAGATAAAAGTTTAAATATTAAGATTAGATCGAAAAGAAATATTTATAGACTTTGACATGGTCAAAAATTAGTTGTTCACAGCATGCCCCTCTTTGCTTGGAAACATGAAAAGTTTTCAGGCAAAGAAAATGAACAATGTGACAGATTTTTGACCTCAGTATTATTTAAAAAGTAAGAGAAGATAAAAGAAAAAGTTGTGACCGAGCCTTGGTTTTAGGCATGCTACATATCCTGGGTTACAAGGGAATAAGGTCACATGTAATTCAAGTGGAAGAAGAGTAATGGAGTATGCTTAGATGGAGAGTCCATTGAGGTTCCATCGAGGTTCCGATCCGCGGTTCCTACTATTACATCAAAATAACAAGAACATTACATACTCTTGAAATCTAAGAATTACAAAATTTCTAGTTTTGTCTTGATTCTTGACTTGCTTCTCCCATTGATTTTGGATTGAAATTTGATGCTCTCGATGCAACGGACTATGAAATATTCTTTCATGCTTGTTTCTTGATCAGATGATGAAAACATGGATCTTGACCATATGTCTTTGCATACATTACGCGAAAGCTGGTTGGGCCTGGTATTGAGATCAAACGTTCCACTTTCTCTGGAAAGAACTGAAATCTTATTTTTGCATATCAAATCCATGCTTTGCAGAAAGACCTACACGCCAACACAAACAAACAAAACGAACAAAAATTTTCTACCCCAGTTTGCACTAAAAATTTTTTGTGAGTTATTGAAAATACATGAAACTATCTTTGTTATTGCAGAACAAAGAATTAAAAAATGCATTTTTTTAAATGACGTACCTTATATTAACAAGAACAAATGCAATCAGAAGATATAGTACCCTGTGTTGGAAATAACATAAGGCTCGTAGCTCTCTGAGATGCTACTAGGGAATGTCGTACCCTATGTTTGCAACAAGAAGTGCAACTAGGGGATGTAGTACCCTGTGTTGGCAATAAGATGAGGCCCATGACACTCTGAAATGTTACTATGGGATATCATACCCTATGTAGAAAATAATGTAGTCAGGGGATGTAGTACCCTGTGTTGGCAAAAAAAAAAAAAAAGAAGAGGCTCGTGGCACTTTGAAATACAACTAGGAGATATCGTACCCGATGTTGGCAGAAAATAATGCAGCCAGGGAATGCATTATCCGGTGTTGGAATAAAATGAGGCTCATGGAATTCTGAAATGCAACTAGGGTATGTCGTACGCTATGTTGGCAGAAAATAATGCAGCCAGGGAATGTAATACCCTGTGTTGGCAAAAAAAATTAGGCTCGTGGCACTTTGAAATACAACTAGGGGATGTCATACCCTATGTTGGCATAAAATAATGCAGCCGGGGAATACAGTACCCTGTGTTGGCAATAAAATGAGCCTCGTGGCACTCTGAAATGCAACTAGGGGATGTCGTATCCTATGTTGGCAGAAAATAATGCAGCTAGGGGATGTAGTACCCTGTGTTGGCAATAAGACGAGGCTCGTGGCACTCCGGGATGCTACTAGGGAATGTTGTACCCTATGTTTGCAATAAAAAGTGAAACCAGGGGATGTAGTACCCTGTGTTGGCAATAAGATGAGGCCCGTGACACTCTGGGATGCTACTAGCGAATGTTGTACCCTATATTTGCAACAAGAAGTGCAACCAGAGGATGGAGTACCCTGTGTTGGCAATAAAATGAGGCTCATGGCACTCTGAAATACTACTAGGGAATGTTGTACCTTATGTTTGCAACAAGAAGTGCAACCAGGGGATGTAATACCCTGTATTGGCAATAAGATGAGGCTCGTGGCACTCTGAAATGCTATTAGGGAATGTCGTACCCTATGTAAAAAAAATAAAAATACAACCAGGGGATGTAGTACCCTGTGTTGAATATAGGGTGTTGATTTCCTATAATAAATCTAAAAATAACATGATTACGTGAGGAAATCATGGATCTGAGAACTTCATTTGGCGGTGTTCGTCTTTCCACGAACTATTTCTTAAAATTGTTCTGAATAAAAAAAAGAATTGTTTGTTTTGAAATAGAGGTCAATTTGTGGCCTCGATTATTTCAATCACTTGATCTCGGCTCATCTTTTTTAACGATTTCAATTGCAATTGGTTATTTCCTGAATAGCAACTGCATTTCTGACCCTCGAGAACCTTTAGCTTTTCCGAAACTTTGCCACTTAATTTTGCCTTTGTGGCCATTTCACTTTTGACCTTTTTCAAAGTTTTTCATTTCAAAGCATCGGCTAATTATAGACAGTCGGGTTCGACTTGATGCCTTTGTCGAGGCTGGGCGCCTTTTGAATATATCAGCTCGCTTCAAATGAGAATCCTGTAAATCGGTCTTACCGTCTTTTCTTTGCTTTATTTTGGAATAGACCGAATGAGAGTCAAAGAAAAAATAAAAATACAATAAAATAGAGAATGAGTTTAAAACAAGAGGTATTCTTTTCGGGGAATAGAAATACAGACTTATCTGGGAGTACATGCATACTTCAATGAACATGACATGACTTTTGGACTGGATGATTGATCTGTATAAACCGTCCGATTCTCATAAACTTATCACAATTTTTGACTTAAAAGCGGGAAACCTTGATCATGATTGTGTTGATGCTATAGTTGCGTGGATCCTCTTTTCGATCAACAGTGCCCTTTGCGGGTTTTCACTAGCTGATCTCTCTCCTTTCTCTTCTCACTGTCGCCTTGTAGTGCTCTTTGAGACTTTTCACTAACAAGACTCTCTCATTTCAATTTCTCTTCTTATCGTCGCCTTACGGTGCCCATGAGGGTTTTCACTAATAAGACTCTCTCATTTTATTTATCTCATTTTGATTGTACCAGATCCAAACAATTGTATTCTCTAATTCTTTAAACATTCTCGTTGATTGATCGGAAGGACTTGAAAAAGGATTTGGGTAAAAATAATTTGGATTGAATTACAATTTTGGAACCTTTTTGGCAAAATCATTGCCAAAATATTATAATATCCGCCTCAGTTTCACTTTTTTGGAAATTTGGATTTTTATTTTGGTGTGCCTGAACCTCATAGAGTGGCTGCCTATGTATCCTTTCGGAATCAAGTCGAACGTAGTTCAGGCAACTTTGTTTTTTATTTTCTTTTGTTTTTCTATTTTGTTTTGTTTTCATTTTTGTTTTTTTTGCTTCTTTTTTTTCTTTTTTTCCTTTCTTTTCTTTGTCATTTTTTAATAATAACTTCCACGCTCTAAAAAGGGTAATCAAAGATAGAGAACCGACTCAAAGGGTTTGCAAAAAGGTTAATGGTGTTTGGGTAGTGAGAAAGAAAGACTTTGTCATCTCAATCAGAGAATGTTAACACCGAGTAATGAGTCAAACATAGTGCCTTCTGACTACATATGATTTGACTGTTGTCTAGGGACATTTCCTCGATGTCTCCCAAATACAACGCTCTATTTGGAAATACTCTTGTTACAATGTACGGGCCATTGCAATTTGGAGCAAATTTTTCCTTAGTGTTTATATTGGGGCGGGAGAATATGTCTCAGGACGAGTTTGCCCACTTCACTTAGGCTGTACTTTCTTGTTGTAAGCATGGGCTATTCTTTGTTGTACAACTACTCACGACAGACTCCGACCAATCATTTTCCATCAATTTGAAGACAATGTTTCAATCGGTTCTTGACTCAATTTTCATCCTCGATCTCGGCTTCAAGAATGATCTGAAGGGAAGAAGTTTAAACTTTTGCTGGTATCACGGCTTCAGTGCTATAAACCAATCAAGTAAGGGTGGCTTCATTTCAATTTGATTTAGGCTTAATGTTCCAATTCTCTATTTATTTTCTTACACTCCTTATCTTCACCACATTCTGCTTCTTGATTCATTATTTCAAAATCTGACAGCATTTAGGATCTGGGCATGAAGGCCGCAAGCATGTCATATTATTAAATATGTATTTACAGAACTGAAAATAGAATAAGAAAGGTGACAAGATTAAGAAAAGAGACAATCATGGATGATGAAATATTGATTTCATTTATTTGAATATTTTAAAAAAAGAAGATAGAAGAGTTTACATCAAAATGTAAGACAGTAAAGTAAAAACATTCAGATGACACACTGAAATAAATCGAAAGGTTGAAAAGATAGCAAGACCGGCTACCGAGACTCCCATCTGATAGGGAAAGTTTCTGGGTTGGTGTCCGTTTTTTGATTGTCTTCTTCCCCGGCAGTGGCTACTATGGCTTTTAATGCTAGATCAAATTCTCCATCATCAAATCATCCCGAGTAGGCAATGTCCTATTGCTCAAATTTGGTAAAGTTAAACCCCACATTTGCCTTCATTTTTCATTTTTCACCGTCAACTTGCCCACTTGCATTTTCGTGACCTTAGATCAATAACAATGGTGCTTGTTCCATTTGTTGAAAAGATGCTTTTACTTCCATGGATCTTGGGTTGTTTGCATGACTTGCCAAATGCAAACCAACAAATCGACCACCTTTAATTAGCTTTTATTACAAAACAACAAGCGTGTTACACAAATAGTCTCTCTTCTTTTTCTTTTCTTTTTTAATCACTTTTTCTCTTTTTTTTAGTACTTCTTTTTCTTTTCAAAATGATGCAATCGAACCTGGTGTGGTAGCCTACATATCATGTGGAGACATGAATCCGATCTTGCATAGTTTGGGAGATCAGAAATAAAGGAAATAGACTAACTCTTCTTTTGTCTAGGTATTTTTCTAAAGAAAGACTTTTAAAGAATAAAGAATTTTTGTTGGACTTTTTTTTTTTTTTTTTGGAAATTCAAAAGAAAAACTATTAAAGAAGAGCGGAAATATTTTTGGATTTTGAGAAGAATTTAATAGAAAATATGTTTGGACTTTTAAAAAGTGGGACCGGACCCGATGAAGGTTGCCTACACATCTCACATCCGGTGAGAATCAGACCGGTGTAGTTCATAAATATTTCAGGAATAGGATGACACTTTTTGTAAAATTCGGGTTAATTTTGTAATAATCTTTTTGGGATAAATACCAAGATTTTTCAAAACTCGGGTAAATTTTCTCTCTCATATTTTCTCCTTTCTAGTTTCCTATATATATATATATATATATATGTTTCAATAACCTGTCAACATGCACACGCCGAATCAAATATAATGCACAAGTAGCACATAAAATGTATCAAGATGGTCTTGAAATTCTCGGGTACACATGTCCTAGACGGACCCAACCCCTGTGTTGAGTCCCTAAAGTCAAATGCACTTGATGCAAACAAACGTTCCTACTAGGGATTCGACATGAGGCTATGTTATTCTAGGTTGAAATCCTAGGGGGAGTGTTTTACACCTGGCTTACCAAAGCGGACAACTCGAGCGAAGGTGGGGGCAATGTACTGGGAGCACGAAAGTATACTCGGCCTAGTTACTTGACCCGGCCTCATTCTAATTAGTATGACTTCTAACAAAAAAAGTGAGCCACACGCACGTGTGCACCATAAATTCAGAAGACTCAGAAGGGAGGCATAAGAAGATAGTTTAATATAATTCAAATAATATCAAAGCTATAAACAAGCGACAATTAGCACATTAGGCCCAAAAGCACAGTAATAACATCAAATTAATAAAACCCATTATAGATCACATTACACGTTCGATTTCTAAATCTTGAATAGAAGTTCTAGGTTATTGTCCCCAGCGGAGTTGCCAGAGCTGTCATACATCTTATTTTCACACACAATCCATGTTACAAGGTTGAGTTAGAAGAGCTTATTCCAATTAAAGTGACGTTTTAAAAAGAGATTATTTACTATTTAGAGTCACCTCTTGGAATTGAGTTTTGGTGTGCCAAGTCACCTTTTATTGAATCTCTTATCAAAAGGACGAGTTGACTCCTAATTTGCGGTCTGCGAAACAGAAGATTGCGTAAGGAATTCTGTTGACTGAGGGGAAGGTGTAAGGCATCCCTCGAGTCCCGTAGTTCTAGCACGGTCACTTTATTGACTAATGTAAGGCTTAATTCAATTTTTATCTATTCTTGTATTTTATGATTATGGCCTATTATTTATCGCTTAATTAATTGTTATATTTTATTAATTGTATTCACCCAGATGCAGTATGTATACAAGGTATTTCTTTAAAATTAAATGTTAAACCAAGGTACAGAATGTACACATGGTTATAATATAATAATTTTTTAATTTAAAGGCGTCGAGACGCGAAATGCACACATGATCCTTTTATTATTAAGCACATCAATTCAACGTTCGGGCTAATATCCAAAATATATCTGAAAATTTTCTAGTATTATAGAGTATTTCATTTTTTTTGTCTCTTTCAGATTCGAAACATTTATTCATATAATTTTACTATTATTATTTATTTCAATGAGGCTTAAACTAGTTCATGTTTCATCTCGCTATCTTATAATTATTTTTTACCACTCCGATTATTTATTCCTTGAAATAGCTAATTAGTAACCCCATGGGTACTTCACAAAACAAAACAAAAAACTATTCTTGTAAATTGGCAAATTTAATATTCCATATAAGCCAAAATTATTAAATTATTCCCGAATACATTTACAACATATTCATCATATATAAACCAAGTTATAAACTATCAACATGTAAATTATTTTAACTGTTCACCACCTTAATTCCTATATACATATAAACACACTTAATTGAAAAAAACAAAAAAAAATTAAAAAAAACTTAAATAATTTTGAACATCATCAAAAGAGTTTAAATAAGACCATCAAGAATGATATAAAAAAAACTTTGCAAGTGTTATAAAATATTCTATTTTAGGTGAATGTCCATATTTAGAGAGATTCTAGGGTTTATTTCTTGGTGGCTAAGTCACCACCTCCCTATAAATAAAGGGGTTCTATTCCATTGTAAATCATCCCAAAGTATCAATAAGAATACACCTCTCTCTACTTTTCTCTCTATTGTTCTTGTTCTTATATTATTTCATAACACGTTATCAGCACGAGACTCTAACCAATTGAGTAGAAGCTTTGGGATCGAGCATAAGTTTCAATTGGTCCAATAAGTGTTGCACAGAGACATATGAATCGCTTTCCTCTGCATGTTTTTAAGTTGACTTGCTATATGTTTGCTACTGAAAAGGCACATCTGGCTGGAACATCTGAAGTCCCTTGTGGACTTGTGGCCCTCCTGATACCTGATACACTTGATCCAGCTTTATTACGTCCTGGACGATTGGATCGCAAAGTTGAATTTGGTCTGCCTGATCTGGAGAGTAGGACACAGATATTTAAGATCCATACGCGCACAATGAACTGTGAGCGGGATATTCGGTTCGAACTGTTGGCCCGTCTCTGTCCCAACTCTACAGCATAAAGACATAAGGTAAGTAATTTACTTTTCCCTTTCAAATTCTTGAAATTCTATGATTTGATTTCATATACAAACATAGACAACAAAGTTTGATTATAACTCTAATAGAGTTTGTAAGGAATTATAACCACGTGAAGTGGTAAATGTTCTATGTCTTGCCATGATTAAATTCATGTATGATTGTGGGCAAAGAATTGAAAATTCGTCCCATTGAATTTGCTTCATTCTCATTCCCTTTAGAGAATGTGATAGCAGTATGTGATAAGTCCGAAAGAAGACAAAATTATTACCGTGAAGGTATCAATGGATGTGGACGTGGCAATAGACGGAATTATAATCGTCATCATTGTGATAATGAGAATAATAAAGATTCTCAAAATAATCTTTCACTTTATGAAAGTAATATTTGACATGAGATTGTATATAGCACATACAGATGATTATGATCCATTCCCTGAAGTGAATGTGATAATTGTAATAAAGCCCGTAAGTATGGACACGCTCTTGATGTAATTTTGTTTTATGTCTGACATTATGAAAAGAAAGTTCGTTGCCCTTGAAATTTCGGGCAAGAACTATATGACATGGGTGTTGGATGCTGAAATCCATTTGGATGCAATGGGTCTTGGAGACGCCATTAAAGACAGAAATAATGCATCCACCCAAGACTATGCTAAGGCCTTGATTTTCTTGCGCCATCACCTTGATGAAGGTTTGAAACTGTGCAAAGGCCTTGATTTTCTTGCACCATCACCTTGATGAAGGTTTGAAAATTGAATATATCACAGTCAAAGATCCACCTATCTTGTGGAATGGCTTAAAGGAGAGATATGACAACCTGAAGTTGGTCACTCTGCCACAAGCACGATGCGATGAGAATCCAAAAGCAAATAGTTCATAAACTATATATTATCGTTGCGGTGGAAAAGGGCACTTGGCGAAAATTTGCCGTGTACCAAGACATTTGGTTGAGCTTTATCAAGCATCTCCAAAAGGTAAATGCTCTAAAACCAATTCTGTCTCTGACGACAATTTTGACATCACCCACTTGGATGTGGCAGACTTCTTTGAGCACTCTGAGGGGAAAATAGACCACTTAATTAGTGATGGATCTGTGATGAAGGAAGATGGAATTGTTTGATTTTATTTTACTTATTTGTATTAGTTAGTGAATAAACTAATAGTCATTAGTATCAGCTCGTATTAGTTAGCTTATGATATAATGTTAGTATTAGTTCTTTAGAATGTTTCAATATGCTTAAATTTCAAAGATATTTTTATTTTCCAGTAGAGCTAATCGACTAACCTAACAGTTAGTCGATTATCTAATATTTCGCATTAAAACTGGATTTTTCCGCAAGCTAAGTTAGTCGACTATCTGATTTAGATAGTCGACTAACCTGATGACTGTTTACTAAGTTAGTCGACTATCAACTTAGTTAGTCGACTAACTAATATTTCGCATTAAAACTGGACTTTTCCGCAAGGCAAGATAGTCGACTATCTGATTTATTTAGTCGACTAACCTAATGACTGTTTCCCAAGTTAGTCGACTATTAACTAAGCTAATCGCTAACCTCAGCAGATTTTGAAAATATTGTTTAATTATGAAGCAACGGATTAAATTTGTTTATTCTCATGTTCGTATATCTCTTTTGATTAATTGATTCATGTACCACACATACAATATTCAAAGAGAAGAAATATTACTCTCATTTAAGTATGTGTAAGGCAGATGTTACTACAATTTCTGGTAGTAGTAAATTGATTAAAGGCTCCGGAAGAGCAACTATAACTCTGCCTAAAGGAACAACATTTTAGAGAATGCAATGTTCTCCTCCAAGTCTAAAAGGAACTTGTTGAGTTTTAAAGATATCATTCAAAGTGGATATCATATTGAGACAATAGATGAGAATAATCTTGAATTCCTCATTTATCCATGAAAACGAGGCTGCCCACTTCGGTTTGGGGTCACGCCATTTTGCATGCAGCAATGCTAGTTCGTCTCAGAACGACGAATTATCACAAATATTCCCCGTTGCAATGAGTTTTGGGTCATGAACCTAATATATCCCACTTAAGAATTGTGGATGTGCAGTATATGTGCCTGTAGCACCGCCATATTGCACCAAATGGGTCTGCAAAGAAGGTTAGGAATATATGTTGAGTTTGAATCGCCCTCCATTATTCGCTACCTCGAAACATTGACAGGGGATTTGTTCACTGCACGATTTGCAGACTGTCAATTCGATGAGACACTTTTCCCAAAATTAGGGGGAGAAGTTGGTGAAACCAAACGGGAAATTTTGTGGAAAAATGCATCATTATCTCATCTTGATCCACATACCTCTATTTGTGAAAAAGAGGTGCAAAATATTATCCATTTGCAAAGAATAGCAAATCGAATGCCAGACGCATTTACAGATTTGAAAAGGATAACAAAATCACATATCCCCGCAGTGAATGTGACAACATCTGATTCACGAATACATATTCATTATTGGAAGAATATGAACATGAAATTGGTATTGAATATACCACACTCACCCCTAGAAGGAGGTTTGAGATGATACCACACTCACCCCTAGAAGGAGGTTTGAGATGATACCACACTCACCCCTAGAAGGAGGTTTGAGATGATATATGGCATGAATGATCGTTGGTCACGTACTACGCCAAAATATTTTGGAAATATGACTATTAAAGGACAACGATAATGCAAGAAACATATCTTGCATATAATTTTGACATGACCATAATGGTATAACTTTCTCCTTAAAAGAGATATTCACCACATGGATGTTGATGAATTTGTGGTAGTACAAAATTAATTGAGAGCTCTAGAAGAGCCAATTATTACTATGTTGGAGAAACACAATTGAGTATTGTGCTGTAGTAAGTCTCAAAGAAACTTATTCAGTTTCCAAAGTACACGCGAAAGCGATTGATTATATTGAGACTATAAATAAAGGAAAGATTTGATATCTCCTATTACTACAACTTGTAGAGGGGTAATTTGTATATGAAAAGCTACCCGCTTTGTTCTCCAGTTTGTACTACAGAAACAAAAGAATGCCACAATAAAGTGGATATCTATTGGTATAAAAACCCATGTCATAATAAACCTGAAGTTTATTGATAAGTGCACATGCCATGGTGTAAATTTGAAGTTTACCAATATTGATAATTTATTCAGTTGGCATTCGGGTTAGCCATCTCATTTTAAGAATGATGTGCAATAATAGAGAATTCACATGGGTGAATATTAAAGAACTAGAAAGTTCTTTACGAATTCTCTTGTATTATGTTCTCATTAATGAACTGACCAACTAAAGAGTTCGGGTTGAAGCCCATAAATTCTGGAAATATCAAAGGTGAATATGGGCCCATTCACCTGCCATGTATACCACATATGATGCATCTATGATATGGTTACATGTGCAATTGTTATTAACCCGCAGCCTGGCCGGTGCTTGCGAGGTAAATTGCTCAGTAATATAACTTCGAGCATAATTTCCAGATTTTCTATTCAAGATAGTTCATCTTGATAAGTTGGTTTATATCATAGTTGGTTTAGCAAGATAATTATTGAGTGCCTCCATTTATTAGCTAAACTGTTTCTTATGAGAACAAAGTTATATATATATCAGTTTGATATACGTTGTATACAAGAGTATATTATATTCTCCCCTCACAAGTGGTTCAGGGTCAGGAACCAAATAATTTCATCTTATTATTGTTGATGTGCGGTGTATATTTTCATTAACACCATAATGCACAAAGATGGACTCTCAAAGTTGAGGAAACAAGTTAGCTTTTCTAATATGAGGGGGAGACATGATAAACACTTGAGAAAAGGTTACATGGGATGAATTATCATTTGTGTATATAGATCCTCGAATATCATAATATGAACCTGAAGTTCATAAAAGGATAATTCAATTGCAACATATTGCAAAGCATGCTATACGCATTTGCTGACCCAAAGAAAGTAACTATATTCTCACTGCAAATGCTCATATTAAGTCCCAGAAGGACAAAGTCTTTGATACGCTTAAAGCGTATAGACAAATCGGTTTCAAAATAACTTCTTAATAAAGAAGATGAGCAAATGATCAAAGTGATCATAATGGGGAGGCAAGTGATCTAGAAGATCACATGACATAACACTTCATAAAATCTCATGAGAGATTCAGGTACCTGAATATATGAATAAAGAGATCTCCATGTTATGACTTTATGAAAATTTACTGGAACCGATATAAAATGTTCGTCGACGACTTGATAGCGCTAAATATCGATGAGGATCTTATGTTTGTCGAATACAAACAAAAATATTGGCTAAATGGAAGAGATAAAATTCAAGCAGAATTGATTCCATATGAAAGACATGTAGTTCAAATACTTGAAAGTATAAAGTCAATGATTGAAGTTGCTTGAAGCATATACAATTCTTGGTCCTGAAGTACCACATCCTAAGTGCTACTTGTGTACATATGTACCTTGCTATAACTATAAGCATGATGGCATCGAGAATACCTCTATGGAGATATTGAAGAGTCATTCCACGACATTATATGAAGATGTTCATATCTATCAAGAATGATAATTTCAAGGTGCGGAATATTTATTCAAATCAATATGGCTGATTTATTTATCAAATCTCTATGAAAGATCGTTTTGAAGATGGTGCACAAGATTGGAATGCAAATGCTCAAGGATGTGAATTGATGCTCTTTTCAGGGGGAGTTAATGCGCGTTGCACTCTTTTTCCCTTACAAGGTTTTGTCCCACTGGGTTTTCCTTGCAAGGTTTTTAACGAGGCAACCAATAGGCGCATATTCAAACATGTGTACTCTTTTTCCTTTTCTATAATTTTTCCCATTGGGTTTTGTTTTAGTTAAGGTTTTAACGAGGCACATTATTGAATAGACATTCAAGGGGGAGTGTTATAAAATATTCTATTTTAGGTGAATGTCCATATTTAGAGAGATTCTAGGGTTTATTTCTTGGTGGCTAAGTCACCACCTCCCTATAAATAAAGGGGTTCTATTCCATTGTAAATCATCCCAAAGTATCAATAAGGATACACCTCTCTCCACTTTTCTCTCTATTATTCTTGTTCTTATATTATTTCATAACAGCAAGATGATTATTAAATAATAACATGATTCCAAAAAGATCTAAATTTACTATAATAGAAATATTATTTTAGGCCATAAGTAAAACATTGGTATTTAAATTTAACTTGAAGCTACGCCCAGACCAATATTCAGTTCACTGTGCTTCGAAAATAAAAATACTGAAAATAACTCAAAGATATAAAAATGGAAATAAAAAGATGAAGCCAAAATTAATCAAAGCCAACAAAATTATCCTGCATGTTAATAATAAAATTTGAATATTACCTTTTGTGAAGTTCTTTTGCAATAAATCGCACTCACAATCTACTGATTTTCAAAGCTAACAATGCTAATTTTTTTAAAATATTAAATTAGGAACCGCGAACAAAATCTCAAACTCCCGCTTCAAACTAAATACCTTACCAAACTTTCTAATTCTTTTCTCTCAATCTCTGTTACTTTCTTCGTTCTTTTGTGAAATGTTTCTTTTCTTTTTATTTTCAGCGTTGCTTTTAGAGTGAGAGTGAGGCATGAGTGAAGTGGGAAAGCGGTGGTTTATTTATTTATTTTTACTTTATAAAATATAAAAAGTTAGATTTTTAAATAAAAATTTGATAACAAACTTAATCGCTTTAACGTGATTTTAGCTCATTTTGAATCCTTTTTTGGGTCTTTTATTTTAAAAGATAATTAAATTATGAAGATAAGAAGAATAATCAATATTTCTTACAATATATAAAAACCAAATATCTACTTGTACTTTAAATGATACTAAAAAAAGATTCTATGGCTTACTTATTAAAAGAAATCATATAGACTTTGAAATAAAACCTATTATATATATATATATATATATATATTAAGAGTAAGATAAAAGTTTAAATATTAAAATTAGATCTAAAAGAAATATTTATACTAAAATTGTATAGACTTTGGACATGGTAAAAATAAGTTGTTCACAGCCGCGACGTTAAATCAGTCGCCCCTTAGAAGGCAACCCAGGGATGTTGTGGTTAGTGTTTTCTTGTAACTTCCTATACAAAAAAAAGAGTTAGCACCGTGACCGCGGCGGGATCACGGCAAAACCGCGGTAAAGGCCAAGCATTTTGCCTCAACATCATCGAACCCACTGCTATTGCGGTAGAACCGCAGTGAGAAGTGACCTTTCTGTCTCCAATTTTTAAACCCACCCCGACCGCTGTAGGACCGCGATCGACCGCGATGGGTACCTGATTTTATTTTATTTTATTTGTTTTAATTTTTTTCCATTTTTTTCTTTCTTTTCTTTTAATTTTTTTTTCTAACCTCTTATTCCACCCCCCCCCCCCCCCCCCCCCGCCATAAAACCAACGACAGCAAACGACCCCGTCCCCCAATTCTCCATCTCTCTCTTTATCTCTCTAAGTCCCAACCCTCCAAATCCCTTTCTTCTTCTTCTTTAATCAACCCACCTCCCCATCTCCATCCCTCTCACCCTTCTTCTATTAAGGTATGCTACTCACTTCTCCTATTTCTTTTCTTTTTGTATTTTGTTGTAATATATGCTAGCCTAGCTTTGTAATGTTGTAGTAATTTTGTGTAGATTTGTTTTAGTTTTCTTCTTGGTGTCTTTTGAATTTCGCTTTTGGGATTGGTTGGTGAAGGGGCTGTGTGTATAATGTGGTGAAAAAAGGTGTATGATTGTGGGTGTTTAATGAAGTGTTGGGGGTGTGTTGGTGGAGTAGTATATATGATTTGAGAGGAGTTTTAATGTACCTATGAGATCTATATATGTTAGGATAGTGTCTTGTCTACAAAGTGTTTGGGAAATTGCCCCAATGGAGTTATAAGGGGCTAATGTGACATGATGTGGTGAAGTCTGAGTAACCACCCATAGTCACACATCACTAATAGGCATTTCAATGTTTGACAAGTATAATGAGTTCATTGAGAAAGAGACGCAACATCGGGCCCTCTGCTAGTGGACCGGGAGGCTCCTCGAGATCCAGGAGCCAAGCCAGTGCGCCACAATTGACATCACTAGGTTTGTATCCAAACCGGCGGAGGACAGGTACAATGCAAATGAAGTTAAAAAGTGGCTACGTGATGTGCATATTAACCGGGCAGCCTTAGAGATGGAGTGCCTGAATATATTCAATGTGTTGAGGAGATGTCAGCTGGACATCTTCTTCGAGGTACGAGAGGAGGCTAATATTCAGATGATGAGAGAGTTTTATACGAACTTGTCGGAACATGAGAATGGGGTTGTTATTGTGCATAATACTCCGGTAAATTCATCTATGGAGTCCATCCGCCGGGTGTATCGCCTCCCTGCATTCACGGGTGAGATGGATGTTTATATAGCTTATCACTACCAAAGATTTATCGGACACCAATTCTTGATATCATTTGTATCCATGACAAGTCGTTTATATGGATAAAGCATCTGATCATTCTGAACTAACAGTCCTTAATTGGGAGGTAAAGTGCTGGCTCACTATCATCTACACCCGCTTGCTACCTTCCAAAAACACGACCGATGTCAATGGGCCATGGGTAGCGACTACCTACTGCTTTATAACACACTAGGATTTTGATGTTGCTCGGCTCATCCATGATGAGATGTTCATTAGATCACCTGAGCTAATCAAGGGCCACTATTTCCCTTCGCTAATCACCCGGATGTGCCTTGCTAGAGTCCCAAAAGACCTTCTAGTTGATGGGAAATTGCCCCTGAAAGCTTCGTTCCGAGCAAGAAAAATTGGAATTGGAGAAGAGCCGGTGGTGAATGTTGATGGCTCATATGATGAATCAGATGATGATGATGATGTTGAGGTAGCTGAGGTCCCCCCACCTCCTAGAGTTGACGAGGCAGGCCCATCACACCCATGCTGGGGCACCCACATGACAGCTTTAAAGTAGGAGATGGCTGGGTTACGTAACTCAGTCACTAATTTGGGTGCCCTTATAGACGCAGTGGCTGACCGACAGGTGAAGTCAGAGAAGAAATTCTTGGGCTTGCTGAGAGCTCTGGGTCGTGCTTACAATGTGAACCCAGATACCGTCTCCGACTAGGAGTGATCCTTTAGAGAAGTTCCTTTACCTCACTATTCTTCAAATTTTTAAGTCATGAGGACATGTCTACATTTTAAGTGTAGGTTGGGGGATACTTCACTGTATGTATGTATTTGTAATAATTGACTGTTTGATTTTGTGATGTTTTATTTTGCTTTGATTGTTTTGGTGTTTTGAGTAATAGTTCATCAGGTGAGTTAAAATAGGTATGTGACTTGTCCCGACAACAGATCTCTTTCGGCAGGGTTCTTGAGGTACTAAGTCGAGAAAAAAAGAAAAAAATGGAATATGGAAACTCTTCCTGATGACAGATCCTTTAGACAATTTTCTTGAGGGAAGTTAGTCTAGAGAAAATACAAAAATGTTTATTTTTTATTTTTTTTTACTTTTAGGTAGTGTAGTAACTCCACCTTAGTTTTTCTTTAGGCCACGGTTCTTTTTCAAGAGTTTATCTTGAACCTGGTGTAGGTAGTTTTTGTTCTTTTTAGTTTTTAGATTAGAATTAATGAGCTACGAGATAAATTCGAAATAGAAACCTTTAGCGTTGATAAACCTGAAAACAGTAGACACTAGAGTGTAACGCTTAGTCTCAATGGTTGAATCTTGCTAAAGTACCTTAAAGTTATATGTTTGTATTTAAATTGAACATTCAAAAGAGAATATCTTGATAAATCAATCCGGAGTGAGTCATATGCCATGTGTGTGAGAGTTTTACTGTATTCCATGATTCACATTTGATGTCTAGAACTTGTCCTGTGTGTTTTCAAAGCGAAATAGTAGTTTCATTCAGTTTTAGAAGTGATATAGTTTTTGTAAGCCAGACATATAACGTAAACCCATCTGAATGTAATATATCTTAGCTAACCCCGTTGAGCCTATAAGCCTGTTTCTTTGGCAACCACATTGCGAACCTTACCCAATTATTTGAATACCTGCTATTTGAACCCTTTTACCTCCCATAAGTACTTGAATGGTATTGAAATGATGCAAAAGCAAAAGCGTGGGTGGTGGTTTGGTTTTTGAGTGGAACCATTGAATTAGAGAAAAGGTGCAGAATTTTGAAGAATAAAAGAAAAAGCACTACAAAAAAGAAAAAAATATTATAAATAAATATAGTGGTTGATAAGTGGTAGCTTGATGCAAATGCACCTAATGGATGGGGATGTTTTAAATAAAAAGTGGTGAAGTAGTTGGTTGACATAAGTATGGTTTTGAAGGTTATTGTAATTGTATTAAAAGTGCTTAAGGAGGTTAGTCACTATATCCAAATATATCCTACCCGTCCTTAGCCTACATTACAACCAAGTGAAGTCTTATTGATCTTAAACTGAGTGAGCTCGATTAGTGGAGTATTACACTACGGACAAGCTTATGGTGCATCTTTGTGGCATGTGAATGTTCTTTTTGAGAGAGAGAATTTTTTCTATCAAAGTTACTAATTGTTCTAAATATCATTATATGTGGAACTACTCTCTTGTGTGATGTGAGGGCATGTGATTCACAAAGGAAAGGTAATTCTTGACTCTTGTATATAATGGTTTGAGTAAGTGCGAATATTGCATGGTACTAGATATTTGACTTTTGAGGTAAAGATTGTTCACTACTAGGTGCAACTTTGGTAAACTGTGCAAGGTGTGAGTCGTTAAGGGAAAAGCTTAGTGAAGGAACTTTGATGGAGTGTGGTGGATTGCTCGAGGATAGCTATGATTAAAGTGTGGGGTGTTGATATTAGGCTATATAGATGATGTTTGTACCTTAATATGACCATGCTTTATTGTTGTTTTATAGGAAAATTGACAACAAAATGCTCTAAATGGTATTCTTTGGTTTCGCAGAGAACATTCTAAGTGAGGAAGCACCACAGAGCATTTTGGAGGCAATAATATAAAGAAAACGCCCATTCAAGAAGTATCCGAGCACAAAGAAGCGAGAAAATGACCTGATCAAATTCCACCGCTGCCGTGGCAGATTAAGTCTCGAGGCAGAATGGTCAGCTCCCACCCCTATCGAGCTGCGGTCTTGCCGCGACCGCGGTGCACTGTTCACGCGTCAAAAAATTTGGGATCAAAGTATAAATTTGGAAAAAGTTGTTTCAAACGTTTATAAGCTATAGAAACTCGCACAAGATTGTTTTAAGTTTGTTTTTATATTACTTTGGAGGCAAGAAAAAGTGTGAGAAGATCAACTAAACAATAGAGTTTTTTTATCTATTTTTTTTCTTGCAAATTACCCATTATAAATAATTTAGTATTTTCATCGTGTTTTGTCACGAGTAGCTACTTCCTTAGTCTAGGGTTTTGAAGGAACCTATTGAAGGATGAAATTCTTGTGATGTTAATATAGTTTACCAGTTTAATCTCTATTTGTTCAACTACGTGTTTGTTGTAGTTAATTGACAGGATCCTCAATTAGCTGTGCCTATTCATGTGCATAACTCGGGAAAGAGTGCATATTTAGGCAATTGTTGAACAAAACCACTCCCAAAGTATATGAAGGATCAATAACTACAGGCTTAAAGACGGGATTAGGGATAACGAAGCTTTGGGTGCAATCTAAATTGAGCTATAATAAATAATGCTAGCTAGCATATCTCGGGAAAGTGCATCTAGTAAATTATCGTGATTACTCAGGAGAGATTTACGATAATAAGAGTGATCATGATTGATAGAGATGATTTGGTGAATCTATGTGAAACATAATCGAAAGTGATTCCATCTGTCATGACCCAAAATCCACTAAGGATTGTGGTAGTGCCGGACATCGCTGTCAGGCAAGCCAACCAAAATACTTGATTAAATTGCAACTTTAGTACTTGTTTAAAATTATTTTTGTTTATACAATAAATAACGCATAAAGAAATTTACAGAAATAACCATGAAGTCTTCAACAAACTAAATATTGAATAATCCAAAAATCATCCCAGAACCCAGTGTCACAAGTGCACGAGCAATTTCTATGAGCTAATAAAGTACAACAACCGTTCGGAATACAATATTAGACAGAAATAAATACAGAGAAATGAAAGAGACTCTGCTGGCTGCGGGTCGTCTCGAAAAGTGTAGCTCACCTAAGTTTCCCTATCAACCATGCTGCTACGCCCGGTATGCCACTAGAGATACAAGTGCTTGTACAATAAAAAATGCACAAAAGTGAAGTATGAGTACGAAAACAACGTGTACCCAATGAGTATCTCGTCTAATCTCGAAGAAGTAGAGACGAGATGGTCGTTTTTACACTTACTAGTGGTCCAATAATGATATATTATTGATGCGAATAACCCGGAATTTTTTAATAATGACGGTAAACTCAAGTAAGTCATGAACAGGTGAAAGTTCCTTCTTATTTAAAAATCTTCGAATTCATAATCTAATAGGTTTCCAACAATCTCAAGTCGTGAGAGTAAATATCAATCTCATATAATCCCAAGGCAAGACATACAAGCATGCGCAAATAATCATCGTGGGACGTACGACTCGATCCAACATAAAAGTAAATTGTGCACTACCGAGGGTCGAACGGCTCGAACCATAGATGCATCTATTACCCCGCTCGCAAATCATCCATGCGACACAGTCAAATATAAATAAACAACACCCCGATTGCGAATCATCCATCCGATGCGGTCAATAGAAATAAACAAATATCGTGCTCACGAATCATACCTGCGATGCGTGCACATATATAGATATATACACACAGTCAAACAAACAATTAAAATTTTATCAGGAAATGTTCATTCCAATAAAATTCAATTTTTTTCTTTTAATGATTTAAGAAAATGATGCTTAATCCTTTTTGAAATTCATTTACTGATTTGATGTGGTTTAAACAATTCAAACTATCAATACGTTTACAAATAATCCAAGTACAACACGTTTTTGGGTCCTAGACTACCCGGATAATAGAATAATAGTAGCTACGCACGGACTCTCGTCACCTTGAGCGTATGTAGCCCCCAAAAATAGGAGCATATAACCAAATAACTCACATATGGGGACAATTCCCTCTTACAAGGTTAGAAAGGAGACTCACCTCGCTTCGAAGCCTATATTCCGATTCAAGAACGCACTCAAACCTACACATTCGGAGCTGAAAACTCCAAAACTATTCAAATAGGGTAAGAGCTAGTCAATACATTCTCAGAAATTCATATTCTAATTATTAAACCAATTTCCCAACCTTAAATGCAAGGTTCCTAATATCCATTCCTGGGCCCACGAGGAATTCCAAAATATTTTTGAAGAAAATTGTTACCCATAACCTAAGGATCAAGAATATATGATTTTTTTTACTTTATTCCCTAATAATTTTCGTGGTTAAATATCGTTTTTACCAAATCCTAGGTTTTTCATCTAAAACCTTTGATTTTCCTAAATTTTCACATGTTAATCTACCCATAATCTATGTATTTAACTTATGGTGTGTAGAAATTACGTATCTCTTTGATGATGATGGAATCCCTCCTCAGATGCTCTACAAAATCGCCTAAGGCCAAGTGGAACATGAGGGAAATGGGCTAAGTCTCGGAATGAAAATCCATAGCTCTAGACGCAGAAGTCGCATTTGCGATTCCAGGCTCGCAATTGCAGTGTCGCATTTGTGACAACTGCATCGCAAATGCGAAGCCTAGCCCATCATGTCCTGGTCGCATTTGCGATAATATCCTTCGCAATTGCGAAGGTGACAGCCTCGCAAATTCAAATCCCTCATTGGCAAATGCGAACTTTCCCCTAAAATCCCAGGCTTACAAATGCGAATGGGAACTCATAAATGCGAGGTTGCATTTGCTACCAATGCTTCGCAAATGCGATCATACCAGAACTAGAAATCCTATTTCTTAGCAAATCACTCCGAAGCTATATCGAATCACACCCGAGCCCCCAGGGCTCCAAACAAAACACCCAAGCAAGTCTAAAAAATAATACGGACTTGCTCGAAGTCTCAATCACATCAAACAACGCTAGAAACATTAATCACGCCCCAATCCACGCTTAATGAACTTTTAAATTTCCAACTTCCCATTTTCGATGTTTAAACCAGTCAAATCACGTCCGATTGACCTCAAATTTTGCAAACAAATCATATTTTACATTACGTACCCACTGCCATTTTCGGAATCGAATTACGACCCAAATATCAAGAAGTCCACTCTCGGTCAAGCTTCTCAAACACTTTCAAATTTCTATCTATAGCCAAATGACTCCAAAATGACCTACGGACCTCCGAATTCACTTCCGATTGCGCTCCCAACTGCAGAATCACCATATAGAGCTATTCACATACTCGGAATGCCAAACAGACATTGATAACACTGAAATGTACTTCAAGCCAAACTCATGAAATTTCTTCTAAAATGCTAACTTCCATAATAAGCGCCAAAATGCTCCAGGGTCATCCAAGACCCGATCCAGGCATACGCCAAGCCCTAAATCATCATACAAACCTACTTGAACCTTCAGATCCCAATTCTGAGGTCATTTACTCAAAAATCCCATCCTAGTTAATTCTTTCAACTTTAAGTTTCCGAAATGAGAATTCTCTTCCCAAATCTACTTCGAACTTCCCATTATTCAATTCCGACCACACATACAAGTCATAACACCTGAAATGAAGCTGCTCATGGCTTCAGACTGCTGAACGACGCGCTAGGGCTCAAAACAACCAGTTGGGTCATTACATTCTCTCCCACTTAAACATACATTCGTCCGCGAACGTGTAGAGAGCTGCACTGAAGTAGTCTGAAATCATTGTTTAACGCACCTTCCCTTGCTGCCACAACTTAATTGAGTACATTAGCTCGATCAATTCTTTAGATATCCCCTTTTATTCAAGAAATTAAGGCTTAGAGCCCAATTCCAACATCCGGAATTCTCTTCCAAGCATGTTTCCAACATACAGACACCATATCAATAACCACACGATGCACCAGAACATGAGGTGGTCAGGTGGTATTATTTTGGGAGCGTTTGGACGATCCCCACCGGCAGAGGCGATATATGGCCGATGGTTTGTGGTGGAGGGTGGCGGCGTTAGGGTTTTGGTCTCTGATGTGTTAGAGATAGTGAGATGGGGGGGGGGGTGTGTTTGAACAATTAAATATTAAATGATGTAGCCTTCCTGGCCGTTGGATTGATGAAACCTCGACGGCCAGGATTAAAAGATGCAAAGCGACGTGTTTTGAGGCGAAGGGGAATGGACCGGATTGTGGAGCGGTTCTGGGTAGTTTTGAATGGGTTTGGGGTGTTTGGTTTGGAATTTTATTTAATAAATGGCCCAAATTTGGGTCTCCAAGTTTTCAGCTATCTTTTTCATTTTTATTTCATTTTCATTTTCACAAATTATTAAAAATCCTAAATTAATCACAAAATTCAAATTTTACCTACAAAATGTAAACCAATCCTATATAATTATTAACAAAACAAAATTAAAGAAAAAATTACTTAAAAATTCAAAAATTAAAATTAAAAGAGCAAATTGAACCTATTTTGGGTTTTACCTTTTATAAAATAATTAATTACTAATTAATGCTTGAAAAATGATCAAATCAACTTTAAAATTTGCATGCAACATATTTTGTATTTTTTAAGAATTATCTAAATAAAAATGCAAACAAAATGCAACCCAACACGAAAATTACGCAGTTAATCCTAAAAATCAAACAATAAAAAGGAAAAATTCAAAATCTAAAAATTTTATAGGAGTAATTCACGCGGGGAAAAAATCACATGCTCACAGCATCCTCTCTACACAAAGATATAAGCGCCTTCGCTTCATTTTTTATCCCGGTTAGTGCAGCTACCAGCTCAAAATATGTCTTCTGTACTTGTCACTATCCTCCTTCACATCACTACGCTGGCGCCCAACTAAGGTCACCTTCTCTTGGAGGGCATCCCTCTCAGAAGTTATCTCCCACAACATGTAGTTTAAGTTCCGGAACTTTGGAATTTTTGGCTCGGAGCTCCTACTTCGACAAGGTACCTTTCTTCTCAAACTGCATAAATTGGATCCAAGATGTTAAAACTCTGGGATCTAGCAAAAATTCAGATAATAGAAAACGGGGACTAGGTAACCTGTTCAGTAAGGTAAGCCTTCTCGGGCTTATGACGGGCTACCTCATCTTGATATTGGGTGAAAGTCTGACTATTAATCGCCTTGGCTTGAAGCCGTGAAAAAGACAAGTTAGAAAAATAAAGGTCAGAGCAGCCGAGGCCAGAGCGACAGAAAAGATTCGTACACATTACTTGCCCATAAAGCATGCTCATCTCACCAAAGATGAGTGATGCACAAATACTAGGGATACCCTCTGGAACGGCTGGAAGCCTCTTGAGCACTTCTCCATTTTAAATGGTTATCCCTGCGTTGGAAAGCTCTTCGCAGGGGGCATCTTGCATTCCCTCGGGAGGAAGGTTCATTCCCTGACGGGTATCAATTACGACCACAAAACTTGTAGGGTCAATCGGGACCATCCGTTATCCATTCAGGGTCCCAGAACTAGGCCCCTCCAAATCACTTACCAAAGGCGCCCCAGCCCGAGGGGAACCTTGGCCAGCGGCTAGCTCGGGGTCAGCACTCGATACTCCCTCGGTTGCCTCTCCACCACGAAGCTGGACCGCAACAACAATAGACTCCATCTCGGAAGCCATTATCTCTACGATCCAAGGATCGGCCAGGTTAATCCCTCCATCGGGCACTGTCGAGAAAGTATTTTCCCTCTACCTTCAACTCGAAGGTTTCACACTGTTTTGGAGTTAGGCTGTCGAGTCGGCCTTAGTTTCTTTTGCCTTAATCTTTTGGATTCCGAAGGTCTGTCTGACAAATCCCTTTTCCTTTTCTTCCCTTCATCTAGTACCAAAGCACCTTCACTGCCAAGCAATGGTCCCTTTATCAAAGGGACTTCCCCATACCTACACAAATGCAAGAGGTAAGCACAAGGAACGAGAACACTGTTAGCGGTGATATTAGATTGAAAAATGTGACTTAGCTTCCCACCAAGTTTCGAATAGATCACGCCACACTCGTTCAATATGCGGGAAAATCGAATCCAGACAGTCGACCCAACCCGGGAGGTTCGACACTGCACCGGGATAAATTGTTGCTGCTGCATTAACAAGAAGATTTGAGTGCCTATAAGAAATTAGTTAAAGAAAAACGAGGGAATGCTAAATAATGTGTCTACTCACGTTCCACATTCCACCTCTCGGGAACAACATCCTTTCCTCTAGGATCAAGTCAGAAGTCCTTACTTGGACAAATTGGCTCATCCATCCCTCATTCCCGAGCTCCTTGGTACAAGTGAAGAGGACCCTCAGGGCTCGGCAATGGAGCTTGCTTAGACCCCTGCGGAAGAGACGAGGGTGGTACATCCTGATCAGGTGATCGAGGGTGAAAGGCATCTCCACGATCATATTCACGTAGTGCCTAATCATATAGACGACACGCCAGAATGAAGGATGAATTTGTCCAAGGGTCACTTGATACCATTGGCAGAAGTCGAGGATTACAGGATTGATCGGGGGCGAAGATAGCCCCACTGGCTCTAGGGTAAACAAATAAGTGTACACGTTGATAAAATCAACTTTTTATGTCGTAATATCTTCCTCCCAAGCAAGAATCTCCACAAGCACAACGTTTCTCTAGCAACAATTAGCTCTCACTCTTCCGACGTCTGTTATCGAGCTACTATACTGAGTCACAGGCTCACGACGCTCCGGCTTCGAGGAAGGCCTCTCGACCTTGAAATCAGAAGTCATCGCAAAAAACCTGGGACACATTTCTCAGCACGAGGAGGCATTGCCTCTTCATCTTCAGATAAAAGCGAAGAGGATGAGGCCACATTCTCTTGAGAAGCAAAGGCGAAAGTTTTTGCCATTCCTAGAAATTTTCGGAAGAAGAAGAAGAGTTCCGTTCCTAAGGAAAAAATGAAAGTAAAGGAAGAACAAACCTTTTCTGGGGTTCGGAAATACATTGAGTTATAGAAAACAAGAATGAGAATATTTATAGAAGCCCCGTGTGCGCGTTGAAGGGGCCAAGTGACAGCTAACTGCCACAGTCAATGCGAAGATCTTCAGGGGCTAAGTATGCATCGTATTTTGGGACCTTATGACTGACGTTGTTACAAAAGTACTGGAGGGGGCAAAAATTCAAGGTCGTTTCTTATCACTTTCACTCTAAGAAGTGCGGAGACTATCTATGTACAGTAAAATCAAAGGGTTCAATTTCCCCATCATTATGATGCCTTGCGGACTACTTCTCGATTCTCGAGACCAGGTTCGAGGCTCACCTTCAAAGACTGTCGGCGATGGACCTTGGGGCAGTGCAAACCAATGGCTATATTGGAGAAGATGGGAGTTCCCAAGGCACGCTGCTAGTACTGGCAAAGCGTGACATCATCTAGTTGTCCCATCTCCATATCTTAGTAATTAATGCATGTTGTACTATGATGGGACTCCCCTTCTATATAAAGGAGATCCTTGTCACTTTGCAAACAGTTGTTGCTTCAGTTACTCTACACGAAATATACAAGAATATTCTCTTTGCTCTCTAACATACTCCCTTGATATTATTACTTTTATTTACTTTCTTTACATTTGTTCATCATTCATTGCTTATCATTGGCCATAAATAGCCTTCGTTGATTCTAGGGGAGTTAAACGGGCTGGGTTGGACCAGTTCCAGACCGGCCCAGACAGATAGAACCCAAAACCGGTAATAAGGGGCTGGGTTAGGCTGGGTAGGGGGTTTGGCTCAGTTGGGTTTACCCAAATGGGTAACCAAAACCGGTTGAATCCGGTAGACTGAATAGTACCTCTTACCTGGTTAACTGGACCGGACCGGCCGGGTTCTAACAGTAATTTTTTTTTTAAAGTTTTGTGCTGGTGGGCCCCACAGACCGTTGTCAATGGTCAGACCATGTTTTGGTCCGTTGGCCAACGGAAATATTGCACAAATAGCCCTTTTTTTTAAAAAATTTTAACCCTTTTCAATTTACAAAACTAACCTTCTCTAAAACTATAAATATCCCCCCCCCCCTCCTTCTTCATTTCTTCACTCAATACTCATTTCTCAATCTCAATTTCTCTTATCCTCTCATTCTCCAATTTGCAAGACTACAAGTCTTCAGTTTATTATTTCATCTTCTAATTTTATTTGCTCTCTTTTCTTGAATTCAATTTATCGCGTTTTATCATTCGGAATTTTAAATTACAACTAACGTTCAAATTTGAAATTCTTGCTTGACGTTTGTTCGTGGTAACATTGGACTTGCGTAATCAAGTGCTCAATTCATTGTCGAATTCGGTGCACTCCCTCCAACTCTTTCTCTTATTTACTATCTAATTGCATATTTAATTTTAGCTTACACTTTAATTTTTACAATATGTTTAGTGTTGCTAAAAGAGCGTGTAAAAGAGTTACTGGTAAGGAGAATAAAAAAAGAGGTAGTCCTTCAGGATCTGGTAGTAATAGTAATAACCCATTATCATTTACACATATTTCTGAAACATCACCTAATGATAACATAGATATAGATTATGAACAATTACAAAAAGATTTTGGAATAGAAGATAATGAAATAGGAACGGAAGATGAGATACAAGCTACACCTACTAGTGCTGGAGTTGGTAGTGTTGGAGTTGTTACAAGGGGTGGTGATCGTGGCACTAGGAGTAGACCACTTATTGCTCTGACTACTAATCATAGAAAAAGAAGTAAGGTTTGAATTTTTTTTGAAATAATAGAGGTTACTGATAGAGTTAAATGCAAAATTTGTAACGGTGATTTTAAACATTTGACTGGTGGAAATTTAGAGGGGACTGGGATGCTTAGTAGACATATGAGAACTGAGCATCCCATAGAATGGGGCGCTGATGATGATGGAAATCAAACAATTCTTAACCCTACTACTGGAGGTCTAGTGAAATATGATTAAATGAAGGATCGTGATGAGTTAGCAAAAATGATTACTTTGGGTTGTCTACCTTTTTCTTTTGCTTCTTCATCATATCTTTTTATGTATATTCAAAGGATTTACAATCCTTTATTTAAAGGTATCCCTAGAAGTACTTGTAGAGTTGATATCTTTAGACTTCATAGACAATATCAAACATACATACGTTATTTGTTTAGCCACCTTCCTTGTAGAGTTTCTCTAACTTCTGATATTGGACATGCTATTAGTGGAAATGATTATTTGACAATTACATGTCATTGGATAGATGATACTACTTGTATGCAAAAACGCATTATCGCTTTTAGAAATGATGAAGATCATAGTCATAAGTTATTGAATTTTATAATCTAAAGCAAAAAGTATTGTGTATGTCTTTTGGTAATGCTTCTAACAATAATGCCGCAATTTCAATATTAAAACTGCATTTGCAACCACCTCTTGATGACATTTTTTATGTTAGGTGTACATGTCATGTTTATAATTTAATTGTTAGAAATGGGCTTGATTTATTTTCAACTGAGATTACTCATGTTAGAAGAGCAGCTGGTGTTATTCAAGGAAATAATAGACAATCTAGAATAAAGGAATTTAAGAATAAGTGTGTCCAGTATAACCTTAAACCCAGATTCATGCCAGACAAAATTGTTACTAGATGGAATTATACATATATATTTAAAAAATGCTGCTACAAATATAGATTCCCAGTAACTAAAGTTGTTAATGCGCATTGTACTGATCCAAACTGTATGTTAACAACTAGTACTTGGGAGGTCATTAATGATGTTAAATTTTTACATAAATTTTATACAACTACTGTTGAGTTTTCTGGAGCATATTACCCTATTGTTACTATGGCGTTAGTACATATAGCTGAAATTTCTTTTCTATTCTTTGAATTTAAAAAGAAAGAAAAATATAAGGATGTTGTTGAAAAAATGCAAGCAAAATTCAAAAAATATTTCTTTCCAATTCCTCCGATTTACTTAATTGGTGCCGTTTTAAATCCTTCTATTAAGATGTCTTTGTCACCAATTAATGAATGCTTTATATACTTATATGGAGATTGGACCAACTAAAACCTCAGATTTGTACGTTTCTATGAACAAGCTAAATAATTATTTAACACATGGTAATCCATCCGAATTTAACACTGCGGAAGAAGGTCAATCAGGTCATATTGATTATGAAGAACTTGCAAGTACAATGCACAACCTTTGAATTTACTTGTTATTAAAAATGTAATATTATTTGTAAGTTTGAAACTTTGAATTATGAAATAAATGTAGCACTTGCATTAAGTGCATTTTTTTCTCATCTTCCTTGTATTCTTTACGTTAATACTTTGTATTAATATAACTTACAATAGATATATAAAATTCCAAAAAAAAAAAATTAAAAATGCACTAAACCCGGCTCGGCCCGACCCCCTCAACCCGTAATCCGTACAGTTCAACGTTTACCCGGATGAACCCGAACCCGTTAAGAACCAACCCGAAACCGGCCTGGACCGTAATCCTTACGAGTCCAAAAAATAAAGGCCAGGCCCGGTCCACCCGTTTAACACCCATAGTTGATTCTATCGTAAATGTTAGATGTACCTCGATTACCCTCGATAGGTCAAAGCTGAGCTCCAGAATCGACCTCGAGGACCCCGAATCGACAACCTCGAGGCCTTGATTGACAGCCTATCGGTTTGATTATCATCAATACCCTTAACCCTTATTTCGTTTCTAAGTCTCATACACATAACACCAATTGCTTAACAACCAGCATAAAAATAGACCACGTATTTTTAAAGTCTCATCATCAAATTTAATTGTTATTACCATTTTCATGGTAAACAATAACGTAAAGAAAGGAGAACTCCATGTTGTGACAATGCTAATATGAAGAAACGGCCGTGGTCAACTCGAGGAAGATATTAAGCAATTTGATTTTTTTTTTAAAATAAGAAATATAGTATATATATATATATATATATATATATATATATACTCCTACCCTTGGGTAGAGAAGCTGTTTCCAAATAGACCCTCGGCATCCTTCCCTCCAAGAACTTCCCACCTCGCTTTTGGGAGACTCGAACTCACAACCTCTCGGTTGGAAGTTTGAGTTACTTACCAATAGAGCATATATATATATATATATATATATATATATATATATATATATATATATATATATAATGGATCTTTTCCCTAAATTTTGTCTAACTTGATTATCGAATGTTATTAATTTGATGAGATTTGAATTTTAACACTTATTGATCAATAAGTATTACTTATAGGTACATAATGAAGTTAGATATTGTACATGACAAGTACATTAAAATCAAAGAGACAAGGTATGAGTATTTCAAAAAAGAGCAATTAACCTTGAGAAGACAATTATTTGACGGTGTAATTCATACTGTTATGGTTGAAGGACATAGAGAAGATAACATTGATAAAAGAAATGCTGCTTCCAACATCGTATATTGGAGCGATTTAAAAAAAAAAATATTAGAATTTAATTGATAATGTGATGGCTAGAACAGAAATAGAGTTTGTTAGAGAACTTGTGATTTTATCCATAAAAAGTCTTACGGTTACACAAGAATGCTAGGTTTTAGTATATTCAAATTTATAATTTATAACTAAATCAAATATTTGTCAAATATGTAATATTTACTATTTTAAATATATATATTTTGTAAAATTTAATATGAAATACACATGCAATACACGTGGGAAGAGACTAATATAAACTGATAAACAGCAACCACACTACTGTTAAAGTACATTATTTATTGTGTAGTCATATGATGACCGTCGGACTACATTGTGTGTTAGGTCAAAATCTTGTAGTTAGTGGATAGGAGATTGAATCAAATAGAAATGAGATTTAAATTACTTCAGGTTGCTGCTAGTAGCAATAAACGTTGATAAACCCTTACAAGATGGAGAGAATTCTTTAGTAAACACATGTTTTAAGTTAATTCTTGGACAGGAGGTTTTTCAGCTACACATTACAACTCGTACAACCTTGAATAATCAAGACTAATAGACAACTTATTTGCGAAATTTGAGCATATGGTTTGGTTTGACAAGTTATACCTTCACTCCTTCCATTCATGTCAAATGGACGGAGAATACTGTTGGATAATTCACTTAGCTGAAATATTAAAGATTTTCTAGTTATTTGGTTTGGTGGAAGAAGAGTAAAAGCAATACTACAATTCATTCTCCAAGACTAGTTTCAGAAAGATTGATAGTAGGCATGAAGAAGTATCCAACTCCTCTACTACACATCCTACATCCTTTGTCTTTCCTAACTAAAAACAGGTAAAAATAATACGGCATAACCAGTTTTCGGGCTTGTCAATTAAAAATAGCCAGCGTTTACTAAGTCAATGGAAGTTTTATATACATTCGGCAAAACAAAGTTTTATATAATACAATATACAATGCTGAGAAGCACCAAAGGGGGTTCCAGCATGCGATAACCAAGCACCCAAGGCCAATGAATGATTCCTCTCTCTACGACAAAAATGTACAAGGTCAGGGGCAAACTTTCTTAGACTACCACAGATTTGATCCTTTGAATTCCAGTCTCATGTCGCTCATCATTTTTAAGAACTGAAATTCCAAGCTATACTTAAGTTTCAAAACATCTTCGGCCACACTGCTCCTCAAATGACTCTTTGAACAGTAAAACAAACACCGTTTGGTATTAAAACAGAAGCCAAACTACAGAAAAGGAATATGATTCGGCCTTATACGTACATCTGAACAATTAGGGAGGCGCTAAGGTAGGTCAAAGTGAGTCCATCCTTGTATCAGCTATCAGGAGAAACCATCTTTAAAATGGTGAGAGTGCCTCTTCTCCAATTATTCTGACTATCTCCCTTACAATCATTGTCGGCACTAACTTAAAGCACATTGTGGTAATTTGTGAAGTGTTATCCTATAGAAAAACCTTGAATTATCAACAAAAAGAACCCCGAGTCAAGGGAGAACTGTGTTTTAGAATCCCATGTGCCCATAGAGAAACAACGCTACTATTTCTCTAGGGAAATATGCGAGATAATGGCTTCTATAAGAGGGAGAGATGATTCTGTCATGCAATAGTATTCTTCTAACTTGTCCTTCCTTCTCGTGTGCTAGATGATGGAGGCCGGAGTTCCTTTTGGTCATGGTACTAGGAAATAGAATCCTAAAGAGTTTCTTGCTGAGCTACCTCAATTTCCACTTAACCCTCTCTCTTCAATTGTTGAAGCACCAAATCTCCTCAGGTACTAATCAACTCAACTTGTTCCCTTTAGTCATATGTATCCTCACTATAGCTCTTACGGCTTGGAAAGCATATCACCAACAGCGAAGTTATAGCTTTTTCCTCCTATTTCAATCCGACTGCAACCAATTTCTTTTTGCAAGCCTAACTCCTCCATCTTTTGCCTCAATTGTCTAACAGAATCCTAGTCCCCATATCTAGCAAAAGTTGGACACCAAACATATATTTCTGCTCTTTTTGGTTCTAATTCCAGCAGCTTCTCAGCACATTTCTTCCCAAGATTTAATTGGACATGAACCATACATGAATTGAGCAACGAGCACCAAAGTTAAGTGTCGGGCTGCATAGGCATCTCAGCCATAAGATTTAAGGCATCATCAAACTCTCTAGCACGACCCAGCATGTCAATTAAACATGAATAATGTTCCAATTCAGGTTTTAGACCATGGACCTGCATATCCCTAACATATTGTCGACCTTCTCAATGAGCCCGGCATGGTTACATGCCATTAAAATAAAGACATATTTCAAGCTCATAGGCGTGAAGCCCGAATTTTGCATTTCCTGAAATAGCTTGATGTCCTCCATTCCAAGTCCATGCACTGCATATCCTGAAACCATAGCTGTCCATGATGCTATATCTTTGAGCGCAGTATGGCCAGAAACATACTTGAACATTCTTATAAATCCAGATTTTGCATACATGTCTATGATTGAGCAATGGAAAAAAGTATCCTCTATAAGGTGAGTTGTTAGTGCAAAGCAAAGAACTTCTTTCCCCAGCCTGACAGCAGAGAATGCTGAACAAGCCCCCAATACACTTGTAACAAAAATTTCTTCGGGTTGGAATCTACCAGATACTCATGAAACAGACATAAGGCTTTATCTGGTAAACATTCTGCAAATAAGCAGCTATCATCACGTTCCAGGATGCGACATTTTTATCTTCTATCCCGTCAAATAGAAGTCGTGCCAGTTCAGAACTTCCACAATTCATGTAAAATGAAACTAGGGAAACCCCTGTAGACATATCTGTTTCTAGACCATTTCTAAGCACAAAATCATGAATTTGTGTACCACACAGTAGCTGTTTTAAGCGGGAAAAGGTCACCAATAGTGAATCAGTCGGGAAGCAACCACAACCCATAATTTCAGAGTACAGAGTCAAAGCCTTAGATGGATCCTTGCTCTGAGCATAGCCACTTATCAGTGCATTCCAAGAGCTTATTGTCTTATCTGCCATCCACAAAATACAAGCTCAGCATATCTGAGCAATCCACACTTTGATAGGCGGCTATAAAAGCATTTGTTAACAATTCATGGTATTCAAGACCATTTCTAAGCGAGTAGTCATGCAGTTCTTTCACTATCAACTGCTCTGGTTCTGTTAAGCACACAAGCAAAACATTCAACAGAGTGACCTCATTTGCCTTACACATATTCGCTGGCACTTTGCATCCTTCACACAAGATGAAATGTTCCTCTAACATCTTCTCCTGAATAACCTCCGATAATGGAATTCCAAGAGACCACATTTTTGCTCTCATTTTTTCAAACAGAATTGGGGCATCAGTAAAGTACCCAACCTTGCAATACATATCCACTAAAGAATTAGTCAATGTTAACTCGTTCGCCAGTCCTGGCTTTTCAGTTAAACAACCAATAATCTTTCCCAACTCCACCTCCTCTTTTGCTGCACATAATGGCAGCATAATAACCATGGTAATTGCGTGTGGAACAACTACCGATCTGGGCAGGAGCTACAATCAACGAAATTTTGATTGAAACTACTTTTTAATAGTACCACTCCCAACAACGGTAGTAGTAGAGTCATCAGCAAACTTTAGCTCACCCAATGATGTTGATGGGTTAAGTTAAAGGAACACTTAATATGCAGTTCATGACCAATGGAGCCTCATAGACAAGACGTCTCCTCTTTCCCGACATTTAAATACGAATTTGGTCGATCAGTGCTTGCAAATTAGGTGTAGTACAAGCCTAGCAAATGTCAAGATATTGAAGTTGTATGTTAAATAGTTACAAGTTCAGCTCCACAAGGAGACCATGAAAGAGAAACCTAATCAGTAAGAGAAGGAAAGAATTCTTGTTTGGATCTAAGTTATTATTTTTATATCATGAGCCCCTAAATTGATAAAAAATCAGGCACCAAAAGCTACAGTATTGCTATCATTTTCTTTGTTTTGTTTCCTGGCTCTCAGGCATAGAAAGATATTTTCCAAACTCCAATGATTGCGATGATGTTTTATTTTGAAGGACTTTAAGAAAAAAATAAAAAAATTTAAAATTTGTAATCTTAAACATATTATAACATTTGTGTAGCTATAATTATTTTAAAATTCATGGTATTATACATGAGATAATTTTTATGTGATAAAATAAAAGTGTAAAGCTAATTGTTTCTAATTTAAAAGTGTGTCATTCTATTTAAAACAAATTTAAAGGTAAAACATGTTGTATAAACTGAAAGAGAGTTGCACAAATACTTCCTTCACTGGTTTACCCTCGAAGTGCAACAACAAGTAAACCTGTACTCATTGGCCATCGCTAACTTTGTCTGGGAACACGGTAGCAAGATGAATTTCCTCTCAAGTAAGGAGATATTCATCTTTAACTACCCTTTTCGCTCCCTTGGCTTGTAGGAGATCTCGGATTCACATTTCCTCCCAATCTCCTGGCCGTGCGTTGGAGGGCTGCTAGTTTCTGGCGTTGCCTATGGCTTTTCCTTTGACTGCATAGTAAAAGTAAATTTACATTGATGCAGTATGATATCATTAAGCATGCAAACATTATCAAACTTCCAAATACATTGATGATCACTCTAATGGACTAAGTATCATTCCACGTGATTGTAGAGCCTGGAACTTGGAAAGTAACAACTAACATTCTAAGACTACATGCCACACCAGGGAGAGTTCATGAAGCTTCAAATAAGATTCTCTTTATTTTATAATTACTAAAAAAGAGTGGCCTCACCTGGTAAATAGAAGTCCTGCTGTAAGAACCATGCCTCCTACTGCCCAAGATATTCTCTCTTTAAATGTCATGTCCTCCACCCATTGTTTGAAATCTTCAACGAATCCAGAACTGTCTGTTCTTTCTTGCACCTTGGATTGTGAAGCCCTCCATGAATCAGCAATAAATTCCACACTAGATTTTCCACCATAGCAAGAAACTTCTTCTGGATCATCAGGCAAAGACTTCACGGAAAAACCTGCAACGCGGCAGAGCTCTGTCCCATTAGAGATCCATTGGGATGCTCTACCACAAACAAAGTCGTTTACACCACAGGGTGCTAGAACCTGACATGTAATTTCTAATCAGATGTGAGATATGTCAATAACAGGTTCAGTACAAACATGATGAGAAAATAATTGAGGCTGTTAGCATTGAGCTCAACCAAAGGGGCCAAAAGCTTCTTTATTGAGACACAGCCTATACGATCCAAAATACAAATCATAACATCCAATGCAAGCTTATTGTTTGGTGAATTTTGATACACCATAGCTGAATAACTCATCTGAAAAATCTGTTAACAAACTGAACTTAAACAAACCTGTGTCTTAGCATCCACGGAGAAGTACGCATTGGAACAAGCTTGGTATACTTTGTTACAGAAAGAGGTGCATAAAACAGGGGGTCCCGCCTGCACACCAACACGTGGATCACAGATTGAACATTCTAACATTTCCCATAAGTGCAAGCACTCTTGGCTTGCCTCTCCAGTTGAAGCAAGCCTCCTAATGGATAGCAAAGCAGGATGCGTCTGTGTTACATCGCAGCAAGTTTTTCCGCGAAATATCCTGCAGAGGTTCAAATCTCTCGGGCCCTTTTTTACTTTTCTTGGAGGTTTTCCTTCATTTGAAAATCCAGGAAAGCGACCACCAGGTGAAATGCAAACTCCATTATCTTTACCTGTATTTACATGAATTGGTGACTCATTAGTAGAAACGTAGATGTTAGAGCACAATGCCTTGAGCACCCTATTATCAAAGAAATTATGATCTTTTCACGAATCTACAATCAATCAAAATTTTGATGATATCCCTGTTCCCTACACAACTACGTCTCAATCTCAAGCTAGTTGGGGTCAGCTATACAACAACAATAACAACAACAACAACCGCCCAGTTAATCCCCACAAGTGAGGTATGGGGAGGGTAAGATGTGCGCAGCCTTACCCCTAACTCGGGTCGCTATACAAATCTTCATTATTCGTCCCGCTCCATTTAGACCTGTCTCAATCCATATTTTATAACTCACACTTTCTACATTTGCTATTGACACATAAATACTCTAAAAAATACTCCCAGCGAGCATCTGCTTTAAGGTTAGTATTATTTTAACTTAATTCAAATTAATTGGCATCGCTATACGGATCTTTTCTTCGATTGTGCATACTTCTAGCTAAGCCTGCATGGGTTACACAGGAGTAACCTATGAAACTTAACAGGGCAAATTTTCAACAAGGTCCAAATATTCTTCTAGCCCATAGCCACAAAATGCTGCCTAGACAAACTATACCACCAATTCATAAATGTATAGAAGAGTTCAGAGATTAATTAACAAATTATGCATGCTTTTCTCCTATGTTATAGCTAATAGTCTCATAAGGAAGTTGCTACGACTATTGAGTTTTATCGTCAAAGAATGTTCTCATATCTGGTGAGGAAATGAGTAACTTCATATCTAGGAAAGGAGTAACTTGAAGAGTCTTAGAGTCCTTAATAAGCAGTTTTTCTCATATATTTTTTATATTTCTATTGAGGTCCAAACAAATAATATTGAATTCAAACTCGAAATCACTAATTTTGGAATGAAGAAGTATTATTAGTCCACCACAATCCTAATTGATACCAAACAGAAAACTTGCATAAGCTTTACATCCCACGAGGCAAAAATTAATGTAACTTTATTTTTCTTGAGCTGAGAGTCTAGCAGTCTTCTATCTTTACACGGTAGGAATAAAGTCTGCTTACATACTATTCTCCTCAAATCCATTTATGTGATTACATTGGGCAGGTTGTTAGGGCAAATACCTTTGTTTTAGTAGCCTTTTTTATGTCCAAAAACACTTTTTTTTGTTTTGTTTTATTGAAGAATCCTTTTATTTACATACCCACAAAAGAACAAAAAATAGTAGTTGAATACTCTTCAAGGCTGGCTAGCTGGCTTTCTGGCGTTGCTCTAGACATTTTTTTCTTATATGATCATTTTAACATTTTGTATTAGAAAAGGACAATACTCTGCTTTTTTAACTTTATAAGATCTTTTAAAGTAAAAGAAATTACACTATACATTGAATAATTGAGTTTCGGATACTTAATGTTAATATTTCTTAAAATCTGTGGCATACCCAGTGTTAGATTAAGTTTAGAAGTCTAAACTTTTTCCTCTAATCTATGGTCTAAAATTCTATGGATGATTTGTATTCCTAGGGCCTGACCATTGTTAAATTCAATAATACTCCCTCAGAGTAGTAATTGAATCATAATAGTGTGGTTTTCTTTTCCACACGTATAATAATTTCTAATAATTAAGTTACAAAATATATGTTGTGATATCTTTGCTCTTCAGGCTAGTGCGATATTAAAAGTTTTCGTTGATATCTCTTAATAAACTGGAAATTAGAAGGTTAAGAAAAGGAATTGAGCAAGTAGTGTTATAAGCATCATCCCAGTAGAAATAAAGAACCAATTTGGAGCCTAAAAACCAGTTTTTAATGTTTCGATAGCTCAGTACAAAACAAAAACTTAGATCTACAGATAATAATAGCAATCTTTTGAGGAATGAGCATATTCATGGCCACACTCACCCACACCCTTTTCCCAAACCAAATGTGGTTCTGGCAACTTACATAACCCACTAATTCTTCTTTCTTTCTGAGAACAGCCGAATTGCACCACTTGTATTAGATAAGTTAGGTGATGCTGATATGTTTAGCCCCAAATTCCTTCCCAGAAAACCTCCTTATTATCCATAATGCAAGATGTGCGGGCATTTCTTAAATGCTTTTGGCATCCGTTCCAATAAAAGGTTTTGAATATTTCCTTTGCAAAGCTAAGCACTATCTTTTTTTATGCTTAAAACAAGCATCTTATCTAAAAACAATACATGTGATTCATATTTCACGTAAATTCTCGCTTAAAAGAAATCCAGTTAGCTGATAATATAACTACTCACTTGTAGAATGCATTCACAACCCTCTCCTCTACCCAACATTTCTGGACATTGTCACAACTACCATTACCCATCTGACCCATGATGGGAAATTCCCCTTTTATGTGATGCCTTGATCAGGTTTCTACAAGACTTCTTTAACGCCATTAGTGAAAAATATCACATGATCTAGGATCACGATAACAACCACAAAACACTTCCAAACACTGGGCACTTCTTTCTAATTCACCAATAATAATACGAATGGCATCTAAAGCTTGAATCTTGTGAGTTTGGTGGTTTTGTAGATCACTATAATGGTGTGTCACATGAGAAAGGAATTTACTTAGTTAACATTCTGATTTGTTTGCAAAGGTGAAAATTAATGTTCAGACATGTACTTTATATTTGACTATAATACTCCCATGCTAAACAAAATCAAGCTCACACAGTTAACTATAGATTGAATTTGAGCAAGATACACTATGGGAGGCTCATCCAAGCTTGAGCCCCATATTCCAAGTTCAGTTCTTGTGCCCGGGCACTTATAGAGGTGTAATACGAACAGCTAAACATCTGCATCCCTAATAAACAAAAATATACTAGAAAGATGAACAACAGAAAATGAAAAAGGAGTTTCTTTTGGAAAGGAAAAGTGAAGCATTTAATATTTTACTTTATCGAAAAGAAAAGAGAAATATTTATCCTAGTACAAAATACTCATTTAGAGTAAATCGGTGATTCAAGGGCGGAAAAGGAGAATCAGTATAAGAGCGTCAAGATCAGGGGCAGAGCTACCCTTATCCCAGGGGAGTCAACTAGCACACCTTAGCTGAAAAAATAAACTATGTAGATAGGTCAAATTTTGTTTGTGTGTACATATATTGAATCCCCTTGGCTTCTTTGTGTATATACTTCTTTATACTTGGCTTCTTTGTGTATATACTTCTTTATATTTTGAATTCTCTTTGTGAAAATCCTGACTTTGCTACTCGTCAAGATCTTCTTTTGGAGAAACATTCACACTCAACACTCTACTCAGTTAATACACTTTTACTGACTGATCCACCGCTGTAAACCAGAAGTAAATATATCCAAAAGTTTATTAGATTATCAAATGAATCACAACCCATTATAGCTCAATCAGCAAATTAGCTGCCTAATTTGCTAAAAGAATAGGATTCGCTTACCACAATCATTCATTTATGTAGAGAATATTAATTCAACAAAATAATCTGAACAAGATAAAATAAAAGGTAAAATTAGGATTTTACAGAAAACCATCAATAAGGGGCTTGTTTACAATACCCAGGGCTAGACTTAAAGGTTGTGCAAGAGCTAGAATTAGAAAGAGCAGAGGGATGGTACCTGAGACGTACGGTAGTTGAAGGTAAACGGAGGTTGTGAGCAGCAGGATCAACGAGAAACGCCATTTCAATTCCATCCTTCATTCCACTTGTCTTCTCACTTCTCCAATCTGTCCTGTTAAACAACCGCTTTCTTCCTTCCAATTCTTAATTAATCTTTTCCTTTTTATTATTTGGTTGACGAGCTGCTACTTGCAGGGCTGAAAGTAGAGAAAACAGGTAAAAGGTAAAAGAGAAGTACGTAATTAAGATCCGGAAGTAATACTAACTCGGTTTTAACTTGAAACCCTATTAACTCATTTAAAAGATAAGTCAATAAAATTGGGGATATTCCTCTAGGAAGCCATCTTGAAATTGGATTTGATATAATTATACCGTTTAATATATTTATCTTGACCAAGTAATTACTTGATCAACATACATAAAATTAAATATAGTTAAGAGGTTTTATTATACTCTTTAATTCTTAAGGAAAAATTAAGAATTGTTGGTAATTAAATTGTGTAATGATAAGGTAATATAATTTGCTAATTGTTTTGTTTTTCTTCTTTAAATATACTAAGTAGTATTTCTTATAATATTTTTTTTATTTCTCTTATTCTCATTTTTAACCTTGTAACATGTTGCTTATGGTATGCTTCCATATAGTTTTGCAACTTCTCATATTTTGCTTCTTTATTTTTTATTATTTTGTTTTTTATTGTTAAACACAGTTTCTTATATTACTAGCTTTATTTTCTATTTATTATTATAATATACTTATTAATCTAAAGTCATATTTTTCTTTTTATTATTTAAAAGATACAACAAATCATAAAATTTATATAATACTCATATGAGTGTTGATACCCAATTTTTCTTATATATTTTTATATATACGAAATACCTTCAAAATAACATATATATGTGTAAATAAGTATGCCAAAGGGGTTTAGTATTTTTTTTATTTTTAAAAGTTTTTTAAAATCAATTCATTGTTCATTTTAGCAGTAAAAAATCAATAATCATTTTCAAAATCATCCATTTTGGTGAATAATTTATTGTATTTCCATATTTACACCAAAATATAGTTAAGTTAACTTTTTGTATATTTTTTACAAATTAATTTGGCATATTAAAAGCTAAATTGCATATAATTGTAATTTTAGCCTATTTTAAGATTAATAACATTTTATCATTATGAAATTGGTTTCAGTATTTTAAAATTAAAATTTATATATTAGTTACTGATTCAGTACTTTAAAATATATTTATATATTTTTACAAATTCATTTGGTATTTTAAAAGCAAAATTGCATATAATTGTAATTTTAGCCTATTTTAAGATTAATAGCATTTTATAATTATGAAATTGGTTTCAGTATTTTAAAACTAATAGTTATATATTAGTTACTGATTCAGTACTTTAAATTTAATTTCAAAATTATTTTTACTATTTTTTATAAAATTAAAGAGAAACTGCTATTCAATATATAAACCCAATTTATTTCAATTGTAGCCCAATTATATTTCAATTTTAGCATCCAATTGACCCAATCTTAACCACCAATTGGACCGGCCCAATTTCAATTTTAACCCAAACCCCTTAACTCGTTTATCCAACCCGACGATTACCCCTTTCCTTTTTAATTCACCTAACCCTACGCTAATCCCCCTATTTCATTCTGTTGGTCGCCTTTGGATACTCTACCTCTCTCAAACTCTCTCGGAGGTTCCCTGAAACCCTAGCCTCCATCGTCCTCTCCGACCATAATCTTATCGGAAGCCATGGATGACCTATATTCACCCCCCACCATTAAACCATGGGTGTTCGAAGTTCCGAGGTCTGACCTCGATGGTGTCTTTTCGGATCTTTACAAATTCAAGGTTCTATGGGTCTCCGACCTTGCTCCAGCGTATTCAAGCATCAGAAGCCTATTTCCGACCTCTCCAACTCAAGATCGGACTTTATTCCAAGCCTTTCTCATTTCTAAGGTTCTCTGAAACCCTAAGATATTCGAGGTTTTCTTTGGTTGTTTTCTTAGATCTACACTATATTTGTGTTCTGCTGGAGTTCTAAAACGTTTTCCCCAATCTTTTCTTTCAAAATATACCTCCCCGATCTAGGGTTTTTGGAAAAGTTAAAATGTTTTCTGACTCTTCTTTTTCTTCTTTCCTTTGTGTGAATCTATCTATGCTATGTTCTTATTTTACCTCGCATGATTCTTCCTAGGGGTTCTTATGTTTGCGGTATTATGCATGTTCTTCTATTATGCTCTGTTATTTCTTCTACTGGTTTCTATATCATGCTTTCACATATCTATCTATGTGTTCCTTTACCGTATTTTTTTTACTAACTTTTAGTTCCTTGTTTTCCTTTACTAGACCTTTGTTCGAGTTCTTTCTAAAACATGTTTCATCTATTGTTTCTTAAGCTTATATCACCTCTTTTAAGTCCTAAGTTTTCTTAAAACATGTTCCTACTACTCTCACTATGTTTCAGACAAGTTCTGCATTTTATTTGCTTTAAACCTACTAATTTTATTTTTTCGTTTTCTCATGAGTCTCTGAAAGAGACCTCTGAGCATGTTTCAATGGCTTGCCTTCTCGTCTCTGTATCCTACTCGAGTTGGAAACCCTAGGGTTTTGGGTTTTCTTTTGGCGATTTTGATCTTGTGTGTGGATTGGGGTTCCATTGCGGAACCTTGAATTTTCTCAAACTCACTCTGAGTCTATGAACTGAACTTGAACCTCTTTGTTATAACTCTGAACTTTCCATGCTAGACTTTTTTTTAATTAGCACGACAGTTCTCTCTTGATTCACATGTCTGTAAATTTTATATATGATGAAATCTCCCTTCAAAAAAGGTGTTGCCAACTTGTGATTGATTCAGAACTCCTTTTAATAAGGTTCGATTGATTGTTACAGATTTCCTTTAATTAAACCTTTCTTCACCTTTTCTAGTTGGATTCATTCATATCAAAACTCAATTTCTTATTTTTACTGCTTGTTGATTGATTCCCTTTCTCTATTTGTACAAATCGTGTGGCTATCAAACTCTTTCCTTAAATAGTTTCTTTGTACTTGACCTTCTTATACTACTTTGGAAAAGATTTTGAGCAAATTCTTTCCTTAATTATTCTGCCCGTTTGAAATCAGAATCCTTTAATTAAAGGGAGGCCTTATGTAATCGATTTCACAACTATTTTCTTACCTTTTCTTACTTGCTTTCTGCACTATAAAGGGCGCGACCTTTCAGCACTTTTATAAAATAGGGGAGTTCAATACTTTAACACACAACACTTATTGAACACTTTCAATTTCAATACCCCTGCACCTTCACTCTCTTCTGAAATCTTCTGGCTATGTGTTTGCAATTTGGCTTTACTACCGCTATTCTCTCTTAGTTTCCTTGAAACTGGTGTGTATAAATTTTGTTTTCAACCTCATTCCTATGTGTTTGTTTTACAGCTTCTACAATCTTGTCTACTTTGCTGTTTATGTTCAGTATTGAATATGATGTTCTCTTTGCATCTATTGTTGTTATGAATTCCCCATATCCTTATTCCCTTCTATGTGTTTGAGTTAAAGTTCAGGCCTGGCGGCATCCCAATTTTTGCTCATGCCTGGACTTGTTCCTTTAATGGATCCTAACTCCCAAACAATGTGGCTAACAGGATTGTTGGGGTGTGCCTAATTGTTGGGTATGACCACCAGCCTGTCATGGCTTTTTCCTAAAATCCCCTCTATGCACTTGCACTCTATCTTAGATTCTAAGTTCTATCCCCCCTCCTTTGGGCCTTACCTTGGGACCTTGATCTCCCGCTGAACTTGGACATCTGGGGGTTGACCCTTTCACACTGCACTATAATATAATTCTACAATATATTTGGGTGTAAGCATTGCCCGGAGTCTACTAGAGACTCTTATGGAACTCTGAGACATCCCAAATAAGAGAAAGGCTTTGGAATTAGATCTTTGGAGTTGGTTTACTTCATGCTTTAGAGAGAAGTCTGAATCAAGCCCTCCTTGGTTGGGATTTTAGCTTTCTGATGTATTTTTCTTACTTTTCTGTATCCATTTGGTGCTGTAATAATGTGTAATAACTCATGGGGTTTATAGTGAAAAGGGAAGGATTAATTATTGTATGCATAAGGGTAGATATCATGTTCATTAGGTATTTACTTTTGCAAATCCTGCTTTAAGTCATGCATTTTTATATAGAAAATCTTGTTTTAATTTCTGCACTTCTACACTTTCATATAGAAATCTTGCTTTAAGTTATGCATTTTCACATAGAAATCCTGCTTTATGTTCTGCACTTCTACATTTTCATATGGGAATCCTGTTTTAGGTTTTACACTTCTGTATTTTTTTAGAAAGCCATGTCTATAAACTTCTGCGCTTTTCCATCTTAGAAATCCTGCCTATAAGTTATGAATTTCATACATAATATATTCTATCAGTCGCTTTTGCGTTTCTGCATCCCATATAAAGAACCTGTCTATACGATGTTGCATTTTTGCCTATCATATAGAAAACATGTCTATAGGGCTTCCTGAATTCTGTAGACATATCCATCACTAGGCAAATGATATATAGGTTTAAATAATAAAAATCAATATTCTAGATACCATGCCTATAGGATTTCTGTGTTTCCATAAAGGTTAAAATTAGTCACGCTTAGAAAGCGTGCATAAAGGAGTAATCAACAAATCTGAATCCCTCAACTCGTTTATAAGTTTAAAATTGATAATAATAGTGCTTAAATGCTTGCAGAACTCATGTTCCTGCGGTTAATGGATCTGCTTCTGAAATCAATATATTTCTCTCGTGTTTAGATATCATGCGTATAGGTTTCACCTAGGAAAACTATAAGGTAAATTAGTTAAGTGAATCAGACTCTATTAATTATATGAAATGTGTAATAAACCAGTTTGCCTCCTTAACATTTAAGTTTAGTTCAGACCATAACCGGTATCTGCAAGACATACTAAACAACCCGTCTTTAAGTGATGTGGCATATCTGAGCCTTTTAAGTTATTATGTGTTTTCCATAATCTACTTTATGTGTTTTTTGTTTGTCGCTTTAGAATTTTATCCCTTTAAACCATACAAAACACAAATTTCCCTTCCCTTTAGGACTAGTAGTCCCAAATGCCTCTAGGGCTGATAGGATTGGGGGGGGGGGGGGGGTATTGCATGCTATAAGTAACGAAATCATTTGCGTTTAATACCTCAACGGGTGGGAAAGGGTAGATATGGATATGATGACCGGTGCGCTAATATCTCGTTTCGCCCCTCTTTTGAGGAGTAATTACCGGGTATTGCATTGATGTGATCCATATTATTTGTAAACCTACGGCCCCCTTCCTTTTATTTGTTTATCACTTTTTAGAATTTTCGAACCATTTCCTCAAAATTTCAGCTTTCTTTGTTTTTTCTTCAAACTTTAACTTATTTGCAGCCATTATGTGACAATCCCTCATATTTGAAATCCTTGTTTGCCTATTTGTTAATTGTACTTGAAGTCACAATTTTAGCATGGCCGGGAATTACACTAGTGGACCTTGAGGGGTGCCTAACACCTTCCCCTCAAGATAATTTTTAGCCCTTACCCAAATCTCTGGTTTCTAAATCAAAACCTTCTTAGTGTCCTAATGCGCTTAATCGTTAGGCGGCGACTCTTCAATTCAAAAATCCAATTCCCAAAAGGGAATGAGTTGTCTTCCTAAATTCATAAACCCGATTTCGCGAGAAAAATATGGCGCGACAATAAGTTGGTAAAAATTTAAATTCATAATTAAAACTTTTCTCAATTATTTTAAGTTAAGATATTATTTATTTGAATATAGTCAAGATATCCATAATTCTTTACGATATTATTTACTAATTTAATATTTTTATTTTTAAAAAAGTATACTTTTAAATACCTGATTATAAATAATATCTAGCATTTCTTATATATACATATATGTATAACACATTAATGAGTTAGTAAGAAATTAAATTGTGATTTAGCTTTGACTTATTAATTTAAGTAATAATGTTATTCGTTTGAAAGATATTTACTACTTTTAAGATATTATTTATTAATATATATTTTTAAATATATTTTGATAGATTATTCTGAAAAAACTTTATTTAACTATGTAATTACACCTGTCCAACAAAACATGTTAGTGAAATTATATTGTAATTACCTTCTCATAAACAAGCAGGTGATTGTAATTACTACACTATGTAAGCAATTACATAGCTAAGTAATTACACATGGGTTTCCAAACGAACCTTAAGGACAAAATAATTGCCATTATTTTGTTTGAATAACGTAGAATATTCATAATTTTGATTTCTTTAAATTGTAAGTGAGCATACAAATTATTTTCATATGCATAATCATCTATAAATAAAATTAGTAATATGAAGAAAAAAAGATAGTTACCTATTATAACATACTAAATAAATGATAACGTAAAAGTCACTTACACTTCCAATACATATAAGTTAGAGGAAATATCCATTAAACCAGGTAAATGTGTTAAGCTTTTGCGGGTCAAGTTTATCTCGGGTGACACAACATAGGCTTTTCGTGATGGATATCAGTATCATGATAAGGAAGAAGAAGAGGTCTGATCGAGGATCGGGTGGGGAGCCTGTTAGATAATACGCTTAACGCTAGAGGGGGGGTGAATAGCGTTATAATAAAATTTAGTGTAAACTTGCGGAAATTAAAATTTGCAGGAAGTAAATAAGTGCGATAAATAATAACTTACACACAGATATATCCTGGTTCACCACAACGTGTGGCTAGTCCAGTCCCCGAGAGACTCTCTCGAGATTTTCCACTAATGTGTCAAGCTTCCGGGTGCTTAACAAACCTTTACAACTTGAGGATGCAAGCCTCAACACCTTTGCTCGGAGTTACAACACTCCAAGACTTCAACCAAGGAAACACAAGTTCCTTACAACAAGAGAATTACAATTCTCTTACAAGTGTATACAACACTAAAACACTCAAACAAAATACTCCTTAATGAGTAGATATGAGTAAAAGAAGTAAGCTCTGGATCACAACAACTTTGGACAAGAATATGGCTCTCAAAAGCTTTATGAAATTGAATATAAAATGATAAACAAAAGTATGCAAGCTTATAGCAATGTAATGATCAGTTGTAGTATGTTGTTGTGTTTAAAACACCGAAATGAAGCTGTATTTATAGTTGAAAAACTTGGCATTACCGTTGCCCAATTGCCAATTAAGAGTTGCTGATTTTACTCACTGACAATCGATTGTCAAACCCCGACAATCGATTGTCTGCCAGTCAGATCAAAATTCAATCCCAGATTATACGCTTGACAATCGATTACTTGCAATCCATAATCAATTACTGGCAACGTTCAAAAAATCCTTTCAAGATTTTACCACAAACAATCGATTGTTCAGAATCAACAATCGATTATTCAGCAACGTTCAAAAAATCTTTTCCGAATTTTAATCAAAACAATCGATTATACAAAATCAATAATCGATTATCAAATAACGTTCAAAAAATCTTTTCCGGATTTTAATCACAACAATCGATTATACAGAAGCAATAATCGATTTCCTGACGGTATTTGAAAACTTTACGACAACGGTCAGCTTCACAATCGATTGCACAAAGTCAACAATCGATTACTTATCAGTTTTTGAAAAACATTTTAGACACTGCCTCTTGACAATCGATTGTTATACACTCACAATCAATTATTTAATAAATTTGAAAATCACTGGAAGTCACTGCCTCAACACAATTGATTGTCATTAGTTCACAATCGATTATTTTGTGACTTTAAAAAATCTGAAGGACACTGTCTCTTCACAATCGATTGTCATTAGCTTCACAATCGATTATTCTGAGTTTTGAAAAACTTTAATGGACACTGCCTCATCACAATCGATTGTCATAAGGTTCACAATCGATTGTCATGCAGGTTTGAAGAAACCTGATGTTCACTGCCTTAACACAATCGATTGTCATTAGTTCACAATCGATTGTCATGCAGTCTTGGCTTAAAACAATCGATTATCATTAGTACATAATCGATTATCTTAGTCCAGTTTTTAGAGGCATTTAAAAATCATTTTGACTAATGAAAATATGCATGATTTAAAATCATTTAGCATTGAATTAAATATGCATGATTTTGGAAAATAGTTTTATGAGAGAAGCCATGTTACGAGTCAAGTTGTAGGATCAAGATCACAATTAAGAATGACTCAATTAAACTATAAAACTTTGTCTTGAGCTTGAATCTCGATGTATATCAATTGTGCGCTTGTTTCTTGAACTTCGTCATATATCAATTTTCGCTTCGTTTGTCATTCATCAAAACCTGTACAAAAGAACACACGTTTTAGTATATTGCATTGAGAACGTGTTTCCAACAATTTCCCCCTTTTTGATAATGGCAAACATTAAGCGGGATATGCAATGCAAGCAATTTATATTGACGATTCAAGACAAGTGTATACATGCAACAAGTATGCAATTTGTTCCCCCTTAATTTAAGCTTATAGATATTGAGAGTGCATACCCGTTATCTTCCCCCTTTTGCCATTAGCAAAAATAATAATAAGATGCCAAAGATGAAATAAACCTTGTTTATTTATTGAAAAAAAATAGCAACATCAACCCGAATAATAGCAACATAATCGATTATTGATACTAAATAATCGATTTTTAGACGACGGAAACCGATTGTTGTACGTCAAGCTTTATAATTCCCGTTTCCTTTGGGGCGATACCTGCAAAAATCGTTAGACGTCTCCGACGCTCAAGTTATAACTCATGTAATAAAAAATTGCAATGCATGACTTAGATCAACGTGGAGTCAAGGATCCCGAGTTCACTGCGAATTCGGAAGAAGGACTCTTTCTCTAAAGGTTTTGTAAAGATGTCTGCCAATTGGTTTTTGGTTTCAACGAATTCAATTTCGACATCGCCTTTGAGAACGTGATCTCTAATAAAATGATGTCTAATTTCAATGTGTTTCGTTTGCGAATGAAGAACGGGGTTCTTCGTCAAGCATATGGCACTAGTATTATCACATCTAAGAGGGATATGATCGAGACTTAGGCCATAGTCCAAGAGTTGTTGTTTCATCCATAAGATTTGAGCGCAACAACTCCCCGCGGCTACATATTCAGCCTCGGTTGTGGACAACGCAACACTTACTTGTTTCTCGCTAAACCAAGAAACGAGAGAGCTACCGAACAAATGGCAAGTGCCACTAGTGCTCTTGCGGTCCAATTTGCATCCACCAAAATCGGAATCGGGGTAGCCAACAAGTTGGCATGAAGAGCCTTTGGGGTACCATAGACCCACATTTGTAGTACCAACAAGATATCTTAAAATCCGTTTTACCGCAGTAAGGTGAGACTCCTTCGGACACGATTGATAACGAGCGCATAAGCACACGCTAAACATGATGTCCGGACGACTAGCAGTAAGATAAAGAAGAGAGCCAAACATACCTCGATACTTTTTGGTGTCGACTTCCTTACCTTTCTCATCTTTGTCTAGATGATCGGATGTGCTCATGGGAGTTGCCATTTCTTTTGCATTGTTCATCTCAAATCGTTTCAGCAATTCTTTGCAATATTTGGCTTGACAAATGAATGTACCTTCTTTCATTTGCTTTACTTGTAATCCCAAAAAGAATGTTAACTCACCCATCATAGACATCTCAAATTCGCTTGTCATTAAATCGGAAAATTCCTTGCATAAAACATTGTTAGTAGCACCAAATGTAATATCATCTACATATATTTGAACTAACAAAATATCATTGTTTTTATGCTTAACAAAGAGAGTTGTGTCAACTTTTCCCCTAATGAAATCATTTTCCAAAAGAAACTTACTCAATCTTTCATACCAAGCTCGGGGAGCTTGTTTTAAACCATAAAGAGCCTTTTTGAGTTTGAAAACATGATCGGGAGATTTAAATTTTTTCAAAGCCTGGGGGTTTTTCAACAAAAACTTCTTCTTGAATAAAACCGTTTAGAAAAGCACTTTTCACATCCATTTGATATAAATTGAAATTCATAGAAGAGGCAAATGCAAGCAATAAGCGAATAGCTTCTAATCTAGCTACGGGAGCATATGTTTCCTCATAGTCAATACCTTCTTCTTGATTATAGCCTTTTGCTACAAGCCTAGCTTTGTTTCTAGTGATTATACCATTTTCATCTAGTTTATTGCGAAAAACCCATTTCGTACCAATTATGGTATGACCTTCGGGTCTTGGCACCAAATCCCGAACGTCATTGTGTTCGAATTGGTTAAGCTCCTCTTGCATTGCCAAGGTCCAAAATTCATCCCCAATTGCTTCTGAGATGGTTTTGGGTTCAATTTGAGAAACAAAAGCAGTATGTTCTAAGGTATTTTTGAGAGAGTTTCGGGTACTTACCTTGTCTCCGACGTTGCCAATTACCTGTTCGAGAGGGTGATCTTTGATTGTCCTCCACTCATTTGGCATTTGTGTTTCTTTTTCCAATTGTGGCGCTTCTTCCGTTGGTTGTTCCTTAGTTTTATCTTTATTTTCCTTGGGTGGTTCCTCTTGTATTTTCGGAAAAAACAACATGAGGGGATTCCTCCACAATTTGGGTTCTTTTATTAAAGACCCTATATGCTTTACTACGTGAGGAATATCTAATGAAAATACCTTCATCCGACTTAGCATCGAATTTACCCAATTGGTCTTTGCCATTGTTATGAACAAAACATTTGCAACCAAAAACTCTAAAATGGGAAATATTTAGTTTTCTTCCCTTATAGAGTTCATAGGGGGTTTTCATGAGTATCGGCCGAATTACTACTCTATTTAGAACGTAGCAAGCGGTACTCACGGCGTCCGCCCAAAAATGTTTGGGTATCTTAGCTTCGTCGAGCATGGTTCTAGCCATCTCTTCGAGACACCTATTTTTCCTTTCCACCACCCCATTTTGTTGTGGTGTACATGGAGCGGAAAAGGTATGCTCGATTCCGAGTTCGTCACAAAAGTCCGCAAAGAGATTGTGATCAAACTCTCCCCCATGATCACTTCTAATTGAAGTGACGGTTGTTTCTTTCTCATTTTGAACACGCTTAAGAAAAAATTTAAAATTTTGAAAAGCATCACTTTTATTGGCAAGAAATAAAGTCCAAGTAAATCTCGAGTAATCATCAACAATCACAAAAGCATATTTATTTCTTCCTAGACTTTCAATGCGAGAGGGACCAAATAAATCCATATGAAGCAATTGCAATGGTCTAGAAGTTGAAACAATGTTTTTAGATTTGAAAGATGCTTTTGTTTGCTTCCCCTTTTGACACGAGTCACAAATAGAGTCATTTTCAAATTTTAAAAAGGGAAGACCAACAACTAAGTTTTGAGAAATCAATTTGTTCAAAAGATGCATATTGATATGTGCTACTCTACGATGCCATAGCCAAGTATCATCCTCTTTACTCATTAGACAATCAACATATTCGGGTGAGGAATTAGCAAGATCAACCATATAAATATTATCAACTCTAAAACCAGGAAGTATGATTTTGAAATCACGACGTCTAAATACTAGGCATTCATCCGAATCAAATAGAGCAATATTTCCCTTGTCACATAATTGGCTTATGCTCAAGAGATTATGCTTCAAACCTTTCACAAGTAATATATGCTTAATAGAGGATTTTTCATCCTTACCGACCGAGCCGATGCTGATGATCTTTCCTTTATTGTTATCACCGAAGATAACACTTCCTCCTTCTTTGTGCTCTAATTGAAGGAATTTGGATTCATCTCCCGTCATATGCTTGGAGCATCCACTATCAAGGTACCATAGTACACTTGATCCCTTCAAGCACACCTACAAAACAAATTAATGTTCTTTAGGTACCCATGCCATCTTGAGTCCTTGGGGGTTAGGCATATTATAATGATGCGATTGAGTAACATGTCTATGACGTGTAAAGCATGCAGGAGCAATATGACCAATACGTCTACAATAATGACAAGTCACATTTGGGTTATGCATCCTTCTAGGTTCATAGTAACTAGACGGATGAAAATTGCTTACTCTATTTTGAACACAATGACTATTTCGCATTTCATGAGAATTATTTCTCCTACTATGAGCTCTAGGATGGGCAGCATTTCTAGAGTGATTGTTTCTCGGTTGAGGGCCATTGCTAGGTCTTCTAAGGGGTTCAAAATTTGGCCTAAAATATGCATCATTTCTAGGGTGACTATTTCTAGGTGGTAATCATTCCTAGGTCTTCTAAAATGTTCAGCATTTTGTCTAGCATGCATATTGGCACTAGAGTTGTTGTTTCTAGGATAAGCATTTCTATTGTTAATCCTAGGTTGAGCTTTAGGTTGTTGGGGTTTAGCTGCAACCTTTTCTTCATTCTTAAAGCCTATTCCATGCTTGGTTGATTTCAAGTTAACAAGAACATCATTCAAATTTTTGTGCGAAGAATTAAACTTATCTAATGTGCCTTTAAGCCTACTTACTTCATTCTTAAGAAGTAAACAAGAAGTGCAATTTCTAGTAGAGCTTTCGGGCTTATCGGAACTTCTTTTTCCAAAAAACTTGTTTTCCTCTTTCAGCTTCTCATTTTCTAAATCCTTTTCTTTCAAAGAAAGCTGTTTTTGAAAATCCTTTTCTTTTAATGAAGCATTTTCTTTTATGCCCTTAACAGTTTTTGAAGCCTTAATAAACTCAGCATATAATTCATCAAAAGCAGTTCGCATTTCTTCAAGAGTAAAGAAGTTTTTGGACGAAATTTGACATACCTCATCTTTGTTATCTTCTTGTGCCATAAGGCAAAGATTTGCTGCTTCGTCTTCTTCTCCTTCGCTTGACTCATCTCCGGAGTCGCCTCCCCAAGAAATGTATGCACGTTGCTTTTTAAAAGGTTTCTTCTCCTTTTTGATGTTTGGGCAATTTGATTTGATGTGCCCGGTTTCACCACATTCATAGCACTTGATTTGTTCGCCTTGCTTTTTGCCCTTGCGTTCATACTCCTTGCGCATGAACTTTTGAAATCTTTTGATAACGAGTCCAAACTCGTTGTCTCCTTCCTCATCAATTTGCGGTTGGCTTGTGCTCGCCTTTAGAGCTATTCTTTGCCTCCTTTGATCATCAACAAAAGGATTAAGAATAGTAGATTCATAGGTTTTAGGGTTACCTCTTAGTGCGTCGATGGTGACGTTTGAAACGCCAATGGATTCTTGAATTGCATCGGCCTTTGATCTCCACGCCGGTGTGAGACTTCTAAGAATTTTTCGAACGAGCTCTCTATCCGTGAATGTTTTCTTGAGAGCATGTAAGTCATTTACGATTATTGAAAATCGCTCAAGCAATTCGTCCACTTTTTCACCTTCCTTCATGTGAAATAATTCATAAGAATGGGTTAGGAAATCAATTTTTGCTTCCCTTACCTGGTCCGTACCTTCGTACGTGACTTCTAGCTTGTCCCACATCTCCTTTGCCGTTGTACAACACGATATTTTCCTGTAATCGTCAGCATTAACAGCACAATATAATAAATTTATTGCTTTAGCATTATTTTGAACCTTTCGGATGTCATCCGCGTCATACTCATCCTCGGACTTGGGAATCCATTCATTTTCCACCTTCTTTGTTGGATTTTGGTTTCCCTTCATTATCACCTTCCAAAGGTAAAAGCTGTTGGACTGAACGAAGATCTTCATCCTCTCCTTCCAGTACGTGTAATTTGTACCGTTGAATAGAGGTGGTCGTGTGGAGCACTATCCTTCTTCAATTCCTGCAAAAGAATCACGAGTAGAAGCCATAGATGGTTTTCTCAAACTGTTAAGTTTTCAGAGAGTTGGGCTCTTATACCAATTGTTAGATAATACGCTTAACGCTAGAGGGGGGTGAATAGCGTTATAATAAAATTTAGCGTAAACTTGCGGAAATTAAAATTTGCAGGAAGTAAATAAGTGCGATAAATAATAACTTACACACAGATATATCCTGGTTCACCACAACGTGTGGCTAGTCCAGTCCCCGAGAGACTCTCTCGAGATTTTCCACTAACGTGTCAAGCTTCCGGGTGCTTAACAAACCTTTACAACTTGAGGACGCAAGCCTCAACACCTTTGCTCGGAGTTACAACACTCCAAGACTTCAACCAAGGAAACACAAGTTCCTTAAAACAAGAGAATTACAATTCTCTTACAAGTGTATACAACACTAAAACACTCAAACAAAATACTCCTTAATGAGTAGATATGAGTAAAAGAAGTAAGCTCTGAATCACAACAACTTTGGACAAGAATATGGCTCTCAAAAGCTTTATGAAATTGAATATAAAATGATAAACAAAAGTATGCAAGCTTATAGCAATGTAATGATCAGTTGTAGTATGTTGTTGTTTTTAAAACACTGAAATGAAGCTGTATTTATAGTTGAAAAACTTGGCATTACCGTTGCCTAATTGCCAATTAAGAGTTGCTGATTTTACTCACTGACAATCGATTGTCAAACCCCAACAATCGATTGTCTGCCAGTCAGATCAAAATTCAATCCCAGATTATACGCTTGACAATCGATTACTTACAATCCATAATCGATTACTGGCAACGTTCAAAAAATCCTTTCCAGATTTTACCACAAACAATCGATTGTTCAGAATCAACAATCGATTACTCAGCAACGTTCAAAAAATCTTTTCCGGATTTTAATCAAAACAATCGATTATACAAAATCAATAATCGATTATCAAATAACGTTCAAAAAATCTTTTCCGGATTTTAATCACAACAATCGATTATACAGAAGCAATAATCGATTTCCTGACGGTATTTGAAAACTTTACGACAACGGTCAGCTTCACAATCGATTGCACAAAGTCAACAATCGATTACTTATCAGTTTTTGAAAAACATTTTAGACACTGCCTCTTGACAATCGATTGTTATATACTCACAATCGATTATTTAATAAATTTGAAAATCACTGGAAGTCACTGCCTCAACACAATCGATTGTCATTAGTTCACAATCGATTATTTTGTGACTTTAAAAAATCTGAAGGACACTGTCTCTTCACAATCGATTGTCATTAGCTTCACAATCGATTATTCTGAGTTTTGAAAAACTTTAATGGACACTGCCTCATCACAATCGATTGTCATAAGATTCACAATCGATTGTCATGCAGGTTTGAAGAAACCTGATGTTCACTGCCTTAACACAATCGATTGTCATGCAGTCTTGGCTTAAAACAATCGATTATCATTAGTACATAATCGATTATCTTAGTCCAGTTTTCAGAGGCATTTAAAAATCATTTTGACTAATGAAAATATGCATGATTTAAAACCATTTAGCATTGAATTAAATATGCATGATTTTGGAAAATAGTTTTATGAGAGAAGCCATGTTACGAGTCAAGTTGTAGGATCAAGATCACAATTAAGAATGACTCAATTAAACTATAAAACTTTGTCTTGAGCTTGAATCTCGATGTATATCAATTGTGCGCTTGTTTCTTGAACTTCGTCATATATTAATTTTCGCTTCGTTTGTCATTCATCAAAACCTATACAAAAGAACACACGTTTTGGTATATTGCATTGAGAACGTGTTTCCAACAGAGCCTTGGATAAATCTTAGGAGTTGGAGGGGAGGTTATCATCTATGGGATCCTGGGGGAGTAGCGGGGACACAAGCGCTATGAGGATGATGACGATGAACTGTGTAAGGGAGGCGGTGAGGGAGGTATTAAGGGTCTCGATGGGTTTATCTAGCTGTTATAAAGACAATGGTGGTGGAATGAAGTGGTTCAAGGCAAAGTGGAACCGAAGAAGGCGGTGTACCTGAAGTTAGTAGGGAGCACAGGCGAGGTGGAGAGTAGAGAGAACAAAGGGAAGTATAAGGTAGCGAGGAAGGAGGCAAAGTTGGCGGTCACGGAGGCTAAAACTGCAGCGTTTAGTCATCTGTACGAGGAACTAGGGGACAACGGTGAGGATAACAAGTTATTTCTGCAGGCTAAGGTGAGATACATAAATGCTCAGGATCTGGATCAAATGAGGTGCATCAAAGATGAGGACGGTAAAGTATTGATAGGGGAGGCTCATATTAAGGGAAGATGGCAGACTTACTTTAATAGATTTCTGAACGAAGAGGTAGGAAGGGGAGATATTATGCTAAGCGATTTGAGGCATTCGGAAAGTCACCGAGACTTTAGGTATTATAGGCAAGGTTAAGGAGGCCGTGTGAGCTATGCATAAGATGAGTAGGGGTAGAGCAACATGGCCAGACAAAATTTCGGTAAATATTAGAGGTGTGTGGGTAGAGCAGGCCTGGAGTGGCTGACTGGGCTGCTTAATGTTATTTTCAAGATAAAGATTATTTCGGATGAGTGGAGGTAGAGCACTGCGGTACCGTTTTACAAGAACAAAGGTGATATTCGGAGTTGTAACAGCTATATGGGTATCAAGTTACTAAGTCATACCATAAAAATTTGGGAGATGATGGTGGAAGTGAGGGTGAGGAGAACAATATCTATATCCGACAACTAGTTTGGGTTCATGCCGGATCATTCAACCACGGAAGCTATCCACATTATTAAGAGGTTTGTGGAATAATACAGGGATATGAAGAAAGATCTGCATATGGTGTTTATTGACCCGGTGAAAGCGTATAAGGTCCCTAAGGAGGTTTTCTATAGATGCCTGGAGGCAAAAGGTGTACCAGTATCTTATATTAGAGCAATAAAGGACATGTATGATAGAGCTAAGAACGAGTAAGGACAGTACGAGGCGACACAGAGCATTTCCCAGCTGTCATGGAGTTACATCAAGTATCTCCGCTCAGTTGGTTCTTATTTACCCGGTGATGGACAAACTGGCATGACATATTCAAGAGGGGTGCAATTGTGTATGTTATTTGCTAATGCCATAATTCTGATTGATGAAACACGTAGCGGTGTTAATGAGAGGCTAGAGGTTTGGAGACATGCCTTTGAGTCTAAGGGTTTCTAGTTAAGCAGGACTAAGATAGAATACCTGGAGGGCAAGTTCATTGCCTAGTCGAGGGTAACAAGCATGGATGCGAGGCTTGAATCACAGGTCATCCCCAAAAGAGGCAAGTTCAAGTACCTTGGGTTGGTTATGTAGGAGGATGGGGAGATCGACGAGGACGTCACATACCATATACGGGTGGAATAATGAAATAGAGGTTAGAATCTAGAGTCCTATGTGACAAGAAAGTGCCATCGATACTCAAAGATCAATTTTATAGAGTGGTGGTTAGAGCGACCATATTCTATGGGGTAGAGTGTTGGTCGTTAAGAACTTACATATATAGAAGATGAAAGTAGCAGAAATGAGGATGTTGAGATGGATGTACATGCACACTAGGAATGATAAGATTAGAAATGAATATATTCGGAAGATGGTGGGCATAGCTCCTATAGATGACAATATGCGAGAAGCAATGCTTAGATAGTTCGGCATGTGCAGAGGAGAAACTCTGATGTCCCCATAAGAAGGTGTGAGCGGTTGGCTTTGGGGGACACAAAAAGAGGTAGAGTGCGGCCTAGGAAGTATTAGAGAGAGATGATCAGGTAAGACATGGCGTGGATTTAGATTTTCGAGGACATGGTCGTTGATAGAAAAGTGTGTAGGTGGAGCACTAAGGGTGTAGGTTATGAGGTAGTTAAAAATCTTTCCACTTCTTACCGGGTGTGAGGGTAGTCTAATAGGATTTGTCTTAGATTGCTAGGGGTTAACATTGTGTTCTCACTGTTCGTCTATTTTTCATAGCACCTGGCCTTTTTTACTAGTTATTATTATTGTGTTTCATCTATTTTCTGGTTCTTATGATACTTTTATTATTTGGGCAAATACATAGATGGCCCCTTAACCTTGGATCCAGTTTTTATTTTGACACCTTAACTTAGAGGTTTTCCTATTGAACACTTTAAATCTATTTTGGTCGAAAGAACTGAGAAAACAGTTGCACGGTTAAAGAGGTTATTTGTTGTTGTGGTGTGCTGTTTCTATGGATTTGGCTTTAGTGATGCTAGTGGTTTGAAGAATAGTGTAGTATTTTTATGGTATGCTGGTGATAATAGTGTTGCAGTTGATGCTATTGGTTCGAGACAATATAATGTGTTAGAAGTGGGTACTAGAAATTTGTGTTTTTGTTAATATACACTATTTTGTTATGAATGAAATAGAAATGACCAATGTTTTATGCAAATTTAAGTTCAGCTTCACTTCCATATTATGTTATGAATAAAATGCAACATGAACAGAAAATATTACTGCTCAAACATATTCATGAATTGATAATATAACTGCCCAAACTTCAATTGCATAGTGTGATGAACTAGCATCTACAAGTACATGTCATGGTCTAAAATCAATAATGAATCTATACACACCTTCATCAACTCCAACATGTTCTGCATTCCACATAACCTTACACCTCCTAGAGAGGGCTTTGTTCTTTTCCAGTATCATCCTATCCATTGGTGCAATGATAGTAACCCAACTCTTATCATACTTCCTTATTTCAATGGTAACATAGTTATAACATACTTGTGCCTAGGACCTACTATTCAAAAATTGAATGTCTCACACATGTTATTCTCAATGACATCACACTTTGAATATTCTCTGAAGTATATGCCCTACACCAATACTCTTTATCAACCTTTACAAGTTGTCACATATCTTATAACCAAGCTTATTCATTGCTTCCGGTTCTTCCTTGAGTTTCACCTCATAAGATGCTTTGGCACATCTCCAGAATTGTTTCCTCCTTTCTTCACCTCTCCAATTCTCGGACCAGTTAGACCAAATGTGTCTAGCACACATTTTGTGTTCTGTCATTAGTGGTAATTCCCTTATAGTTGGTACTAGTCCCTATAAAAAATAGTAATAACTTTTAGTGGACATTATATATAAAGTAGGAAAAAGAAAAATTAAAAGTTGATTGTAACTTTACCTTTTGCATATCTGACATAACAGTTAAGCTAACACCATCTCCCAACTGTAAATCTGCAATCAAATATGTGATGAACCAACTCCATAAGTATTTTGTCTTGATCAACTACATCCCATGCAATAAGAAATATTTAATTGTTTCCATTCTACCAACTGCAACAAGTAACTCGCCCTTGCATATTCCCTTTAGAGAACAACCATCAAATCCTATGATCTTTTTGTACCTTCTAACTATCCTCTTTTCAAAGCATCTAAACATATATAGAAATAGACAAACAAATTCTTGCCAGGAAGAGTCTCACTATCTGTTTTGATCTAACATGAACTCTCATGATTTGTTTGCTTAATAATATCAACATAATCAGCAAGTCTGTTAAATTCCATCCTCCAGTCACCCATGAGTTGACTTATCGCCCTACACTTAGCCCTGTAACAAATAGTCCTTCTAACATATAAACCTAACTTATCCCTGATCAAATCCTAAATCTCCCACAACGTAATATTTGATTGAGAAATAATCCTATCTTTATAATTAACGTTAATGTAATTAGAAGTACATAATTTGTTCTTATTTTTGGAATTGTAGTTATGAGTTGGATGGCACTTCTTCACAGTAATGTCTCATGAATCCCTGTAATTGCTTGCATACAATTCTCAGTTACACTTGGCTCCTTTACACTTAACTCTAACCTTATCCTTTTCATTAGGACTAATTGTTAGGTGCACTTTGTTCTCCACATCATATAAGGCTACTATTTTTATAAAGTCTTACCACATTTTTAAATACCATACCAAGCTCAAAAATAGCAAGTTAACAGTCAGGGTCAAACCTTATCTTTTTACTTCACCTTCTCGGAGGTAAGTTAATACCCTTTCAGCTAAAACATCTAACTCATATGTGCTATCATCACTTTTAATATCAGAACTGGTGTAGTAGTTTCTGTCCCCTCCTAATTTTCCAGCAAGCTTGTCCTCCTTAGTTGGCCTGCCATTATCCTCAAAGCCTTTATTTATTCTTGTTTCTCCCAAAATAATCTCTTCAGTTGGAGTATGTTTCTTTCTTTGTTTCTTATGTTTTTTCTTCTTTCTTCTTTCATGCCTTAATGAAGTGAGCTCTTCATTCACATCACTATCATCTTCATCAGGAATGTTATCTAATTCAGATTCACTACTTGTGAAATATTATGCCAAACTAGCATATATGTTTGTTGTTTCTTTAGCCCCTAGTAATTTCTCACCTGCAACCCCAACATCATCTAGACTTTCCTCAACCACAGATGTGTTATCCACAACACTTGCTTGGATATTTATATCCTCTGGAACAATAGATGTTGCTCTACACTCTTTATTTAATGTATTTTCACTTGGTTCAATAACTTATGACCCACATAAAAAGGCCACATGGGACAGTCTCATCAACCAAAAGACTCATTAATTATATGCTTAATATACAAATCTAAATGATCAAGATGATTACGGTAACAAACTATATTATACAATTTCTAATCATTTTCAATCAAGACAAAGTCATTAGAATTAGGATTAATTAAATAGAAACTCTCTACCTCAGCACCCATATCCATTGTATAAGATAGAAGCTCAAAAAGAGAAAAGTGGTCCTTGTCGATGATGTGACCATCCTCACCCCTCTCTCCTACATATATCGGGTTAGAATCCTTGAACTATGTCTACCATGGTGAAAATCAACAAGAATATATTCGCCTGCAGATATGTCTAGATTTACCACTGTATTGAAAAACCAAAAAGCGAAACATAGGATGTTAGTAGATTCTCCAATCCAAAATTATAAAAAAAACCCTAATTTTCACAAATTCCAACAGACTATATTAAAACATTCAAAACAACTATATTTTCAGTAGATAAAAGCTTACCACAAAGGAAAACTTCGATTGAAATAACATAATCCTCGAAACTTTAGTCACGACCAGCACTAGTTGTGATCAACTCCACTCACCACCACGGTCAAAAGAAGCAAAATATTACCCGTATTAGTAATATAATCGACCAAGTTATTGACAGACAATTGAATCGAACTCAAAATCGACAAAGATTCCACCGGGAATCGGTCTCAATGTAATTTATTAGGCTAAAGAAAAGGGATTTTGGGTGTAAGATCGATTAAGTGAGGCGAGGTATGTGGGTAAGGTAAAAATGGGGTTTTTATCTAACCTAGATAAATAAACACGTGTCAGACTGTTATTGGTATTTTATTCCACATGGTAAGCTTTTGAAAACAAGCGCTTAATTTTTTGTAGCGCAGGTCATATGTCGTATTTAAATGGTATAGATCAAAATAGAGTCAAAGTGTTCAATAGGAAAATGCTAATTTAAGGTGTCAAAATAAAAATTGAGCCAAGTTTAAGGGGTCGTACAACTACGTGGCCTTATTACTTCTATAGTTTCTGTTGAAGGTACTAATATATTGTCTTCTTTTATCTTTTTTTTGAGCTAAGAATCTATTGGAAATAACCTCTCTACTCCACTAAGATAGGGGTAAGGTCTGCGTGCACACTACCCTACCAAGACCCCTGACATATTAAATTTTACCGGGTTATGGTTTATTGTTTTTCTATGTCTCATCTATTCCCAAACAAGTAAAAAAAGATGCAAGTTTTGGGTAAACGAATCAAATCACTCTTTGTATGCATTAGAAGATCCTTCTTAGTCTTATAGAAATAAAATATACATAGTCATAAAATAGTGTATATTGAAACATAAAATCATTTTCATTCCGTAATATGTTACCCCAAAGATCAAGACCACTATCAGATTCTGCTCAACAAGTACCTAAAATCTATAGCTTTGGCTGTCGGAAGTGAGTTTAGAGGCGGATTCAGGATTTGAAGGTTACGAGTGCCACTATATACGATATAGTATACTTACCACTAGTCACAAAGACCGAATAAGAAGAAGGGATCGATTCAGTTAGTTTTTGGTTCATCCAGTTAGGTTTTTATTCATAAATAGGCAAATAAGTTTGATTTTAGTTCAATTTTTTACACTTGATATAATTATTCTAGAGTAAAATTATAAAAAAAATTGATGAAAACTATGTTGCTCGGACTATCCGAAAATATTACTGGGTACGTGCGAGATCCTCCAAAAGTAGTAAACATTTGAAGCAACTGACATAAGTGCAATGGCCTTTATAAAGAGTCCGAACAACATAGCATGAACGTACACCTCCAATTAGAAAATGTTCTTAAAGAGTAGCTTAATTATTATACATTCTTTGTTTGATTTGATTAATTGGTTATTATTCATGAATTAATTTTTCAATTTAATTGTCGAGTTATGTAACAATCATTTCAAAGTAAAGGTTTCAAATTTTCAATTACTGAGAATCAACTCAAAACCTATACTAATTAGGATTTTTTTAAAAGCCAACAAATGATATAGCTCAAATTATACTCTAATAAATAAATTAATATTGTGCTATTAAAAATAGATGCTACATATTACCTAGTATCATTTATAATTACATATTGAAAGAAGTTGCTCATGAAGTAAGGTGTCACTGTAGGTAGTAAAATAAAGGCTAATATAAGAAAATTTTAGAAAAGAAAGAAGATACAGAGATTTCGTAACAAATAACACGAAGAAAAAGGAGAAAAGAGAAAGAGGATGAGAGAAAGAAAGAAGAGGTGAGGGCCCATGGCCCATAGAGAAAAAAAGTAAATAACTAATAAGTAGGAAATGTTAAGAATAGAACTCTAATTAGGGTGAATGTCTATCTTATAGAAGAGTTTTACTTTGATGCTAAGTTATTTATCTTCTTATAAATAGAGGGGTCTTACCCTATTGTAAATAATCCCATAATATCAATAAGAATTCTCCTCTCCCTACTTTCTCTACAATATTGTTCTTGTTCTTGTATTATTTTATAACACGTTATCAGCACGAAGCTCTACTATCTCAAGAATCTCTTGAAATAAAGAAAAGAAATCAGAGGAAATATGTCTTCTATCGGTGAACTTGCTTGTACTTACGCTTGTTTGATTCTTCATGATGATGGCATTCCTATCAATGTCGAGAAAATTGGTACCCTTATAAAAGCAGCAAATTTAAGGTAGAATTATACTGGCCGAGCCTTTTTGCAAAACTTTGTCAGAAGATGAACGTGGAGGTACTTGTCATGAACGTCGGCACCGGCGGAAGCGCATCTTCTACTGCCGCTGTAATCGCTGCTCCTGCTCCTACTACTGGTCAGGATGCCGCCGCTGCACCTTCCGCCAATGACAAGAAGAAGTTTTGTCACAGATTTGATCAGGGTATATTTACCGAGCAAAATATGAAATAGTGATTATCTTTACTAGCTGCCAATCAATACAGCTATGTAGAAGTCGGTATTCATTCCACTGTGTAACTTTGTTAACACTATGATTATCATGGGGTAAATATGGAGGAACAAGATGCTGCCAACATGGTCGGAGCTATGTTGCATGGACCTTATGAAGATTACTGCACAACAGTACAATCAACAATAATTTGTCAAGCAGCTGAACATCAAGTTATACACGAGTCTCTAACCATCACGGTACGTTATCTTCTTATACGAGTTTGCCGGCTGGTTTACCACGCTGACCTTCTTTGCACGTTCAAACACAGAATATAGTTGTAATCCTTATCCTTCTCTTATTTATTGGGTTAATGGTAGTGTTAAGAATGATATTAGCCTTATATTTAATTATGTTTGTTTATTGTCTGAGATTTGTGAATCAGTGCTACTTTGTGTAAAATAAATAACTCTTCCGTTTCAAGATGATGAATTCCGCTTCAGGTATGTTTCTTATGACGACTATATGTAAATTATCATGTTCATGATCCTGGTATGAATTATAGTTTACGCTAATATGTGGTATCCGAGCATGATATTTGAACTGGAAATCTTCCTAGTACAACTGAAATCACCGTGGCTTTAGTTAAGAACAGTTTTCAGCAAAACTGTAAGAACATATTTATTTCCTCATGATGTGTAAATAAGTAGAATTGAGAATTCAATCTCTAAGCCAACGAGATTAGAAAATCTTTGACCAATGATTTGCATTCGTTCAACACCTGTTAGCCCATCATGAATTTAAAATCAAAGTTCTTTGAATCTAAGATATATTAATCTACTTGATTCCTAGTTTATCAATTTCAAGGTAAATATGAGTACCAGAATTTAATTTTTGTGTGGTGGTGACTTATTGTTTGTTTACATGGTGATCATATCGTCCCTTAATTATTAACCATATCAGTTTCGGCCTAGATTGTTTGTAATACATTATTGTTTATGTTATGAAATATTATACTTTGTAGTGGATGTCTATAACTCCTAAAGAAGTTACTCCCACTACTCTTCTCCATTATGTAGATAATCCCCACTACTTCTCACCATTATTGTTGTAACTCCCATACCTTCATAATTTACCCATGATCTTCCTCCATGATCTCAAATACTTAATGACATACTTATGAAATTCTTTTGGTATACCTCTATGTTGTACTATAAATAGAGGATGAAAACTCATTTTGTAATACACTTGGATACATGAATCAGTACTTAAGGCATGACTATGTATATTATTTTAAATTATTTGTTTAATTGATTCATGTAACACACATACGATATTCAAAGAGAAGATATATTTCCCTCATTTAAGTATGTGTAAGGCAGATGTTACTACAATTTCTGGTAGTAGTAAATCGATTGAAGGCTCCGGAAGAGCAACTATAACTTTGCCTAAAGGAACAATATTTATCATAGAGAATGCAATGTTCTCCTCCAAGTCCAAGAGAAACTTGTTGAGTTTTAAAGATATCAGTCAAAATGGATATCATATTGAGACAATAGATGAGAATAATCTTGAATACCTCATTTACTCATGAAAACGAGGCTGCCCACTTCGGTTTGGGGTCACGCCATTTTACATGCAGCAATGCTAGTTCGTCTCAGACCGACGAATTATCACAAATATTCCCCGTTGCAATTAGTTTTGGGTCATGAACCTAATATATCCCATTTAAGAATTTTTGGATGCGCAGTATATGTGCCTGTAGCACCGCCATATCGCACCAAAATGAGTCTGCAAAGAAGGTTAGGAATTTATGTTGGGTTTGAATCGCCCTTCATTATTCGCTACCTCGAAACATTGACAGGGGATTTGTTCACTGCACGATTTGCAGACTGTAAATTCGATGAGACACTTTTCCCAAAATTAGGGGGAGAAGTTGGTGAAACCAAACGGGAAATTTTGTGGAAAAATCCATCATTATCTCATCTTGATCCACATACCTCTATTTGTGAAAAAAGATGTGGAAAAGATTATTCATTTGCAAAGAATAGCAAATCAAATGCCAGACGCATTTACGGATTTGAAAAGGATAACAAAATTACATATCCTCGTAGAGAATGTGATAGCAGTATGTGATAAGTCTGAAAGAAGACAAAATTATTACCGTGAATGTATCAATGTATATCGACATGGCAATAGACGAAATTATAATCGTCATCATTGTGATAATGAGAATAATAAAGATTCTCAAAATAATCTTTCACTTTATGAAAGTAATATTTGACATAAGATTTTATATAGCACATACAGATGATTATGATCCATTCATGGTGTCAATGTGACAACATATGATTTATGAACACATATTCATTCTTGGAAGAATATGAACGTGCTAGTGGTAGTGAATATACCACATCACCTCCAGAAGGAGGTTTGAGATGATATATGAAAATAATGTCATTATTATGGCATGAATGATCATTGGTCACGTACCAATTGTACGCCAAAATATTTTGGAAATATGATTATTAAAGGACAACGATAATACAAGAAACATATCTTGCATATAATTTTGACCATGACCATAATGGTATAACTTTCTCTTTAAAGGAGATATTCACCACATGGATGTTGATGAATTTGTGGTAGTACAAAATTAATTGAGAGCTCTAGAAGAGCCAATTATTACTATGTTGGAGAAGTACAATTGATTACCAATAAGGTATTGTGTTGTAGTAAGTCTCAAAGAAACTTATTCAGTTTCCAAAGTATATGTGAAAGTGGTTGATTATATTGAGACTATAAATAAAGGAAAGATTTGATATCTTCTATTACTACAACTTGTAGCGGGACAATTTATATATGAAAAGCTACCCGCTTCATTCTCCAGTTTGTACTACACAAACAAAAAAATGCCACAATAAAGTGGATATTTATTGGTATAAAAACCCATATCATAATAAACTTGAAGTTTATTGATAATTGCAGATGTCATGGTGTAAATTTGAAGTTTATCAATATTGATAATTTATTCAGTTGGCATTCGGGTTAGCCATATCAATTTAAGTATGATGTGCAATAATAGAGAATTCACATGGGTAAATATTAAAGAACTAGAAAGTTCTTTACGAATTCTCTTGTATTACTAGTTCTCATTAATTAATTGACCAACTAAAGAGTTCGGGTTGAATCCCATAAATTCTGGAAATATCAAAGGTGAATATGGGCCCATTCACCTGCCATGTATACCACATATGATGCATCTATGATATGGTTACATGTGCGATTATTATTAACCTGCAACCTGGCCGGTGCTTGCGAGGTAAATTGCTCAGTAATCTAATTTCGAGCATAATTTCCAGATTTTCTATTCAAGATAGTTCATCTTGATAAGTTGGTTTACATCATAGTTGGTTTAGCAAAATAATTTATTGAGTGGCCTCCATTTAATAGCTAAATTATTGCTTATGAGAACAAAGTTATCTATATCAATTTGATATACGCTATACACGAGAGTATATTATATTTTCCCCTCACAAGTGGTTCAGGGTCAGGAACCAAATAATTTCATCTTATTATTATTAATGTGCTGTGTATATTAACATGATAATGCACAAAGATGATTTCCCAGAGTTGAGGAAACAAGTTAGTTTTCCTAACATGAGGGGGAGACATGATAAACACTTGAGAAAATGTTACATGGGATGAATTATCATTTGTATATATAGATCCTCGAATATCATAATATGAACCTGAAGTTCATAAAAGGATAATTCAATTGCAACATATTGCAAAGCATGCCATACGCATTTGCTGACCCAAAGAAAGTAATTATATTCTCACTGCGAATGCTCATATTAAGTCCTAGAAGGACAAAGTCTTTGATACGCTTAAAGCGTATAGATAAATCGGTTTCAAAAGAACTTCTTAATAAAGAAGATGAGCAAATGATCAAAGTGATCATAATAAGGAGGCAAGTGATCTAGAAGATCACATGACATAACACTTCATAAAATCTCTTGAGAGATTCAGGTACCTGAATGTATGAATGAAGAGATCTCCATGTTATGTCTTTATGAAAATTTACTAGAACCGATATAAAATGTTCGTCGACGACATCTATGATAGCGCAAAATATTGATGAGGATCTTAAGTTTGTCGAATACAAACAAAAATATTTCCAAATGGTAGAGACAAAATTCAAGTAGAAATGATTACATATGATAGACATGTAGTTTTGGACATGTAGTTCAAATACTTGAAAGTATAAAATCAATGGTATGTGCAATCAGTTTTCAATATCTTATTTGTTTAGCATGACATGAAAACTTGATATGCATCTAAAGTCTATTATATGACTTATATGACTTAACTTATATGACAACCCATGAAGGATTTAAGTTGCTTGAAGAATCTACAATTCTTGATCTTGAGGTACCACTTCCTTAATGCAATTTATGCACAAATATATCTTGCTATAACTATGATAATGTGATGGCGAGGATATCTCTATGGAAATATTGAAGAGCCATTCCACGATATTTGTGAAGACATTATATATCTATCACGAGTTATGATTTCAAGGTGCAAATATTCATTATAGTTAATATGGCTGATTTATTTATCAAATCTCTACTAACGATCTCTTGAAGCTAGTGCACAAGATTGGGATGCGAAGACTCAAGGATGTGAATTGATGCTCTCTTCAGGGGGAGTTAATGCGCGTTGCACTCTTTTTCCCTTACAAGGTTTTTGTCCCACTGGGTTTTCCTTGCAAGGTTTTTAACGAGGCAACCAATAGGCGCATTTCTAAATATGTGTACTCTTTTCCCTTTTCTAAAATTTTTTTTCCCATTGGGTTTTGTTTTAGTTAAGGTTTTAATGGGGCACATTACTTATTGAGTAGACATTTAAGGGGGAGTGTTAAGAATAGAACTCTAATTAGGGTGAATGTCTATCTTATAGAAGAGTTTTACTTTGAGGCTAAGTTATTTATCTTCCTATAAATAGAGGGGTCTTATCCCATTGTAATAATCCCAAAATATCAATAAGAATTCTCCTCTCCCTACTTTCTCTGCAATATTGTTCTTATTCTTGTATTATTTTATAACAGGAAAACAATAAAAGAAGTGGAAGATGCAGCTGCCGGGAGCTGAACCTAGGCCCTCGAAACAAATGAGAGACTCAAAAAGCAAGCCTGAACCATGGCACCCATCTGCTATTTGTGTACTCCGGGTGCCAATTTAAATATATAATCGTTTTTCATAGATATAACATACTCATTAAGAATTTTTGTCGAAGCGTGCGGGTGGCGTACCACTCCTACCCTATAAGGTAGATCCACCCCTGGAAGTATGATGGCCCAGCCAGTCGTCTCATGAGCTACTGTTCCATTTTCTCTATTTTTGCTTCTTTATGCTTTGTTTATCCGTGTTTTGGGGTATCGGGTTGGTCAGATCAAATCTGGAATGATATTGGTGAAGTATAAGACACTTAGTCTCTTTTGAGGAAATTTTAGTTGGAAAAGTCAACCGGATGTTGACTTATGTGTTAGAGGGAGATATGAGTCCTGATGGTTCGATTAGCTTCGAGAGGTTATTTGAGACTTATGAGTACGATTGGAATGGGTTTTGGAGATTCGGGGTAGATTTAGGCTTGAATTGGCAAAGTTGATATTTTGGCGATTTCCCATTGGTAGGCAAGATTGTTATATACGGGCCAAAATGGAATTCCGAGTGTTGCAGTAGTTTTGTTATGTCATTTGGGTTGTGTGTGCAAAGTTTCAGGTCGTGGTTTGATCGGATTTTTTATCAAAAGCGAAAGTTGGAAGATTTTAGAAACATAGGCTTGAATCCGATGTGTTTTGGTTGATTTGATGTTGTTTGAGGTGTTTGGAAGATTGATACAAGTTTGAATAAAATATTAGGATAGGTTTGTGCTTTTGGTTGAGGTCCCAGGGCCTCGAGGTGATTTTGGATGGTTGACGGAGAAGTTGAAGTGTTGTTGCAGCTGCTGAATTTATTGGTTCTAGTATTTTCGCACCTGCGGATTGGGGACCGCAGGTGCGGTGCCGCACGTGCGAGAGAGGAGCCGCAGAAGCGGATTGTTGAGAATTGCCAGGAACCGCAGATGTGGTGTACTCCATATGTGCGAATAGCTTATCGCAGATGTAATTCTTGGGCTTGTTAGTGATTTTCACAGAAGCAGAGGATTTAATCGCAGATGCGTTACCTCAGATGCGTTTGAAGTGCCGCAGATGTGGAAAGGTTTGGGAAGAATATATAAGTTATTTCGTTTCGCGAATTTGAGCTATTTCACCATATTTGACTTTGGCTTTGGTGCTTTTTGGGCGATTTGAAAGAGGGACTTCAAGGGAACGTCATTGAGGTAAGGAATTTGGACTTGAAACTCATTCCTATGCTATTATTTCATGGATTAGATCTAGAAATTAAGGAAATTAAGGGTGAAATTTCGGGAAACTAGGGTTTAGTATTGGAGACCTATAATTGAGGATTTGATAGACCATTTGAGGTCAGATTTCTGAACTTTTGATATGCATGAACTCGTGGGGTGATAAGGAATCTATGGGTGTAAAAATTATTGAATTTTGAGATGTTGCCTGGGGATCGGGTTTTGGTAATTTCGGGATTTGTCTCACTTATTGATTGTTTTCTCTTGGGCTTTGTTTCCTTAGCATATTTTGATGTCCTCGTTCTGATTCTGGATAGATTCGATACCCGTGAAGGCCGATCCGATGGGCAAGGCGTTGCGAGCTAGAGATTTGACCGGTTCGAGGTGAGTAATAATTGTAAATAATGTTCTGAGGGTTTGAAACCCTGAATTGCACATCGTAGTGCTATATTAAGGTGAGGCACACGCTTGATGACGAGTGTGGGGCCGTGCACTATTTGAGATTGTGACTTAGTCCGTCCCGATTGATGATTTTATCGCGTATTTGATCGAGATTTATTTGATATCATCATTATTTGGGCTGAATGCCATGGACTTCATGCCAACTATTTGAACCCTTCGGGGATTTTTATATATTTCCTTACTGTTTTGACTTTATACTTGGACTCAATCATGTTATTTTCCACTATTTTTTATAATCAGCCATGTTTACTCAATTTTAATACTTAAATGATATTTTAAATGATGTTTGGACTTAGAAACACTATTTTACTATTACTCGAGCGACTTTTGAGGATTCTTGACTGGGTAAGACCGATGGCCTATGTTGTGAGGAAACACTGATATTGATTTGAGGTCGAGGGCCTGAGATATGTACACCACAAGGTGGCTTGATTGATATGAGGCCGAGAGCTTAGTGATGACGCCACGAGATGGCTTGATATGTGCTTGGGCCGTAAGAGGCCCCTTGAGGAGTCTACACACCCCTAGTGAGTGCGGCTACCCATTGTGATGTGAGATTGAGCCTGCGGGGCTGGTATTGTTCTGAGATGTTGGCCGAGGGGAGATTTTCTTGATACATTGCCTGGGGGGCAAACCTTTACGTGCTTATTTTTTGTATTTTCCTCTCAATTATATGCTTACTTGATGAAAGAGGATTTTTAATTATCTCTTAACTGGTTTACTGTTTTAAAATAGTTTTGCTACTTCATTATAGATTGCCTTATGCTTCACGTGTTTTCTCACTAGTCATTATTTACATTTGTTACTCACAGAGTTAGAGTACTCACTTTACTCCCTGAACCATATGTGTATATTAAAGCGTAGCTGGTTCCGCTCCCGAATGTTGATCTTTCCAGCTTCAGGCGGACATTTAGAGTTCACAGGGTAGCTTCCTGGCATCTGCAGTCCCGTGTTTCTCCTCCTTTTATTATTTCTATCTTGTATTAGACGGTTGTACTAGTTTACAGACTTAGCAGACTTGTGTTGTGACTTATAGATGCTCATGACTAGTGACACCCTGGTATCAGCTGTGTATTGGTATTCTTCTGCATTGTTCTGATATTATCTGTTAATTGGTGTTATCAAATCATGTTTTAGACTATTTTTCTTGTTATTTAGCTGTTTAACTTCGAAGTGGAAATAGTTGGATGGCCTTGTCTTCACGGGAGGCGCCATCACAACCGGCTCCAGGTTTGGGGTCGTGACAAGTTTGTATCAGAGCCTAGGTTACATAGGTCTCACGAGTCATAAGCAGGTTTAGTAGAGTCTCACGGATCGGTACAAAGGCGTCTGTATTTATCCTCGAGAGGCTGCAGAACCTTAAGGAAACTTCATATTCTTGAAATTCTTGTCGTGCAAATTTGTTGATCAAAGTACTAAACTCTGATATTCTATTCTCTCACAGATGGTGAGGACACCTGTTGCCGGTTAGGAAGGAGAACCACCAGTAACACCAGTTGTGGCCACTAGAGGCTGAAGGCGCGGTCGTGGTCGTGGTAGGGGCAGAGCTGCGAGAGCAACACTTGTAGATCCAGCAGCTACCCCAATTTAGGACTAGGTCCCAGCTGTGGACACTCTAACAGCACCAGCTGAGGCACCAGCTGTGCGCATTGTGATTCCGGGTCTTCAGGAGGCCTTGGCTCAGATCTTATCAGTTTGCACTAGCTTAGCTCAGGCGGTTTCAGCCACTACAATCGTAGCTACTTCTCAAGCCTAAGGAGGCAGCCAGACTCCCGCCGCTAGCACACCTGAGCGAGTCGTACAGGGACTTCAGACGCTGGGGGCACATCCAACCCAGCAGGTTGCAGCTGCTTAGGACTGTAGTTCCTACCATGCTAGAAGACGAGTAGTGTAGGTTGGAGATATTTGGTAGGCTTCAGCCTCCGACCTTTAGTGGTGTGGAGGGCGAGGATGCCGGGGGCTTTTTGGACAAGTGTTAGAGGATGCTTTGTACCGCGGGTATTTTGGAGACCATCATGGTCGCTTTCACTACCTATTCATTTTTAAGACCTTCTTTCACTTGGTGGGAGGATTTTGAGAGGCCTAGGCCTGTTGGGGCAGTACCCCTTACCTGGCAGCAGTTCTCCGTTCTCTTTTTGGAGAAGTATGTGCCACAGTCTTGAAGAGAGGAGCTGCATAGGCAGTTTGAGTGGTTCCGTCAGGGGGAGATGGCTGTGTCATGGTATGAGTTGAGGTTCTCCGAGTTAGCTCATCATGCCATCTGGTTAGTTCCAACAAATAGAGAGAGGATCAGGAGGTTTGTTGGTGGCCTTCCTTAGCAGCTCCTTATTCTCTTAACTAGGGAGAGAATGATACCAAAGCATCTCTATCACGGATGGAAATAATACATGTGATGACGACATCTGAGGCCAATGCATCTAGCCAAGCCGGAAAGGCATAAAATTTGGTTGGAGCACCGGCTGGCTGGCCTCCACTTGACTGTGCAATAGTTAGTTGACCTCTCCCTGCCTGGCCTACAGCTCTAGGACAATCCCTATCAGTAGTCCCTCCACCTCTAGGTGGGGGGGCATCCCGTGCTGAAGTTATAGGGTGCTGACCCTATTGTACTGCCTTGCCACCAAGCCTGGGTCAGTATCTCCTCCTATGACCAATGTCTCTGCACTTGAAATAACCCCGCGGTGCGGTGACATGCTGCTCTGATGGCTGACTCTGATGGCCTGTAGACCCACTGAAAGAAGCTTGAATAGTCGGTGGACGGTATGAACTCTCCGAAATAGCATTGAAATAAGAATCAGAAGAACCCTAAGGACCTGAATACCCATCGGAGGAACCATGAATAGCTGGTTGGCGGTAAGAACTCTCTAGTATGTCGCTAAAATAGGGGCGCACCGACAAAAATAGAGCCAGGTTTTGAACGTAGTGGGTTCCAAATTCTAGCATTCCAACATCAGTGTTTTTTCATAATAGGTGGCATTTCTTATTCATAAATCCAAAATATAGTACATTGGTTTGAGGGTGGAGTGTATAATTCAAAAACACCATTCTCTAACATGAAAGATAGAACATGCAATGTTGTGAAAGTTGAGTAGAAGAAAACTCATGGGTATTGGATACTTTAGTTTGTAAGAGTTATCAAACAAAGTTTCCAACCCTAACAAAAACATACCAATAAAAATAAAAAATAACATTATATTCATGAATCTGAAATGCGTGGTGGCCCAAAGGTAATATCTGTTCTTCTTTTATCAATAATTCAAAAAACAGGTAAGCTCCATTTGTCCATGTTCATTATGACTCTAACCTGCCTTGGTAACTCATCAAAATTATGGAACAGTTGATTTTATAAAGACTCGTGGCTTAAAGAAACTAATTTATCCCACAACTTGGTTGCTTTCCCTGAAGCAGTGATTCAAATTAAAAATGGTTTGTTCCCTTAGACTTATAAGCTTATTAATCTCATCTGAAATCCTCAATGGGTCCATAGGACACAATTGTTCCTATTAAGGCAATACACAAATAGCTTGGAATCGATCTCTACCAGGATACAATGTAAAGTATTGTTAATATACCCTTTGTTGGCAAACAACAATGAGTGTGCTTCTGCCATATTGCTAGTTACTTGGCCTAAATTAATAGTGAACGCAGCAATCAAGCATCCCAAATTGTCCCTTATAACACCTCATCCTCCACATAAACAATTCTTACAGCTTCCATGTGAGTTTAATTTCACAAAAAATGGTGGAGGTTTATTCCACTTGGTAATGATGGTCTTCTTGAATCTAAGTAATAATGTTGAATAGATGGCAGATGTTGCTCCAAGTAGTCTTTGTAATAAATTATGGGAATTAGGTGTTAACTATCTGTGAAATGGAGAAACAAATAAGGGACATGGTCCTCCTCACATTGAGTCTTTCATAGCCATATTTAACTCAATACCTAGCTTTCCAAATTTCCCATGCTGTGACGATTGGTAAATAGTTTATCAAGCATGCTTCAAGGGGGTTCTTTGTCTTTGCTTTCCACCAATTGGCTAGTAACATTCGAAAAGACACACATGTAAAGGTAATTCCTTTAGCACCGCGTATAATCCTCTATATATTCTATACATAGGATCCCAAAAAAAAAAGATGATCTATTATTTCATTTACAAGATTTATGAAACAATAACATTGAGAAGTGATAGAGAGACCCATCTTGAGAACCCTAGCATCAGTCGACAATATGTCTCTCAATGCTCTTCAAACAGTAAAACACATCTTGAAGGGCACTTGTTTTTGCCATGTCTTGGAATCAATCCAAGATTATCCTTTTACTTTCCTGAATATATTCCAAGTGGAGGCTACGGAGAATACTCCTTTCTCATTGGCAGTCCACACAGGAGTATCTTGAACCGAGGGCCTCAACCTAATCTGCAAAGCTTCAATTGTACCCATAACATGGTCAGGTAATAGACACTCCCAACAACCCCACCACCACTGATCATTAACTATTACATTAGAGAGGATGGTGTTCCTCGAATTGCTACCTTATGGAAGAAATTTACACAATGGACCTAAGTTGGTCCAATTGTCAAACCAAAATGCAGTCTCTATTGACAATCTTCCATAATATGTGTATCTACTTCCCTTTTAATCTTGCACATAGCATTCCAGGAATGTGAGTTCCCAGAATACAATTGCTTAATTAAAAGTTGTGACAAGATCTAATACCAAGAAACAGTGATGTGAAAGGGAAAGATAGTGAAAAAGGAAAAGCTGGTAGATTTTACTATAACTAAAAATGGGAGGTTCATTTCTTTCTGTTTTCATCATACGCAATTGTTACAGATCTTCTGTTTCTTCAGAGGTTAAAAGGCTAACGATCCAAATAGTGATTCAGCTTTCCATTTGTTTGCAAATCATGCTTTCCACATTTATTATACAAAAAAAAAGTGATAATTTTATCTATACGTAGTACCCATGTGAATGCAAGTTGGTATCACTATGAAACTAAAAACAAGAAATTAAGACCAGTGGATCACTAAGAGAAAAACATGAACAAAAAATTTGGAACAAGAAAGAAGAAGGGTTTAACTTCTAATGGAGAAAGAGAGAGTTGGAGGGAGTTTGGAATATTGTGGTAGCAGCGATTATCGATCAAAAGAGGTAAAGCAGAATCCTAATTTTTTATTATTTAGGAATTGAGGTTTGTTGTTTGGAGTTTGAAGTCTTCTACTCTTTTGTTTATTAGAAAGAAAACATTTTTATATTCATTGATTAAAAGAAAAAATGTTAGCTTAGTCTCTATTTAGAGGAAAGTCAGAGAAAAAACGTTCTTATATTTATTAGAAGAAAACGTCGAAGTTGTTTAGTTTGTGATTTGTAAAACAAATAATGTAAAAAGAAAGGAAATAAAACATTGCTTTCAGCGAAATCAAACTCGCATCTTTTATAGATGAACCCGCAACCCTTACCATTGAACCCACACATGCTTTGCTATTGGGTTCAGAATGAAATATTTATATAGATGTAGTAAATATTTCAATACAAATACAAGGTTTTGAAAAAAGTCATTCTGTTCGTCCAAACCTCACCCACTACTATAGCTCTGCCCCTGCGCGTTGGAGCACCTCGAGTAGGTGGTGGTGCTTAATATAGGGTCCTGCTGGGTTGTCCCCTCCCAAGCTGACCTCTGCCCCTAGCCGAGGCACATTTAAAATCTCCGGAGAATCTAGCCCTCTTATCCTGCTGCATCTGCTCCCTACCCCTCAAACGGTAGCCCTCAATCCTACGAGCAGTCTCCAGTACTAACTGATAAAGAGTCCCTATCTCCACCTCTCGGGCCATGTTGGTCCTAATGACAGAATGCAATCGTGCAAAAAACCTTTGCACCAATAGGGAGTATCATCAATGCATGGGGGGTAACTTAGAAAACCTCGCCTTAAAATCGATCACGGACATATGACCTTGGTCAAACTGATATTGTATCTCTTCCCTCTCAGAGGGTGGAATATACCTATCCAGAAATAACTGTGTGAACTGACTCCAAATGATATGAGGAGAGCTTGCGGGTATCCCAAGAACATAAGACATCCACCATCTGCGGGCCCTGCCCTCTAGCTGAAAAGTAGTGAAGTCAATCCCATGTGACTCCAGTATCCTCATAAAATGCAGTATGTCCCTGCACCTATCAATGAAGTCCTAAGCATCCTCATAACTCTCACCCCCGAATATAGGAGGGTGAAGTCTAGTACATCTATCCAATGGCTTCTACGGGTCACCATCTCCATCTGGTCTGTGCTCGGGTATCACTGTAGCAATTGGATGAGCCCCATCCGCGGGTAGTACACCCGGAGTCTGATACACTGCAGCTGCATGACCATGAGCCTGAGTAGTAGGGGTCTATGCTCCTCCTTCTTCCTATGATGTAGCTAGATCTGCTGGGAATAAACCAGCCTCAGTCATGGTGCCATGAATCATAGCATACAGCCCATGACCTCCTGGAATCCCGGTGCTATCATAAAGTCTGTCGGGGTAGGCTCAGCTGCGGGCACCTCGCCCTGCTCCTAAATAGTAGGATCTCCTGCAAGATCTACTGATGGTGCTACTGGAACAGCTCTAGGACGCCTTCGTCCCCTACCTCAGGCTGATGCCCTCCTTTGGCCTCAGCCTCAGCCTCAGCCTCTAGCAATGTGGGGAACAGCCCCTCCCGAGTCGAGAACATCTGTCGTGCGTGTCCTCACCATCTGTGAGAGAATAAAAGAGAGAAATTAGTGTACCATCCACTGCATGATATAAAATGAATAAAGATTAGTTTTCTAACACCCTATAGCCTCTCTGTACCGACCCTCAAGACTCTATTAGGTTTGCTCATGACTTGTGAGACCTACGTGAACATGGTGATTTGATACCATGTTGTGACGACCTAATTTCACCTCAGGTATTGATGGCGCCCAACACCGTTGTCAGGCAAGCCAACGTGGAAATATTAGTGACTTCTCATTTTACTTACCAAAAACAGTTACAACATTTTCTTAATTTTCTATTAAAACATGAGTTAAGAAGCAATATACAGTGAAAGTTATACAAACCAAAATAACAGTCTACTAATGTGTGTGCCAAGACCTGGTTTCACAAGCTATGGGCAACTAGTAAAATATACAAAATAATATATATATCATACTGTTTGAAACAGAATAGACAGTCAAAAGTAAGAGAGACTCCATGAAGCTGTTGATCGGTACAGAAAGGGAAGCATCTCCCCGTAGAAGTCTTGGACTAAGATCAAGGACGCGCACCGGTCTGATAGCCAGATGTACCTACCTCGGAGACTATACAATTAAGTACAGAAGCGTAGAATGAGTACATAAATAATATGTACCCAGTAAGTATCTCAACTAATCTCGAAGAAGTAGAGACATGAGGTCAACTTGATACCTACTAGGGTCAAATAAATTGTGCACTTCCAGAGGGTCGAATGGCACGAACCATAGATGCATCTATTTCTACCTAGGCGATCGACCTGATTCGCAAATATTAATTATCAATACGAAAATATAAGAAGGCGTTTATATTCAACTAAACTCATACTAGTGCTCAACAATACATATGTTCACTTAAGTTCATTTCTAATTCTCTAGCATATCCTAAATGATCACATTAGCAAGAAAACATATAACATGTGCAAATATAGCATGATATGGGTCCTAAACTACCCGCACAATTAACATGATAGTAGCTACGCATGGACTCTCGTCACCTAATGCGTATGTAGCCCTCGTATTTAATGAAAAATTATACAATTATTACTTCTATGGGGACAATTCCCTCTTATAAGATTAGAAAGGAGACTCACCTTGCTTCAAAGTGCGCTTCCAATACTAAGAACGAGCCTGAACTCTCAATTTGGATCCGAACGATCCAAAACTAGTTAAATAGGTTAAGAATTAGTCGATACAAGCTCACAAGATCGCATTCTAACTATTAAAGCAATTTCCCAACATTAAACACAAGTTTCCTAAAATTCGACCTCGGACCCACGTGCCCGGATTCCGAAATTTTCAAAGAAAGTTGTTCTTTGTAACATAAGGATCAATAATATATGATTTCTACTTTATTGCATAACCAATTTTGTGGAAAAATCTAAGTTTTATCAAAATCTTAGGTTTTGCTCTAACCTCATGATTTTACCTTGATCTTAGTGTGTTAATCTACCTAGGACACAAGTATTAAACTAGAAATATGTAGGATAAACTTACCTCAAGATGCTAGGTGAAAGCCTTCTCTCAAAAGCTCCAAAATCGCCCAATAGTGGAGTGAAAAATGGCAAACATTACTTAGAACCCGTATTAAATGAAGCTCACTGCTTCAGCGATTTCTGCATCTGCTGTCCTAGGCTGCACCTGCGGCCACCGCATCTTCGGAAGGTAGCCCGCTTCTGTAGAATTTCACCTGGGCCGCTAGTTCACATCTGCGAGTTGCCAACCACTTTTGTGGTTTCGCTTCTTCGGCTTTGGGCCTGGCATGACTTGGCCGCATCTGCGTGAGACTGACCGCTTTGCAGTCCGGAACACCCGAGACAACGCTAAATCTAAGAATGACCCCTAAAACCAATTGAATCAAACATATGAACTTCAGATTCCTAATTCACCTCTAACGAGTCATAACACACTTAAACTACTCGGATTGACACCAAATTTTGCGGGAAAGTCTTCGATGTTGTATTGGATTTGTACCGGGCTCTGGAACCAGCATATGAGCCTGATACCAACGTGATAATCATTGTTTAGTTTCATTAAATCCTTAGAATTTCAGTTTAACAATTTCCAATAAAATTTCATTACTTGGGCTAGGGACCTCGAAATTTGATTCCGGACATACGCTCAGGTTTCACATTTTTCTATGGACCCTCCGGGACCGTCAAAACACAAATTCCGGTTCGTTTACTAAAAACATTGACCAAGGTCAAACTTAGTCTTTTAAGAAAATCCTGAGGTATCAAATGATCCTATATGAACCGAAACTCTTTCAAATTCCGAACCAACCATCCCCGCAAGTCGTAAATTAGTTAGCAAGAAAATTAAGTTTTATTTATGGGAACGGCGTTCTAAAAAGCAAAATGACCAGTCAGATCATTACATTCTCTACCTCTTAAATAAACGTTCGTCCTCGAACGAACATAGAAAAGTACTTAAGGTGCCGAATAAGTGTGGATATCTGCTTCATATGTCCTCCTCGGACTCCCAGGTCGCCTCCTCCGGACCTTCACCGCTGAAATCCTCTTGGATCTTAACTGGGGATCCAGTCTATCAACAGTGGCAACTGACTCCTCCTCCAAATCCAAACTCTCATCCAGCTTAATAGTACTGAAGTCCAACACGTGGGATAAGTCGGCATGATACCTCCGGAGCATGAACACGTGTAAAATCGAATGAACTCCCGATAAGCTGGGGGGTAGATTAAGCTCGTAGGCAACCTCCCCAACTCATCTCAATACCTCTAATGGGCCAATGAATCTTGGGCTCAACTTGCCATTCTTCCTGAACCTCATAATACCCTTCATTGGTGAGACTTTCAAAAGGACCTCGTTAACCATGAATGATACATCAAGCGCCTTCTGATCCGCATAACTATTCTGTCTGGACTGAGTTGTGCGAAGCCTTTTTTGAATCAACTTCATCTTTTCCAAGGATCTTTCACCAAGTCTGTGTCATATAACTTAGCGTCACCAGGCTTAAACCACCCGACGGGAGAACAGTTGGAAATCATGTATATCTATGATATGTGCGCTTTGGTTGTATGAGCATGATTTTCATGTATAGGTTTTGATGAATGACAAACAATGAAGTCAAGTGTCAAACAACTATATAATATGACAATCAATCAAATGGCGAGAAGCATACTGATGACGGAATTGCATGAACGAGCCAGAGAGTTCAAGACCGAAGACCCAAGACGTAGGTCGTTTGGTAGAACCAATGTAAGGACAACGTTTAAGTTATCTTATCCTTTGGCTCAACATTAGGTCATCATAAACATGCATAAAACATTTGATTAAATCTTATTTATCATAAACATGCATCTTTGTGTTAAACCAAAATGATTTGTATTTTAGTCAAAATGGTTTTTAAACATGTCTTTTAAATCTGGACCTAAATAATCGATTATATGCTCCTTACAATCGATTGTGTTTTTCAAAATAGCAAACAATCGATTATACAGTTTTAACAATCGATTGTATTAAGACAGTGTGATCTGAGTTTTTCAAAATAGCAAACAATCGATTATATACTTCTAACAATCGATTGTATTGAGACAGTACTTAAAGTGAATTTTTCAATCAGCTAAATAATCGACTATATGTTTTTAACAATCGATTATAATCAGAATAATCGATTATGGTTTTTATAGAATCGATTATATTCAGACCGTTCCCACAGAATCTTAAATTGATTTTTGAACGTTGAAGAACAATCGATTATACAGGTTTTACAATCGATTGTTTCCCTTAAAATCAGGAGTCTATTTTTTGAACGGTCCTCAAACAATCGATTGTGTAGGTCAGACAATCGATTGTATGAGCAAAAATTCAGGGATTTTATTTGTCAATTAAGCAACGGTCAGCACCACTTTTTCACCTATAAAAAGAGGTCTTTTGAGCTGATTTTAAATACGCAACTCCTCCATACATTGTTATACATATTGATCATTTTCAAGCATCATTTTAGAGCTTTTGTTGAGCCATTTGCTAGACAACTTTGTGTTGTTCATAGAGCTTATTGTGTATCTCTTTATCCACTCTATTGAGAGAGTATTTGTTGTAAAAGAGAGTTGTTTGAGAAGAACATATCTTCTCATTTGTCGGGTTTGCTAAGTACCCAAAGTCTTAGTGGTTGAAGTCTTGGGGTGAGGTATCCTCAAGCAAGTGAAGTCTTAAGGTGTGGTATCCTTGAGCAACTGTAACGGTTTGTTAAGCACCCGTATGCTTAACAGTGTTAGTGGAAATCTCGAGAGAGTCTCTCGGGGACTGGACTAGCCACGGGTTGTGGTGAACCAGGATACATCGGTGCGTTCGTTCCTATTTATTTACTTATCGCACTTATTAAATTCCTGCAATTTTTAAATTCCGCAAGTTTACGCTATTTTTTATTATAACGCTATTCACCCCCCTCTAGCGTTAAGCGTATTTTCTAACAATTGGTATCAGAGCCTAACTCTCTGAAAGCCTTAACCGGTTGAGAGAAATATATACTTTTCTGTTGAGAATATTGAACGCAGGAACGATGGATGAAGGAGAGTCCACCACTTGCCCTCCACTATTTGACGGAACAAACTATACATATTGGAAAGAGCGGATGAGCATCTTCCTCAAAGCAAACAGTTTTCGTTTGTGGCAAATCATCAAAAACGGTGAACCAATGCCAACAAAGAAAGTTGGAGAGACCACGGTTCCAAAGAAGGAAGATGAATATGATGCCGAGGATATCAAGAAAGTTGAAAATAATGCAAGGGCCATCCATGTATTATATTGTGTGGTGAATCCAGATGATTATCGAAAAATCTCTTGCTGCACAACCGCCAAGGAGATGTGGGATAAGCTCGAGATCATTTATGAAGGTACGCCTCAAGTCCGAGAAGCCAAAATTGATTTTCTAACACATAAATATGAAATCTTTAAAATGGAGAAGGAAACCATTGGTGTTATGTTTGAACGATTTTTAAGAATCGTCAACGATCTCCATGCTCTCGGGAAAGTTTACACGAACAAAGATCTTGTTCGAAAAGTCCTACGGAGTCTCACTCCCGAATGGCGCTCTAAAGCTAATGCCATCCAAGAGTCGATGGAATTCACGGATATCACAATTGATGGACTAAGAGGTAACCTCGAAACTTATGATAGTACAATTCTTAATCCTTATCTTAGAAGCAATTCGAATTTCGCCTTCAAAGCCTCATCCTCTAAAAGAGTCGATGGAATTCACGGATATCACAATTGATGGACTAAGAGGTAACCTCGAAACTTATGATAGCACAATTGTTAATCCTTATCTTAGAAGCAATTCGAATTTCGCCTTCAAAGCCTCATCCTCTAAAAAGAAGAAACACCATAGGCGCGTATCACGGGATTCGGACAGCTCGGGCGATGAAACTGCCGCATTATGCTTCATGGCCGACAAAGAAGAAGAGGTAAGTACTTCTAACTCTCACTCGTTTGAAGAATTACAAAATGCCTATGATGAATTGTATGGTGAATTTGTTAATGCTTCCAAAATGATAAAAGATTTGAAGAAAACACTTTCTTTGCAGAAAACACTTTCTTTGCAAGAAACAGATTTTCAGAAAATACTTTCTTTACAAGAAAAAGAGTTTGAAAAATCCTTTTCTTTGAAAGAAATAGATTTTGAAAAATTGACTAATGAAAATGATTTTCTTAAAAATAAAATTGAAGTTTTAGAAAAAGAAAATAAATTTTTGAAAAATGACATTGTTGATTTTAAAAATAAAATCAAGGAATTGAATGAAGCCTCTTCTATTGATAAATATTCCAATTGTTCTTCTTGTAGTTCTTTAATACTAGAGAACACAGAACTTAGGAAAGCACTAGAAACACGTAATGTTGATAGTCCTAAAATTGAAGATATTAAAAAGGATGAAAGTAATGAGGTCGGACCATCTAGAAAGAATTCTAGGAACCTCACTAATGAGTCTAAGATTAATTGTTTTAGACCACCTAGAATGAATAATTTTAGACCACCTAGACACAATTCTAGGAATTTTATAAATGAGTCTAGAATGAATAATTTTAGACCACCTAGACATGACTCTAGGAAATTCAACGCTTCTAGGGGGAACAACTTTAGATCACCTAGAACGCATTTGGCTCAACCTAGACATATGCACAATCCTAATGTTATATGTCACTATTGTAATCGGGTAGGACACATTGCACCCGTCTGTTTTGCTAAACATAGAGATTTATGTGTTGATTATGACTATTGTTATCCTAACCCCCAAGGACCCAAAAGAAGTTGGGTACCAAAAACCTATTTTTAGGTTCTTTTTGCAGGTGTGCTTGAAGACTACAATATTGTAGTGGATGCACCAAGCACGAAACCTTAATGCATTAAGGGGGAACGTCGGTTAGTTATCGTATTTTGAATAAAAACGCAATAAGTTGATATGTGCAAATAATCTATATCAGTTTTGGTTGATACATGCTTTAACAAGTTTTATTTTTGAATAACAATTAGTATCAATTGGTTTTATAATAAATGATTGATTCATGTTTTGATGAATATTTTTAATTTAAATAACAATTGGCATAGTTGAGAAAAATGATCGTTATTATTAGTATGCCATTTACTAACTTTTTATATGATCTTGTCTATAACGATTGGTATCGTCAATGGTTTAAATAACTTTTGGTATACTCTTTTTGCTAATGCCAAAAGGGGGAAGAATATGGGCGATATGCATGCTTTAATTAGGGGGAATATTCAATTAAGGGGGAATTATATTGAATTGAATTAGTTGCATAAATTGTATGTTGAGATATAGCATCTATTTAGGGGGAATTCAATATGCATATCTTTCGTTGTTTGTCATTATCAAAAAGGGGGAAATTGTTGGAAATCATATATATCTATGATATGTGCGCTTTGGTTGTATGAGCATGATTTTCAAGTATAGGTTTTGATGAATGACAAACAATGAAGTCAAGTGTCAAACAACGATATAATATGACAATCAATCAAATGGCGAGAAGCATACTGATGACGGAATTGCATGAACGAGCCAGAGAGTTCAAGACCGAAGACCCAAGACGTAGGTCGTTTGGTAGAACCAATGTAAGGACAACGTTTAAGTTATCTTATCCTTTGGCTCAACATTGGGTCATCATAAACATGCATAAAACATTTGATTAAATCTTATTTATCATAAACATGCATCTTTGTGTTAAACCAAAATGATTTGTATTTTAGTCAAAATGGTTTTTAAACATGTCTTTTAAATCTGGACCTAAACAATCGATTATATGCTCCTTACAATCGATTGTGTTTTTCAAAATAGCAAACAATCGATTATACAGTTTTAACAATCGATTGTATTAAGACAGTGTGATCTGAAGTTTTTCAAAATAGCAAACAACCGATTATATACTTCTAACAATCGATTGTATTGAGACAGTACTTAAACTGAATTTTTCACTCAGCTAAATAATCGACTATATGTTTTTAACAATCGATTATAATCAGAATAATCGATTATGGTATTTATACAATCGATTATATTCAAACCGTTCCCACAGAATCTTAAATTGATTTTTGAACGTTGAAGAACAATCGATTATACAGGTTTTACAATCGATATTTTCCCTTAAAATCAGGAGTCCGTTTTTTGAACGGTCCTCAAACAATCGATTGTGTAGGTCAGACAATCGATTGTATGAGCAAAAATTCAGGAATTTTATTTGTCAATTAAGCAACGGTCAGCACCACTTTTTCACCTATAAAAAGAGGTCTTTTGAGCTGATTTTAAATACACAACTCCTCCATACATTGTTATACATATTGATCATTTTCAAGCATCATTTTAGAGCTTTTGTTGAGCCATTTGATAGACAACTTTGTGTTGTTCATAGAGCTTATTGTGTATCTCTTTATCCACTCTATTGAGAGAGTATTTGTTGTAAAAGAGAGTTGTTTGAGAAGAACATATCTTCTCATTTGTCGGGTTTGCTAAGTACCCAAAGTCTTAGTGGTTGAAGTCTTGGGGTGAGGTATCCTCAAGCAAGTGAAGTCTTAAGGTGTGGTATCCTTGAGCAACTGTAACGGTTTGTTAAGCACCCGTAAGCTTAACAGTATTAGTGGAAATCTCGAGAGAGTCTCTCGGGGACTGGACTAGCCACGGGTTGTGGTGAACCAGGATACATCGGTGCGTTCGTTCCTATTTATTTACTTATCGCACTTATTAAATTCCTGCAATTTTTAAATTCCGCAATTTTACGCTATTTTTTATTATAACGCTATTCACCCCCCCTCTAGCCTAAAGCGTATTTTCTAACAAGAATAACATCGCCTTCCATATAAAGCCTCAAATGGAGCCATCTCGATGCTGGACTAGTAGATGTTGTTGTAAGCAAACTCTGCTAAAGGCAAGAACTGATCCCACTATCCTCTATAGACAATCACACATGCTCTAAACATGTCCTCCAAGATCTGACTGTCCACTCTAACTGCCCGTCGGTCTGTGGATGAAATGTTCCGCTAAGCTCCACGGGGTTCCCCAACTTACCATGAACAGCTCTCCATAAATGAGAAGTGAACTTAGGGCCTCTATCTGATATGATGAAAATGGGCACACCGTGCAACCGAACTATCTCCCAAATGTAAATCTGAGCCAATCTCTCTGAAATGTAAGTAGTCACAACCGGTATAAAATGTGCCAACTTGGTAAACCTATCCACGACGACCGACACTGCATCAAACTTCTACAAGGTCCGGGGCAATCCAACTACAAAATCCATAGTGATGCGCTCCCACTTCCAATAAAGAATATAATCAAATGACCAAAATATCCTTCTCCAAAGCTCTTCGCCTTAATTATTTAGAAAGTCCAAGTTTAGAATTAGAATTAAGAACTTATTCAAGTTTATATATGATAAAATCAAACAAATATTTATGTTACACTCTATATATTCTATTTTAATCCAGTAACTTGAACATCTACCAAAATAAGTTATATCCAATAAATAATTTTGATATTAGCTAATCACTACATTATAATCTATGTATAACTTTTTACGGTATTCTAAATGAGCTATTTTTAATTATTTTCTTTCCTTTCTATTCATTCCAACGAATTTATATGTATTTTTAATATATTACTATGTTATTTGTTGTAAAATATCAACTCAATATCAATCATCTTTGTACTATACACCATCGTCAAAAAATTCTTAAACCTATTGGCCAATCTCTTCATTCCCAAATCTCTAAAGAGATAAAGATTTAATTTTTAAACATGTATTATTAAATAAATATTTAAAGAATTTTTATAGAAGTATTTATGCATAAATATTTACTTTTATTATTATGTCACAAAAATAACAATAAATTTCATAAGATTTTTTTTTGGTCGAAAATAAAAAATTTATTTCAACTAGATTTTCAATTTACATCACCTGCACTTTTTGACTCCATTAGCAGGGGTCAAGACTAAATCAATAAAAATAGAAAATATACAACCATAAGGTTACTTATCAAAGACCACTTATAACAAGCGTGGATCTTTTCTCAATCCTATTTGCGATGAATTATAAATTAGGATAACTATTCAGTGTAACCAATACACAATTGTATTTCCGTTGTCATGTTATGTGCACTTGGACTTGACCTCTCTTTTATGGTTCTGAAATCTTCTACCATTTCATTCCATCCAGATATGATACAACTGCCGCAAACACAATTCCTAGAAATATTTCCTTGGGTTCCTATTGTTAGCACTGGCGTATAACAACTTTACTTCCGCTTCCTAGTTTGTGACACTTCTTTGATACCTTAACCAACTTATCATTCCTTTCCATAATCTTTGTGAGTAGGATTAGTTAAAAAATAGGTGATCATGTGTTTCTTCTATATCTTTTTCACATAACACGCATGATTTTGGCACCTGAACTCCCCATTTTGCTAATTTGTTGATAGTAGCTAGCCTTTTTTGTGCTGCCATCCATAACATGAATTGATGTTTAGGCATAATTCCAGTCAACATGACTAGTGATTTCCATTTGGCTTTAGGATACCTTGGAATAGCATGTAAATAGGCCTTCTTAATACTGAACTTTCCATCAGTTGCAACGTATTCTATGACTGTTAAGTCAGTTGCCCACCATTCTCTAGCAGTGAAAATTTTCCTTACTAACTAATTGGCCTGCTTTGGAGCTTCTATGGTAGTAAATCCTTCTGTTTTATGTAATGACTGTGTATCCACTTAATCCATAGCTTATCCTTCTTTGTCATTATATACCATAGGAGTTTAGTTAAAGCAGCCTTATTCCATAACTCAATTGATAGTATTTAGACACCCAACAGCTCTTGGTTTACACAATGTTTCCCAAGAATTGGCAGCTCTATGAGCATTGTCATGTACTCAAGTCCATAAGTACCCCCTATAGATATTATTAACAATCTTGATGACTTTCATTGGAATGAGAAATACATGTGCCCAATAGGTCTGCATTTCAAATATGACACTCTTAATGAACTATAATTTTCCAGCATAGGAAAGGAATTTTTGAAGTCCAGCTTCGGATCTTATCAACAATCTTCTTAACTAGCGGCATGAATTGATATGGTGAACTTCTATGTGGCCAGAGGAACTCCAAGGAACTTGCATGGCAAAGTTCACAATGTTAAGTGTAACTCAGTTAGCATTTTATCTTTGAAGTCCATAAACACTCCTGCCATGTAAAATGAACTCTTTTCCAAATTTTCTTTCAGCCCAGAAATAGCAGAGAAGTGTTCAAAAGCTCACATCGTTAGCTTCAAGGATACTTCATCTACTCTACAGCATATTAGTAGATCATCAGCAAAGTAGATGTGTAGAACTTTTAACCTTGCACATTTTGGATGGAAATGAAAGTCAGGATTCTGAATGAGTGTCTTTAATGATCTGTTCAGGTATTCCATTAAGAGTGCAAACAAGTATAGAGACATTGGGTCTCCCTGCCTTAACCCCTTCTTTTCTTCAAATCTGTCAATTAATCCACCATTCAATAGTAACGTATAACTAAAAGTAGTTACACATTCCATGATCAATGTTACCATCTTGTGTGGGATCTAAAACTCAAGTAGTATTGATCTCAAGAAGCTCTACTCTACTGAGTCATATGCTTTTTAATATCTACCTTGATCATGCATCTAGGAGAGACCGTTTTTTGAGTGTAGCTCTTAATCAGTTGATGTGCCATTATAACATTGTCAAGTATGTTTCTACCTTCTATAAAGTCAGATCCTGAAAGCCCTACCAAATAACTAGTTTTAGTCTAGCTGTAAGTACTTTAGCAATGATCTTGTATAGTGTAGAACAACAAATAATAGGCCTAAACTCCTTCATATAAGTAGGATTTTGAACTTAGAGGATCAAAGTGATTGTTGTGCATAAGGGTGGGCATATTCCAGTCGGAACCGAATAAACCGATTTAAACCGAAATCTTTTTTATTTCGGTTTCGGTTATTCGGTTTGTTCGGTCAGTTTCAATTTAAAATTTAAAATTTTGGTTTTCGGTTCGGTTTTCGATTATTAAGTATTTTAGTCCGCTTAATCGAAAAATCGAATTATTAGCATATATGTTCATTAAGTTATATTGATTATGCCCATAGGTAATAAATTAATATTACTAGGTCCAATTTATCAAAGACTCAACTCAATTAAGTAAGTCTATCAACTTTCCGGTCTTAAAGACTTTCGGTCTATTAAAACTCTATAGCATATGTGATAAATACCTGGAGAATTCACACAAAGTTGTAATTTACATATGTTTGAATTATATGATCCATAATAATGTGCAATGTTTAGTCTATTTTTTTCTATAAACACAATATTTCTAACAATTTCGAAGTTTTGGGAAAAATCAACAAATTTTGCCGGTCATACTATTAAATAGAAGGAGTCCAATATGATAATGTTCAAACTGAAAACCGAACTGAAATAATCGAACTAAAATTAGAAAAGCTGAACTGAAATGAACTTATTTTAATTCAATTTCGGTTACTACTTTTACAAAACCGAAAATCAAATAACCAAATCGAATTTCTTCAAATCGAACCGAACCGGCCAGACATCCACCCCTAGTTGTGCAGTTAATTTCTTTCAGTAGTTTGCCAGTTTCAAAGAATTTTCGTATTGCTTCTATGACCTCCCCTCCAATAATTGTCCAAAATTTCCTAAGGAATTCAGCAGTATATCCATCAATACTATGCGTCTTTTCACTAGGAAAACTCAGCACAAACTGACTTATTTTCTCTGGTGTTGCATGTTGTAAAAGTTGTTGATGTTGAGTCATGGTTAGACATAGTCCATTTCTTACTATATTAATCTCAATGCCTGGTAGTTCATCTGTTGATGTACCTGGTAATTGTTGCAAGAACTAAGTAAACTCCTTATGTAACTGTTTAGGCTCATAGACCTTGATTTGTTGTTCATAATAGATGTAATTAACCTTTTTTCTTGCTTGTTTGGCTCACATATAAGTGTGGAAGTACTTAGTGTTGCAGTCCCCTAGTTTGATCCTTATGGCCCTTGACTTCTATCTCATTATTTGTTCCTGAATTGCTTCACATTTCTCTATAAGTGCCAAGGTCTTCCTTTCCTCTTCAATCAGTAACTTGTTGAAATAGTCTTCATTAAGCTTCCCCTCTACCTCCTTCAAAGTGTCTCTGAATTGATCTAGTTTTTTATCAACTGAGGGGTGTTCCTATTTAAGGCCCCTAGTTTGTAGCTCTACTAGCTTCAACTTCCTCTACATTGAATACATTCAGTGACCTTGAATCTATTTGCTATAAGTAGTCTGTACTACCTCTTTATACTCTTGTAATTGCATCACTATAGATAGTAATCTAAAAGGCTTTTTCACTTTCAACTTAACAACATCAGTATTAATCATAATAGGCAAGTGATCTGAGCAACCTGGTAGCATATAAATAGCCTCCACACCATTATACTGTTGGAACCAATCAGCATTTTCAAAAGGCCTCTCTTTCTGACTATAAATTCTTATAGCAGCATCCTTATTCTTTCTCCATGAAATTTTGCAGCCTCTTTTTGTGATTTTCCCCACCCCAATATCATTACTACAGTTTTGAAAGTCAGTTTATCTCTATTTGATGAACACGGACTCCATTCATTCTCTCATCCACACGTATCACTCTATTAAAATCACCTATTATAAGCCAAGGTCCATTATTTTAAATATTCCTCAAGCTTCTCCAGAGTTGGATTCTGTGCTGAATAGTATGTAGTCCATATATAAAAGTTATGTAGCTGGTAAAGGATGAATTTTTATCCTTGACTAGGTAATGTATTATCTGATATGAGGTATCCATTACTATGACTTGAACATTTGATACTTTCCAACCTATCCAAATTCTACCATTTGGTGTCTAAGCATAGTTATCCTTAACATCCAATCAGCACTCATCTTTCTTTGTATTGCTTTTGCTCTTTATTGTTTGACTCTAGTCTCTAGGCAAGTTGTCATATCTAACTTATTCATCAACAAGAACTTTTTGAATTCTCGTTGCTCGTAGGATTTATTCAGCCCTCTTATATTCCAGGCCATAATAATCATGGAGGATGATGATTAATAGGATTGGTACTCTCAGCTGCCCTTTGAGCTTTAACATTACTAGAAGATGGTCCCTGATGACTTTCATTTGATAGCCTTTACAGTTTTGTCAAGGGTGCAAATGAATTTCTTCTAGCTAGTTTTTTATAATTAATATCCTTATGACTCTTTATACCAGTTGATCCTTGATTAACCACTGCATGTTTGACTCTATAAGTCACTTGTATCTATACTACTGTCTCATGCTGCGTAGGTCCCTCATGAGGCAAAACCTTTGTTCTGTTATTTCTTGTGTCGATTGCTTTTGGCTTCCATTACATTTTTATTCTCTTCCCCCTTCTTCTTCTTTTATGTTGTTTTGGTTCCTCATCATATTCTGTTGTTTGTTGACACTCACCAGTGCCATGCCCAAACTTTTTGCAATCCAAGTAAAAATTTGGTTTCCATTTAAAATCCACTCTGATACAGCTACTTCCATCTGGCTTTTCAATGAGTATTTCTTCTAGTAGTGACTATGTGATATCCATCTCAATGAGTACTCAAGCATCTGAAATTCTTTCACATTGTGTTGTAAGTTTATCAGTACAAATAAGTTTGCCTAGCAGACTAGCAACCTACCTAAATTGTGTTGTAAGTTTATCAGTACAAATAAGTTTGCCTAGCAGACTAGCAATCCTACCTAAGTTTTCCTCAGCCCAACACTGGATAGGCAGCCCAGGTAGGTTAGTATATATAGGAACTATTCGCATAGATTCATTCTGAATCTGAAAATCCGGATCCTAGTCCATCAAGACCATAGGTCTGATGTTGAAGGTGTAAGGTCCATTTTACAGAATTAAGTTTTTGTACTCCATAGATTCAAATCGAAAAACAAAATACATATTGTATGAAGAAGTATCGCTGGTGTCGTCACTAAATTCCATACTCCATAGACGAATTTGAGCATCTCCTTGAACGACAGATTTCCCTCTAGCGCGTATCCAATCAAAGTTGTTTTTCATCGCTTACACTATTGTTCTATGTCCTTCGGGTTCAGTTTGGCCATTTTAACTCCATCCTTCATTACCGAAGGATAGAACTTCAGTTGCATGCCTTGTGTTTGAACTTTGTTGCCTTTAACTACCTCTGCCATGGTCTGCTTTGTACTTTGAGGCCCATCCGAGTAGGTTAATTTCCGTGTCGCTATCAGAAATCTTGGTTCCACTACTTGCCATTCATCCTTCTCCGTTGACGGTGGGGCTTGCATGACAATAGGGGCACTCCCCATACCTGGCATCCAATACAGTTGCATTGGGACTAATTTCTGGGGAATACCACTTTCTAGTGTAATTAATCTATTCATAGTATCAATTAGAAGAGGTGATTGTGTAAGGAGGGGAAGGTGATTATAGTGTGTCATCGTGGCCGCCGAGGTTAGCTACCTTGCTCAACGATTGCCATATTTTCTCTCTCTACATGAAAACTAGACCTTAATCTTAAGATATTCCCACGTAAATCTTTAGAAATTACAATAAGGCATCTTAAGATTTATGTGGAAAAGAATTTCTTTTTTTATTAAGTTAGCTAAATGAAATCAATATTCACTAATTTCAAGAACTTACATTTTTTTTTATAGCTCAAAGATATTATTTAATTTTTTATATAATTTTTAGAAATTATATACTCATTTGTATGGGGTACACGTGTAAAACACATACCCTAAAATTAGTATATATATAATTTTGTATGTTATATATAAAAAAATATACAAATTTTATACACTTATATGTCTACTACATATAAATAGTTTCCGCAGCAAATTAAAAGTGAACTATGCCCGTTAAGTTACCGTCTTGTAGTCGGTGGATAGGAGATTGAATCACATAGAATTGAGATTACTTCAGGCTGCTACGGTGCTACCAGTAGCAATAAACGGTGATAAGAATTCTTTGGTAAACACATATTTTAAGTCAACTCGGGCGGGAGGTTTTTCAGCTACCATTAAAGCTCGTACAACCTTTAAGAATGAAGAAATAATGTACAATTTATTTGCGAAATTGAGCATACGGTTTGGTTTGCACATTTTCCCTCGTCAAACTAGTTGACAATTTATACCCGCACTCCTTCCAATACTGTTGGATATTTGGACTACAAATTCTTGTGAAAATAGCACGGGCTAGCCAATTTTCGGACTGGTTATTAAAAAATGTCAGTATTTGCAAAGTCATTTAAAAAATAACTATTATTTTACTGCAACACGAAAAGTTCATGCAGAATATACCGGAGATTGGTGCACATGTATATGAACTTCCAACATATTATGCGGAAACTCCAATACACAAAAAAGTTCCTGCATAATACATTGGAGATTGGAGCACCTATGTATGAATTTCCAGCATAAGATGCTCGAACTCCAGTATATTATGTTGAAAATATAGTATATTATGCTGGAATATTTTTCAGATTTTGAACTTTATTTTCGTTCAAATTTATCTTTACACGAAAAGTAATTAAATTTCAATTATTTTTGAAATTTAATTCCACTCTTCCAATTTCTCTTTAAACTCAACAAAACTAAGTTTTACATACAACACAAGATGCTGAGAAGCACCAAGGGATTCCAGCACGCGATAACCAAGCACAAAAAATCAATGACCGATTTCTCTCTACTACAAAAATGTACAAGGCGAGGGGCAAATTTTCTTATACTGCCGAAGAATTGACCCTTGGGACTTCCAGTCTCATGTCCCTCATTATCTTTAAGAATTGAAACTCCATGCTGAACTAAAGTTTCAAAACATCTTCTGCAACATTGCTCCTCAAATTTTGAGAAGTAAAACATCTTCATGCAGTGAGTCGTTCTTGATAGCAAACACTGTTTGCCATTATAACAGAAGCCAAAGTACAGAATAAGGAATATGATTCTGCCTAATATGTACATCTGAACAATTTGGGAGGCTTTACAAAAGCAGGTCAAATTGACTCCATCCTTGTATCATTCATCAGGAGAACCATCTTTAAAAATTGTGAGAGTGCCTCTACTCCAATCTTTGTGATTATCTCCCTAACTATGATTTTGGGCACTAATTTATAGCTAATTGCGGTAATTAGTTAACTGCTTTCCTTGAGGATAACCTTGAGTCGTCAACAAGAAGAACGTGAGTCAAGTGATTAATCATGTTTTGTAATCCCAATGTCATCTGCCAGTAGAGAATCTCCAGGGAATATGCCAAGCTGAGATAACAACTTCCATAAGAGGGAAAGGTCATTCTATCATGCAACAGTGTGCATCTAACTTGTCCTTCCTTCTTTGTGCTGGATGATGGAGGCATCAGTTGATTTTGGTCATGGTACTAGGAAATAGAATCCTAAAGATCTCTTGCTAACCTACCTCAGTTTATCCTTTACCCTCTCTGTTCATGCGGAAGCACCAAATCATCTTAGGTACTAACCAGCTCAATTCTTTCCCTTGTTCACATTTACCCTCACTGTAGCTCTTACGGTTTGGAAAGCATATTGCCAACGGCGAAGTTATAGCTTTTTCCTCCTATTTCAATCAGACTGCAACCAATTTCTTTTTGCAAGGCTAACTCCTTTATCTTTTGCCTCAATTGTCTAACAGAATCCCAGTCCCCATATCTAGCAAAAAAATTGGATACTAAAACATATATTTCTGCTCTTCTTGGCTCTAATTCCAGTAACTTCTCAGCACATTTCTTCCCAAGATTTAAGTGGGCATGAACCATGGATGAACTGAGCAACGAGCTCCAAATTTGAGTATCTGGCTGCATGGGCATCTTAGCCATAAGATTTAAGGCATCATCAAACTGTCCAGCACGTCCCAGCAGGTCAATTGCAGATGCATAATGTACCAATTCAGGTTTTAGCCCATGCAAGATCTGCATCTCTCTAAAATACTGTTGACCTTCTTCAATGAGCCCGGCATGGTTACATGCTATTAAAATAGAGACATATGTCAAACTCGTAGGCGTGAAGTCCGATTTTTGCATTTCCTGAAATAGCTTGATGGTCAAAAACATACTTGGACATTCCTATGAATCCAGATTTTGCATACATGTCTATGATTGAGCAATGGACAAACGTATCCTCTATAAGGTGAGTTTTTAGCGCAAAGCAATGAACTTCTTTCCCCAGCTTGACCGCAGACAATGTTGAACAAGCCCCCAAGACACTTGTAACAGAAATTTCTTCAGGTTGGAATCTGAGAGATACCATATAACGAAACAGAAATAAGGCTTTATCTGGTAGTGCATTCTGCAAGTAACCAGCTATCATCACATTCCAGGATACAATATTTTTATCTTCTATCCTGTCAAATAGAAGTTGTGCCAGTTCAGGTTTTCCACAATTCATGTAAAATGAAACTAGGGAAATCTGTGTAGACATGTCTGTTTCTAGACCGTTTCTAAGCACAAAACCATGAATTTGTTTACCACGTTGTAGCAGTTTTAAGTGGGAACAAGCAAACAGAAGGCTACCAATAGTGAACCAGTCAAGAAGCAAGCCAGAATCTATCATTTCAGAGGACAGACTCAAAGCCTTGGATGGATCCTCATTATGATCATAACCACTTATCAGGGCATTCCAAGAGCTTACTGTCATGTTTGGCACTCCACGGAATACAAGCTCAGCATATCTGAGCAATCCACACTTTGCGTAGGCAGCTGTAAAAGCATTTGTTAACAACTCATGGCATTCAAGACCATTTCTAAGCGAGTAGCCATCCAGTTCTTTCACTATCAACTGCTCTGATTCTGTTAAGCACACAGGCAAAACATTCAACAGAGTGATCTCGTTTGCCTTCACATATTCACTGGCACTTTGCATCCTTCTCATAAGATGAAATGTTCCTCTAACATCTCCTTCTCCTGAATAACCCCCGATAATTGAATTCCAAGAGACCACATTTTTGCTCTCATTTTTCACAAACAGAATTTGGGCATCAGCAAAGTACCCAACTTTGCAATACATATCCACTAAAGAATTATTCACTGATAACTCGCTCGCCAGTCCTAGCTTTTCAGTTAAACCATGAATAATCTTTCCCAACTCCACTTCCTCTTTTGCTGCACATATTGGCAGCATAATAACCATGGTAGTTGCGTCTGGAACAAGAACTTCAACAACAACTACCCAGTATACTCCCACCAGGTGGGGTCTGGAACAAGAACTTCATTCCCTGTAAATATATTTCTGAAAAGATCAAAACTTTGTTCAATATACCCATTTGAAGAGAACCCAGAAATCACTGAATTCCATGAAACCAAATTCCGCTCAGGCATATGATCAAACACTTTCATAGCTTCTTCAATAAGACCAAACTTCTCATACATAGCAATTAACGCATTGTTTACAAATACATCCCTAACTAAACCGGGTTAGTTATATTCCCATGAAGGGCTTCGCCTAAACCAACATCAACAAGCCCTCCACAAGCCTTAATAACACAAGGAAACGTGAAATTATCGGGCCTATCCCTGGATGAAGTCATCAGCTCAATAAACAAACAAATAACATCAAACCAAAGCTCATTCTTTGTGTATCCACTAATAAGAGCATTCCATTGGTACAGGTTTTTGTATTCGCATCTCATCAAAACCGGAGCGAGCCGCAGAAGGATACCCACACATAGAGTACAGTGTGATGAGCCGCGTACAGAGTACAAAGTCATCTTTGAATTGGTCCACTGAACAAACCAATTCGTGGACCTTACGGCCCGTTTCAATGTCCTTTTGGTTACCACAGGCCTGTAAGAGTACGCCTAAGGCCTCAGCTTTTTCAGACGAGAGGTAAAAGCCACTGTTTAGGTAATTTTGAAATATAGGTAAAACTTCCGACAAGGTTTTGGTTGCGGACAGGTGCGCAATCTCTTCGGACAGTGTTAATGGATTCTTAATCTGATTCTCTAAAAGGGGTGTTATAGTTATAGAACCTTCATCAGGTGTTGGACTACAAAGTGAGCCTGCCGATTTTGGAAGAGAGGTAGCTGTGCCTTTGTTGGTTTTTGAACGGAAAATGACGGTCTGAAAATGGGGCTGTCGATCGCGTTGGTGTCGACAGCATGAGATGCCATGGGGAAGCTCGCCAGTGTGAACATCAAACGCGCATAGCAAGGCTAAGTCTTCGCATCCCTTATCCTATTCGAATTTACCCCATTTTGTAGCAAGAGTAGTAAACATATGGGCATTGTCAGTTTCTATAAATTCAATCTTATTAGTAAAATCATATCCAAACTTGTATCACATTTTGTTTGGCTAAACTTATAAGCTGGTCAAACTGGTTTATAAGTACTTTTTAGTTTATCTACGTATTTGATAAAATTAAAAGTGCTTATAAGTTAAGTGCTTATAAGTCAAAAATAAGTCAAAAGCCATAAGCTGGTCTTCTCTTACTTATCAAATTTAAGCTTATAAGCACTTTAGGTTTGACCAAGATATTTACTATTTTATATCTAAAATACTTCTTATTAAAATAGAACTCCTCATATACCCTGTTCTTCAAATACTTATTATTAATTTCAGCACTTTTATCCAAACACGTAACTGCTTATTTTTTAAATCAGCTTCAGCACTTAAAAATATTTTTCAGCACCTAATACTTATTAGCTGCTCTAAATCAGCTAAGCCAAACGGGCTCTTATACTCGTAAGAAAAATGAGTAAATAATATTATAAGAAAAATAAGTAAATAATATTAATTAAGAATAAGAAGGAGAAAAGAATAACTTATCAAAAATACTGTATCGTTGTAGGTTATTGTCTTGAAAGCGATTCCGGCTCCATTAGGTACCAATTGTTAAGACTGGTCGCTTTCCAAGATTCCACAACACCTCCAAACACATTCGATCGTGGCTGAAAGTTCAAAATTTACACAAAATAGTTAACCAGAAAAAAGAGAAGATAAAGGTTAACTACAAAAATTAAAATATTATAAGAAGAAAGTAATGATTGTCAAGATGAATTCTTGATTAAGAATTAAGTGAACATTATGACTAATGGTCATCTTATTTATAGGTAACCAGAGAGGTTGTATGTAGTGTTAAGAATCTTTTAACACTTATCCAAGTATATTAATCTATTTGACAAGTATACTTAATCTTTCATGCATGAAGATATATGGTAAATTTGCATAATCACTTATCAGAATCATTCAATATTTGGCTTTAAATTAATATCATATATAAAACTCTTGTCATATACAATTATCTAATAGTATTTGGCCACTTGAAAATAGGTAGAATACTATAAAAATAAAAAAGACTCATGACAATTGATTGTAAATAAATTTACAAATAAAAATCTTTAATTTTGTATTATAAATAACACCAACAAGTCTCATAGTTAAAAATCAAATAAATAGAGAAACCACTTATAGTCACATAACAGAAAGTCAACTTGCAGTCAATTCTCATACTACATAGAAAGGAACTAAATGAACCCAACATTTTCCGGCTAGCCGGCCGAATTGACTTTGCCTTTGCAGTAGAACCTTGGAGAAGCAGGTAGAAGTTGTAGTTGGTGTAAGGATAATTTCAGTATTCCTAAAATACTTACCATTTTCCTATCAATTCAACTCTATGTTAATTCAATTTACCAAGTAACTAGGAGTTTAAACTGTATAATGTCGTACAGTGAAGGGCCAAACAAACGGTAAACTTAGGCTTTTGTAAGTGTCACATCTTCTTTTTATGTTATATCCTGCGAAGGAAGTAGAAAGAGAGTTTTTTCAATTAAAGTGACAATTGAATTGAAATTTATTTATTTAAAGAATTCAGAGTCGCTACTTGGGATGATTTATGGTATCCTAAATTACTGGTTCAAATCCCGAATCGAGGAAAACTGTATTACAATCTGCAAACCAGAAATCCGGGTAAGGAATTCTATTAACACGAGAGAAGATATTAGGCATTTTCGAGTTCCGTGGTTCTAGTACGGTCGATCAACTGTTATATCTGGTTTAATTATTTGATTTTAATGCATTTTGAACCTATGTGCATTTTAAACCTTTTAACCACTTTTATTATTTCAGGAAAATTGCAACGATGTTAAAACACGTCTTGAACCACGTCACATAAATGCACTCGCGGTCTTTGACATATTTTAACATTGTTGGGAATTGGATTTGGGTCACATAAATGTGCACCCAAATTTAGGAAGGTAGATTTTTAACTAACGCGCCTAAAACAATTATGCGTTTTAAAGTTACGAGGACCATGGGAATTCGCTAATGGCGCGCCTCGGATTTCTAAGGGTTAAAGTACTAATTAAATGAGGGTCGTACATTTTTGGGTTTTATTCAGTACGGCGCACCTCAAATCCAATTTAAAAAGGGAATTCAGAATCAAATTCTTAAGAACCATGGCTATATTTACTAAGTGTATCACACTTCAACTAATCGTCTACAAGTCCTTATTTTGGAACCAAGAGGGCCATGGACCATCGTTACTAAAATAATTAACTAAGGAACACAATGGGCTTCTGCTTGCCTAAACAGGGCATCTTATTAATTAGCAACCATAAAGTAAAGGGCCCTAATTATTAGCTTGACTAGGGGAACCTCACAAATTAAAAGGGCCTGACTTGAGGCCCAACACTTCCTAATTGATAATAATATGGCATCTGCAGCGGAATAGTCCTAGTAAACAAGCAAAACTTTGTTCGAACCCTTAATGCCAAAATCGATTGAGCAATGGCTTTTGGATTTACGATTCAGCTGACTTCAAGAACATCAAATGACTGTTAGACATTTCCTAACCGACCATGATGACACTACAAACTACATTACTTCGAAGGGATGAAATAACAAATGACCTGAACATACTTTATTCATGTTAGTTTAGGCAAAGACTACAATATTAATTCATTTCGAACATGCCATATCTGACACTATCATAATCCTTTACCGAATGAATAGCTCACTAATCTAGACTCTTAAAAGGAAATTTCGACTATAATCAGAAAGATAGTCAAACATCCTTGAGAGTCCCTTTATACAGATCAACCAATTCAAAATAACAAATTCACGTAATCAAGCTATAACATATTTCACATTTCCAACCAAAACTAGGCTAGAGTAAACAGCTTTACAAGTACCCTCGATATACTTGATTACAAACATGGTGACATCCTATTCAATTGTAGAGAGACCTAAACAAGATATCTCTAAACTGAGTAAGCACATTAAGCATGAGATTAAAAGAGAAGAAGTGAGACTCATATAAAGAACAACCAATTTATTTACATTTATCAGATTCAAACTTCAAAATACATTGAGATGGTGTCCATGGGATTGACGAATACCTGAAACGAAAGGAAAATGGAAGGCAGGATCAACAGTAATTAACAACAGTAATCATCAATAAAATAGTTCCCCAGCCTCAGCTCTGAACCAGGAACAGTGTGTAACAAAAGATCGATCAACACTTTGAGACAAGCCTTTTAAGCACCACACTAAAACCATTTCAGCCCCACTCAGGTCGTGGATCACTCCAAGAAATGAAGCTAAGAAATTTGCAGAAATAGCTAATGAAATAGTGAATCTCACTAGAAAATTCTTAGCTGCCTGTATTTCTGAGGGTTCTATTATTGAAGCTCTACCTTGGATGACAAGGTAGAGTGCCTTTATAGCCAATGCTTTTTAGGGCAGCCCCCCAAATTGATTTTTGCCTTTTACCCCTCTTTTAATTTTCTTCTTGTTCAAATCACCCCTAACTTTAAACTCTAATTACTAAAAAACCTCTCTTTTTCCCTCTCAGAATATATACACTCTCTCTTATCTTTTTACATGTGCACCTACCCTTATCCTCTAGAAGCTTCCCGCATAACAGAAAATATTCTCACCCTCAAATAACTAAAAACACCCCTTGCTACCCATGTATTTACCTTCCCACGATCCAATATAATTCAGGGTAGCCTAAGACCCAAAAACCCTGGGCTGCTTTAAAGCGGGTCAAAATGAACCAATAAACTTAGACCTGGCTCATAAGCCTTCGAAGCCCAGTACTGACCCAAAAACAATCGACAGCTTATACAAAAAACTTGGTCATATTTAATTACTAGTTTAAAATCTAGAAAACAAAGGCAAGCAAATAACATTAACTCTAATCTAATCTCTTTTTAACAAAACTAGTCTAGGATTACTCACAACTTAATGCTATCTGAATTTTAGACTGATCAAAAAGGAAGCAGAAAGAATAGAAGAATGGGGAGAGACGAGGACAAAGGCAGAAGACGAAAAGAAAGAAAGAAAAAAAAACATGAATAGAAATACCTTGACTAAATGGATGACGGGCTTGAATAGACCATCCGATAATCTTGATTTGAGCCAAAAACGAGTGTTAGTTGGCTTTTTCTTGTGAGAACAAGCGTCTAACTCTCATTTCGGGCCAAAATCCCTTCAAAGCTTGGAGAAAAATGAACCCCCGCGTTTTTGCATGATGAATCGAAAGTGGAAACGACTCGGTTTAGATCTGAAATTGAAGAGAAATAGTGGGGATTATGGGGAAATTGATTATGTGTTGGTGTTTGAAGGAGCATGAGGAATATCGGTTAAGGTTTTGGGAGTTGTTTGACGGTGTGCCGCCGGTTGTAGGCGACGGTTGGAGGTGAGGGTCTGAGAGATGAACAACCTCAGTCCTATGTGATTCGGACAATTTTAATTAAAAAGAAGGGGGCTTCCAAGCTGTTAGATGAGTCAGCATGGAGGGCTGGGATCTTTTGACACTACTAAACTCAAAACGATGTCATTTGGAGTCGTCATGACGCCTGAGTGAATTTGGACTGGATCTTGGGTCATTTATGGATGGGTCTTTGGGTTTAGTTGGCCCAAATCTGTTTTCAACCCTTTTATTTTATTAAAACTATTTTTCTTTTAATTTTTGTTTAAATCATAAAATCAGCTCTTAAACTAGATTAATCAAACTAATTGCCCATCATAGTATTTGTAACAATCAATTCATTCCCAAATCAAAAGAAATTACAAAAATTCAAAATTAAAAAGTTAAAAACGCAAAGTGAGTCATTTTTTATTTTTACTTTACCAATAATCTAATTATTAATTAATTCCTCAAAATGTACAACTAACTCCTAAAATTCTCATGCAACTCATTTTTGTATTTTCATTAATTAAAATAAAATAGACATGCGTAAACCAATACAAACAATTAACAGACAATGTCACGAAAATTCACAAAATTGCAAACAATGAAAAGAAATCATTTTTTTGAAATTATGAGAGTAATTCACATAAGGCAAAAATCGCGTGCTCACAGTAAGTATATGGATCTATATACCATTTTGATCAGCATTTATTTTTTCTAGCTGGTATATAAAAATTATGAATTAATTATACATAAATTTCTAACTGGTATATATAAATTATGAATTGATTTTGTATATATATATATATATATATGTCCGTTAGTTTTAGTTTAAACGGTTGATTAAAAGGCTAGTTAGTTAATTTTTCTCTTTAATATTTATATGTAGAAGTGAAGTTCAAGAATCTTAACAAGTACAAAACAATAGATAACTAATTTTAGTTCAAGAAAGTAGTTGTTGGTAAAATTTATAAAAGAGCATAGTGTTGTGGGCCTCCTAATTTGATAGCCCAATCGCCCACAATCTTGGGCTAGTGAGCCAACACAAGGCCAAGAGTCCTAGCTTGGCCCAATTCCAGAAAATTCTAGGCAACTCTAGTCCATTTGAGCTTGTAAATACTCTAGAACTCTCCATAGAATTCCAGCACATATACATAGCTAGAAAGTGATAAAACTCTCTAAACTCTCTAAAATTCTCCATAGAATTCCAGCACATGTACATAGCTAGAAAGTGATAGAACTCTCTAGTCTCTCTAGAGCTTGGCAAGCCTCCCCTATAAATATGGGATGGCATTTGGCATTTCACAACTCGAAGAAAATACTACAACAAGCAACTCAAGCATTGTAATTCTCTCTTAAGTGCAATACAAGTTTCTCATTTGGCTCCATTGCTTTCTTCTCTAGTTCGAGAGGATCTAGGCTTACTTAACAACATTCGGCAAAGTTGTCTAAGTGCCGCACGGGTTAGCTGCGGAAAATACTCATCCCGTGACAAGTGGTATCAGAGCCAGGTTTGCACACACGCAAGTTAGCTCACAAGCAATGGCCAACACTTCGAACATAGCACAAGAGGGTGTTGTTGGTGTGGATGTCCCACCAGAGCCAAACCACGGCCGTGAGGGAGAACGAGGCCAAGGCAAGACTCGTAGCAAGTCTAAGGCCCCATCTGTGGATGCGTTGGATCCTCGTGTGAACACTCTCGAAAATATATTGTCCGCCACTCAAGAAAGCCTCGAGGGATTAGAGGAACGAGTGGATGGTCTCGAGGGGGAATATGCCGAGTTCACGGTGGCAACAAAGGCACTCATCCAAGAACAAGCGAACACTCTCCGAAGTGAGTTTCATTCATTTCATAACGAGTTGCTAAAACTTCGTAGTTTCGTCCAGGACGAACTACGTGATGTCCGTGCGGAAGTGGATGAAATCCGCTTGGATTGGGCATGGCACAAGCGCACACTCTCCCCAAGTCCTGCTTCTGCCAACTCGAGTGATGTGTGCTGCATTGACGTGCCAAAGCCCGACACCTATGATGGCACACGAAATGTAACCATTATGGATAACTTCCTATTTGGACTTGATCAATACTTCGATGTCGTTGGTGTACGAGATGAAGCATCGAAAGTGGGCACTGCACCCACTTATCTTAGAGGCGCTGCACAACTATGGTGGTGTCGCAAGCATGGCGAGATGGGCAAGGGAATCTGCACCATCGACACTTGGGCCGACTTCAAGCAAGAACTCCGAAAGCAATTCGCCCCAAACAATGCGGAAAAGGAAGCGCGAGTGCGCTTACGTTGCCTCAAACAATCGGGTAGTATGCGGGACTACATCAATGAGTTTACTACCCTCATGCTGGAGATAAACGACATGCCCGACAAGGGTTTGCTCTTCTACTTCCAAGATGGCCTCAAGGATTGGGCCAAGACCGATCTTGATAGGTGTGGCGTTCAAACGCTTGACAACGCCATCGCCGTTGCGGAATCGCTCACCGAATACTCTACCCAATCTAAAGACAAAAAGGCCAACCAAGGCAAAGGTGGGGGAGAGAGTCACAAGGACAAGGGCAACAACCGCAAAGATTGGGGGCAGAAAACGCCGCCTAGCAACAAGAGTGGGCAAGGTAAATCGGAGGGCAAGAGGGAGGCACCGAAACCGCGAAGCCCATGCTTTATATGCAATGGTCCTCATTGGGTACACGATTGTCCAGAAAAGAAGTCGCTCAATGCTCTTGCTGCCCAACTAAAGAGCAACCCCACAATGTCCTCGGAGGAACCCCAACTCTGCATGGGTTCTCGCCAACGCCTCGCCGCACTTAATCGCCAACAACCCACACCCATCAAGAAAGGGCTCATGTATGTAAGAGCAAAGATAAATGGCCAGTCCGTTTGCGCGCTACTAGACACGGGAGCGACGCACAACTTCGTGTCCGTAGACGAGGCCAAGCGCTTAGGCCTCAAGGCCACCAAGGAAGGAGGCACAATGAAGGCAGTAAACTCACCCGCTAAGCCAATTGCGGGAATTGCACAAGGCGTACACTTAACACTCGGAACGTGGAGTGGAAAGCTCGATTTCTCTATTGTGCCCATGGATGACTTTAAGATGGTCCTTGGCATGGAATTCTTCGACCAAGTCCATGCCTTCCCGCTGCCTGCTACAAACTCCCTAAGCATACTTGACGGGAGCAAGGCATGCATGGTACCCATGGAGAGAGGCAAGTCCGAGGAGAAGACACTCTCCGCCATGCAATTCAAGAAAGCTTTCAAGAAGGACCCAAGCTTCTTGGTCTCCATTCGGGAACTAAATGAGGAAGGAAATAATGGAATGTCGCCAAGCCAAGTCCCTCCATCAATTCAAGCCATCCTTAATGAGTACAAGGATGTGATGCCACCAGAATTTCCGAAGAAGCTCCCACCTCGGCGAGAGGTAGATCATGCGATCGAGCTGGAACAAGGCGCGAAGCCACCAGCCTTGGCGCCCTACCGCATGGCACCACCTGAACTTGAGGAGTTGCGGAGACAACTCAAAGACTTGCTGGATGCAGGATACATCCGTCCCTCAAAGGCCCCATTCGGTGCACCAGTCCTCTTTCAAAAGAAAAAGGATGGATCGCTGCGGATGTGCATCGACTATAGAGCACTCAACAAGATCACCATCATGAACAAGTATCTGATTCCATTGATTGCGGACTTGTTCGACCAGCTTGGCAAAGTGCGGTACTTCACCAAACTCGACTTACGCTCCGGGTACTACCAAGTGCGCATCACCGAGGGAGATGAACCGAAGACGGCGTGCACTACAAGGTATGGGTCTTTCGAGTTCCTTGTGATGCCTTTTGGACTTACTAATGCACCCGCCACATTTTGCACGCTTATGAACAAGGTACTCCAACCATTTCTCGACCGCTTTGTAGTCGTGTACTTGGACGACATAGTGGTGTATAGCACCACACTCAAGGATCATGCTCAACATTTGCAACAAGTCCTCCAAGTACTCCGAGACAACGAGCTCTTCCTCAAGCTAGAGAAATGCTCGTTTGCCCAACAGGAAGTGGAGTTCCTTGGCCACAAGATTGCGAGTGGGAATATTATGATGGAGAACACGAAAGTAAAGGCCATCCTTGAATGGGAACCTCCCTCGAAAGTGCCCGAGCTTCGCTCATTCCTTGGCATGGTGAATTACTACCGCCGCTTCATCAAGGCTATTCGGCTAAGGCGACACCCTTGACAGATATGCTTAAGAAAAATAGAGCGTAGCATTGGTCCGAAAAGTGCCGACGCGCATTTGAAGAGCTAAAGAAGGCAATTCGGAGGAACACGTCCTTGCACTTCCGGACCACACGAAGCCCTTCAAAGTCCAAACAGATGCCTCGGATTTCGCCATAGGAGGAGTCCTCATGCAAGACGGCCACCCTATAGCATTCGAGAGTCGAAAGCTAAATGATACGGAACGCCGCTACACGGTGCAAGAAAAGGTGATGACAGCCATCATCCATTGCCTAAGAGTGTGGCGACATTACTTGCTTGGTTCACACTTGACGATCATGACGGATAACGTAGCGACAAGCTACTTTCAAAAACAAAAGAAGTTGAGTCCGAAGCAAGCACGGTGGCAAGATTTCCTTGCGGAATTTGATTATCGGCTCAAGTACAAGCCGGGGAAAGCCAATGTCGTTGCGGACGCTCTAAGCCGCAAGACAGAGTTGGCAACACTTAGCATGAGCCAACCGAAGTCCGACCTTGTCTCACGCATCAAGGAAGTCCTCTGACAGGATCCTCTAGCAAAGAATTTGCTGGAGAAGGTGCTCGAGGGAAAGACAAGGCGCTTTTGGCAAGAGGAAGGCATCCTCCTCACCAAAGGAGATCGGCTGTTTGTGCCAAAGTGAGGAAATTTACGAAGAGAAGTTATCAAGGAGTGCCACGACTCCAAGTGGGCTGGTCACCCAGGAATCGAGCGCACCATCGCACTAGTCCAAGCCTCGTATTTTTGGACACATGAGGGAGGACATCGAGGCATATGTGCGAACTTGTCTTGTGTGCCAACAAGACAAGGTAGATCATCAACTTCCAGCGGGACTATTGGAGCCGCTACCACTAGCAACAAGACCATGGGAGAGTATCTCCATGGACTTCATCACATCACTGCCCAAGTCTGAAGGTTGCAGAAGCATCATGGTCGTTGTCGACCGATACAGCAAGTATGCCACGTTTATCGCCGCACCCGCCGATTGCAAAGCGGACAAGGCAGCCCGCCTATTCGTCAAACACATTGTGAAGCTTTGGGGAGTTCCAAGGAGCATTGTGAGCGACCGAGATCCTCGGTTCACTGGACGCTTTTGGACAGAACTCTTCAAGATGTTGGGGACCGATCTCAAGTTCTCGACAAGCTTCCACCCACAAACGGATGGGCAGATTGAGCGCATTAATGGCCTCCTCGAGATGTATTTGAGACATTATGTGAGCGCTCAGAACGGGATTGGGTGAAGTTACTCGACATCGCCCAATTTTCTTATAATTTGCAGCGAAGTGAGGCTACGGGCAAGAGTCCATTCGAGATCATCATGGGATTCCAGCCCATGACCCCCAATGCCATAGCCTCGACTTATGAAGGAAAAAGCCCCGCGGCACATAAGCTCGCCCGCGAATGGCATGAGGAAGCGGACATCACGCGAGCCTACCTCGACAAAGCCGCAAGAAAAGTGAAGAAATGGGCGGATACAAGGAGACGACATGTTGAGTACAAGGAAGGTGATCAAGTCATGATCAAGCTCCTACCCCAACAATTCAAGACATTACGGAAAGTCCACAAGGGGCTAGTGAGATGCTATGAGGGACCCTTCCAAGTTGTTCGACGCGTGGGCAACGTCTCGTATCAACTCCAGCTTCCGCCAAGACTCAAGATCCATCCAGTCTTCCATGTGAGTCTTCTCAAGCCATATCACGAAGACATGGGAGACCCAAGTCGCGGAAAATCGAGGCGTGCACCAACCGCCGTTGTCACCGCATTCGACAAAGATGTGGACTACATCATTGCGGATCGCGTGGTTTCGAGAAGGGGCGTGCCAGCACATAACGAGTACTTGGTAAAGTGGAAAAACCTTCTCGAGAGCGAATCCACATGGGAACGAGAAGAAGATTTGTGGAAATTCGCTGAGCACATCCAGAATTTCAAGCACGAGAGCGCGACGAGGACGCCACGAGCTTAGGTGGGAGAGGATGTTGCGGGCCGCCCAATTTGATAGCCCAATCGCCCACAATCTTGGGCTAGTGAGCCAACACAAGACCAAGAGTCCTAGTTTGGCCCAATTCTGGAAAATTCTAGGCAACTCTAGCCCATTTGAGCTTGTAAATACTCTAGAATTCTCCATAGAATTCCAGCACATGTACATAGCTAGAAAGTGATAGAACTCTCTAGACTCTCTAGAATTCTCAATAGAATTCCAGCACATGTACATAGCTAGAAAGTGATAGAACTCTCTAGACTCTCTAGAGCTTGGCAAGCCTCCCCTATAAATATGGTATGGCATTTGGCATTTGCACAACTCGAAGAAAATACTACAACAAGCAACTCAAGCATTGTAATTCTCTCTTAAGTGCAATACAAGTTTCTCATTGGGCTCCATTGCTTTCTTCTCTAGTTCGAGAGGATCTAGGCTTACTTAGCAACATTCGGCAAAGTTGTCGAAGTGCCGCACGGGTTAGCTGCGCAAAATACTCATCCCGTGACAATAGTCCTTGAATAACCTTTGTCGTCTTCTCAGGGAAGAAGGTGAGCAGATCCTAGATGGTGATTGTGGATTTCTCTTCTTTTTTTCTTTGCGAAGCGGGGAGATGGGAGGATGGTTCTCTTTCGTCATGCTATGAAAGCTTTCTAGTTCCTATAAATTCACAAAGATGTGCTTGAATTGGTACCCGACTTGTTATGCCATAAAACCGAGCTTTACCTGTATGCATAAAGCTTGCGCCTTATTGAAGCAACAATAGTTCGCATCCCAAAAGAAAGAAAGTTGCGAAAGAGATAATAAGAATAATCTACTAATAAATTGTAATACATCTGGTATTTTACACATGGCCGTTGGCACTCCATGGATCTGTCTGTACGGACATGATGAATCATACGGAACAGGAATTACAAAGCGGAACCTTTTCCAAGTTACAGTAGTTATAACAGAATGTCAAGATACCATTCGAGTGGTATCTCCATACGCTTATATGGGATAAGGAATTTGAAAGTTGAAACCTAGAAACTGCTCAGCCTGAATTCAAATCAGCAAGAGCTCATATATTTGATCCTGCAACCACTGGAACTTTGAGTTAAATATATCAAATATTATATTTTACAAGAATCAAATACTCCTATTTCAGCACTATCGACTTTAAGGAAGCAATTTCTTTTGAGGAAATTCAATCTATTTTTTACCACCTATCCATTTGTTTCACTTTCACACAAACCCAAGACCTAAAACTAAAACAAATGGAAAGATCTCTACTAAATACAAGGAATAGAGGCAATTATCCGATCTTTTACTTTCTTAAAGGAAGCAGAGCACTAATGTTCCCAAATTCTGCATCCCCAACAAAAAGTAAGATCCATGTATGAATGTTTTGCTCCAGCAAATAATAAAATGAGATATTTCTGATGCAAAAGTATACATCCTTTTGATTTCAGAATGAACTGAGGCAATCTTTTATCAACATGAACAAGGGTTGGTGTAAGTGGCTCCTCCTAGTTTCTCAAACATGTCCCCGTCCATACGGGCTTGGATTCCATCAGATGATGCCACATCATTTAGCAACTCTTTTAAAGTTCCATCTGCTCCGGTTAAAGAGCTCCCTATGCCGCTTAAAACTTCCGGTAAGGATGCCGATGGCCTTGACAGCTCAACAACAGAAACCTGCAGTTTTAACAACTTATTAGGAAGATTTAGAAATTCATCTCCATTAGATCAAAGTGATAGAGAAAGAGATAGAAGTACAAACAAAAAAGGAGGAAATTAACTCACGAGATAGTTTCTACTCTTCAAAAAACTTTTTTGCTTTTCCAGTCAAAGTTTCTCGCCTCTGACTACGTTTTCAGTTACTAATAGTAGAAAGCAGCTTCCAAGCTTTGTTAGGCATTAGTAACACTAAGCTAGTTGGCAATCAAACATCATCATGTATTTCTTTTTGTTTTATTTTATATATGAGCATTTTATAACCAAAAGAAGCACAAAGACTGCAGTAGTCACGTCATGATCCTGACAAGTATTTCAATTCCATATCCATCTTCCAAAAACTCAGTTCCTACATCATATATTTCCTTTTTCTGAATAAAAAACACAGGGATGAGTACGACACATGGTTCACAGCTGACTAATGAAAACAATAACTATTGTTTAGATTTCCAAGAAATGCTATCCTTAAACCCATTATAATTTGGCAACAATGAAGGTGGCTCAGAGTGCACAAAAACAAAGCTAAATCTGCTGCTTGACAGCAGCACACATTAAAGTATCTTGCAAGAAAGTTAGAGCAGACCACGCCTAGGATGTAGTGAGCCTTTGTCAAGCTATTCCCTTTTGCTACATATTTGACTTCTTTTTATCTCAAAGTTGTGGCAACTATTGATGAAAGAAGCAACTAGGATGATCTAGAACCCGGTTTTGGCAGGAAAATTCACCAGCTCTCTATTAGAAGATCAAGAGATTCAGATCCTGAGGTTCCCAAGAGAGGTCCAGAATTTAACTAGAATGATAGTTGACAAAGATCCAAGCATAAACTGAAATAAAGACTTGAGAATCATGCTTCAGAAAGCACAACACTACAATCTATGTGCTCGAACTTGAAATAGCTGTTTTTAACTGCAAAATAAGATTTGCTTATGACGCACCTGTTTTTCCTGAGGTATATTGGCCTTGTGTTTTGCAATTGTTACAGCACGAGAGAGACCACCAATAACATCAACTAGACCTCGTGAAGGAGCATCATTTCCAGTCCAGACTCTCCCTTGAGCAACCTCCTCCATTTTATCCACCTAAAATGCAGTGCTTCGTATTTTCAATCAACTGATTAGTAAAGTAATTAGTGTTCCATTCTAAGCTGTACTCTTCACCAGTAGCATACCGTCATTGATCTTGAAAGGGCAGCCTTGTCCCTGAATTGGGCATATGCATGCTGTGCAGATTTGGCAAACAGCTCTGCTTCCTCTGGCCTGCAATGAAGTTCTATCTGATAATATACTAAATCAAAATAGAAGACAATAGTTGGTTTCCACTTGTAGGCATTTAAAACAGCAGCTAAGCTCAAAATCCACTAAATACAGAAGCGGAAGTTCTGATTTTGGTGTTCTGCGTAAGTACAGAAGTTATCCTACTTTTTACGAGAAAAGTTTCAGCTGGCTTATAGAGGCCCCAGAAATGAAGCAGTAAGAACAGAAGGATGTAACGTGAAATTCATGACTTAAGGTTATGTTTTTATAAATGGGGTTCAAGGTGTAACGGACCACCCAGTGACATGTACAACCTCAAGGAAGACAAAAAAATTTCACCTGAATGGTCGCTGTTCAGCTGCAGTAAGCTCTGCATATCTTCCCCTTGATATTATCTCCTTATTGAAGCCAATTTTTTCATATAAGTTTCCCAAGTTGAATTTTCCTGCCAAAAACATGTAATTTTAACACATTGAATCTGATTAAAATTTTTGCACAGGGATATATGTGAAATGGGAGTCCTAGCTCATAAAGTCAATTCCACTATGGAAGACCTTGTACAAGTAAATTTTGTGAATATTAAGGACCAAAGAAACTAAATATAAGGGGGCATGCAATGGCAGAACGAAAGACTTCCAGAACAGCATGGATAGCAAAGGAAAACCCAGATGAACCAAGGAACGGAAAAATTGAAAGTATAAAGGATTGACACTCGTGTGGAAGCAAATACATGGACCGGCATAATTGCCTCTCCCACAAGCCAAAATCTTAGAGGTTCATCAAGAGTTCAAGACACACATCAACTCGACCCAATCTCCACTACTTGCAGGCACATCCACCAACCCCCCCCCCCCCCCCACACACACACACACACCCCAAAGAGAGTTGTCATCCCAATTTTACTACTATCAGTCCAAGCTCAAATTGCCGCTGTTCTAAAAGAATTGGGAGCAACGGGCGGGTGAATGACCTAGTTGGGATAAGGGAATGGGAGGGCCAAGTGAAGAGATAGAACGCAAGGGCTCTAGCCTCTACCTGTGAACTACCATCTCTAACTACATAACCTATCTGTAAGATACAATTTACCCTCCATCTTAAATTTTGGTTATTCATGTTATTTTGTGGGAAAGAATCTTTAATTTCCACATCAGGCTTGTTATATGGACAAAGCACTAACATAGCCTCAACCCGAATAATATTTAATTCTCTAGCTGGACTTAACTCCAAATACTTTCTCCAAATTCAAAGCTTGGAAAAAATTCGGCTATTCCATTCAATATTGAACTGTCTAGTTACACTTCAATATATTCTGAGATGGTAAGTAATGGAACTAAATTTGGTATACATTGTGAAAGACAGACTGTTGGGAAATTAAAGGAATCTTGCCCCCTCACAGTCCAGTTCTACGGCCTAACCTGGAGGGCATAAAAAGAATATCAGTACAATCGACCTTGTAAGAGCACCAAATCTGATACAAGAACATACAATTTAGGCATGTGCGCTGAGTTTTCCATGTAGTTGGGACTGATTACTCCAATGGATGGCATTCAAAGAGAGAACATTCTGATTTTGATTTATCCTCTGGTGAAGTGGTATAAGAAAGATCTTGGAATTAGACAAGATCCGTTTATGCAAGGAAGCATTGACCAATCATGCATTCTAGCAAAGCAGCACAAAGGCTTCAAACAAGTTGTGCCACACAAGGAAAAACACCTGGCATTCAAGATTGAGATTTTTTCCCCTCAATATCTTCCTTTAAAAGGTGAAAGACTGTGGATAGTTCAACTGGGTCTAACATGAGTAGAAACCTTCGTCAATTTGGAGATATAAATAAATCTGGTCAATCAATTACCAATCCATGCTTCTGCACCTAAAGTGTATCCCTCAACCCACAGACAGGTTAAACATTTTACCTTTTACTTTTTTTCCTTTTGATAGCGTAAAAGTTTATTAAGCTACAGGAAAACTAAAAGTAGTCATACCAACAAATGATGAATAATTCAACAAACATAAAATTATAGGGCCAAAAGGATTACGGACAAACAAAAGCAATATTGATTGCATAGTAACCAATTGGGTTTTATGATTTTTCTTCTAAAAGAACTAGGATTAAGGAGTTTCTGAAGAGCACAGGTCATTCCAACTTAAGTAAAAACACTGTCTAACCATCACATGGAACATAGTTCACCTGCATGGTGATGCTTTCAAGCGGTTGGGAGCTATTTCGAATTCTTAAAGGTGGATGGTAAATTTTACCTACATTTCAGTTCCTGAATTATGTTTGGATATATGCAACAGTAACTGCATTTCAAGATATCTCTTAATCAATTGCAAACTTTTGGGAGCTGATAACACCTGCACAGAAATTATCTTGCTAGTGCAAAGTACAGGTACTAAAACACAATACACACACTTATGAAGCATAAGGTTCTCGGGAAAATTATTCCAGCTCTGACATTCGCCCCCAAATTCAGTTTACCACTCAATCACAGTTTGTAAGGAGCTAGAATTTATTTTAGAAGCTAGATTTACCTGTCACCACACCTATTGAACCTGTCAGTGTAAGGTTCTCCGCCACAATAGCTTGTGTAGCCATTGCCATATAATATCCTCCACTGGCTGCCACATCAGCCATGGATGCTATAACAGGCTTAGTTTCTGCCAGCAGTCTGATTTCTCTCCACATTCTGTGGAGAAAAGCATCCTAATCAATCAACAGACAACTTGGTTTGAAAAAAATAAAATAATGTTCGTCAGAGTCTAGTACAGAAGCTTTTATATGTGGAAAATATATTGACTGCTTTGAAGACGGGGAAAGAACAATATCACATTCTATTTTACAAGTGATTTAGCTGAAGTATCATCGAAGAACTCAAAACAGGCGATTAAATGAAAATACGTGTTGAGATTTCCATTGTACAAGACAATCAATTAAGCAGTTAGGATTTTATGTTTTACTTTACCGATAAAAAACATGGAAGAATGTAAATGTAACATTATAGAAGTTAAAAGGAAAGGATTCAGACAGCCAAGTGGCTCCTAACATAGTGCATACAAAAGAAAGAGACATCATATAATAGGACTTACAGATCAGAAGCAAGAGCATCACCTCCAGGACTATCAATTCGAAGGACGACAGCTTTATACCTTTTCGACTCTGCATAGCATAACCACACATGAAATACAAAAGAAAGAAGAAAAAATTGACAACCAAAAGAAAGAAGCCAAAATAAGCACGCAATCACCTAAACCTTTCAAGCTTTTTCCTCCATTTATCTTAAATCAGCACATATGAAGCCAAATCTGCTGCAATTTAGAGATTCTATAACACATGATGCAACAACACTACCAACAATATACTCAATATAATTCCACAAGTGGGGTCTGGGAAGGGTAGTATGTAAACAACCTTGCCTCTACCTTGTGCAGGCATTCCTATAGACCCTTGGCTCAAAGCAAGAATGCATATAGTTTACAACACATGCATGAGCCTTAAGGACATCTTCATTGACTTCCTACTGGTTAACTGAAAATTTTATATACCATTCTTCTAAAATAACTGTCATAGCTGATAGCAACTTCATGCATTACATGAAAAATAAGCCTGCAACCAACAATAACCAAGCTGGCCATATCATCTTTAAAGTTCACTATTAAAGTCTGAAAAAGAAGAAACATTGAATATGAAGTGTAGCACTTTGATTATTCAAGTACACCACTAGCAACGTAACACTAACACAGTCCTAGCAAGAATTTTTCTCCTTCATACTTAGCAAATGCTTTTCAAAAATACAAGTCTCTCCAGAATCTAAGTTGCAAAAAGAGGAAAGAGCACTAAGCAAATAGGAAAAGGAAAAAAAAGGTAGCCAGAACTGCACAGAGTGGTAATGCCTTGTTTCTGCAAAGTGTCTTTTGAGGCTAAAAACTTGGTATTCATGATTTATGGCTAATCAAGATTCACTGTGTAACGACCAACTGTTTTCACATATCTTGACCACTTAATGAATCATTCACGCACATATAAGGATAATTCATACCCCGTAGACTACGAATTTTCTCAATTAACTGCTCTGCTACAATTCCTGAACTGGATGAACTAAATCGACCACGTGTGCGACTAATGCTCCCAGAGGCTCGAATCACAGCTATCTGTTCTTTATAACCTGTCAAACCGAGAGTCCATCTCCTAACTCTTGAATACTTCCTGTGTCAGAATATAATAACCAAAAAATGATTTTAAATACAAAAGGAAAATAGTGCATAATAGATGAAAAAAGAAATTTGGAGAGAGGATACTAAAATACAAGACAATTGATGGTTGACGAAATCCCAAGTCGAACTGAAACAAGTTATGACACATTCCCTGTTTCGCATTAGCCACCCCGGATATTTTGCAGAATTACACAAAATAATATTTTTTTTCCCTTAGTTTTGATACTCTCTGAAAATTCAAGGGCCATAGATTAGTCCAAAAACAACAGTAAAGTGCAAGGCTAAATTCCAAAATATTGCATCTTCACTTCAATTAATAAAGATCATCAGTTATCATCTCATGAAAAGAAATAACAACAACAACTACCCAGTATAGTCCCACAGAGTGGGGTCTGGGGAAGGTAATATGTAGACGGGCCTTACCCCTACTCGAAAGGGCAGAGAGGCTGTTTCCAATCGACCCTCGGCTCAGTGAAGGAAAGGGACAATAAAAACAAAAACAACAAAAACAACAAAAAAACATTAGTAACTTCAACACAAATAACGTAAATAATCATCTAAATATAAAAACTTAAAAATAAAAAAACATAAAAAATATAAATAAAATATCATGCAATAATATCGGACAGTAACTAGCATAAGACAAAATCTAATACACAAATCATCTATGAATAAGCCTGCCAAGCCTCACCCAACCCCGGGTATGGAGTAAGAAAAACTCTAGGGGCCCCTATCCCACAACGTTGATACTAGACCTCCATACTTTCCTATCCAGGGTCATGTCCTCAGAAACCCGCATTCTAGCCATGTCATGCCTAATCACCTCTCCCCAATACCTCTTAGGCCTCCCACTGCCTCGTCGTACGCCGACCATCGCCAGCCGCTCACAACTCCTCACCGGAGAGTCAGGACTTCTCCTCCGCACATGCCCAAACCACCTCAGCCTCGCTTCTCGCATCTTCTCATCCACAGGGGCCACCCCCACCTTCTCTCGAATAACTTCATTCTTAATCTTATCTAACCTGGTGAGCCCGCACATCCACCTGAGCATCCTCATCTCCGCAACCTTCATCCTCTGAACGTGAGAGTTCTTCACTGGCCAGCATTCCGCCCCATACAACATGGCAGGCCTAACCACAGCTCTATAAAATTTCCCCTTGAGTTTCTGTGGAACTTTCTTGTCACACAGGACTCCTGATGCAAGCCTCCACTTTGACCACTCCGCTCCTATGCGATGAGTGACATCCCGGTCGATCTCTCCGTCCCCCTGAATCACTGACCCAAGATATCTGACATTGTCCCTCTTGGCGATGACCTGTAATCCAATCATCACGTCCCTGCCTACTTCGCTCGGCTCGGCGCTAAACATGCACTCCAGGTATTCTGTCTTAGATCTGCTTATTTTGAAACTCTTAGACTCGAGAGTCTGTCTCCATACCTCTAACCTCTCATTAACACCGGCCTTCGTCTCGTCTATCAAGACTATATCATCAGCAAATAGCATACACCAAGGCACATTCCGTTGAATATGTCGGGTAAGAGCATCCATCACCAAGGCAAACAAGAGAGGGCTAAGCGCTGATCCTTGATGGAGCCCCATAACCACTGAAAAATGGTCTGAGTCGCCACCCACCGTCCTAACCCTAGTCTTAGCTCCATCGTACATGTCCTTAATTACTCTGGTGTAGGCCTCTGGCACGCTCTTCGCCTCCAAGCACCTCCATAGCACCTCCCTTGGACCTTGTCATACGCCTTCTCCAAGTCGATAAGCACCATGTGCATGTCCTTCTTCTTATCCCTGAACTGCTCCACCAGCCTCCTGACAAGGTGAATAGCTTCTTTAGTGGAGCGACCCGGCATGAAACCGAACTGGTTCATAGATATAGATGTCATCTCCCTCACCCTCACCTCGATCACCCGCTCCCAGACCTTCATGGTGTGACTTATTAATTTGATACCCCTATAGTTGTTGCAGCACTGGATGTCACCTTTGTTCTTGTACAAAGGCACCACGGTACTCCACCTCCACTCCTCCGGCATCTTTTTGGTCCTGAAGATCGCATTGAACAACCTGGAGAGCCACTCCACTCCTGACCTACCCATGCATTTCCAGAACTCTACCGGGATCTCGTCAGGCCCGGTCGCTCGACCCCTACTCATCCTACGCAAAGCCCCCATGACCTCCTCCGCCCTAATGCGCCTGCAGTACCCAAGATCTCTATGCTGCTCTAAATGCACCAACTCCCCAAAATGTACATCTCATGAAAAGAAATGTACAAAATATTGGTGCAAAAAAGCAATCCTGAGAAAAACATATCCAGGTGACTTAAAATTCAAAAAGAAAAAACCTGTAATCAACTACAGGGAGATTTTTGTCCTTCGGAATTTCCAAACGCTCTTTCAACATTGACATTACCTGAGTGTTGAACAATCAGAGATCCCTTCATTAACCATGGGAAAAAAGTAATTTTTAAGTTCTTATGCACATGTCAAGTTCATGAAGCATTTTAAACATTTTATGCAGAGTGATTAAATTCAGATGGCCAGATGCATAAACGATGCAGCCTGTATCAGCTTAGCAGCTTAGTACAATAAAAGAGATTACAGTGTGTGCCAGTCTTGTTTCCTAGGAAACAATGCTAGTATACAACTTAATTGCTCTCCTTATAATCACACATAGACCTGCATATGTCATCTGTGGAATATGGACAGTTTACTTATTATAATAATTTTTTAACTAGAAGTCAGCGAAACTGATGTACAACTTAGTTGCTCTCCTTTTAACCAGACATAGACCTGCTATATGTATGTCATCTGATGAATACTGACAGTTTACTTATTAAATAATTTTCTAACTAGAAGTCAATGAAACAGATTTCCAAGATTTTATCACTGGCATAACCTTAACTGGTAAAGTTGTTGTCATGTGACCAGGAGGTCACAGGTTCGAGCCACGAATCAGCCCCTAGCAGAAATGCAGGGTAAGACTGCGTATAATAGACCCTTGTGGTCCTGCCCTTCCCCGGATCCCGCGCATAGCGGAAGCTTAGTGCACCAGGCTGTCCCCTTTTTTTTTGTTTTCATAAGCTAAAAATAATATAAGAAAAGGGTGAAAACATAGGATACTAGGGTCTGCTCATCATAAGACTGTAAAAGAGTACAGATATTACGATAACCCGTGCAGCTATCACATTTTGTATACAAAATTCAGTCCTCATAAAAGTTTGGTATATCCTAAGATTTCATTTCCAGTCCCAGATTAGAAGACCTGCTTTTGCCAGGTCCCTTCGGGTACACCCGATAAAGTTGGAATCACACAGAGGCCTAATTTGGCAAGCAAAGAGAGCAGCCACAATGTTGAAAAGGTTTAATAGATTACTCCCTCTGTTACAAAAAGAGTGAAGCGTTCAGAGTATGAGAGTCGAAATGTCAAATCACAATTCGGACATTAATCTCTTAATCTTTTTAAGCTAAAATTTGCAACAAAAGTAAACTAGATAAAGAAATACTATATACGACTTTATTTATAAATAAAAACATTTGAAAAATATATGGAACTTTTGTGGTCAAAGAAAAAGATGTTTGATCACATAAAAAGTAATAGTGTCATATAAACTGGAATAGAGGGAGTATTATTTAATATGAGAATATCTCAACATGCCATGATCAAAACATTTATATCATATATATAAAAGCTGAATTCTTGATTTAATTTCTAATGCAGAAAGAGGTAAATCATCCTAGAATCACAAACACCAGAATGGTCAATTAAATGGCACATACTAGTAGTTGACTATATTTTTTCCCCTTCATGGTATCTTAAGAATCGACTTTCCGTGGAAAAGAAGTAAATCCATTGCCATTCCCAATTTATTTGAAAAGGACCCCCACCCCACCCCCCACCCCCACCCCCACAAAAAATAAAAGGAAAAACTCAGCCATTAAATCAGTTGAACTTACAAATAATCACAGAACTGTTTCTCTCAAGTAATGCCTCAAGACACCTAGCAACTTACTGTACCTCATCATCGTACTTTATATCTGTTATCCAGCTCTCTTCCTTTAGCCTTTCAACTTGGTAAACTCCGTCATTGACGAAATGTTCAATGTCTTCTTTTTTCTTCCCTAAGTAAGAAAATCAGATCATGAAAATCCCCACTGGAAAAGCTTTATATCTCCATTTATGAATTCAAATCTGAAGTCACCTTTAGTGAGAGCAACTTTTTCGAGCCAATTTCCATAGATATTATCAAGTAATGCAGTTAGCATCTCCCGATTTTCATCAGATATACTTTTAAACATTAGTTGATCTCCAGCACTCTTATATCTACCAATTCTTTGCACTTGTGGCTCAATTCCAACTTTCTCAAAGACACCTGCAGAGCAACATATTTGCTGCAGTTAAGGGGTGATCATAAGCAATTTAAGATCACATTTGCACTTTTGTTAAACAATTGAGCGTTCACCCACTCACTGAAACCCCAATAACACTGACTAGCGAATTCCAGTAACTCTGGAATTAAATACGTTTTTAGTTTTGCACTTTTGCATAAATTGGAATATTAAAAAAAGTATTATTGCAACGATGACTAACTCAATGTTCCAAAATGAAGCTCAGCCAGCATTCCATACATCCAAGGATCAGTAAGAATTTAGCACTTCCGAGATAGTTAAGGGTAACTTGTCTCGCCAAGATTCTATTTGTATCAGCTGGGAGCTAAAGAACTAACCTCCCAAAAATGATGCTTGAACTGATAGACCATACAAGGCAAAGTAAGCACTTGGAGGGGCATAAAGCTCTTGACAAGCACAGCCGATGTAATACTCCTTTTCACCACAAGCAGGTGCATAGCCAACTACGAATTTACCTGAAAAAGAACAAAGATTAATGCTCTTCTTTACTTTCTTTTTCCTACCTTTTACATTTATAGGTTTTTATTGCTTTATCATTATTTTTTTAAGATAGTCTTATCTAGTATTATATATTAGTTTCAGTTTACAATAAGTGATTTTTTTGTCCTTTCACATATCCCTTAATAAAATATAAATTCTTAGAAAACATATAAGTATTTTATCTAAATTACCCTTAATTAAATTTTACATATTATTAACTTGACATATTGAGATATATAAATAGGGGCAAATTTAAAAAGTTATAGTTCATGTATTCTTGATTATATAAAAAAGATACTTATTTTGGACCAATATAAAATATCAAAATAAATTAATATTGACTATAATTAACCTTATTTTTCTATAATCTAATATAAAAACAAAGATCTAACTTTTGGGTGATACACCATCTACATCAACACTTAATATTTTGTGAATAGAAATATGCATGGGGATTCATACAGCTTTAAGGCAAAATACCTTAAATTACTCTTAAATTTGGTTTAAATTATTAGTATTCTTTTTGAATTATGTCCGGTCTTAATTATCCATTTAACTTGGCCTTTTGCGAGGTCTTACCTCCTAGATTTTGATGTGACAAAAAGTATGGATGCACTCATCCGCCACGTGTATTTTTTTGTCTATGTGGCATTTTTTTGAAAAATATTTTTTTTTTACTTTTCTAAGAATAAAATATTTTTTACCTTTTTAAGATTATTAATTTTTTAGATATATTTTTTCGAATACAATTTGTAATAAAATTTGGATAGAACTATATTATTTAGGCTCAATATTTTGATTTGGCCAAAAATAATAAAGTTATAGTTAATTTTTTTTTTGAATTTCACCCAAAAATAAAGATTTAAACAATTAAAATAAGTAGTGAAGACATCTAAAAAATTATAAAAATACATATTTGAAATATAGTTATTTGCATTAAAAGAAGAAATAAAAAAGTGTACAATTGCAAGAAATTACAAGTGTAATTGTATGCTTTTTTTATTTCTTATTTGATGAAATCACTATTTATTTTAACTGTGATTTTACGTTTTTAGGTAAAATCGGAAAAAAATTAGAGCACCCTAATTTAGAGCTATATAAAAATTATAGGCAAAATAATTAATTTTAAACTATGTATTTTTTATAACTTTTTAGATGTCTTGGCTTTTCTTTTAATTTCATAAATCTTTATTTTCAGGTCAAATTCAAAAAAAAAAAGAATAACTAAAACTTTATTAGTTTTGGCTAAATAAAAATATTTATCCTAAATAATGTAGTTCTATCAAAAGTTAAATTATAAATTATATTGGAAAAGAATTATCTAAAATTAATATCATTAAAAAGGTAAAAAATTATTTTATTTATTAAGATAATGCACATAGATATAAAAATCCACGTGGTACATGAGTACAATTATATTTTTTGTCACATCAACCTCGAAATACTAAGTTAAGATAATAATTAAAAATCGAACGATTGTTTATAAACGATATTAATAATTTGAGCCAAGCTCTGTTTAAAGTATTTTGGCTATAACTTAACAAGAAATGTACCGATCTAAAATATGTTTTCATAAGAAAGAAAAACAAAAAGGGCAAAGCTGCCATTGCAAAGACACGCTTGGATCTAGCTCATAAAAAGGACAAGTTGTGGATTAGGTGGATCACTGTGTACTACATCAAAGACAGACCTATTGAATCCATTCCAATTCCTGCTTAGGCAAGTTGGATGGTTTGAAAGATCATCCAATCAAGAGACATACTACAGAGGATCCAACACTGGAAGGAACAGAAATGCTCAACTAGAAAGTTGTACCAGTCACAGATGCAAGACCTGCCGAGGGTCCCATGAAAGAACTTAATCATACAGAACTATGCCAGGCCAAAGGCAACCTTCAACCTATGACTATTCTTACAGGATAGACTCCCAACAAAGGACAGATTGAACAGCTGGGGAATGAGTATTGATCAACAGTGTACCTTATGCCAAAATCACCCAGAAACAAGAGACCATCTACTAGTGTTCTGCCCTGTCAGTGTGGACTTATGGGAAAGTACAAAGAACTGGCTGAATGAGAATTACCCTCCCATTAATGATTGGAACCAAAAAATACAGTGGTTAGTAAGCAAAGTCAAGGGTCGAACATGTCGAGGAGCTATCTTCAAAATTGTAACCGTTGAGTTTGCATATACTATATGGCTGGAAAGGAATTCAAGAGTCTTCAACAAGATATTTCGATGTAACACAGTCCTTTTGAGAGATATAGTGTACAATTATAATGTTAGAGGTACCCACGAATTAGACAACAATTACAACACCTTTGAATATAGTAGTGTTAGTTAGTTAGAATAGTAAAAACAATTTATATGTTAACTCATAAATAGTCAGCTCAGTTGAAAGTATAGTATGGTCATGTAATGTTACTTCATTGGTTTCATTGGTGATTAATGAAAAGCAGGGCAGACATATAATCTCAGATCCACCTATTTTGAGATGACTGATTAGCAGCGACTAGGTTGACACTTGACAGCTCCATTTCAGGTTCCCACGAGCAGTGCCATGTTGCGGATGATGAAGGCCACAAACACAATCACAAAAACAGTATCCCATAAACTCAAGAATCCCAGCAGAACCCCGTTATATTCATCATCAATTCCAAAGGAGAAGGTGGATTGTTTGGTAATAGGGGCAGGTGTAGTGGGCATAGCAGTGGCTAAAGAGCTTAGCGTGAAGCATGGCAAAGAAGTTCTGGTGGTTGATTCTGCCCCAACTTTTGGGACTGGTACTAGTTCTCGCAATAGTGAAGTTATTCATGCTGGCATTTATTACCCTCCTAATTCTCTCAAGGTTTTTGTCCTATTTAATTTCTACCGCGAATTTTGTTTTATTTGTGCCTACAGATTAATGATCGAGTTTCTTTGTTCTTTCTTTTTTACCGATAAAGTTTATTAATAGTGTTTCTTGTTTTTCTTATACTGTAATCTTGTTCTTGAACACTCCCAATTAAGCATGAATTTGAAGTTTGAATTTTGACTGCTAATCAGTCCACTGTGTTGTCTTCTTTTCTACTGTAACATTTCTTTTTGAGCATTCCCCTATTAAGCATGAACTAATAGTTTGAATTTGGATACTGCTAATCAGTTAGTTTATTGTCTTTTTCTAGAACTTTCCACCAATAAGCATGAACTAGAAGTTTGAATTTCCATCCTGCTAGTGAATCGGTTATTTTTACTTTAAAGTTTTTTCTACACATTGCCAGTTAAGCTGAAAGTGTGAATTGTGATACTGCTAATCGATCCACTTTCACGTACTCTTATGTAATTTTGTTTCTAAACATTGTCAATTAAGCATGAACTCGAAGTTTGGATTTGATTCTGTTAGTCATGTATGTTTCTTCTCGTTTGCTGCAATCTTGCTTCTAAACAATTTTTCATTAAGCATGAATAGAAAGTTGATTTTTGAAAAAGCTAATCAGTCAAATGAGTATTCCTAGTTATTTGGAAAAGGATAATTTAGTGGCATCTTTTAAGCTTTGGTGGTAAAAGTTGAGTGTCCAACTGACTGGTTATGCATTGCTCCTTCTATTTTACATCTACAACTGGGAATACAATTGAATGCAACATGGAGAAACTAGTTGTCTTAACTTAATTATAGTACATTATAGTTGATTATCATGACTGCAAATTGAGTGCTATCTTTGAGCTAACCCTGAAAATTATTTTGAATCCTCGATGTATGAAACTCATATTTGCACATATGCTGTATGGATATTAGATGTACAATACTATGCAAATTAGTGCTAGCTGTCTTGACAATAGTCATTCTTACGTTTCTCAATTCAATGTAAACTCTTATCCTACTCTAGTGATCTCTTGTCTTGAAGTTGTAAAGAAGTGAGCGCCATTATCAGAATGTATAATATAATTGTTCTGTAAATTTCATAACACTATCATAATCAGCTCTACTGCGTGGAGCTCCGAAACTTGAGCTTTAACTTTGAAACTGTATTGCAGGCATTTTTCTGTGTTAGAGGGAAAGAATTGCTCTACAAGTATTGCAAAGATCATGAAGTTCCACACAAGCAGATAGGCAAGCTTATAGTTGCTAATGGCTTATCAGAGATTCCAAAGTTGAGTGCTCTCATGAATCGAGGAATTCAAAATGGGGTTGAGGGTCTGAGAATGATGGAGGGTTATGAAGCTATGACACTGGAGCCTGAATTGCAATGTCTTAAAGCTTTATGGTCACCTTCCTCGGGAATAGTTGATAGCCATTCCTTGATGCTATCAATGGTGGTATTGTTTCTCACCATTCAGTCTCCAATTATACTGTCATACTGTCTGCTAGCTAATCAACATTTGAAGAGCTAATCCTTTAGAACTTAGGAAGAGAAAATTTCTCATTACTTAGAAGAGCACGATTTATCATTATTTGTTTATCGGTTAGAACCATTGATATGATATTGACAGGATTATGACCATACCGTGGGTTTAGGGCGAAGCTGAAAGTCACGGGACGACTTTCGCTTACAATACTGCAGTTATTGGTGGTCATATTGAAGGAAATCAAATTCAAATTCATGTTTCTGGGAGCAATGCTATTGCAAACTGGAATGGGAGGTCCGAATTGGACTCTGAACTAGTTCTTATTCCCAAGCTTGTAGTGAATTCTGCAGGGCTAAGCGCTCCAGCCATTGCAAAACGAATGAAAGGCCTACCTGACAGTATTATTCCTGCTTCTCACTATGCTCGTGGTTGCTACTTTACCTTGTCAAACACTACATCCCCTTTCAAGCACTTGATTTATCCTATACCTGAGGTTGGTGGCCTTGGAGTGCATGTGACCTTGGATTTGAATGGCCAAGTCAAGTTTGGTCCTGATGTGGAATGGATAGGAGGAATTCATGATATTCCGAGCTTCCTCAACATGTAAGTCTCATTGAGCACACATAATAATAACTCATATCCATTCTTAGACTGTTTTATGTGGATAAATTTGACAGGTGATGGTTCTAAACTAGCTAATTCTATTATCAGTTCTTTAACATACTTTGCACCTTTCTATGTTTAGACCTTTAAAAATTCTCTATCTTCCCATCAATACACAAAATTGTTGTTCATGTTCAGAAGAGTCTCAGAAGTAACCTGAATGGTGAACTTTTTAGTTTTAGCTTGTTCTTTCTGATACAACAACAAGAAGAAGCCCAGTGAAATCGCACAAGTGGGGTAGAATTTATTTAGAGTGCATCAAAATTTGTTTCAAAGAGTGTATTTTCCAGTTAGGAGACTTGGTGCTTTAGCATTTTAGAAGTTTTCAAGCTTCTTTAAGATGTTCCTTGATAGCTTTATTCTGTAAGCATTCAGATATGGTTCAGGAGGCAAGAGTTGTAAGTAATAGGAAGTTCTATTATGCCTTTGTTATTAGCTCTGGACGGTGGTCTTCAAGCTATAGAATTGACAGCTCATCTTTGTTTGCGCTGCCTGAGGGCTCAAAATTTTGCGCACTCCTTATATTATGAGATGCAACAAGGTCTGGAAAAAAAATGGTACCACAATTAAGTCAAAAGCTCACCATTTCAAGAACTTGTAATTGTTGCACAGCAATGATGAATTTGCGGACAGGTTATTTTATTTGAAGCTAAGATGAATGTTTGGACAGATAACGTAAATATTTTAGTTCGGACTTTACCTTTTGAGACAAGAGGGGTTGCTCTGATGGTAAGCAACCCCCACTTCCAACCGAGAGGTTGTGAGTTCGAGTCTCCCCGAGAAGTTCTTCGAGGGAAGGATGTCGGGGGTCTATTTGGAAACAGCCTCTCTACCCCAGGGTAGAGGTAAGGTCTGCATACATACTACCCTCCCCAGACCCCACTATGTGGGATTATACTCGGTTGTTGTTGTTGTTGGACTTTACCTTTTGAGAATTTCAACCTGTTACCTTCTTTACCCTTAATAAGGAAATAGAACTGCAGAACTGTCAAAATATCTGTTTAATGCTGGAAATGGTTAGTCTTCTTGCATTAGAAGACAATTCTCCTTTATGATATGTGCTTATGATATTCTAGGTTTGATTATTCTGTGGGTGAAGACCGCGCAAAGCAATTCTACCCAGCAATAAAAAAATACTACCCTGGTCTAAAGGATGGTTCTTTGGAGCCAGGTAATGCAGGCATCAGACCAAAGCTTTCTGTTCCAGAGGAGGGGCCGACAGATTTTGTGGTTCAGGTATATCGTACTTATTCTGGGGGTTTTGCCAAAATGCTCCCTTAAGTTGAGGAGCAGATCTGTTTTCATTCCAATGATATTACTCTGATCACATATAATTCTTTAAGTTTGACAACTTTAAGCACATTTGGTCCAACTGACGGAATTTTAACGAATCCTTACAAAATTAATGGTATGCGTCGTTTCTGCATGACCAAGTTCTTGAAAATACCCTGATTGTGTCTTCTTCCCATGCTTATCAGACAAGAATTGTCGGAACACCTGAAGCATTGACATTTTGGTTACCTTTCATGTTTCATGTTTTTTTGTTAGATTTCAATTTTAGTTCCATCTGCTAATTTTGACAGTCTATAAAACACACATTTTGCAGGGAGAGGACATTCATGGTATATCTGGTTTAGTTAACTTGTTTGGGATTGAATCACCAGGCCTAACTTCCAGTATGGCTATTGCGGAGCATGTTGCAGCTAAATTACTGAAAATAATATGAGATTCCTGTTCTCACCCTGAATTGGTATTTGAACATCCTGAAGTTTCAGGTTTTGAATTAAAGAACACTATGGTCATTGAAATGTATTATCGTTGAAATTTGCTATCTAAGGATATATTGTATGTTGCGAGTGAGTAGCGACCAAGAAAATACGTTAGTGTCTTTGGCTTGTTGGGTCCTGACACTGTATCATCATGTCGTTTCTTGACTTCTGTAGGAAAATCATGATGCATATCTATATTACAAATTTCGGGCTCCTAGAGTTTTTCGTACTCCTCACCCGGGGTTGGGTGAGGCTTGTCAGGGCTATCCATAGATGATTTGTGTATTGGATTGTGTCTCCCTTATAGTAGTTATTTATGACAGTTACTGTTTGATATCATTGCATACTATTTTATTTATGGTTCTTATGTTTATAATTATTTATGTTATTTCTGCTCGAGTTACTAATGCTCTTTTATTTTTTTTTTTGTTTTTCCTTTCCTTCACTGAGCCGAGGGTCGAATGGAAATAACCTCTCTGCCCTTTCGGGTAGGGGTAAGACTCGTCTACATATTACCCTCCCCAGACCCCACTTTGTGGGACTATACTGGGTAGTTGTTGTTGTTGTTGTAATTTTCATTATCAGCCAAAAAAAAAATTCGCTTCTCTTTGTTTGTGTTTTTTCAAACAAAACCACAATCGTTTTGGCATAGCTTGTTTCAACTACTCATTTTGTTGCTTCACTGCTGTTCAAATGTTATCTGCCTCAAAAGTATTCGGAACTGCAGGATCAGAAAACGGAATTTAGAGAACTGAGCTTGGTAGGAGAAAATTTCATATGCATTTGCACTTGTACACACATTGCTAGAAGCAAATCCTGTAATTGTGAAGAAACTATCATTCTCACATTCAATTGCCATTTTACACAGCCAAAGCCTGTTAAGCACCAACTGGAACTACGATTAATCTTAATAATCAAATGTTTAAGATGTTACAACGATGTGATTCATACTAAGAAACAACTATCCACTTTTGTTTCCACAAACGGAATGATGCATGAGTTCCATCTAAAGATTTCACCCAGACAATAGCAACCAAAAAAATGAAGCCAAGTAGGCAGCTGTTCTACTGACTTTCACCTGAATTCTTGATATAACCACCAAAACACTTCCTCGTACTTGTATTACAATATCAAAATTCTCAACGTTTTCGTTCTTGTCTCCACTTGTAGACAGGTTTGGTTGTTGGGTTCACAAGTTCCTCTTCACGAAGCTTGCGTTTTCTTCCCGATTTCTGGAAACAAGAAAAGAGTTATTTCGGAGTCATAGTTCAAGATCTTGAATATGAAGAACATAAAACCTGAAATGTATAAACACCTGTAATTCTTTCTGAATGGCCATATCCATGTACAGTTTTTCTAAATCTCTCACTCTGCCCTTTCTTGCTTCCAACTCTCTATAGGAGGCAGCTGTCTTCCTGCGCAGGAGATTCCGATAATGAACAAGTTAATCAATTTTGCTCTGATACCGATGGAGATCAGTGCACACATTCAAGAAAGTGTAAGAATCTACCCTTATCCCAGCTTTAAAAAATACTAAAAAAATAAAGGATTAACGCAACTCTTTTATCAAACATAATGTTGCACCCTATGCAGAGTGCTGAAGGCATTAGTGATTCCTTAAGAACCAAGAATAGAACTTGTAACAATTGATTTCCAAGAACAATTTGCAGAAGCAAGACCAACACTTAAAACTTCAAGTAAACTTAAACATATTATAAGTTCTTTTCAGGCATATCCCTAGTGGATACTTTTCTGTTTCAATTGCATTCTTTCCTCGCTGCAGTTACAAAGTGCTTGATTGAGGTTGAATCAAACGGAAAGGGATGTAAAAAACAAACTACCCCCAGCTTCAAAAATAAACCTCGTCCAATTCTAACAGAAACACAAAGCATTTATGATGTGGTTCAATTTTTTTTAGCTCCTCTCAACTAGTGAGCCTACAATAATAAAAGGTAAAAGAATGTTTCTGGTATAAAAAGGACTCAACCTTTCCAAAATAAATTATCAACTATAAGGGATAAGAAGATAATGTAAGTTTGGATTGCAGTTGATGTATTCTTCTAGACATCACTAAACTAGTAGGTTCCATTCGGAAATGGTTTACAAACACTCCATCACATGCTAAAAGGTTAAACCTTATACAAGTTCAAACATTTTTTATTTTTGATTATTAAAGAGTTCAAGACATGATATATTGATCTGCACTACAATATAAATGGAATAAACTGATAATACCTTCTAATACTATTTGGCAAGTTCTCAGAAGCAGCTAAATTACTACGTTCTGACGCTTTAGACGCCAGCTCTTCTGCCTCCTCCCTGTAAATAAGAAAAACAAAGAAAGTAAGGATTTTGAAAGGAAACTGCAGCACAGAGATCTTTTAACAGAAGCGGCAAATTTAAAGTGATGTATACATTGAGGCAGGAAGGGAAAAGAAAAGAAATGCTACAAAATATGCAACCCTCATAAGAATCCGCGGTCATAATCCATAGAATTAAAAGACACATAGCAACTACATTCCAATGGAAGCACCAAAATACAAGGTGTATGATGGATTAAATCAAACACTTCTCTAGCTGTCCAAAACGATAATAATAGATTCGAATAAAACTCTTAGCAATTCCTTATATGGCGTCACGTGATCCTCTTCTCAAAATGTGGGGCATCAAGAAGAGAAGCCAAAAGATAGATAAAAGTTAAAAGAAAATGGTATGCTTTGACTGTTTGAGGCTAATAAGCTAACTTAAGAACAGGAAAAAAAGGAAAAGATACTGAAAAATACAAGTCCTGAGAGACTGAAACCGCGCGACAAGATTCAAGCTTGACACTGAGATCCTCTAACAGTTTCAGCTATTGAGTGATTCTTGTATTATTATTTTTGCTTTTTATTATTTTTCAAATAGCCCAAGTTGAGTTAGTTTCAATGATACAGCATTATTTCAGGCTCTTGAGTGGTTCTTCCATGAGTGCCACTAAATTTATTTAGAAAGATGCCTGCTATGGTTGTGTATAATTAGGACACTGAAACCAGAAGCAAGTAATGTGGAGAGATTATTTGTGAATAAAGCTTGTGCATCCATTAGAGATAACACTAATAAAACAGGAGGGAATCGTTATTCCTCCATAGACATGGCTCAATTGTCATATGGTAAAAGTCAACCTAGATCAAGTGATAGTTTCAACTCAAAGCTAAACACTGAATGCAGTTTGTCAGGTCATTAAGTAGATAACTCCAAATGAGTCATTTAGTCGTATTGCAAAAGTCAACCATTTTGCTGAATAATGAGGTTCAAGTTCAATCCATGAAAAGATAGCTAAATATTAAATGCAATTGGTCAGGTCAGTGACAATCAAGTAGATATCTCCAAACGTGATTGTCTTTTGAGTGCATAGGCAAATTAAAACAAGATTGTAAAGCTAAGTTATTTCATTGTATTCTACGGAATGTCTAAAGAGGGATACTGAATTCAAGAGGGGTCTTATTTCTAACCTGTCATCGGCATAGTAAACACGTCTATTTGATGGCTGATTATCAAGAGAGTGCAGTGTGGCAGTTAACTTTTCAATTTTCTGCATATAAGAGTTATTGACAAAAAGGAAGCATAAGAGATTTCTCAATCGTTTGGCTCAACAAAAGAGAGAGAGTGGGTGGGGGGGAGAGATTTGAACATGAACCACATTATGCAAAACCAGAACCACATTATGTAAAACCAGACCTTTTTCTCAGACTGAACTTTCTGTAAAATATAGCCTATATCCTGAGTCTTCATTAACATGAGTTCCTCTGGAGTATATTTATTTGCTTGACTCCTGGAAACATCGAAACAGGTGTCCAACAAGTCAGGTCAATCGCGAATGAGGAAGAAATCAGCTCAATCCAACATATATGGATATTCATATCTTACTCCAATCTATGCACTCCATCCACAGTTTTTGTTTTAACCATCTTGAAGTAGAACTCATCTGGATTCCGAAATGCTGCTTTTTCCTTGAGTTTCTGTAAAGAAATTAACAAATATAATTCACATATCTGATCATATAAAATGTAGAAGACCAGTGTAGACAGAGATACAGTACCAACAAAGAAAAATAAAGAACATTCAAGGATACCTTCAAATTGACTAACTGCAAAACACAATCAAGGGTTCTGAATTCTGATCCCTTTTTTTAGCCAGTAACGTCCCTGCCCACTCGCGAAAAATCGACTATTTCACCGGGTACAGGCTATCTCCCACCAGCACAAGGCTTAGGGAAAGAAATCACTAAGTGTTGTTCGCCTCCGCTGTAATTCTGATAAACTATAAAAGCCCCATTGCCGCAAGCTGGCTTTCTTGTAGCAAATATCGCACAACCCTAACTTATTCATGTATTAAGCTACAAAATACTTCGATTTTTCATGGACTGCCAAGTCTAATTCAACTGATTTCTTATCTAATGCTATCTTATAACTTCTAACGTTTTCAATTCTAGTAGAATAAAACTAAAAAGAAAATTACCTGTAAAGCTTGCTCCTTTTTGTGGAATGCTGTCGCCCGCACCACATAATCTTTGTGTTTCTCGAGCAACCCAAATTTTTTCCTAGCTTGTCTGATACAATAGACAACAAAATCAAGAAACAGATCAAACTAAAGCAACTCAAAAACACAGAATTAATTGATGTAAGTAATATCACTTACGGCTGAGCGCGCTCCTTATGAGCTCGTCTAGGAATAGCATTCTTGAACGATGACATTTTACAATTGATTCACAGAAGTAACAACCACTATTCTGTGAAAGATTCACGAACAGAACTTACAGCGCCGAGAAACACAAAGGCAAACGGCAGACCGAAACCTCAAGGGGGGCAGCCAGCTGAGATGGGGGGAAGCAATTAAAAGGAAATGGCAAAAGTGATCCCTTAGGTTTGGGTAGATTTGAAAATGGTACCTTAGATATACTCATAAGCAGTTTTAGTCCTCTAAATGTGTTAAAAGTGAACACTTTTGATCTTTGACAAATATATTTTCCTTTATGTTTTTGGTAATTTTACTATTTTTGGTATCAATTATTTTTTGGTTACTATGAACAATTTCATTAATTACCCAAAAAAAAATCGCTGCCACACAAAACACGATCTGGTGATGAATATGTACATCTTTCTAGTACAAATTATTTAAGAATAAAATAAAATATTTATAAATTAAATTATTGTAATAATAAAAATATTATTTTTAAGGACAAATAAAAAAATATATATATCATACAACTTGACACATAAAATAATTTTATCTATGCTTTCTTAAAACTTCGAACCATTTCAATTCCTACTAGAAGGAAAGAAAAAAGTTTAACAGGAAAATAAGATATTTTATGACGGGATGCGAATTTTTTAGCTTCTCTCGACTATGCAGACAATCACGACATATAGAACGATTTATGGTATAAAGAAAAAAACGCCGAGTATCCTTCTGCTTTGACAAAATATAATTTATATTTATCTCATGTTATACTTTCCTTTCAGATCCACCATTGCGTTAACTAAGTATTAATATTGCCACTAGCTCGAATGGATGTTCAATGTGGCACCCAATATTTTTTTGACAAGTCAGTCTTTCAATTGGTAAAGCACATTCATTTATGACCGTTAAATTTTTGGGTTCGAATCACCAGAAAAGATAAAATATAAGCACTTTAAATCTTTCTAATTTGAAAGGAGTTTTAAATAAAAAAATACAACATTTAAAATTTAATCCCTAAACCAATTGACCCGTCCTCTATTCTGTTGACCCAATTATCGGGAATCCCCACACACACACTGCACCCCTTTGGGTCCCCTCTTTCTTTCTTTCTTCTTCCTAACCCACCACCCCATTTCTCCTCTCTTTCTCTTTTCTCTTTAATGTAGGAGTGTAATTTGGTTTCTTAACGCTAGGCAAGTATTCTCAGAGCAACATCTAAGTCATATCTCATAATATAGCATCTTTGTAAAAGCATGTCACCCATCCCAAACTGTACAGATAAGCGCTACACTTGAAATAATCTCCAAAAATTACTAAGTTGGTTATAGAACCTACTATTTGGATAAGACATAGAAAGTACTGGTCGATTAAATTGGTAATTGCTACTGTTTGAAGCCTTAAAAAAATTAAAATCAATTGGTTTGAGAGGTAAGTAATCCCCACTTCCAATTCCAATTGAGAGATTGTGAGTTCGAGTCTTGTGTAAGTTCTTGGAGTGAAGAATGCTGGGGGTCTATTTGGAAATAGCCTCTCTACCCTAGGGTAGGGTTAAAATCTGCACACTGCCCTCTTCAGACCCCACTTAATCGGATTATACTGGATTGTTATTGTTGTTGTTGGTTTGAGAGGTAAAATGTGAAGGAGAAGACTGGCAGCCAGTAAAGAAACTTTGAGGTTTGAGACAAAAAATTTGGATCACCAAGTTTGTAGTATTTTTATTTGGATCTTATCGGGGTTTGTTGGGGGTCTCTTAGGGAGTTCATAACTCCAATTTCGGGTGATCCGTTGAAGGATTTGGGCAAGAATTTCAATAGCCAGTTGCGGGAAGAAGACATCTAGGCGCAATTGATCTTGTGTTTGAAATCTTAAATTGATTATTGGGTTGGAAAAGTTGAAGAATACCTTGCTAATGCGAGCTGGCAAATACTATGCAGAAAATTTAGTGATATGGCGCAAAATTGGGACGGGTTGATTGGGCTTAGGAATTAAAATAAAAAAAAATATTGGCTTGGATATCTACGTGGCAATTTTTTTAAGGGACTAGGCGCTACGATGAATATCCGTTAGAGTTGGGGATAATTTAATCACTTTATTAACCGTAAGAATAAATTTAGACGAAAAGTATAACATGGAATAAATATAACTTAGTTACCAGAGTAGAGGAATAAATTTGGCCTTTACCAATTACATTAATATTGTTTGACAAACAAATATAAATTTTTGGTTAAACTTTATGTAATAAGGGGTAAAACTTAGTTAATGATAATATCTCTAGATTTAGAACTTGACAGCATGTATAACGTAAGATAAAGTCGGTGGAAAACTGAAAGTAATGCATATTTAATATTCCAAAAGATGAGCAATAATAGAAGAATATCAAACAATAAATGACATTTATGTGTACATGAGGGGAATGATTTACCCAACAATGAATGAGATAGCTGATTATTCATTATGACAATGATGAATGATATGCAAATCCTATAATATTTGAATTATTCTCGAATATGATGGAGAAATATGAAATATTATGAGCAAGAATCTTGATTAAAAGGTAAAGTTTGTATTTTTGCTAGAGAGAGAATTTTCTTCTCAAAAAGTATTCGTATCTATAAATATTACATGTCTTATACTATTGTCTCTTTTTCTATTTATATGAATCGTATCCCTAGCAAACCTTAATAGTACAAGTATAAAGAATATTCAGTAGAATATTCTCTTTACTATCCTATTACAAAAACTAGCCGTTATTGTTCTGTCCTTGGTGCTCGACCTCGATCCTTGTTGATAGCCCTACTACGAATTTAACTACTTCCTGATCGTCCTCGACCGATCCTTTCCTTAATGCCACTTTACGCTAAACTTTCTTAGGGCTATATAGTCCATCCGCTTATTGAGGCCGACCCCGGACGGCCTTGATGAGTGGACCTTGTTTGTTGAGGTTGGGAAGTTTGGACAAACAAGTTGAGTAGTGATGTTTCAGACGAAGTGACAACCGTGAGCCGCAACCTTTGGGGTCACATCAGTTCAGAGTGACGTCATGACATCATGCGTTATTATTACGCATTTTCTCGATGCCTCGCATCATTTTCCATATTTCTACCATTTCGATACCTGCGCTATGTAATGACGGTTTGATTTCTTGTAAAAGGAGATCGGTGGACGTCAACGATTAGACCGTCCGAGCCATGGATTCAATAAGGGGTGATCATGAGCCAGCGACCGTCATACTTGAAGATGACTGATTTTTCGTTTGAAGTCCCATCATCAACGAAGGCCGTAGAAAGCGAGCATAAGCTGGAACTGGGGTCCATCGGTGGAAGTTTCAAGTGTTGTGCTACAAGATGAGCCATCATTCTCACGACCGGCTGACATTCCTTCTTTGTCTGTCAATGAGAGAGATAAGGGTGTTACCGAGGATGGCTACGAAACGGGTGTCGCACTCCCTTTTTCCCATACCTTTTTACGAGGAAGAAGGTCCGGATATCGATATTTATGGGGGTAGTAACTCATTTCCTTTTGGGAATTGGGTATTTTGAAGAGTCACCACCTAATGGATTATGGTGCGTTAAGACACCTAGAGCGATTAACTCTTTGATTGATTTGCATTACCAGAGATTTAGGATAAGGGATCAAAATAACCTTGAGGAAAAGGTGTTAGGCCCTCCTCTTAGTCCACAACGGTAGGTCCCGACCGAACTTATACTTATGAAATAGTCCATTATCAAATAAATAGTTGAAACAAATAATTTCAAATAAAGCATGGTAGACATTGTATGACTCAAATAATTAGACAGAGAATTTGCACAAGTTGTGTACATAAAAAGTAAAGTTTTCAGCAAAAGGAATTTGGGAAAGGAGGGGTCCTAGGTTGGTTAGACTACAGGATCACCCTATGAAATGCTCGGTAAACACTCCTTAATGAGGGGCTACATGTGACATTAGCGCGTATTTATCATATCATATTCTACCCAAGTCCCTCCCTTTGGTAATAGCCTAAAGCGTTCTAGTAACCTTGACGATGTCCTATGCCTGCACTACCCGTCCCTTACTCGTGGCCCTAGAAGTATTTAGGACCTCTAAATCTGGGCAGTTCTAGACAACCCCAAAGGTTTAAAGGATAAAATACTAAGGCGAAAAGCAAAAACACATAGGACTTTAGCAAATAAAAGCAGGAAAGAGCAAATAAGAGGCTTAGGTTTACCTCCCGCAGATAATGCATGTAAACAGCACGACTCAAACACAAATAAGGGCAGCATTATTAAACAGGATCCTAAGACATGAGATCTAGGTGAGTATCAGAACACAAGAGATATACAAATTTATTTATTTTTAAACTTAGAAGCATGGGCCTAATCAATTTGCCTGGTGATAATAAGCATGTTAACCATTAAGCAGTAAACACAAAGAGGTAGTTTCCAATTTTGTGAAAAATTGGATTACCTAAGGCTTGTCTAGGCGTGGGATAATGCACAATTATTACTAGAACTATTAAAATATGGTAGGAGCTATTTTACTTAAAGCATGTTGTTATGAGTTTTACAAGATACAAAATTATTACCAATTTTACTTAAACAGGATAATAAGACGTGAGACTGTTCTGTATCCTTTTTCATGCATCAGTAGTTTAACTAGGTGTGACTGAGCAAGTATGAACGAGATCCTAAACATGGTATCTAATATGCACATATAAGGTTTAGAATAGTTTATATGAAGAATTCCGAAAGCAGGATTTCTAAATGCACAGTAGGTTACACCATGATTTAATATGCATAACTAACAGTTTATTTTAATGTTTTTGTTTATCCTGGAAACATGATTTCTAAGTGATAATAAGGATATCAAAATGAGATGCTGAAAATGATATACATGAAACCTAAGAGCATAGTATCTAATGCATGATATGATTTGCATGTATAGGTCCCAAACATGAATTCTAATGCACATATAGAAAAATATAAACCTAAAGCATGTTTTCTACTCTTTGATAACATGCATAGATACCCTCCCCTTTTTCACTAGCCAACCCTAATATTCATCTACAATGAATAGTACAAACTAACATTGAATGAATTATATTAATACATAAAGAAAAATAAGAAGTTACACTATAGGGAGCCTGCAAGTAGGCCCGGATTTCTAAAATCTCAAATGCTCAGATTGTTTCATAGTTCTCAATATTTGGGTGTGTCAGAGTTCCCTAAGGACCTCAAGGGGTACTGGGCAGTGCTCACACCCAGATTTCACAACCATATTTGAGTAAGTGCAGTGTGAAATGGTCATCTCTAATGCATCAGAGTTCAGATGGATCTCATAGGGATCCTTAAGCAGTCACACATTAGAGGGGCAAAATTTAAGGATCTAAGACTAGAGTGAGAGTACTTGACATAGTTTTAAAAAAGGTTTAGGTAGTAAAACAATTTAACAAGAAACTTGAAAGTAGTTTTGTAAAAGTACAAAGGAGTTATTTAATAAGACAATTTTGAAAAGAGTAGGGAAATAAACAAAATACAGACCAACCTCAGAAGCAAAACAAGTTCAGCATCACATATAGAGCAAAGAACCAAGAAAGGTTTAGCACCACAAGCCTTCATACAAGGGTAAATGGGAATGGGATCGGTAAAGCACATTATGGTAAACACATAACATGCAGAAGTCTTTGGAATTGGTACGGATATGCTCAGAAACACTGCTTAGACATAGTCACAGAATTAGCAATGCTTAAGGGGTTCAGTATAGGATCAACATAATTTAAAATCAATCCCAAAATCATACAAGTTTAGGAGTGCAGACTACTTTAAAAGGAGATTCATACCATGAACCAGATAGAGCAAGATCACATGGAGCAGATTACATAGAGAGGGGGAGTAACATGTTCATACTGATCCTAAGGAAGGGGAGTACATAACATGCTAATAATATAAATATATCAACTACAGGTTTCACGGCAAGACCATAAGTAAAAGCATACTAGAAACATGATGAAGTAAAGTAATAAAAGGACCATATTATTTTTTGGAACTTGAATTGAAATCAGAACATACCAGTAAAGAAGGTAGTAAACACAAAGTGAGGAGCAAGAGAGTAGAGTAATCAGCCTTGGCTTGCAGCGGATTGACTTAGAACAATAGCAAGAAACTAGATAAAAGAGAGCATAAGAGTGTTTTTGTGTGTGAGAGAGTATCTAAACCATTGTGTTCGTGCCCCTGTGCTAATGAAAGAGCAAAGTACTTGTAGTTTGAAAACAGTTAGAAAATAAGGCAAGAATCATAGTTAAATAGTAATTATGGAACTACGTACTAATTAGAATCAAATCAGTATAAGTACTTACGTTAATTAAGGAGCTAAACTTAAACGGTAACAGGCAAATACTAAATAAGGAAGGAAATCACATAAGGCTGAATATAACAAATTAGGAAATATTTTCAGCATAGTACTAGTACACAACATGTAATAGAGACTAGGTTCAGCAGATTCTAATCAAGGAAAATACTTAAGAATCAGTTAACAACATGGTTGGCCATAGATTAGGGTAAGAAAATATCTTAAAGGTTAAAATCAGTAGATAATATCACAAGAAATCAGTAAAGGATTAATCATAGAGATTCAAAAATAGCAAATAGTACTGATTTAGGAGAAATTGACACAAATATATAAGACTAGCGGAATAAACACATAATAGGCAAGAATCAGAAACCCTAATAAGACAAATAGGGTAAAATCACACAAAATTAGTTATTCATATAGAGCATAAGATGAATTAATCGAATAAATATGACATAGGCGGAAGAAGTAAAAGTCAGAGACACTGATGAACAACATAGGGTAAAACCACAGAGAATCATAAGGCTCATGAGAAACAAGCATATATAGAGATTAAGGGAACATATTATCACAAAACAGACACAGAATCCAGGATTAAAACCAAGAAACTTAGGGTTTTCAACATAATAACTCAGATAAAAAGAGAAAACTCAAATAAACATTTAAACATAGTGAAAATTATAGATTAATACTAAAATCATAAGGAAAACCCATTTTGAAATGGGGTTAAGAAATCCTGGTTTTAAGATGAAGAGTCGTTTAAGAAAATTCAGAAAAGTTTTAAGGAAAACAACAAATAACTTGGAATATACCCAGATATATTACAGATCTAAGAAATCAAGAGCTAATAGTTAGGGTTTCAGAGAGATAACCTAAAGAGAAAGAGAATCGTCCTAGAAACCACAGGTTATAGCCTGAGATGGCAGGATCTTATTCGGACATGCCAAGATTGGCCCGAGAATGACATGAAAAATCATAGGGGTGAGTTGAACCGCCTCTGGTTCCTTTGAAGGCCTTAAGGCAGCAGTAACCCGGTGTGGAAAGGAGCCATGGGGGTTGGGATGGTAGTGAGACCACCACAGTTACCGGCAAGTCGACGACCGGTGAGAGCTTTAGGTTTTAAGAGAGAGAATTTGCGAGGTGAAGAGAGAATGTAATGGCATAGTGAAAGAGAGAAATGAGGTGGAAGAGGGGGGGTGGTCTCTAGGATTAATTAAGGAAAGGGGAGATCTGGACCATTGATTGTAATTGATCAACGGTCCAAATTAGACAAAGGATTGGGTCGGGTAGGATAAGGTATTGGGCTTGGGGTATTTGGGCCATTTTAATTGGGTTGTGGTATGATTTAATTAGACTATAATTGAGATGGAAGTGGCTATTTGTTAAATACCCCATGTGAATTATTTAAAATAATTCACAAAATAGCTATTAATTATAAAAATAAATTTCATGCATAGAAAATAATTTATAAATTCTTATTTAGTATTTTAAAATACACACAATTAATTTTTGGATGAAAATAGTACAAAATCATTTGATTGGGCTATAATTGCAAAGTTATTACAATTATAGCCAAAAGGTGTCAATTTGGCTAATTATGAAATAATTTAGTCTTAATAGGGCCAAAAATAATAAACTAAATCAAGAAATGCTTCTCAAATCATTTGTAAGGCCATTTTGTAATTATTTATTGGAAATAAAATGTTGGGTAAATTAATAAAATTATAGGAAATTTGTGGAAAAATATCAATTACTAATCAATGCATGATTTTGAAAACATATATGCAATTTAAAATATTTTTTGGAAAAAACTGGGTAGCGACAGCTGCCCCTCTTTACCTTAAATAGCTGAAAGAGTTTGTCGGGTAATGATTTTATGGCCAAGTTTGACCGAGTGAAATGGTTTGAGAGATTAGGCCGCATCTTGGCTTCTGAGTTGCCTACATATCCTTGATTTTAAAGGAATTAGGCCGTATGTAGTTCTGAATCCATCGACGGAGTATACTGGTGAAGTCATTACAATAACGGACGCAACATCTAGGTCTGGATGAATGAATGGTTTTATGGAAAAGGTTAGGTTTGATATGGTTGGGAGAACTGGAGCAGGATCGCTCATTCTGGGATAGTCATTGCTAGTCGGGTTACCTACAAATAAAAGCAATACAAGCGTATACTGTGCATAAAATTAAACATGACGCAAGTTCCCGTTGGACTATGAATGTTTTCTTTGGACGGTTAAGGATGACATCCTTAGACCATGACGTCCTAGACCATGAATTGCTTGATGAGATATTTTTGGGCCATGAAATGGTGTTCTCGGGGCATGAATATGGTGCCTCCGATCTATGACGCCTTTGAATAATTATATGAAAAATTGAGAGATACTCAAGCCATGATATGGTGCTCTCGGGCCATAAAGATGGTGCCTCCGAACAATGATCCCTTTAGATATGTTGGTGATATTCATCCCATGAGATTCAATAAAATAATGCTAACAAGATAGAGCCTAGTTTTGTTAGTTGAAGGGCAGAGCTTAGCCCGAAAGAGAAGCGAATAAATAGCACTAAAAATAGAGCAATATTTGTGCAAAAAGGGCAGTGCTTAGTCACATGTGAATGTGGAGGGAATGATTATCCTCATGCAAATAGGGAGGCAGGGATTAGCTTCATGCAGCTATGGAGTCAAGGATTAGCCTCATGCAAATAGAGAGGCAAGGATTAGCCTCATGCAATTATGAAAGAAAGGATTAGCCTCATGAAAATAGGGAGGCATGGATTAGCCTCATGTAGTTATAGAGAGACAAGGATTAGCCTCATGTAATTATGGAAGAAAGGATTAGCCTCATACAAATAGGGAGGCAAGGATTAGCCTCATCCAGATATGGAGGCAATGATTAGCCTCATGCAAACAGAGAGGCAAGGATTATCCTCGTGTAGGTATTGAGGCAAGGATTAGCCTCATGCAAATAGGGAGGCATGGATTAGCCTCATACAGATATGGAGACAGGGATTAGCCTCACGCAAATAGGAAGGCAAGGGTTAGCCTTATACAGTTAGGGAGGCAAGGATTAGCCTCATGCAAATAAGGAGGCAGAGATTAGCCTCATGCAGTAATGGAGGCAAGGATTAGCCTCATGTAGATGTGGAGGAAAGAATTAGCCTTATATATTTATGGAGGCAAGGATTATCCTCATGCGAATAGGGAGAGAGATATTAGCCTCATGCAGTTATGGAGGCAAGGATTGGCCTCATGCAGAGAGCAAGTAGTAAGTAAGAGTAGCATATGTCTTAGCTGAAGATGTATATTCGGTGTCTGATGGCCTAATTGATAGTAATGTTGCTACGTTCACATATTAAGGATGTCATTGTTACGTCAAATATGCCTGCGTTCAATGAAAAACTACAAGTTCTATGAAGGGGAGGTTGGTTCGTGCTTCATCTGCTGGCCTTGGTCTTCTCTGTTCTGAAAGCCCTTTCGAGTTCCCATAGGGAACACCTGACTGTCATGGAAATAGAATTTTTGAAAAATATGTAATTGTTGATAAAAAATAGAGTTATTTTAGAAATATATTGATACATTTAGATGAACTAGTAAATGTAATACATCTCAAAGGCATTGTAACTCTTCTTATGTCAGAATTTTGAGGGCCCTCCTCAAAATTCTATCTCAGTTTAGTAGATGATCCTTCGGGTATTTGTGGATTTTGCTGAACCTTCCTCGGAATTGTGAGAATCCTTCTCAAAATTCTGCCCCAGTTTCTTAACTATTTTTTTTTTGAATTTTCGGTATGTGTTAGCGTCGGCTGGACTTGCGCCGGAATTTTGATGATCCTCCTCAAAATTCTGCCCCTGTTTATGAGCTTGGGGGGGAAATGGAAATTTATTATGATATGACCAAACCCATAAGGATACCTACGTATCCCCTCTTAAATGGGAATTAGGTCAAGCGTAGTTCAATTACATTAGATGAGGAAATGTAAAATAATCTACGCATAGTATCTCTTGACTGCGTCTGCATTGATCGGTTGTGGCCACATTTCTCTATCCATTTCTGCGAGTATGAGTGCTCCTCCTATTGATACCTTATGAACCATGTACGGACCTTTCCAATTGGAAGAGAATTTCCCTTTGGCTTCATCTTGATGCGGGAAGACTTTCTTCAATACCAGTTTCCCTGGTGCGAACTATCTTGGTTTGACTTTTTATTGAAAGCTCTGGATGTTTTATTCTGATAAAGTTGGTCGTGACATACTGCTTTCATCCTCTTCCCATCGATAAGGGCCAATTATTCTTAGCGACTTTTTATCCACTATGCGTCACTGAGTTAAGCTTCTTGTATGAATCTTAAAGAAGAAATCTCCACCTTGGCTTGGATTGACAGCCTCGGTACCATAAACCAACATGTAGGGAGTTGCCCCGGTTGATTTGCGAACTGTAGTGCGGTATCCCAGTAAAGCAAAAGGTAGCTTCTCATGCCATTGTTTGTGTTTTTCTACCATTTTCCTTAGTATCTTCTTGATGTTTTTTTGTTGGACGCTTCTACGGCTCCATTCATTTAAGGTCTGTAGGCTGTGGAATTTTTGTGCTTGATTTTGAAAGCTTCACACATAGCATTCAGCACTTCACTGTTGAGATTGGCGGCATCATATGTAATAATGGACCCAGGAACCTTGAATCGGCAAACAATATGATCCTTGACAAAATCTGCGATGACTTTCTTGGTTACAGCTTTGTCAGATGCAACCTCTACACATTTGGTGAAGTAATCAATGGCAAACAGAATAAAACCTGTGTCCGTTTGAAGCAGTGGTCTCAATCGGACCAATAACATCCATTCCCAAGGCGGCGAATAGCGTGAGCTTGTTGCATTGAGCTCACTTAGCGGCACTTTTATCATATCGACATGTACTTGACATTGAAAGCACTTGCAGACATACTGGATGCAATCTGTCTCCATGGTCATCCAAAAGTAACTGGCTCTGAGTATCTTCTTAGCCAAGAAGAAACTATTTATGTGTGGGCTACAGGTCCCGGCATACACATTTTCAAGTATCCTAGATGATTCCTTTGTGTCGACACACCTTGGTAAACCCGAATCAGGAATTTTTCTTTACAAGATTCCTCCCCTGTGGAAGAAGTGATTTGACAATCTCCGGAATATGCATTTTTGAGTGTGATTTGCATGCTCCGGTTATTCTCCTTTTGACAAGTACTCCTTGTTGTCATAGAACCATGGCTTTCCGTTCATTTCTTCTTCAACATGAGCGCGATATGCTGGATGATTATGGATCTTCATCGGAATGGAATCAACATAATTCTTATCTGGATGTTGTATCATAGATGATAAAGTGGCTAATGTGTCGGCAAACTCATTTTGAATTCTGGGCACATGTTAGAAATTTATCTTCGTGAACCTCTTTCTCAATTCCTGCACATGGTGGAGATATGTCAATATATTGGAATTCTTGGTGGCTCACTCTCCTTGTACATGGTGCACAAGCAAATCTGAATTGCCGATCACCAGCAACTCCTGAATGTTCATGTCGACTGCCATATTGAGCTTTAGTATGCAAGCTTCATACTCTTCCATGTTGTTGGTGTAGGAAAATATTAGTTTAGCAGATACTGGATAATGTTGACCCATTTATGATACCAAAACTGCTCCGATGCGTACTCCATTAAAGTTTGCGGCTCCATCAAAGAACATCCTCCAACCTTCATATGCTTCGGTAATGTATTCCCCTACAAATGACACTTATTCATCAGGAAAAATATGTTTCAGGGATTCTGATGCTCCTCTTACCGAATTTTCAGCAAGGTAATCTGCCAATGCTTGTCCCTTGACCGCCTTTTGAGTTATGTAGACGATGTCAAACTCATTTAGTAGTATCTGCCACTTAGCCAACTTCCCAGTCGGCATGGGTTTCTGAAATATGTACTTCAAAGGGTCCATCCTGTATGTGAGGTATGTAGTGAAGGTGCAGAAGTAGTGCCTAAATTTCTGAGCTGTCCAAGTCAAAGAACAACAAGTGCATTCCAGCATGGAGTATCGTGCTTCGTAAGGTGTGAACTTCTTACTCATGTAGTATATGGCATGCTCCTTCCTTTCTATCTCGTCATGTTTTCACAAAACACATTCAAGGGCTCCATCCATTATAGACAGATAGAGTAATAAAGGTTGTCCTAGTTTGGCGGTTCCAAAAATGGCGGTGTGAATATGTACTCCTTGATTTTGTCAAAAGATTTTTGACAATCCTCGGTCCAGCTTATTTCGGCATCTTTTCTTAGCATCTTGAAGATGGTTTCACCTACGACTGTGGACCGTGCTATGAAGTTGTTAATATAGTTGACGTCTTAGGAAACTCATTACGTCCTTTTTGCTTTTTGGTGGAAATAACTCCTGAATAGTTTTAACTTTAGTTGGATCCAACTTGATCCCTTGACTACTGATGATGAATCCTAATAACTTTCCTGCGGGAACCCCGAATTCACACTTTGCGGGGTTCAGTTTCAAGTTGTGCCTCTTTAGTCTTTCAAAGAACTTCCTCAAATCTGCTATGTGATCTATGGTCCTCTTGGATTTGATAATGACGTCATCCACATATACCTCTATCTCTTTGTGTATCATATCATTGAAGATGTTTTTCATGGGTCTCATGTAAGTAGCCCCAACATTTTTCAATCTTGTAACAATATACAACCCAAGGTGTAATAAAAGCTATCTTCTCTGCATCTTATTCATCCATCCAGATCTTGTGATAACCCGTGAAGCAATCCACAAAAGATTGGAGTTCATGCTTGGCACAATTGTCGATCAAAATGTGTATGTTTGGCTGTGGGAAGTCATCCTTGGGACTTGCACTATTTAAATTTCGGGAGTCAACACATATTCTAACCTTCCCATCTTTCTTCAGAACTGGCACAATGTTAGCTAACCAAGTTGGATACTCAACCACTCGGAGAACTTTGGCTTTGATCTTCTTGGTAACTTCCTCTTTGATTTTCAAACTCATGTATAGTTTGAAATTTCTGAGCTTCTACTTGACTAGCAGACACATGGGATGAGTAGGCATCTTGTAAGCCGCTATGAACATGATGAAACCGCTCATGTCATCGAATGACCATGCGAAAATATCCTCATACTCTTTTAGGAATCGAATGTACTCTTCCTTCTCTGTCGGTAATAAGTAAATATTGATGCGAGTCTCCTTGATGGCCTCATTATCTCCCAAATTTACTGCTTCTGTTTTGTCTAGGTTGGACTTAGGCTTGTTCTCAAAATTCTCAATTTCTCTGACAATTTCCTCGGGTATCTCATCCTCTTCATCGAAATCACTATTCTCATGTTGTGTTGCCTCATTACATGTCACAATCACCGGTTCATCAGGAAAAGTAATAATAACACAATAGAAAAGAAAAAGTATAACAATAGTAATGAATAAAAAAGAGCAAATGCATTTGATTAAAATCGAAAAATCATCCAGACATGCATGGCTCGAAGAATTGAGATTTTATTTTGAAACAAGCAATTCTTAAAACAAAAATAATGGAAATCTTAAATGCTAGAATGGCTAAGAAGCAAAATCTACCAAGCTACCCAAGGCCTTCTTCCTCCCCCTCCTCGATTATGGCATTGTATTACATGTTTTCATCCTCCAAGAACAAATTCTTCAACCCAGCTAGTGCTTCCTTTTCTGTAGTCCCCCATATCTTATTAGCCTGGTGAAAAGCTTGTCCTAAGCGTTGCACCGGTTGCTCGAGAGGGTACGGTTCGTGTCATAGGGGTGACTAATCATTGTACTCTTCCCATGTATACCGATATCCGAGCCCAAAGGTGGTACCATGATTTTTCAGTTGTATCAGTTTAGTGATACCTTGGACGTTCTTTCCCAACCCTTTGCCAGGTTCATATCCAGATCATGCCAATATGCTTTCTATTTTACTGCTCCACCATTTATCCTTCTCGACCGTATTGAACCGTTCAATATGATGATAGGTTTCCCCTCTTAGCCTTCTTCTATGTTCAATAGCTGGATAGTTTGACCAGAGGCATGGATCCATGGTCGGCCCAACAGAAGGTTATATGAGGTTGGTATGTCGAGTACTTGAAATTTGCCGTTGAACCAAGTTGTCCCCATATGTAAGCAAAGGTTGATTTCTCCGATGGAGGCCTTTTGGGTCTTATCGAAAGATTTTATGTTCATGCTTCCTATTCGTATTTTATGAAAACGTTTGTCCAACCTTCTTGGAGTCTCCAGCGGACAAATATTGAGGCTTGAACCTCCGTCAACCAGGACCCTAGCAATGAAATTATCTTCAAATTGCACTATTATATGCAACACTCGATTGTGATTCAATCCCTCAGGTGGCATCTCATCTTCGTAGAAGATGATCTTACGACTTTCTAGTGCTTGCCCAACTATGTTGGCCATTTCTCCACCAGTGATGTTATTGGGTACATAAGCCTCGCTCAACACTTTCATCAGAGCGTTCCTGTGTGCCTCTGAATTCTGCAATAGTGAAAAGATAGATATCTGAGTAGGGATTTTGTTCAGATGATCAATAACAGAATACTCCTTTACCTCTACTTTCCTCCATGGGTCATATAGCTAGTCTCAATGATAGGCTGCCTAGTAGTAGCATCCTTACTTGATCCTCCCAAATATTCAGGTGTGTAGACTTGTCCAGTTTTAGTCATTCCTTATGCAGTGTCAGATTCCTCTACCTTGGCCTTCCTTTTTCGCCGAGCCTCGGCAACATAATCCCAAGGTATTGCTTTTGAATCGAAGGGAGGTGTGGTTGATACTATCATTGTGAAGGGTGTGACCACTTCTACTTCAAATGGAGCAGGGGTGGCCGTAGGCAGAATCACCTCTACCTCAAATGGAACTGGTGTAACTACTTCAACCTCGAAGGGTGACTGTGTCTGCACCACAATAGGAGTAAGTGTGACTGCAACTTTGAAGTCATTGCCTTCTCGAGTAAGCCCGATTGACCCCTCAGGGTCCCATTCTTCGTTCGTCTCTATCACATGTACTCCACCACCTCTATGGTAAAGGAGAAGTTTATCACAAACATTAGGTGTGGCTTCCTTTGCCTGTAAGACCTTGTTGTCAATTATTGTTTGGATCTTATCCTCAATGTTCGACACTCAGCAGCGGTGTGCCCCTTCATACCGGAATGGTACGAACAATTTTTGTTTGAATTGACCTATTAGGATGGATTTTCTGATACTACAATGGGAACATGAATGATGTAACATGTGGCTTTCAATCTCCCGTACAACTGGTCGATAGGCTCAGCAATGGCGGTGTATTGTCTGGGTGGCTTGCGGTCGAAGTTGGGTCTTGGTCTTGGATAATTTTGGCGAGTTGGTGGTGACTGGAAGTTGGATCTTCGGGAGTTATAGGTGTAATGGACAGTGGCTGTTTGAGAGTATATGGGAGATAAGGGTTGATATATGAGTGGAGGTGCTTGGTATGTGGGTGGAGGTGCTTGGTATGTAGGTGGTGGTGTTTGATATATAAGTGGGGTTTTTGGGCCATGAGCCACCATTATTACCCAAAACATCTTTCTTCTTTGATATGCTGCCTGATTGTAATGCCTTATTTGTGGCCTGTAGTGCCTCAACATCCCACTCTTGATTCCTTCTTCAATTCTTTCCCCAAGTTCGACGATATCGAATAATTTGTGATTTTCGATAACTATCAACCTTTCATAATATTACAGATTTTGCACTATGATGAAGAACTTGTTCATCTATTCTTCGTCCAAAGATGGCCTGACCTTGGCTGCTTCCGACCTCCGATGAGTAGCATACTCGCAGAAAGTCTCAGTAGGTTTCTCCTTGAGATTCTGGATGTAGAAAACATCCGATGCATTCTCTGTGTTGAACCTGAACCAGTCCATGAAATCTGACGCCATACTTACCCTATTGGACCATTTCTTAGGATCATGGATGATATACCAGGACAAAGCATCCCCAATAAGACTCCTCATAAAGACCTTCATCCAATTTTTTTCATCTTTCTCGACCCCGATAAGCTTGTCACAATAGGTCCTTAGATGAGCCATGGGATCACCTATACCGTCAAACATCTCGAACTTGGGGGGTTTGTACCCCTCATGCAGTTCCACATCTGGCTGTATGCATAGGTCTTCGCAGTTTAAACCTTATATTCCTCTGTCGCCTTCAACACCTTGAACTCATCTTGTTAACTTCTTAAGCTCTTCAATCGTATTTTTAATGGCATGTCTTTCTCGAAGGACTATGTTATATAAGAGATTTGTTGGGTAAAGTAAAGTAGCGTTTCTACATATATAGGATTGCTTTGATGGGTGCCAGGGACTTGGGTGCAATGATGGTCATTGGTGGAGTTTCAGGCATCGGGAATGGGTGGTGGTGTGTTTTGAGGAGTGTGGTAAGTGGTAGTTGGTGGGTAATGAATTGGTTGATGGTGGCGTTATGGTGGAGCTGGTAATGGGTTGGCATTCTAGGATGGAGTTGCGTATTGATTTGGTGCGGAAGGGTTTTGTGGGTGTTGGTTTTTCATGCTTTGGGGAGGTGCTGGGTTCTTAGTGTTCCATTAATTGATGTCAGGGACATTCAGGGTGAGTGACAAGTTTGCCAAGTTGCGAACTTGCTCAAGTTCTCCTTGTAGTTTCAGTATCTTTTGTTCCAGTCTCAAAATTAGATCATTTGGGGTTAGAGTACTATGACCATCCGAGGTTTCTGCGGTCTCAATATTCTCCTTTGGGATACCACTTAAGTCGTCTATTTTGTTTTTTCTTCTACCTTTTGTGTTGCTTAGAGGAGGAGGAGGAGGTGGAGGGCCTCTAGATCTGGTATGATACGCTGATAAGGCCAGTATGAGTGGATCAACCTAATGGGATGGGAATAATCAAAATAAGGAAAAACAAAAATGTAACAAGTCAGTGCGAATTTTGAAATGTTTTCAGTATTTAAACACATATTTGCGAAATAATAAATTTGTGTCTTAATTTGGGAGCCTCGTTGTGCCCAAGGTAGCCCAGTAACAAATATATTTGGAGAATTTTAAATGGCAACAAATGCTTCATTTCAAAATATCAAAATAGACGAATCCCAAAATGACAGCAAGATAAAGAAAATAAGTCACTATTGGCACTTGGACTTATTACATTTTAAGATAAAGCAAATAAAACTAATCTATTTGGTCTTAGAAGGACCTTTCTCAGACTGAATGCTCTTGTTGATCAAATTCCCCAATTCACATAGGTTCATGAGGAAGAACGCTTTTGCCAAGTGTCCTCATTCGTTTCCCTCAGCGTTCTGGCAGTCGGTGATTCTCTTCCTCACTCTTCCTTCCAATTCCATAAGACTGTATTCAAGATATTCCAGCTTTTTGCTAGATTGAGGCCGCTCTTTTTCCATTCATTTATTTGGTCACTTGATGAAAGATTCCTCCACTAGTCTAGAGAGAGTAAGGGCATGCTAACCATACCGAAAATGGGGACCTCATGCCTCATTTTCTGCAAAACAAAGGGGTTAATCCTCTCTCCCCCACCAGACTCAACTATTTTTACATTTATGATCAGTATATCATCATTTAGTTCTCAAAATTAATGTGCAGAATGTGGTTGTGTCCGTTAGGATTATGAAAAACTCGATGGAATTTTGGATAACACTTATCTTAAAGGATCATTATGTGAACATCACATTAATCCGACTAGGTTTGACCATGATGTATGCACAATTTTGACCAGAGTAAGGCTATTATGGGTTTAAGACCGGTACCCTCAAGCAGACAACTTGAGGGGAAGGCATAGAACCGTCGACTGCACCGCTGATCGACTAGTTTTACCGCAAATAAGACTTTCTGAATTTAAGGGTAATAATAGAAAGAGTGCAACAACCCATTAAGTGTTGCTATAGGATTTGATACGGACGAGTGGAATATGATATGGAGCATGTTTTATGCAGCAATTAATATTATGTAGTCACGCGTAGGAAAAAATAAATACAATATTTAAATAATTGAAAGACAATTATAAAGGAAAACAAAGAGCCAATTTAGTTTCAAGGATAAAGAATCATAAATTCATAAAATAAAACAAACAGTTAAATTCAAATAAGGGGAAAGTGTACGGATAAAGCATGCTTTGGCTAATTCAAAAATAAGTTCGTTATGGTAAAAGTTTAAAGGTATCCCTAACAGAGTTGCCATGCTGTTGCGCCCCCTTTTGCCTCCCTTTTTACGAGGAAGAAGGTTTGGGTTTTGACATTTATTGGGGTAGTAACTCATTTCCTTTTGGGAGTTGGGTATTTTGAAGAGTCGCCACCTAATGGATTATGGTGCATTAGGGCACCTAGAGCGATTAACTCTTGGATTGGTTTGCATTACCAGAGAATTAGGGTAAGAGCTCGAAATAACCTAGAGGGAAAGGTGTTAGGCATCCTTCTTGGTCCATAATGGTGGGTCCCAGCCGAACATATACTTATGAATTAGTCCATTAACAAATAAATAGTTGAAACACATAATTGCAAATAAAGCATATTGGACATTGTATGACTCAAATAAGACAGAGAATTTTTGTAAGTTGTGTACATAAATAGTAAAGTTTTAAGCAAAGGAAATTTGGGAAATGAGGGGTCCTATGTTGGTTAGCCTACAGGATCATCCCATGCTATGTCCGGTAAACACTCCTCAATGAGGGGATACACGTGACATTAGCGTGTAATCATCATATCCTATTTTACCCAAGTCCTTTCCCTTGGTCATAGCCTAAAGCGTTCTAATAACCTTGACAATGTCCTATGAGTGCACTACTCGTCCTTCCTAGTGGCCCTGGAAGTATTTAGGTCCTCTAAATCTGGGCAGTTCTAAACAAGCCCCTAAGGTTTAAAGGAGAAAATACTAAGGCAACAAGCAAGAACACATAGGACTTTAGAAAATAAAATCAGAAAGGAGCAAATAAGAGGCTCAGGTTTACCTCCGCAGATAATGCATGTAAACAGCACGACTCAAACACAAACAGTAGGCAATATTATTAAACATGATCCTAAGACATGATGTCTAGGTGAGTATCAAAACACAAGAGACATGCAGATTTATTTATTCTTAGACTTAGAAGCAGGGGCCTAATCAGTTTGCCTACTGATTTTTACATCATGTTAATCATTAAGCAGTAAACATAAAGAGGCAGTTTTCAGTTTTATAAGAAATTTGATTACCTAAGGCTTGCCTAGGCATGGGATAATGCACAATTGTTACCAGAACTATTAAAACGGGGTAGGAGATATTTTACCTAAAGCATGTTATTTCGAGTTTTACAAGATGCAAAATTATTACTAGTATTACTTAAATAGGGTAATCATATGTGAGACTATTTTATATCCCTTTTCATGCATGAGTATTTTTACTATGTGTGACTGAGCGATTATGAACGAGATCCTAAACATGGTATCTAATATGCACATATAAGGTTTAGAATGGGTTATATGCAGAATTTCTAAAGCAGGATTTCTAAATTCAAAGCAGGTTACAACATGATTTCAAAATATGCATAAGTAATAGTTTATTTTAATGTTGTCGTTTATCCTAAAACATGATTTCTAAGTGATAATTATGATGTCAAAATGAGATGTTGAAAATAGTATACATAAAAGCTAGGAATATGTTATCTAATGCATGATATGCTTTGCATGTATTGGTCCTAAACATGAATTCTAACGCACAAACAGAAAAATATAAACCTAAAGCATGTTTTCTACCATTTGATAACATGTATAGCTATCCTCCCCTTTTTTACCAGCTAGCCACAATATTCGTTTACAATGAATATTAAAAACCAACACTGAATGAATTACATTAATAGATAAAGAGAAATAAGAAGTTACACTATAGGAAGTCTGCAAGTAGGCGTATATTTTTAAAAACTTCAACTACTCAGATTGTTTCACAGTATTTCTCAATATCCGGGTATATCAAAGTTCCTTAAGGACCTCAAGGGATCCCGAGCAATACTCATACCCAAATTTCACAACCATATTTGAGTTAGTGCAGTGTGGAAGGGCCAGCTCTAATGCATCAGAGTTTAGAGGGATCTCATAGGGATCCCTAAGCAGTCATACATTAGAGGGGAAGAACTTAGGGATCTAAGAATAGAGCGAGAGTGCTTGACATAGTATTGACAAAAAGTTAAAGTAGGAAAATTTTTTAAAAGAGACGTGAAAATAGTTTTGTAAACAACAAAGGAGTTTCAATAAGACAGTTTTGAAAAAAGTAGGTCAATTAACAAACAACAGACCAACCTAATAACTAAAATAGGTTCAGTATCACACATAGAACAAAGAACCAAGACAGGTTTAGCACCACAAGCCTTTACGTAGGGGTAAATGGGAATTGGGGGCAGGTAAAACATATAATGGTAAACACATAACAGGCAAAAGTCTTTGGAATTGGTCCAGACATGCTCAGAAACATTGACTAGACATAGTCATAGAATCAACAATGCTTAAGGGGTTCAGTATAGGATCAACATAATTTAAAATCAATCCTAACACTATACAAGTTTAGGAGTGTAGACAACTTTATAAGGAGATTCATGCCAGAAACTAGATAGAGCAAGATCACATAGAGCAGACTACATGGGGCTGGGGTGAGGTAATTTGTTAATACTGATCGCAAGGAAGGGGAGTACATAACATGCTAATAATGTAAACATATCTACTACAGTTCACTGCAAAACCATAATTAAAGACGAGTAGAAACATGATGAATTGAAGTAATAAAAGGACCATATTATTTTTGGAACTTGAATTGAAATCAGAACATACTAGTAACGAAGGTAGTAAACACAAAGTGAGGAGTAAGAGAGTAGTGTAATCAGCATTGGCTTGCAGTCGACTGACTTAGAACAATAGCAAGTAATTAGAGAAATGAGAGCATAAGAGAGTTTTTGTGTGAGAGAGTTTTTGAACCAATGTGTTCATGTCCATGTGCTAATGAAAGAGCAAGGTACTTATAGTATAAAAACAGGTAGAAAATAAGGCAAGAATCATTGTTCATCAGTAATTACGGAACTATGTATTATTAGAATCAAATCACTATAAGTACTTCCTTTAATTAAGGAATTAAATTTAAACAACAACAGGAAAATACTAAATAAGGAAGGAAATCACATAAGGCTGAATATAACAAATAAGGAAATATTTTTAGCATAGTACAAGTACACAACATGTAATAGAGACTAGGTTCAGCAGATTCTAATCAAGGAAAATAATTAAGAATCCGTTGACAGCATGCTCAACCATAGATTAATGTAAGAAAATATCTTAAAGGTTAAAATTAATAGAGAACATCATAAGAAATCAGTGAAAGATCAGTCACAGAGATTCAAAGATTTAAAAATAGCAAATAGTACTGATTTAGGAGAAATTGACACAAATTTATGCGAACAAGTGGAATAAAAACATAATAGGAAAGAATTAGAAACCCTAATAAGCCAAATAAGGTAAAATCATATAAAATTAGGGAATTACATAGAGCATAACATGAACTAATAGAATAAACATGACATAGGAAGAAGAAGTAAAAGTCAGAGACACTGATGAACAAAATAGGGTAAAGCCACAGAGAATCATAAGGCTCATGAGAAACAAGGACATATACAGATTAAGCGAACATATTATCATAAAACAGACTTAGAATCTAGGATTAAAACCAAGAAACTTAGGGTTTTCAACATAATAACTCAGATAAAAAGAAAAAACTCAAATAAACATTTAAATATAGTGAAAATCATAGATTAATACTAAAATCAGAAGTAAAAGCCATTTTGAGAAGGGGTTAAAAAACCCTAGTTTGAAGGTAAAGAGGCGTTTTAGAAAAATAGGAAAACCTTTAAGGAAAACAACAAAATAACTCGGAATACCCAGATCTATTACAAATCTAAGAAATCAAGAGCTAATAGTTAGGGTTTCAGATAGATAACCCAAAGAGAAAAAGAATCCGCCTAGAAACCACAGGTTCTAGCAGAAGATGGCAGGATCTTACTCGGACAGGTCAAGATTGGCCTGAGAATGACATAAAAAATCATGGGGGTGAGTTGAACCACCTCTGGTTCCTTTGAGGACCTCAAGGCAGCAGTAACCCGGGGTAGAAAGGAGCCATGAAGGCTGGGATGGTAGTGAGATCACCGAAGTTACCGGAAAGTCGATGGCCGATTAGAGCTTTAGCTTTTAGCAGAGAGAATCTGAGAGGTGAGGGGAGAGTGTAACAACAGAGTGAAAGAGAGAAATAAGGGGGAAGGGGGTAGTCTTTAGTTAACTAAAGAAATGGGAGATCTGGACCATTAATTAAAATTAATCAATGGTCTAGATTAGACAAGGGATTAGGTTGGGCAGGATAAGGTATTAGGCTTGGGGTATTTTGGCCGTTTTAATTGGGTTGGGGTCTGATTTAATTAGGCTATAATTGAAATAAAAGTGGCTATTTGTTAAATATCCAATGTAAATTAAATAAAATAATTTACAAAAATAGTTGTTAATTATAAAAATAAATTTCATGTGTAGAAAATAATTTTAAAATGTTTATTTAGTATTTAATAAATACACATGATTAATTTCTGGATAAAAATAGTACAAAATCATATTGGGCTATAATTGCAAAGTTATTGTAATTATAGCCAAAAGGTGCTAATTTGGTTAATTATGAAATAATTAGGTCTTAATAGGACCAAAAATAATAAGCTAAATCAAGAAACGCTTTTAAAATCATTGGTAATGCCATTTTGTAATTATTTATTGGAAAAAAATGCTGGGTAAATTAATAAAATATAGGAAATTTGTGAAAAAAATATCAATTGCTTATCAATGCATGATTTTGAAGACATATATGCAATTTGAAATATTTTTTTGGAAAAAATTGAGTAGCAACAACGGGCTCTGATTCTGATGCCGACGAGATGTGGATGATGAGGAGGGGTTTACCCGAGTTGGAGTGGGGTTGGAAGGATCCGCGCAGACCATTGCGATCCCCATATATCGGGACTTACTGGTGAACACGAAGAACTTGGTCCCATCCTTAGGGCAAGGGCCAAATAGGTATTAATTAGATCGATTGTAACCTTGGTTTGTTTATTAGTCAAGGGACAAATAGGTGTTTATTCGAATGAGGTCGAATATAACCTATGTTAGTTAAGGCTAAGGGCCGAATAGGTGTTAATTCGAACGAGGTTGAATGTAAGCTATATTTAGTTTTGGCCGAGGACTGAATAGGTATTAATTCGAACGAGGTTGAATGTAACCTATATTTAGTTATGGTTGAGGATCAAATAGATGTTAAGGCAACGTCTCTTCAGGTGTACGTTTGGCGAAAATATGGGTGAGCTTCGTGAATTTTTGCTTTGTTCATACACTTGGAGAAATATACATATTTTCCGAGCTGGCATTCCAGTCCCAATTTATCTCATGTTGGCTGGCGTTTCAGTCTTAGTCTATCTAGTCCCTTCATTGGTCGACCTGGAAAAGTATATTGAGAGGTTGAGAGATGAACTAGCCGTCCTGTGCCTCCGTCCATTTGCACTTCAACTTGAAGTTTCCCCCTTGTCTTCTCGTTAAAAACCTCCTCTAGAAAATCCATTTGGGACAAAATTCAAGCGAGGGAAAAAAATACGACTCGAAGGATGTTTTTTCTTAAAAGTTGAAGTGCTTGAGGTGGGTGATGTTCCTGTTGTTTGGTAGTAGTTTTCCTTCCATTGTTTCTAGTTCGAAAAACCCTTTATTTGCTATTGCCGTGATTTTGTATGGGTCGTCCCAATTTGTTCACAACTTACCTTCCTATGGGTCTTTGTTTGCTTGTGTTTTAGCTTTGAGCACGCAGTCCCTAATTTTAAGTGGTCTGACCTTTGCCTTTTTGTTGTAATAACGTTTTGCATTTTGTTTTTGAGCGATCATCCTTATATAGGTCATATCTCTTCCTTCTTCAACTTTGTCGAGCTCTTGCCTTCTGCATTCGCTGTTCCTCGGACTGCTCTCGTGGGAGTATCTCATATTGCTCTCTCCGACTTTGACTGATATTCAGTATCAGTCCCACAGACTAATGAGTAGGGCGTCTCTCTTATGCTCATCTTTGGCATTGTTTGGTAAGCCTAAATTACTTATGGTAGTAACTTCGGCATAGTCCCTAGGCATTTTTGAGCTTTTTTTTCATGATGTTGTGTATTGACTTGTTGGAGGACTCTGCTTGCCCATTGCCTGCATGTGATACGATGTTGAGAGTAGTCTTATGATATGCCACTTCTCAAAAAATTTGGCTACCTTTTTTCCTGTAAATTGGGTATGTTGTCGCAACTAATCTTTTTGGGGAGGCCGAAACAGAATACGATTTTTTTCCATATAAAGGCGATCATTTCCTATTCGCATATTTGGGCGAATGCTCATGCTTCTACCCATTTAGAAAATTAATTAGTTATAACCAAAAGAAATCGTACATTAACATGTCCCGCAGGAAGGGGGACAATGATGTCCATTCCCCACTTGATGAACAGCCAAGGGGAAATGACTGAGTGGAGGTTCTGACCCGCTTGGTGGATCATTGGGGTATACTTTTGGCATTGCTCGCATTTTTTATGAAGTCTGCAGCCTCTTTTTTATAGTGGGCCAGTAATAACCTCCCCGTATGAGGCATCTGACCAGAGCTCGATTGTTGGAATGAGTGCCGGAATGGCCTTTGTGGACTTGTTCAATGGTGCTCGACGTCTCATTTGGGCTTTTCGTCAAAGGGCCACCATACATTCTATTGTATAGGTCGTTATGAATGATGTTTGTACCTAGTTGCTTGCATTCGAAGTTTCTTGGCTTCTTTTTTTATCATCCAGGAGTACGCCATCTTGTAAATATGTAACAATACTGTTGTGCCAGTCCTAAGTTAGGTATACGGTTCTTACCTTGATTTGATCTATCGATGAGTGGAGGAGGATGATCACGTTTCTTTCTCCAGTTGTAATATTTTTGGTGGCCGCAACTAATTTAGCGAGGCCATTCGCATTGGTGTTCTGTGCTCGGGGGATCTGGTCGAGATGACTGTCACACCCCAAACTTGGGGAGGCATGGCTGGCACCCGGTGCCGACTGGCCCGAGCTAACCACTTTGTAACTCATTTATTTTTCTTCTGTAACTATCATGGGCCAACATAGACAAACTCATAATGTATAACTATAAGTAGGCCACAACTCGTAATGTATAAGTATAGATGGGACACAACTCGTAATGTATAACTATAAATGGGATGCAACTCGTAACGTATAAGTATTAGTAGGAAAAATACTATATCAATGAACCATCATTCTTAAAATATGAACACATATGGGCCTTCAAGGCCTTTGACATACTGTACAAACTGAACCTCTGTCTACAATGCCTCTAAGATTATTTGACATCAAATGGGATAGGGTACCGGTCTATCCATAAGTCTGTAGCAAAACTCTGACACGACGACTCATAGAATCGACTGCACTCCAAATAAGGCGGGGTCTTTCCGATCCTTCGTTGAATGCTATCCTCATCTACTATCGCCAAACTGATTATCTATATCTACAGGCATGAATGCAGCATCCTCAACAAAAGGAAGTCAGTACCAATAATGTACCGAGTATGTAAGAGGAACTGAAAATAACAGTAAGTCAACATCAATTAAAGAGATATGAGAATCAACCTGAATATTTGTATATGAATACTCATTACACTTATATGTATATAATGCTTCTCTTTGAGACTATTATCCATATCGTATGATGCATGACTGCCCAACTGATTAGTGGTAACTACCCGACTGGCCGTAGCTTGATTGTAAATGCGTGACTGCCCAACCGGTGGTAAACAATGATACATAACTGCCCAACCGGTGGTAACTGCCCGACCTACCGTAGTACGGTGGTAAAAGAATATCCATGTGTACCCAACCAGCCGTAGCACGATGGTAAATGAATATGCATAATTTCCTAACCAGTGGTAAATAATGATTCATAACTGCTCAACTGATGGTAACTGCCCGACAGGCCGTAGCACGATGGTAAATATAGGAAGATGCATGTATCACTATATTAAAAACATTAACATCTCTATCTTATACCTCAATAAGGACTTAGGGACATACTTAGACATGCTTGAATATCATTTTACAGGAATAAATGACAAGACACCCTCAATTGCTAAGAGTAAAAACACTTGTGAAATAGCATTAAGTTTACGTATCATTACTTGAATTATGCCAAAAGAAAAAAGGATTAGCCTTAACATACCTGAGCTGATTCTCTTAGCAATTCCTCTAACACCCGTCTTTTGTGATAAAACATGTAACAACGGATCGAAGTAGGGGAATAATATGTATGATATTCTTAATAAAGATTGCACCATACTATCTTAAAATTACAAAATCTCACGTTGCTAAGATACTAAGAAAGCTCTTTTGAATTTTGGTTTCAAGAAATCACCTTACTACCGTATGAATCCTTGTATGACTTGCCTGAAGCCTTTATTCCCCATATTATAGAAATATCAAAACTCCTTAAGTGATTTAGGGAGATTTTTAAACTTAGGAGGGTGTGAGTCCCATATAATAGATGACTAAGCCACATAAATCCTCCAAATGTGCCACCTATTTTATGAACTTAAGAGTCACTTTGATTAACATATCTTGCTTCCACGTTAGGGGATCTTTAACTTATCCGAGATTATTATTGATTATCCTCTAATCTCTTGATTAACTAGTTAATCTCCCATTAATCATTAATTAACCAATTACCCACATAATTAAGAATTATTTCAAATTACTTAAAATACTACTCACTTTTAACATACTTTATACACCTCACTATCATGGTCATGTGGTACTTTGTACGACACTAATCTATAAATATATGGTATTATAGCTTGAACCGTATTTTATCTCTAAATGCCAAACTTCGAACAACCTCATTTTCTTCAATTCATTTACCCTCTCACATTTACGACTTTACTTATCACCTGTTATAACTATCATAACCACTTATAACCTCAAAAATAGTCTTGTCACTGAACTTATGTCAATTATCTTATGACAAAACCAACGTAGAAAAGTACGGGATGTAGCATCCTTTCCCCCTTTAGAAACATTCAACCTCGAACGTTAACTCTTAAAGATTTACAGAAATTTCTCTAGTGTCTCCTTTGTAAACTAAACTAAAACCCAACCTCTATATGATGTCTAAACAATTCACACCCTTTTGTACTCGAGTATCTTGATCTTCTTCACCGTTACCTTATCTTTCAATCTCGCATCGTATCTTTTACCGCTTTCGTAACTTTCCTCCCACATAGGTAGAAATTACATCTACATAGTAAAGCTCTATTGTGATAGCACCTCTAATGCATTCAAAATTCGATGAAAACTTTATATTGTCTTCGTACAACTTAGCTCTATGGCATGATTTGGAAACAAAAGAAGGGTAACATTTCCTAAAACCCCTATAGCCTCTAAATTATAAATGTGACGCCCAACACATCCATAAGTATGACTCTACTAGGCACGGCTTTGTAGACTTCCTAGGACACGACCTGCTCAAATACCAAACTGTCACACCCCAAACCTGGGGAGGCGTGGCTGGTACCTAGTCTCATACTCTGTAACTCACTTGTTTTTCTTCTGTAATTATCATGGGACAGCATAGCTACAACTCATAATGTATAACTATAAGTAGGCCACAACTCATATTATATAAATATAGGTGGTCCACAACTAATAATGTATAAATATTGGTGGGCCACAACTCGTAATATATAACTACAAGTGGGAAAAACACTGTATCAATGAACTATCTTTCTTAAAACATGAATATATCTAGGAAGTCAAGGCCTCTGACATACTGTACAAAATGAACCTCTTTCTACAAAGCCTCTAAGATTATTTGTCATCAAATGGGACAAGGTACCGGTCTATCCATAAGTTTGTAGCAAAACTCTGACACGATGACTCATAGACTCAACTGCACTCCGAATGAGGTGGAGTCTTTCGGATCTTTCGCTGAATACTAACCTTGTCTACTATGAGGGCTCATTAAACTGATTATCTATACCTGCAGGCATGAACGCAACGTCCATAACAAAAGGATGTCATTACAAATAATATACCGAGTATGTAAGGCGAAATTGAAACATAACAATAAGTCAACATTAATTTAAGAGATATAAGAATCAGCCTGAATCTTTGTATATGCATACTCATTATTACTTATCTATATATAATGCTTATCTTTGAAACTATTATCCATATCGTATGATGAATGACAACCCAAGTGATCAGTGGTAATTGTCCGACCGGCTGTAGCTCGGTGGTAAATGTATAACTCCCCAACCGGTGGTAAATAATGATACATAACTGCCCAATTGGTGGTAACTGCCCGACCGTAGCACAATGGTAATGAAGATGCATGTCTGGATAACTAGCCATAGCACAATAGTAATTGAATATACATGACTGTCCAACCGGTGGTAAAAAATGATACATAACTATCCAGCCGGTGGTAACTTCCCGATCAACCGTAGCACGATGGTAAATATATGAAGATGCATGTCTCACTATATTAAAACCATTAACATCTCTATCTTTTACCTCAATAAGGACTTAGGGACATACTTAGACATGCTTGAATATCATTTTACATGAATAAATAACAGAGACATCCTTAACTGCTACGAGTAGAAACACTTATGAAATAGCATTACATTTACGTATCATTATTTGGATTATGCCAAAAGAAAAAAAAGGATTAGCCTTAATATACCTGAGCGGATTCTCTTCACAATTCCTTTAACACCCATCTTTTATGATAAAATATGTAATGATGGATCGAAATATAAAAAAAATTTGTATGATATTCTTGAGAAATATTGTACCGTACTCTCTTAGAATTGTAAAATTTCACGTTGTCAAGATACTATGAAATCTCGTTTGAATTTTTATTTCAAGAAATCACCTTACTACCATATGAGTCCATGTATGACTTGGCTGAAGCCTTTATTTCCCATATTGTAGAGATATCAAATCCCCTTAAGTGATTTAGGGAGATTTTTAAACTTAGGTGGGTGTGGGCCCCACATAATAGATGACTAAGCCACATAAATCCTCCAAATGTACCACCTCTTTTGTGAAGTTAACAGTCACTTTGATTGACATATCTTGCCTCCACTTTAGGGGCTCTTTAACTTATCCAAGATTATTATTAATTATCCACTAACCTCTTGATTAACTAGTTAATCTCTTATTAATCAATAATTAACCAATTACCCACATAATTAAGAATTATCCCAAATTAATTAAAATACTAGTCACTTTTAACATACTTTATATACCTTAATATCATGGTCATGTGGTACTTTGTATAAAACTAATCCATAAATACCTTGAACCGTATTTTATCTCTACATGTCAAATTTCGACCAACCACATTTTTTTTCAACTCATTTACCCTCTCACCTTCACGACTTTACTTATCACTTGTTATAAATATTATAAGCACTTATAACCTAAAAAATAGTCTTGTCATTGAACTTATGTCAATTATCTTATGACAAATCCAACATAGAGAAGTACGAGATGTAACACTGACATTCATCAAACTTGATCAGCAGGTTATAGATCTCGGCCTGGTGTTTTTGTATTCTTTGATTTTGATCTAGAAAGTCCCAGTGACTTGGTTGACGACAAGTTGAGAATTGCAGCATAGTCTTACCTATCTCGCCCCGTATTTGAGTGTTAGCCTTAACTTTGCAATTACGACCTCATATTCGGCCTCGTTGTTAGTCATATCCGGGCACCTTATGGACCAGAGAATCACTTCGCCTGTCAGGACTTCAAGTATGAGTCGCAGTATAGACCCTGACGTGCTAGAAGCATTGTCCGTATGAAAGGCTTACTTGTTATCGCCACCATTGTTAGTCTATGCACATTCTCCACTTCATATTTTTCATTTTTACCATGACCACATCGGCGATCCTTTGGATTATTTGATTTCCTGACATAGCCATTTTCTAATCTTTCCGTATCGCATCGTTTATCGTGGAGTTGAACTTACATCTAATCTACCTCACCGAGGGTTAGAATGGGCCGACATTCAACTTGTGTGTAGCAATTTCCTTCGGGATACCAGGCATATCTGCATTGCTAAAAGCAAACAAGTTTGTGCTAGTAGTTAAGAGTTGACGGAATTTACCTAGTTCATGAAATCGGCAGCCGATGAAAGCTTTCTTGCTGTGGTCGTTGCTATCTAGTTGAACGGGGTCGAGGTCTTCTATGGTTGATTATGCAGATTCAATTGTATCAGGGTCTTTGATGACATTCATCTCTCATCACAGATCGACATCGACCTTATTAATTTCTACGCCTCTTTTATTTTTCCCTTCATTTGTTGAGTGACCATACGATCCAGGGCGATGCAGTAGAATTCGTGATATGTGTGTTGTTCTTCTCCGATGCTGAATATTCCCCATGGAGTTAAAAATTGATGATTGGTACAAGATGGAGGGTATGGCTCTCATGGTGTGTATCCGTGGTCGTTATTATGGCATTGCATGCCGTGTCCTGATCCATGATATGGAATGTGGTTTTCAGAAAGACGCTACTGGCTACAATGGGAGTATGATTTCTCTAGATATCATTCAACTGCATTGTTAAAGATTGTTAGTTTGATGCAACACGACACTATCGTATCCTCGATTTTCACTTGTGCAAGTACTCGAGGGTGGATAATGCATGCGCTGCTCTCGTCGTCTACCATAACACGTCTTATATCTATATCTAGAATTCGTAAAGTGATAACAAGGTCATCATAGTGAGGGAAAGCCAAACTGTGGGTATCTAACTTATTGAAGATGATAATTTCTTTGAGTTCGTCATACCGTTCGTGAGTGATCGACTGTTTGAGCTTATGAGTTATGGTGAACTTTAAGATATTGATAGAAGAATCATCACCGCCACAGATAATCATTTGGATGGTATGGACCGGTGAGGGAAATTTCAGCGGTCCCTGATGATATTCACGTACTCTGGCAAAATTTATCCTTCCCCGGTCGCTCAGCAGTTCTTTGAGGTGTCATTGCAAATCATGTTTACGACTTCCCGTCTTAGGGCGATGTAGTCCTCGATTTTGTATCCTCATTCTTGGAGGAATTCACACAGGGCATCTGATTTTCTAGTGTTCATATCTATTGTCATCTTTTATGTCCACTTAACCTTAGGTCCGAGCTTTTCCAAGGCATAGACTATTTCTATAAGCGATACACAAAAATTATAAGTGGATAATAGAGGCTTACCTCTTTTATTCCGGTGAGTCCCTGCTTTTGGTTGGATGGTCCCTCTTCGTGGTGCTGAGAGGATGTGATGGAGTTTCTGACATACGGTAGATATTGTTCCCTATTGGGTCGTGGAGCTATGAGATCCCTCCTCATATCATTCCTTAGATCTTTTCTAGATTCGGGTTGCACTGAGTTTAGTTGATGAGTTGGCGCATTGAGATCGTCTTTGTCTTCTCGAACGTCGGCACAACATTGTGTTTTTCATCCCAAGTAGTTGGGGGATACTCCATAAGTCAACTTAATAGATTTCTTGTCGCCTTGAGCCATTTCTGCTCAACCCATTCTGGAAAGCTGTGATTTCCATTCCTTCTGACACATTAGGTAAGGTCATCTTTACTCAGTTGAATCCGGAGGAAGTCCCTCAGTCCTTCTCCTGTAAATTGTTTGATAGAGAATATGTCATTTACCCTATCCTCTGCCTTTTTGGCCCCAGCATGGCCGTTACGAACTTATCGACCATTTCTTCAAATGTTTCAATAGATCGCGCTGGCATCTGTGAGTGCCATGTTAATGCTCCTCCAATGAGGGTCTCACCGTATTTTTCCAACAAAATGGAGGACACTTGCTCCTTGCCGAGGTCATTGCCTTTCAGGGCGGTGACGTAGTGAGTTACATAACCTTTAGGATCATTAGTCCATCATATATTTTTAGGTAAGGCAGAATTTTAAAGTTCTTTAGCACGACATACGGGGCAGCTTCATCGCTGTATGGTTGCTCGACGAACCGACCAACATCTCTCTTTGGTAGAAGCTTCGAGGCGCCTAGTATCTTGTTTACCCTTTCTTGATGTTCTCTTTCTTGGGCCCAAAGTGCTTTATTTTCTTTCTCCATTTCCTCCATTTTTTCCAAAATGGCTGCGAGGGTGTCGTCACCTACACCATTAATGATATTATGAGCAATACCTATTTGTCAGAGGGGGGAGCAGTTCACACCTCTCGACTATTGGTGGTATAACACAAGTTCTTGCGCTTTCTAAAACTATATCCTGGGCGTGCTTGTGGAGGATGCTGGTCAACATGTTAATTAGCCAATCGTGGAGGAGCTTTTTTACTGCTGGTGGCGTCTCTTCCATCATGGGCGTAGAAGCTCCTTTACCGCAAGATGTTATGATACTGCCGTGAGGGGGAGGTGACCCGCATCGCCTAGGAGAGGCATTAGGCTTTATATCCTCACCTTCTGTTTCAAAAACCTCATTGATGATGTTCAAGAGGTTGGCTGTGAGGTCGTCAATTACCATCATTCTTTCTTCTTCGTTATCTGCCATGTTTGATCTGTGCATAAAAGGAAAATGAATTTTGTTCTTTTTTTTGTTAGCAATCTGTACTAGTTGTAGATCTAGAGGAAACTAAAAATTTAACGAGAAAATCCCCACAGACGGCACAAAATTATTTGACCAAAAAATATAAACTTTTGGTTAAGCTATTAAATTTTATGTAATGAGGGGTTAAACTTAGTTAATGATAATATCTCTAGATTTTTAGAACTTGACATCATGGATAACGTAAGATTAAGTCGATGGAAAACTGAAGTAATGTATATTTTATATTCCAAAAGATGTGAGAAGTAACAGAGGAATATCAAGCAATAAATAACAATAAATAGTATTTATGTAAATAAGGGGAATGATTCACCCAATAATGAATAAGATAGATTATTATTCCTTCTGGCAATGATGAATGACAAGTAGATCCGAAAATGTTTGAACTATTCTCGGATCCGATGGAGAAGTACAGAATAATGTGAGCAAGAATTTTGATGAAAAGGTAAATTTTATATCTTTGCTAGAGAGAATCTTCTTCTCAAAAAGTATTCTTATCAAATGAATATTACGTGTCCTACACTACTGTCTTTTTTTCTATTTATATGAGTTGTATTCCAAAGAATCCTTAATAGTACAAGTATAGAGAATATTCAGTAGAATATTCTCTTTACTATCCTATTTCAAAAACTAACTATTATTCTTCTGTTTTTGGTGCTCGACCTCGATCGTTGTTGACAGCCCGACTACAAATCTCACTGCTTTTTGGTCGTCCTCGACCGATCCTTTCCTTAATGCCACTTTGCGCTAAATTTCCATAGGGTAAATTTTGGCTTATACAATTATCAGTTACATTTAAGGGATATATAAAAACATATTCAAGTTTGGATTGCACTTAATGTGTTTCTTCTATCACGTACTATAGTTACGTTCCTGCATCAACAAAAGACTAGTGAATCATCATCAAGTAGACCTATGGAACCCATCAAAATATATTGTTCTTTCTTTATGTTTAAACATATTAGTATTAGTGTACATATATTGTACGTATATGTCGCATCAATCATTATTAAACATATATAAGATAAAAGAATTGTTGAAAAATAGCAATCAGAATTAAAATAAAATGCAATATATGTTTAAATAATAAAAACTAATTTACATTGATATAGTAGTTAAATTCAATATCTTTTGAACATGCAAAAGATAATCAATTTTGTTGGATTAGTATGTACGTTCCGTACGCGCATTGTGCGTGTATCTCGACTCAATAAGTGCAAAATTTATTAAGCAAATGCATAGATATAATATCAAAAATCGTATTTGAGTTATTATAAAATAAAATTTGAAAAATAATAAGTTCATGAAAATGATAATTGTTGTTCTTATTTAGTTAAGCCAAGGAAGAAACTCGGTCTGCAGATGTTTTCAATCATCTCAATAGTTAGTTTGACTTAAAATTTATTCCAATTTTATAATTTAATTTTCAATTTTACAAATTAAAATACTTCCCTTTTAACTTCAACAAGAATACTTCTTCTTATTTTTCTTTTAATTTTTTTGATATACAAATGTTTTAAGTTTAGATGCAAAAAAAAAAAGATCCATTAATTGACACAAGATGACTGTTTTCTTCGGTCAAACAAAATAAAAATTACTCTATTCCTGATCAATGACAAATATTATAGAAATTGTTTCCAACAAATTAGAAAAAATAAATCTCTATTGTAAAAGTAGAAATTGCTAAATTTTGATTAATATAAGATATTTATTTTTATTTTTGAGAGATCTTTCGTTCTTTGTCCAAGGATATAATTATGCTTCCAAATATTGTCTTTTTATAGAAGGGAGAATTTATGATTGAAAACATATTTAGAATTTAATGCCAACCTAGCATATGAGTAAAAATATAGGATTCATGCATGTGAATATCAGATTTAGAATTTATTTTATCAATTATCACGAATAGAGTATTTTATTTTTGCATATAATTTCACATTTAATTTGAATTGAAACTTTTTATAAGTAAATTCGATTTAATTTAGATATACATTAAATTGTCTATATTACGAAAATACATTTTTGTCTATATTTAGTTCTATTAAATTGAACCATTTTAATAGTAACTCCAATTTGATTCGAAATAATATATTTAATTGTCTATTTTGTGGAAAAAAACATTTTTGAGGAAAATTTTACATAGATACTTTGCTTGCTTATTTTTCTTAAAATATTTTTTATGATATTTTCTCTTTTTGTATTAATTTTCTACTTACAAAAACATATTTATAAATGGCACCTTCTAATTTAACCTTACATTATTTTATTATATTCACGTATAAAATGGAAAGAGCTTTAATATTGCTTGGACTTTTGCAAATATTTTTTATTCCTAAAGTTATATCTCTAAAAATAGTACTAGTATCGAACTCACTGTTGGACAAAGGTTGGTGCAATTATTAATAATAGATTTCAACCGTAACATTACGTTGGCAATTGGCATCATCATATAGATGTAATTAATCCCATAAGGAAATCGTTATTCAATTTCAAGTTTAAACGTACCTAAATTAAAGAACTATTTAATGTTAAGGTTGGTGTTTACAGATTAAAAGGAAAAGTATTATAATTAATGTTACATATTATCCTAAATATTAGGAGTTCATACATAGTTCAAATAAGGAAAATATCTAATAACTTGACTAGTTTCAATTTATTCCTAAATAGTAGTAGTAGTATATATATATATATATATATATATATATATATATATATATATATATATATATATATATTTACTTTTGAGATATATAGTGTATCGTTGTGCACATACATATCAGAAGTGAGTGTCGCTTATAGTAAAGAGTTTTGTTCTTCACTTTATGCTGAATTATCGTTTTTAACAGATAGTAAAGAACAAGTAAAAAGGATTTGGCTCGCGCATATAAGATTTGAGCCGCAACGCAAGTTAATTTTCCCCAGATAAGCCATTAAATTATTCATATGCCTTAACTAAGCTTCGTTCTATTATTTTATTTTGATTTTATTCTAACATATTACACTTCCCTTATTTCAAGGGGTCTTACAAGAACATTTGAGTTTTAGAGGAAACTAATAATATACAATCACACTCAAGAGAATACACTCACAATTAGTGGTCCACGAAAAAATACAATATATTAATAAAATGAAAGCAAGATGAATAACAAATTAAGGTTTGAAAGATATTGGTAATTAATGAGTGCTAACTTCCAAATCGTTGCTAAGAACCATGAACCGTTGGAACGGGTCCGAGGTGGGTACAGTAGACACAAGGGATGTTGTTACACAAATAGGTGAAGTCATTCTCAACAGGGAACATGGATTCAAATAGCTCCTAAGACCCAAACGGGGTTTCACAATCTGTGTTCCCTGTCAACCCCAGTGCCACTCTCCCCCACTGTCCACTAACTCTGAGCCAATGAATGATAATGTGATGAGAAAAGAGACGAGGAAAAAGACTATAAATAGCCGGTGGCGGATGCACATATAATTAACGGATTCAACTGAACCTAATATTTGGTACGAAATATAAATATATGTAAAAAATCATAATTTTTAAAAAAATATTAAATTTTAAATCCATAATTTCAAAAATCAGTTTAACAATATGAACTTAAAGAATGAAACCGTCAAATTTAAATTCTGAATACATCTCTCGTTAAAGAGCCAGCCAGCATCCAGCATAATGATATATGAACAAAGTAAGCTCACATGCAAGGCAAGTAGGAAAGTACTCGACGGCCCTTTCCTAGTTTTTTGTCCAATTGTACTGTTGAGTTGTGAGTGAATGAACAATTAAGATCTGTCCCATGACATGGAGTGTTGCAGTCACTGCTCCTTTCCAGGTTCTTCTGGCATTTATAATTAATTGAGTTTCGCTGCTGACTGCATATGGTGCAGGTCCTCTTCTCCGCTGGTCTGATTGTTACTGCACCTTCTTATTTTTTTAGCAGATATTCTGCTCTTTGTCGTTTCTAACTCTAAATAATACTGTCACTTCTTAACGAGGACGACGATTACGCCTTAATTTCAAACAATTACGTCTAAATAATACTACGTCTATTTTACAAAGTAGCAACCTAACTAGATCAAATTAACTTGCTACAATTCTCGATATATAATACACGCTGCTTAATTAGCAGTGACTTCATTTTTTGCCCCTTTCCCTCCACGTTGATTTAACCTTAAATTTTTGGTTTATGTTGTCACGAATCTTTTGTCTCTGAGCCGAGGATTTTCCGAAAATATCCTTTTTATTTCTCCGGGATAGAGATAAGATGCGTACACCGGGAGAAATTAAAAAATATCTAGATTTACAAATGCTCATTTAAAAATAGTCACGGTTTAATAAACAATTTATATTTAGCTACTTTTCGTGTAAAGATAAATCTGAATGAAAACACTTTTAAAATTCGAAAAATACTCCATCATAATATACTGAAATTCCAGTATAATATACTGGAACTCCAACATAATATACCGGCGTCCCAGCATAACTATACTGGAACTCCAGTATGTTATACCGGAGTTCCAGTATAATATACTGGATTTCCAGCATAATATACTGGTCCATCATAATATGGTGGAAGTTCATACACAGGTACTCCAATATCCAGTATATTATGTTGGAACTTTCCACGTGTAGGAGTTCAAGCATAATATATGCTGGAAGTTCATTTACAGGTGCATCGATCTCTAGTATATTATGTTGGAACTTTCCGTGTGTAGGAGTTCAAGCATAATATGCTGAAAGTTCATTCACATGAGTACCGAAGTCCAGTATATTATGTTGGAACTTTCCGTGTTAAGCAAAATAGTGATTATTTTTCAATGACTTTGCAACAATTGGCTATTTTTTGAATGACCAATTTGAAAACTGGCTAGCCCGTGCTATTTTTTCACATTCTATCTTTTTCAAAACCTACTAGTAAGATTCTAGTGGGTGGTTCTGTTGATTTAACCTTAATAACCTATTGTCTTTTTTTTCTTCATCAAAAGTTGCATTGTCCATTGGTAGTTGACTAGTTGGTATATATCCTTGAGAAACATGTATAGTTTTTCCTATATTGTGAATTTTAAAAGGTCAATCGTCTTTCAAGGCCGACTGCAGGTGCAACATATATGGTCAAGCCGCCATGCTTATAATATGTGAGTGGGAAGGAGGATTTTGAGTTCATTAATAATGTGACACATACATAGTTGAGAGTATAATACTTTTTTACAATTCCAATACTATTTAACTCATCATAGCATAATAAGTATTACTCTATTTTATAGGTTATTGTCTTGCTATAAAAAGTCACCAACCCCAACTAAACCTAATGGTACTAAAAATTATACACTAATTATCGTTGCATAAAACTATGATTTTTTTACATTTTTTGCATGATTTTAACTACGGACTATTATAACATGTGAGGGGAAGTATATTGCCAGCTTAATTCATCGTCATCTTGACACGTTATTATGCGTTTGGAAGAGTATAGGATGGTTCCTTTGACAATTTTATTTGTAAAGACCGTCGGATAATAATAAATTTTTATAAAAGAAGCAGCTACATACAGTGTACGTATAAACTACCAAACCGAAAGGTAGAGAGCGAAAGCGAGCAGAAACATCATGTTTGGAAAAACAAAGAAGTGAGTACGTTAATTGTTTCTTCCTTTGGCCACGTACACAAATGACACACACGTTATCCAGTCTGTTGACAGGTTGGGGGGTCCGTTGGGAATTGTTTGCAACGTTCAATTGAAAAGCTCTTTACATTAAATTTTTACATTTCAAATTAGACGCATGCTGGACGACGTTAATTTGTACCTGCTATATATCCCATGTGTATTCCTGCACGAGGAGGTAACACTCTCGACTTCCCAACACCTTCTTCCTTTAATATTTTCAGTATTAATGTAATCTTACTATACGTATATGTATATTCATTTTTTGTATATATATACTGTATGAGTGAAAATCTGATTAAAATAGTTATCCTTAAGAAGAATGATAAGGGCTCGACTAATCCGTAATCATGCTCACGGAGCGAGATAGCAAAGAGCATCTCGGTCATTGCCAGGGTTAAATCGTCGGAATACTTACATCACATAACGAATGTTATGTTCGAGCAAATAATAAAGGGTACAATTATAAGAAAGTACGCCGGTCAAAGACCATTGGATAAAAGAGAAAGTTAATATATACATATATATATATATATATATATATATATATATATATATATATATATATATATGGGGAGCTGGACCCAAAGAAAAGAGGGGGGATTTCAAATAGCTACCATGATTGAGTCAACAAGAGAAATCTCATCATCAACAGTTCCCACTCCCCCTTTTTCTTGCTCCCATAATTATGACGCAAATCTATCCTAGATGTAAGCTTAACGCTCCTGTTTGATGTACGATTATTATCTGTACGAAGAATATTACATATTCTTATTCTTCCTCTATTTTCGTACTCTGTATGTTTGGATTTAATTATGTTTGGCTAAGATCTACCTTCTATATTACTGATAATTAGTTCGACAAAAGATTTTATACTTTTTGGTCAAACATATACTTTTCCATTCGAGCTAAAAGCCGTTGAATGATTAGTCTATTAAAAACAACCAAATACACATCAAACTTGCTATACACGAAGCTACACTCTTGTAAGGGTGGTCCTTTTGTCGGAAAATTAACTAGATAAAATATTAAGTTTTAGAGGTATATAACATATGTTGAATATTTTTTATCGAAAAATTAACTAGATAAAGTATTAAATCTTAAAGGTATATAACATATATTGAATATTCTTTGTCGGACCACTCCTCTATTCATGTTTACATATACTTTGTGTATATTGAGTATTACACATTGCTTTTCCTGCCAACTAATTAATAAGATTATACGACAGTATATAGCCATGCGGGTATATTTCATGGACTTGCCCCTCTTTATTTTGCATGCGCCAGTGACTAGAATTTCATGTACCCCATATATACTTTAGTTTATGAAGGAAGACCTTTCGCGGATCTTGTTTGTTGGACTGATTAAATTTTTCGATACATACGTGATAAAAATTCTGACAAAGTATTCTTTTTAGCAGTTTCATTTGTTTGAGTAGTTCTCCAATCGAACTAACCTCTCCAAATAAAGCAATTAGAGGACTTGTTTAATGTGATTCTATAGTCTTTTCTGTGGGACGTGCATATACCATTAAACTCATGACCCAAAGATAATTGTTACGAACATGTTTTATAGAGATCAGCGGATGTACTTTGGGATAATTAATGAAGAATGTACAAGTTATTATGCAGGTGGCTGCCTTATTAGCCCCTTACTGTCTAGGTAACTTGTCCCAATAAAGTATAATAATTCTAGTTGATCAAATAACGGTGTACCAGGTAAGAAACATTACCGTACGTGTCCAAATATTGATGCTTCATTTTGTGACATTAATTAGTGTTAATTAAGTACTAGGCATGCAGCGGTCTCGAATTCGAGCCTAGCAATAAAAGTCAATCCGAACTAGCCAGGACGCCAAAGAAGGTATCGGATACTGCATGAACCAAAAAATATATACTAGGCACATGTTTTTTTGTTAGTACTTAGGCATGACATATTGTTTTGTTAGTACTTAGGCATGACATGTATTAGAAGAGTCATGAAACTGCTAACCGAATACATGTCTTGATAATCGACCCTCTTACATTTAATTTGATATATCCAGTAACAACAACAGGGAATAAAAAATTGATTCATTTCTAATCGCAAAACATCCTTAGTCAAAGTTTAACATGCACTAAGTACTAACACAAGAGATACAAGTAATAGTAATATAAGAAGAGGAAATATAGTACTCTAGTAATACAAGTAATAGTAATATAAGAAGAGGAAATATAGTACTCTAGTAATATGTTTATAGTGTATTATTTCCCTTTGCCCTTCCAAATACTTTTCCTTACCTTTCCCCCATTGGAGGGAACTTTAGCTCCTTTTGCAGAAAACACAGACTCTTCCTTGTCTTGATTCTTAATACCATTCTTTGTGTTGACTTTGTTGTTAGAGCAACCTTTTCCATTATTACCCTTTTCCTTTGGATTCACATAACGAGCACCAGTAATTTTAGCATTTCTAACGCAGTGCTCCCTCATGTGACTTGGACCAGAAGAGGCATCAGAAGCCATAGAATCATCAGTGTCATCATCTTCTTCTTGATTTCTTTCATTCTTGTAATTTCCTACATCATCTTCTTCCTCAAAATCCGCTACGTTCAGCTTATCATCTTCAGTACCATTGGAAGGAGAGCCAATGTACATTGTCCAGCCAGATTCACTGCTGTGACATTCTTCCTCCTCATTAAAATTTTGAGAAGCTGGCTTCATTATACGCCACTCTAAAAGACCAGAATTAATATTGAAATGATAATAAAGATCAAGAGTGTTTTAGAAAGAACTACTAAAAGACAGAAAAGTGGAGTTTAGTTCTATGTTAAAAGGCAAAAGAAAGCTGAATCAAAACACCTATATGCGTAAACCAAATATTCGTTTCTTTTCTGCTCTGGACCAATACAGCTCTCTCACGCACAAAGAACAAAAATGCCCAATCTTATAGTACTTCTGAAAGCAACCTCAAAACCCGATATTTATTTCTATTCTATTTTTTTCTTTTTTTGAAAATCTTGGATTAAATTTCAACACCTGGATATGTACATCGCCATAACTTTACATCGACAGAGGGACAGGTAGAAGCTGTCAAAGATGATAGAGAAACTTGATTTCTTTACAAAAGGCACAAAATACGACCCTTGAGTAAATACCAAAGGACAGTATTTGGTATGCTCTATCACTTAGGTTCGAAGATGCATATCTTAATTTACTTTTCTGTATTCTGAACGTGACTCAGCTGCGCGCTTTGAATGCAATATGCAGAGGAGTTGTGCACAGCCTATATGCTATATGCTCTTAAAAATATATACTACTACTACTACTTACTACCTTTTGTTCTTAATGAGGCTAGAAAAGGACCTCTCTCATTTATTTTCCACTACTTGATTTCTATGTCATGTCAAATAAAAACAAGAGGTTGGGAGTAAATAAATTATGCAGCTTTTTCTTCTGTGAAAAAATGAAGGTAAGCCAACTGGAGTTGTCTTGTAGTAGTAGTCTTCTCAAGCAGTTAAGTTCATCTTTTACTATTGCTTTTCCCCCCTATTTTTCTGGCTAGTATATATATAAGTATACGAGATATACCCATTGTTTCCCTAAGACCTTTTAAAAAAATTTGGTCTCTGAAATTCACTAGCCGGACTATTCCAGATTCACATCGTCTAGGGGCACACTAAGGGGTCATTTGGTACGATGGTGAGATATCACATGGGATTAGTTATCTCACATGTTATATGGAATAATTAATCCCCACCACTTTAGGGGTTGTTTGATCGGAAAATAAGTTATCCAAGATTAATTATCTCACCCTCTCATATATAGGGATAAAAATAGTACCTTAATTCCGAGATATAACTAATCTCGGAATTAGTTATACAACGATTTTATCTCAACAAAATAAGGAATAAACTCATCTCAAATTTAATCCCGGGATTAATTATCCCTTATTCCTAACATCAAACGAGCCCTTAGTGTAAAAATTATCTTAAGATTAGTTAATACCCCGAACCAAAAATAGGATAGAGTCAAATTCTATCCCGAGAGGATAGAGTCAAATTCTATCCCGATATTATTATCCTTATTTCATGTACAACAATTTCTCCATTCGTAGGGTGCCAAAGTAATCCGACTGTTTAAGAATGGAAGGATTTTATTCATCCCAGTAAAACCTGGCCGTACAATCTTTCACTCATGATTAGTAATTGTGAAGCTAAAACCTTCTACTTTCCATTTTTTCATACAACTTACCATATACTAATAATAGTACTGTCATTGTCAAATTATGATATGGAATATAGTTAAATCTATATTTAGGATAGTTACTAATTATGACAGTTTTGTAAGCATTCGCATGTTAGTTTTCTAGGCATATTATTCCTAGATTTTAAGGAAAGGAGCAGAAGAGTTTTAACCAGTTGAAGATATATGGGACATGGCTTGCTTTTAAATGCCTTTTTAGTTGTTCCTCACTTTGTAATCCTAAGGCATGGCTTATTATAAGGAAATGCTAGACAGACAAGGCCCATGTATTATTCTTGCTGTTTGTCCTTTTGGGAGATCATATCCTTGTATTGCACTTGTCTTGGGCTCCATGTGATGAAGTGAAGATGTTCTTTTTGATAATAGGACAAATTTCCCAAGGCTGGAAAGATCCAATCTAATTACACACTTCCCCCTTCTTTTTGCCTTAGCATTTAAATGTGGTGTTGAGTGCCAGAGTATGATGCCGAATAATAAGATAATTCAAGTCAAACTTAGATATGACAAATCTTTGTCGTTCGCATTAGAAAGGTTGTAATTTCCTTTAAATTTATTTAATTCCCTAATTTACTCTTTTGATATAGAGTATCCTTTATCATAATTGTACTTTATTATCCTGGTTTTAGGTTCCACCATGAAGTAGGAATTATCCTTTCAGGTTTATGAGTTTAAAATTTTAATTATTTTAAGTTGCTAGGTTCAAAATTAATAATTTATATTATATGTTTAATGAATTTTTTAAGATAAATATAAAGTTCAAATTAAAGCTACTGACAGCAAAACTCGCTCCTGACACTCTAGCTCTAGCCCTAATTATTATCACAGAATTACAGTTTCTCTGATAGAGATCAAAACTGTTTCGTGAACAAACAACAACAACAACAAAAAACTCAATGAATTTCCATGAGTAGGATAGGAAGAAGATAGAATATATGCGGTCTTACTTCTACCTTGGAAAGTCAAAGAGGCCGTTTACAATAAAAACTGTTTCATGAACGTCACCTTAACGTCTGCTAATTTATTGAACTTTTAATCAATGCATTCATTGAACATATGCATAGTTGTAAAGTCCACTGAAATTTTGGCATATCATAAGAAAAGAAACCATTCATAACTATACACCTAATTGGCTAATAACCAGAAAGGAACATGTTACAAAGAGAAAAAGATTCAAAAAACAACCTAGTGACGAGTGATTTGTTGAAGAACTTCTCGATAGGAAACATTTTACCCCTTAATTAGTCGACCTACTAATCTGGATTAGTCGAGCCAGTAAGATTCTTTAAACCCCCCCCCCCCCCCCCCCCAAAAAAAAAAGAACTAAAAAGAGGAACAGCTGGTATACTAGACTTGTTGTGCAGCATGTGGAGAATAAGTAATAGGCTTTGCAAAATACAAAGTCTTATCATTTCCAGAAAAGACTACCACAATTTTAGGCTCTGGATCTAAGGGATGTAGTGAATGCCTTTTCTTTTCCTCATTATTATTTGTGTCTATCAAATGCTCTGATGAATTGGAATTTTGGCGACAACAAAAGAGATAGATTAATGCAAATGCAATGGTAGCGAGAACGACGCCAAGACCACAATACAGGTATGGAACTGGTGAATTCCATTGCCAAAATTCAGCAGAAGTTCCTGTTGTATTCATTCTTGTCTTTGTTTTTATGTGTTATATTTGCTTATTTGTTTTGCATGAAATCAGGTAAATGAAAGACTTTTATAGACACACTTGACCATTAACTAATTTGTGGATATTACACATATTTGGATGATATGATTCTCCCCCTGATATATTCCCCCAATCTCACAAGATTTAACTGTCATCAGAAAAAAGAAGAATCGTATTTCAATTTCAATTTTAAATTATTTAATAAATACTTCTTTTGGAAATATTGAAAGGGAAGATATGTTTTTGGGAAGTTACATCTGCTCAAATGATTCCGTTACATAGCAATAGGAAAAAAGATGCATCACTAAAAAGGAAAAAAAGATTCTATTATTAGGAAACAAATGATGAATCTATGTATAACTATGGTGCCTAATATTCTCATGCCGTATAATATATAGTTCTACGAGAATTTTAATATTCTCTTTACCATTATTTAACCCTGAGAATTTCTAGTTCCTTTAGGCTTTAATGACTAGTGTTGTCTTATCAAATACTGTACTAATTAGTTACACTGTTGTCATTCATACTTTTGTTGAACTTATCCATTAGAGTATGTAAATTTAAATCTAAACAGTGTGCTTACAAGTTGAGGAATAGAAATTCCTGCAATATAATATCCCATTATAAAACAAAATGAATATAATAATAGACTTAAAAGTAAAGGAACTAAATGGAGAACAGAATCTACAAATAGCGTCTTACTTTCACATTAATTATGTACCAGTAATATTAAGCTACTAAAATGACCAGGTTGCAAAAACATAGCGATAAGAATCAAAGACAAATGATATGACTACCGGTGAAAAAATGATTCGAAGAAAACACTTAGTTCAAATGGAATGGATAATTTTTTTTTTTTTAAAAATAGATCAAACATAGATAAAAATTATATTGTCCATTTAAAAAATAAATAACCAATAAATAATTAATAAATTTAACTTTTATATTCATAAAATTCGCCGTGTTAAGGTATTAAATATAACTTGAGTCAAATAATTTATCCCTTTTTTCATTATCAGTTTTCAACCCGCCCATATCCTTGCCACCCCCAAGATAAGACTAATGATTTTAGTGCCAATTGTTAATTATCTACAAGAGAATAACTAAACAAATAAGAGGGGATTAGAAAAGCGACGCTTAGTCTTCTTGACTGGCAACCAGAACAATAAAATAATGACTAACAACGTCTCAATCCCAAGCTAGTTAGAGTCAGAATAGATATCGTTCAACATTCTGTATAGTAAGGACTCGTGATAATTTGAGTAGATTTACACTATCTGTCAACCTAGTGCTATCCTCCTCCTTTGTTTAGGCTTGAGACCGATAAAATAAGATCTTAAAATTAGTCACACTTCATCAGTATGGTGTGGCGAAGACATGACAGGCATTGCTAAGCAGGTCGGAGTTTGGTCCCCAGGCATGATCACAACCATACTATGATCCCATTGATCAGCTGCTGTAATTGATGGCTGTTCAGGCCGCTTTTCTGTACTTTGCCTTCGTAAATCTGGCGAAAATTCTTTGCTTTTAGAGCAGCAGCATTTGAGCAGGCATAAAAAAACCATGAACCCGAATAAAACCATGAGGCAACCATTGGCGATGTGGGCCGTTTTGGTATATGGTACAGAGGTAATTTCTTCAGTATAGGCCATAGGTACGTTAAAATTGTTTGTTGAATTCTGTTAAGTGTAAGCAAAGATTATTAACTTTTTAAGTAGCTGAAAAAATAGCAGATGTTATAGAAGACTTGTAATGTTGAAGTGCAAGTATAATTTGGAAAGGAATAGACAATGGGACTTCTCCAAAAAGGTGGAATCCTGGAGTTATAAGGCATAATCAAATCATGTGTGGAACAAATACAGGAACTCTTTCTGATCTTGTTCAATTTTGACAGTGACTCTCTTGCTTGTTTGTGCTACTACGTAATATCCTGTTTAAGAAATACCAAAAGCAAATAAGGAACAAATTAAATTAACCATATAAAGTTGTGGCTGGACAATTTCACCATTATACATGCTATGTTTCATCTCTTTGATCAAATGGATCTTTTTGTTAAAATCAAAACATTGACTACTGATTTTTGTAACTACTTGTGCGGATAAAGGTTTCCAAAAATGATATAATACCCCTGTTTCCGCGGATTGTAGGGTAAAATGTTTCTCATCTTGTAGGGTAAAAAGTTTCCGCGGGCTGTAGAATAATTTTTTTTTTTTCTAAATTTAATGTATCTATTCTCTAACATATTTTGTGGAAAATGTACTACTCACCAACCAAACAAGGAAAAATAAGTGGTAAAACCACTCAATATATATCATGAAAACATTGTTTAGAAAAATATTTTCGTTTGTACCAAACACACCGTTGCTGTCCGTTGGTATTGTACGTTATGAAAATTGATACACAATTATAAGTAACAAAAAAACGTTCAATAGAAACTGAATAAGTAACATAAATTTACATCTGTTTGATACCAAAAAGAGTACTAATCATTGTCCTAGTGTAAGAAGTGAGAACCTTAGGCCTTCAACGTTTTGAGAAGCTACAACATAATGATGGTGGCAACCTGAAGCTCAATCTTGAAGCCAAGTTTGCACAGGCCCCAGGTTTGATGCTTGGAGATTTGCAGTCAGCTGAAGAAGAAAGGTGAAGATTGATCAAAAGAAAATGAATTAATTGGGGTCTCTTAGCGTGGCCACGTAGTAGAGCATGTGGACAAGTGTATTTGCTAGTAATAGTTATGCGTGTGAGTTCTTCCTTGTTTTTAACGACAAAGCTTTTCTTCAATAACAAAGGAGTTTTGACGTGTATCAGGGTTAAGTCAATAGTTACCTTACTTAATTAACTTAGATTTTAGTGACCATGGAACAAGTGTACTTGTTAAGAGCTACGCGTGTGAGTCTCTCTTATTTTTATCGAAAGCATTTCTTTTAGATTTTCAATAAAAACAAGTTTTGACGTGTAGCGTTACGTCATTTAGTTAGCCTAAATAATTTAGATTTGGTGTCCAAATTTGTTAGAAAGAACAATAAACTAAATAATGAAACTAAAGGATTGTTTGGTAGAGTGTATAAGAATAATAATATTGAATATGATATATTAATAATATTAGAGGGATTGTTTTGATAGTAAGCAATCCTCATTTTCACCCGAGAGGTTGTGAGTTCGAGTCTCCCAAGAGGAAGGTAGAAAGTTTTTGGAGGGAAGGATGTCGGGGGTCTATTTGGAAACAGCCTTTCTACCCAAGGATAGGGGTAAAGTCTGCGTACATATTACCCTTCCCAAATCCCACGAAGTAAAATTATACTGGATTGTTGTTGTTGTTGATATCCAAATTAGATGATTTGTTAGAAAGAACTACAAAAGCTAATTCTTGAAGCTAAGTTCGATTAGGTCAGACGTGATGTTAGGAGATTTGCAGTCAAGCTAAAGAAATAAGAAGGGCTAAGGGCAAACTAAAAATGAATTACTTGGGGGTAATTAGCGAAGCTAAGCCTTGAGCATATGGGCAATTGTACTTATTAACGACTACGCTTGTGAGTTCTTTCTTATTTGCATGAATGAGCTTTTCATCGATTTTTTAATAAAGATGATTTTTCATGTCTATATCAATTTTGATCCCCAAATTATTAGTTTGAAAGAATTAACAAACTAAATGTAGAAGTTAAGTCTGCTCAGGCCTGGTTTGATGCTCGAACATTTGCAGTTAGTTGAAAAAGTAAGAAAGATGGTAAAATAAAATTGAAATAGTTTAGAGTCACTTAGTAAGAAAACTAAGAACGTGCCTTGAGCATCTGAACAACTGTATTGTTACGTGTGCTACTTCTTTCTTAATTTTAGTGAAAAGGACTTTTTGTTTGATTTTAAAATAACTTTTTATTATAGTTGGTAACTATTTATTTTATTTCCTTATTGTTATTTCTTTTACTAGTTTTTGTGTACAAACATTGCACGTATATTCCAAATTTTTTAAAATGGATTTTGAATAATCACTTGAGATTGTTGAAACATGTTTTTGTTTTTTAGTAACAAATAAATTCAAGGACTTCTTATAGCTGATGAAATTAAATATTTTCTTATTTATATTTAACAAAATACAATAAATAAGGTAGACATAAGATATATATATATATATATATATATATATATATATCTATATATATATATATATATATATATATATATATATATAATAAAAGATGAGTTGACACCTCTCTTTGGCCAAGAACCCCATTTATTTATTTTCTCCTTTTTTGGATTTTTCTCATTCTTTTTCAACTTCATACTCTTTTATGCTTTCAATACGGTATTAGAGGAATCTAAAGCCGTTTCTGTTCTCTACTTAATTTTCGATTTTGACCCTTATCGATAATTACTTATCGATTATCGATTTGTGCATATGTTTATCCTTATCGTTTTAATAAGGTTTTAATTTTTTCGATTTCGATTTATCGATTTTTGAGGCTTATCGATTCGATTATCGATTACACCAATAAAAAAATTTGCGATCATGGAAAGTATATCACTATAAAGACGCCTAATTAATATGGGCAAAAAAAAACTAAAATAAGACAAGCATCGTTTATAATATAAAAATTATTTCAACAAGCACATATAATAAAAATAAAGCTATGGATCAAATGTATGCCACTAACACTTCAACGGTATAAAAAAATACATCATCATGGCTAATTCTATTTTTCATTAATTTAAACTTCATTGCCTTAAGCTTTAAATATGATCATTCCTTAAATGTGGTAGAGGAAATAATATGATTAGAGAATTAGGGTAAAAGAAAGGGTATTATAGAATAAAGATAAAAAAATTAATTTTTTTTTAATTTTTAAAAAAAAATAGTGTTTCTTATCGGTTTTTTGATAAATCGATAACCGAAGAGGATAAAATTGAAATCGAGATCAATAACTTGATTAAAAAAATTTCAAAATCAAAATTGACAAATTAATAAACCGATAACAAATATTTAATTCGATTTATCGATAAACCGATTTGGATATACACCCCTACCTCCCACTCTTTCTCTTCTTCTATAGAGGTTACGTTTTGTATGGAAAAGGCATTGAAATATTTAAAGACCCTACTTTGCCGCCGTTACATGTCAAGGCGTACATGTTGTTTTCACTTTCTTTTTCATTGTTTATCTTCTTCCATTTCAATCTTTGTTTGGATTTAGTATTTTACATCTCAGTGCATTATTCTTGCCTATGCTCACATTGGACTTGGTTCATTAGCATAAGAGATGTTAATAAATTACGAGAGATTTTTTTAGGTGGTATATATTGTTGGACAAGAAATTATATTTACATAACATTTTCATATTTAGTTTAAATTGTCTTATTTTCTGTTGTTATGAATAAAAAAATAATTTGCAGCAAAAGAGAATCAATATGATTAGCATTTTTCGTTTTTGTACTAACTATTTTACTATTTCTTTAATTACAAATATACCATAAAACTTCATTTTAGAATCATGAGGACAAGAAGGAAGTCCAGATTAGGATATTAAGAAAATTTCATTACGCTTAATATGATATTGTGAAAGGTTTAGTTATTGATTATGGCTTATTCTCGAAGCCAGTGATTGCGTCCGACTCTAGTCCTGAAAAAGATAAGCGGTCGCTGCAAATATAATTCGATCGAAAAGTCCGGAGTCGAATCCCACAGAGAACTAAGATTTCACTATAACTGTTCAATATCATTCGGAAGACAAGCTCGAACAATTCCTAAGTTATAAAGATTGAGATTTATGTTTCTATCTAATTAACTAGCAAATACTATAAAACGGTAAAATTATCAGCTAACGCAACAAAGGGTTGGAGACTAAATTAAGGAAGTCTAGAGTTATGATTTTCCCAATTGTCGGAATCTTTCTAGCTATGTTCCCTACAATTTTGCCAACATATTCTCTACTGATCGTGAGCACTTTATGTGCCGTAATTCTCTCTCGAGCAATTACAATGATTTATTAGACATATTTTCTCGAACTACGCTAGTTGGCTTTATCTAACTTCTCATTATGACCACGTCAAGGCTTTGTTATTTCTAAACCTGCCTTTAAATCCTCCGTATTGATTTCTCAGATATGTTAGAAATGATGTTGTTCAACAACCACCTAAATATGTATCCTTTCTCATGCAACACATAATAAATAGGCACGTTTAATCGATGGCCATTCAATCAACAATAATAAATACGTAGTTGAGCAAATAGAGAAATTCACTGGCTCAATTATATAAAAACATAACAAAAATTTATCCTACAAAAGCTTCTTCCATCATAATCCTAGATAACAAATTAGCTATTACACGTCTTGCTCCTATTGTGTCTCTACCTCCTTAGGTCGAATCTGTGTAAAAAACGTGTCAACCTCCTCAAAATATTATTTTTTTATGTATATATACCAAGTAGGGTTGGACCCAATCAATTATACCTTCTACTACACAAAAAAGAACAATATCTCAGGACCAGACGCTTGCGATCGAGGTTCGGGCGCGGTATTTTCACAGCGCACTGCCTCACTCTGTATCCAGCTCCATGGTCGAAATTTCGACTGCATTTTTCACCCTGTTTCATTTGAAATTTGGAAAAATGTAAAATGAAAGTTGTAATCCGTTGAGTTATCTTTCTAACTATATATTATATATCTTAATTGGAGTTTTGAGCAAAACGTTATGTCTATTTTATAAGGCAATGCGCAATATGCCTACTCAAATCTTTGTTCGTTCTTAACTATCAAATTTAACCTCCGAACACGATCCCGACTTAGTTCCTTGGGATTTTACTAAGACGTCAAAGCTCCAAATCACTTACATTCATTCTATAATATCTATGTAACTTGAAATCACTCCTATAAGGAATAAAATACATAGTTAGTGCAAAATACTAGCGAATAAAGCTCAAACTCAATTTAAGTGCAGTAAATTACAGTTAAAAGTATGCGATTATAGCCTATCTTCAACACCATATACTTAAACCATTTCTCGTCCTCGAGTAATCAAACTACATTTTATTTAAACATGACATTTTTAAGCAATTCTCCCAACTCAGCACATCAAGAATACTTAAAATAGACTAAGCACAAAAGCATAACATCTTTACCTCATGAATTGTCTCGCGAGTACCACGCATTATTCACAACTCACTCACTTATTATAATATAGAGGTCAGTGACATTACCTCTCCTTTATGAATCGAGTGCTTTCACACAACAAAAGAGAGTAGTTCCCCACAATAAAATTTAAGAATACTTAGGAACTCAAGATAGAAAGAATTCACTCACTCTCAGAAATAACATTCATATTCCACAAAAGATGCACCATAGGCTTGCTCGTAGTGTACTACTCTGCTAATCGAGCTCATTCAATCTAGGGTCAAAAACGACTTTATTTGGTTGTAATGTAGGCTGCGACGGGTAGGATACATTTAGATATAAGAGTGACTACACCTACCTAAGTACTTTAATACATATACTTTAACATTTCAACCCATACTTATGTCAAACCATAGCTTCACCTTCAGATCAATGTATATTACCTCATACTTCTTTAAGCACAATTACATCAAAAGCTACCACCACAAGGAATATTCTTCACAACAATACAACTGCTTTTTTTCCCCAATTCAAGTGGCTCTTACTTTTTTCAAAATAGTGCACCTTTCTCCTTATTAAATTAGTTCCATTCAAAAGCCAAACCAACTACCCTACACTTTAACTTTTACCAAGTTCATAACAATTCAAGTGCTCATGAGAGGTTACAATTGTTCAAATAGATGTTTAATTCAAACAAATAGGTAAGATTTGTAATGTGGTTGCCAAAAACATGATTACAGGCTCAAAAGGTTTAACTACAATACATAACAATTAAACGGGTAAAATATACATTTTGGCTCAACAAAGAAACTTCTATATCACTTCTAAGACTGAAAAAAAATTACTATTTCGCTTTGCAAACACACGTGGCAAGTTGTAGGCATCAAATGTAATTCACAGAATAACACACAAACCTCACACACGCATGACACTTAACTCACTCAGGATTGGTTTCATCAAGATACTCTAGTCAAAGCAGTTAAGCAAAGTTAAGATCATACAATTTAAGATACTTATAAAAGAATAAAAAATTGAGCTTAAGCATCACAACAACAGTACTCACTATTCTCAAGAATAACAAAGTTAAGAGATATTGCTTCAATTCAAAACACAACACACTGGCTCATATTCCTAAAAAAATTAAAAACACTACACCTGATTCAAACAAAACCTTTGGAAAAGAACCGCAACATAAAGAAAAATCAAGGGGCAATTGTTACACTACCTAACAACAGAAAATCTTTTTGTCTTTTTCTTTAGACTTAAATCCCTCAAGAAAATTGTCTAATAGATCCATCGTCGGAAAAAGTCCAATCTCTTTTTTTTTTTTCTAAAAAAATAAAATATATTTAATTAAACTAACACAACTATAATAGTATAGAAAGTCACCCAGACAATCTTCTCACCTCACACTTAAATTATGCATTGTCCCTAATGTACACCATAACTAATAAAAGGGTAAAGGAGACTCTCTGGTAGGCCAAAGACCGAAGCACTAATAGCTCATGGGGTACTCAGACTTCTCCTAAGCTTGGTCCTTCGTGCGAGTACCTCACACTTAGTTCCAACCATTTAACTTGCTGTTGCATCCTTCCAATAGCTTTGCTTTCTATGTTCCTAGAAGATAAAAAATTGACACAAAAAAGATAATACAATTAAAAATATATATATAAAAAATAGTAAAGTTGGGTTGCCTCCCGACAAACGTTTGGTTTAACGTCGCAACACGATGTGAATCACTTTCTGCCTCCACCTTGAGCTTAGGAATTGAACCCCAAATATGGCATCAAGCTTATGATTATTGGTCATGGGGCAGTGGAACGAATCTAACTGGCCCAAGAAAATAATGTAGTATTCTGCACTCCTTGGCCTTGTATGAGGTATGTAATCTGCACTTTATGGTAAGAAAAATTTCAATATATGCACCTTGTTCCTCTGTCCTTGACTCTTCAATTGGTTAAGAGGACTCTATTTCCATATTATAATCCAATCACAATATGGAAAAATGCTTGGAGTGTGGACCAACGCGCTCACATACATGAACTTTAGGATTTTCACCATCCTCAACATCAATGATTTTAGATTCAACAAAATTTATATCTTCAATGTCCTTAGCTGACTCTAGTCTCATTTCTTCAATATCGCCATCTTTAAATTCTAGGTGGTTAGATTGTTGGTTTTCTACTCTGACCTCTTCCATGTTCACCTCAATTTTGGCATCTAGTTCATGCTCTTCTTCGATACTATCCACAATATTGGTTTTTTGAGCATTCTCAACTGTTGGAAACACGTTTCAAATGCAATATACTAAACGTGTGTTCTTTTGTAGGTTTTGATGAATGTCAAACAAAGCAAAAAGCGATATATAGCAGTACTCAAGGACAAGCACAAAATGGATGCATTACAAGAAGCTCAAGACAAAGTTTAGAAATGTTATAATTGAGTCAATATTAATTGTGATCTTGATTCCTCAACTTGGCTCATAACATGGCTTCTCTACTAAAATTATTTTTCCAAAATCATGCATATTTAAATTAAGTGTCAAATGATTTTAAACTATGCATATTTACATTTGTTAAAATGTTTTCCAAGCATGCCTCAAAAATCTGGGCTAAGATAATCGATTATGTACTTATGATAATCGAGTATCTCTAAGCCAAGACTGCATGACAATCGATTGTGAATTAATGATAATCGATTGTGAGTAAGTCAGTTAACATCAGGTTTTTGCAAACTGCATAACAATCGATTGTGTACTTATGATAATCGATTGTTAACTGAGGCAAAGTTTTCAAAACTCATAAAAATCGATTATGAACTAATGGTAATCGATTAGAATGAGAAAAATGTCTCCCAGTGATTTTAAATAAAATGATAATCGATTGTGGCTTTTGATAATCGATTATATATGAGACAGAGAGTTTTGAAATTAATTAATAATCGATTATTCCATTTGATAATCGATTGTTGAAGCTGACCGTTGTCATATATTTTCAATTACCTTCAGGTAATCGATTGTTGATATTTAACAATCGATGTTTTGCTTAAAATCTGGAAAAGATTTTCTGAACGTTGTTAAAATAATCGATTGTTGATTTCCGGACAATCGATGTTTTATGCCAAAAATTGGAAAGGATTTCTTAACGTTATAAATAATCGATTATTGATTTGAAGTAATCGATTGTTGGCGTAAAATCTGGGATTGAATTTTTAATCTGATAGGCAAACAATCGATTGTTTAGTCTTGACAATCGATTGTCACTGAGTAATTTCAGCAATCCTTAATTGGCAATTAGACAACGGTAAGACTGAGTTTTTCACCTATAAATACAGCTTCAACTCAGTGTTTTCACAACAACAACATATACACTTTGAGTATTTTCATTGCTAAAAGCTTTCTTACATTGATCATTATTTTCCATTCATCCATAAAGCTTTTTGAAGAGCCATTCTATTGAGCTAAGTTGTTGTGATCTTGAGCGTACTATTTCTACTCATATCTACTCATTAAGGAGTGCTTTGTAAAGTGAGTGTGTTTTGTGTTTGTAAGAGAATTGCGATTCTCGTTTGTTGAGGAACTTGTGATTCCTCAGCTGAAGTCTTTGGGATTGTTATCCCCGAGCAGTTGAAGTCTTTGGGATTGTTATCCCCGAGCAGTTGAAGTCTTTGGGATTGTTATCCCCGAGCAGTTGAAGTCTTTGGGATTGTTATCCCCGAGCAGTTGAAGTCTTTGGGATTGTTATCCCCGAGCAGTTGAAGTCTTTGAGATTGTTATCCCCGAGCAGTTGAAGTCTTTGGGATTGTTATCCCCGAGCAATTGAAGTCTTTGGGATTGGTATCCCCGAGCAATTGAAGTCTTTGGGATTGTGATCCCCGAGCAACTAGGTGAGGCTTGTGTCCTCAGCTGTAACGGTTTGTTAAGCACCCGTAAGCTTGACAAGTTTAGTGGAAATCTCGAGAGAGTCTCTCGGGGACTGGACTAACCACGTTTGTGGCCAACCAGGATACATCATTGTGTAAGTTTATTCTACTGCACTTGTTTTAATTTCTGCAAAGTTTTTAAATTCCGCACTAAAACGCTTAATATTTTTAAAACGCTATTCACCCCCCCTCTAGCGTAAAGGTATTGTCCAACAATTGGTATCAGAGCCATACTCTCTGAAAGACTTAACCGTTTGAGAGAATCTTTCCATGGCTTCTACTCTAGACTCTTTTGCAGGTATTGATGAAGGACAGTGCCCCACAAGACCTCCTTTGTTTAACGGGACTAATTATTCATATTGGAAAGAAAGGATGCAGATATTCGTCAGATCAAACAGCCCTTACTTGTGGAAGGTGTACACCAAAGGAAATGAGGTTCCTGTCAAAAAGGTGGAAGGAGAATGGGTGCCAAAATTAGAAGAGGAATTCAACGCCGAGGATAATCGAATGGTCCAAAATAATTTTAAAGCTATTAATTTATTACTTTGTGCTGTTAATGCTAATGATTACAGGAAAATCTCCTGCTGCAAAACAGCGAAAGAAATGTGGGACAAGCTTGAGGTCACTTACGAAGGGACTGACCAGGTAAGAGAAGCTAAAATTGACTTTTTAACTCATGCTTACGAATTGTTCCATATGAAGGAAGGCGAAAAGGTAGACGAGATGTTTGAGCGGTTCTCATCAATAGTGAATGATCTCCACGCGCTCAAGAAGACGTTCACAGACAAAGAACTAGTTCGAAAAATCCTTAGGAGTCTAACACCGGCATGGCGATCAAAGGCCGATGCGATTCAAGAGTCAATTGGAATCACGAACGTCACCATAGACGCTCTTAGAGGTAATCTTAAGACTTATGAATCCACTATTCTTAACCCTGTTATTGATGAACAAAGAAGGCAAAAGATTGCTCTAAAGGCGAGCACAAGTCAATCACCAATTGAAGAGGATGGAGATAGCGAATTCGGACCCATCATCAAAAAATTCCAAAAATTCATGCGAAAAGAATATGACCGCAAAGGGAAAAGCAAGGTGAGCAAGTTAAATGTTATGAATGTGGTGAAACAGGGCATATCAAAACAAACTGCCCAAATCTTAAAAAGGAGAAGAAACCCTTCAAGAAGCAACGAGCATACATATCTTGGGGAGGAGATTCCGGAGACGAATCCAGTGAAGAAGAAAATGAAGAAGCGGCAAATCTCTGCCTCATGGCACAGGAAGAAAATCAAAGTGAGGTAAGTCAAATCTCTTCTCAAAATTTCTATACTCTTGATGACATGAGAAATGCCTTTGATGAATTGTATGCTGAATTTCTCAAAGTTACAAAAACCGTCACTAGTTTAAGAGAAAGTGCTTCTCTAAAAGAACAAGATTTTCAAAAACAGTTTTCATTAAAAGAAAAAGAATTAGAAAAATTGGTTTTGGAAAATGAGAAGCTACTAGAACAAAACAAGTTTTATGGGAAAAGAAGTTCTGACAAGCCCGAGAGTTCTACAAAAAATTGTGCTTCTTGTGTAGACCTTAAGAATGAAGTAGGTAGATTAAAAGGCACACTAGATAAATTCAACTCCTCTCATAAAAACTTGAATGTGGTGCTTGATAACTTGAAATCAACCAAGCATGGAATAGGCTTCATAAATGAAGAAGAGGTTGATGCAAAAACCCAACCACCTAGAGCTCAATCTAGGATTAATAACAAAAATGCCTTTCCTAAAACAAACATGCATGCTAGACAAAATATTAGGAGACCTAGACATGACCTTCCGCCTAGCAATCGTCACCATAGACATGATGCATATTTTAGGCACAACAGTGATCATGCTAGAAGATCCCGAAATGTTCAACCTAGAAATGATTATGGTGCTCAAATTAGGAGAAATGAAAATAGAGTAAACAATGTGCATTATTCTAGCTACTATGAGCCTAGACGCATGCATAATCCAAATGTGACATGTCATTATTGTAGACGAATTGGTCATATTGCTCCCGCATGCTTTACTAGACATAGACATGCTACTCAAACATATCATTATAGTATGCATAACCCTCAAGGACCCAAAATGGCATGGGTACCAAAAGAGCATTGATTTGTTTTGCAGGTGTGCTTGAAGGAATCAAGTGTAGTGGATACTCCAAACACTTGACGGGAGACGAATTCAAAATTCCTTAAATTAAAGCACAAAGAAGGAGGAAGAGACGGAAAAGTCGATTTAGGCTTTTTTTTTCAAAATCGGAAGTATTTTCGAAAAATTTAAAAGACAAAATACAAGGAAGACAAAGGCAAAATTGTGGAAGAAGCTTCTTAAATTGAAGAATGAGCCAAAAGACCAAAATGAACGGAGGATGTTCAAAATCAGGTAATTGGCAAAGTCGAAGGGAAGGTAAGTACCCTAAACCCTCTTAAGAACATCCTAGGACAAAATTCTTAAGAGTTCACGTTTTTCACCCGACTACACTAGTTTCAAAGTTATTATTTCATTTATAGATTACTGACTTGAGCGTCGGAGATGTTTAATTCTATTTTGCAGGTATCCCCCAAAAGGTAAGAGGAAAGTATAAATTGTCTTGATACAAGAAAAATCGATCATAATCGATTATTTATGCTTACAATCGATTATCAGTATCAATAATCGATTATTTGTTGATTCAATTTTTTTTGTCATGAAATCTTGTTGAATGTTTACATTGCTTGATAGAATTAAGTCTCATCATTTTAGCATCCCCCTTCCAAACAATCGATTATTTGTTCTGCCAATCGATTATTTGCCAAAATCCAAACTCTCTGTGAGTGAAATAATCGATTACTATATATTGACAATCGATTATCTGTTTTAAATTTATGTTACCGTTTTGGCTCTACAATCGATTCCTGTCAGGTCATAAATATGAAAAACAATCGATTACCAAGTTTGACAATCGACTATCCTTTTCAAATTTTTTTTTTTTGCCGTTCTGGCGTGTAATCGATGTGTCAGATCATTTTCATTAATGACAATCGATTATTCTATTCAAACAATCGATTATTGAACGGTCAGTGAATTTATTTTTACCGTTTCAGACTTCAAAGCTCTTCAAATCTCTTCAAATCTTTTCAAATAAGTGTAAGATTCATTCCTTCTCTATATATAGGCTGCACATATGCTCTTGTATACTCACTCAAGCCTCCCAAGCATCAAATTATCTTGTTATCTTTGAAAAATCCTAGCACATCTTTTTCAAAAATGTCAAGCCGCAACTCCAAACGTGCTCATTCCAAACAAGGTGCTTCTTCTTCTCGCCATCCATATCAAGATGGATCGGTTCTATTCTTTGAATCCGATGAAGAGCTCACCCGTTTCTTAACCAAATTTGAGAAACGCCTTATTCTCCCTCCTCGCTTTTCAACAAACGCTCTTGTTGCACCATTCATTCCAGCCGCGAATATGCTAAGAGAGTGCCAACTTTTCAATTTCCTACTCCTTACTCACCCCTACTACAACATTACTTTGGTTGAAGCTTTTTACTCCAACCTTCACAAAGATGATGAGGGTGAACTCGTTACCAATGTTAACGGCATTTCCATTCTAATTTCTGAAGATAACCTCCACCTCATTGCCGGCATTCCGCATGATGGTGAAGACATCTACCAGTACATAAATGATGCCGGGGACATGATTGATGAAGCTAATCTCTTCCGCCAAGCCGGAGTCGCCTATGATGAGTCTTCTTCCCGTCGTCCCACCATAAAGGGTATGGACCCGAATTATCGTTTCATTCTCTATTTCATCACTCGTGTTCTCAAACCCCGTAAACTCAATCACACCACCATTTCCCAAGAGGATGCCAAATTTCTTCATGCCATTATCACCGGTGTTAAAATCAATTGGTGCAAGCTTATTCAATCTCATATGTTAAATGCCACCAGAGATGACATACCTCTCCCCTATGCCCTCTTAATAATGAAATTTCTTGAAGCTTCCGGGGTCAATATTGCTAATGGTCCTCTCAAAAAGAGCACCAAAATCTGGGAAATTTCGGAGTCTTCCTTTCATCATGATGGTGATCATGCTCCCGCTCCTCCTCAAAATCGACAAGCCCGTCGTGCTCATCCTCCTCAGGAGCCTACCCTCCGGACTATCTCTGACCAAATTACTCAATTAACCCGTGAGGTCCATGGTTACTTTGATCACGTGCATTATGCCTATGCTCAGGTGGTGCCATATCAAGCGCCTCCAAATGATGATGAAGGGGATGGGGGTGATGAATGATGAAATTGTTGTTTTTGATGATGTGAAATTGTTGTTTTTGATTTGTTTTTCCTTGGTTGGTTAGTTGTTGTTCGTTTTATTGTGTTTGGCTCCACCCATGTAATGTTATTTTCCAATAAATAAACTTTTGTTTATTTCATATGTTTTTTTTGCATATTCTTCCCTTGTATATATTTTTGCTAATGGCAAAAGGGGGAAGAAACGGGATATCAAGAAGTATGCTATATCACTCTCAACTTCATTCATGCTTAAAGTGAGGGGGAACATGAATTGAGGGGGAACATCAAATTGCATACTTTACACTTGTCTTGGATTATCAAAATAATTATTGCATATATCCCGCTTATGTTTGTCATTATCAAAAAGGGGGAAATTGTTGGAAACACGTTTCAAATGCAATATACTAAACGTGTGTTCTTTTGTAGGTTTTGATGAATGTCAAACAAAGCAAAAAGCGATATATAGCAGTACTCAAGGACAAGCACAAAATGGATGCATTACAAGAAGCTCAAGACAAAGTTTAGAAATGTTATAATTGAGTCAATATTAATTGTGATCTTGATTCCTCAACTTGGCTCATAACATGGCTTCTCTACTAAAATTATTTTTCCAAAATCATGCATATTTAAATTAAGTGTCAAATGATTTTAAACTATGCATATTTACATTTGTTAAAATGTTTTCCAAGCATGCCTCAAAAATCTGGGCTAAGATAATCGATTATGTACTTATGATAATCGAGTATCTCTAAGCCAAGACTGCATGACAATCGATTGTGAATTAATGATAATCGATTGTGAGTAAGTCAGTTAACATCAGGTTTTTGCAAACTGCATAACAATCGATTGTGTACTTATGATAATCGATTGTTAACTGAGGCAAAGTTTTCAAAACTCATAAAAATCGATTATGAACTAATGGTAATCGATTAGAATGAGAAAAATGTCTCCCAGTGATTTTAAATAAAATGATAATCGATTGTGGCTTTTGATAATCGATTATATATGAGACAGAGAGTTTTGAAATTAATTAATAATCGATTATTCCATTTGGTAATCGATTGTTGAAGCTGACCGTTGTCATATATTTTCAATTACCTTCAGGTAATCGATTGTTGATATTTAACAATCGATGTTTTGCTTAAAATCTGGAAAAGATTTTCTGAACGTTGTTAAAATAATCGATTGTTGATTTCCGGACAATCGATGTTTTATGCCAAAAATTGGAAAGGATTTCTTAACGTTATAAATAATCGATTATTGATTTGAAGTAATCGATTGTTGACGTAAAATCTGGGATTGAATTTTTAATCTGATAGGCAAACAATCGATTGTTTAGTCTTGACAATCGATTGTCACTGAGTAATTTCAGCAATCCTTAATTGGCAATTAGACAACGGTAAGACTGAGTTTTTCACCTATAAATACAGCTTCAACTCAGTGTTTTCACAACAACAACATATACACTTTGAGTATTTTCATTGCTAAAAGCTTTCTTACATTGATCATCATTTTCCATTCATCCATAAAGCTTTTTGAAGAGCCATTCTATTGAGCTAAGTTGTTGTGATCTTGAGCGTACTATTTCTACTCATATCTACTCATTAAGGAGTGCTTTGTAAAGTGAGTGTGTTTTGTGTTTGTAAGAGAATTGCGATTCTCGTTTGTTGAGGAACTTGTGATTCCTCGGCTGAAGTCTTTGGGATTGTTATCCCCGAGCAGTTGAAGTCTTTGGGATTGTTATCCCCGAGCAGTTGAAGTCTTTGGGATTGTTATCCCCGAGCAGTTGAAGTCTTTGGGATTGTTATCCCCGAGCAGTTGAAGTCTTTGGGATTGTTATCCCCGAGCAGTTGAAGTCTTTGGGATTGTTATCCCTGAGCAGTTGAAGTCTTTGGGATTGTTATCCCCGAGCAATTGAAGTCTTTGGGATTGGTATCCCCGAGCAATTGAAGTCTTTGGGATTGTGATCCCCGAGCAACTAGGTGAGGCTTGTGTCCTCAGCTGTAACGGTTTGTTAAGCACCCGTAAGCTTGACAAGTTTAGTGGAAATCTCGAGAGAGTCTCTCGGGGACTGGACTAACCACGTTTGTGGCCAACCAGGATACATCATTGTGTAAGTTTATTCTACTGCACTTGTTTTAATTTCTGCAAAGTTTTTAAATTCCGCACTAAAACGCTTAATATTTTTAAAACGCTATTCACCCCCCCTCTAGCGTAAAGCGTATTGTCCAACATCAACTAGTTGACTCACTTGTGCCTCCAGGTTGCCAATAGCAGTATCTTGACTTTGTATATGCAGTTATTTCTCATTATTTTATTCCATAAGGCACCTTCGCATATCCTTGAACTCTTTTAGGTCATCATCCCTAGATTCTTTGTTCCTATTAACTTCACAAGAAAAGAAGAACCATCAAAGCAAGGGGTTGGGGGAAGATAAGAAATATAAGCACAATCATAAAAGTGACCATCTTGACCACCACACATATGACATACATTTTACACATAAGATTGAATTGATGCATATAACTCGCCCTCGAGAATATTTTGATAATTTTGCCATGGTAGTTTTCTTCACAATATGCATAAGGAGGACTAAAAGTAGAATTACCAATATCCAAGGCATTAGCAAACCCGGGGTTTCCCATACTATACCGGTCATTCCTCCTATCTCCTGTAGTAAAGGTGTCATCTCGATGTTCCTAAAGCGGAACACGACCAGTTCACAATTGCAAAATAAGACAGCAGCTTTTATTATCATGTTGTTAGGCTGGATCTCCAAGAGGGATGGTAGATTAACCATATATTTTCTTACGAGAGTTTTGTCACTAGAATGTAAATCTCCCTACCAGCTTAGTAATATTAGGTGGATGTTGGTGACCATGCCGAATCTGGGGACTTCGTGCCTCATATTTTTGCAAGACAAAAAGTTTAGACCCTTACCCCCAGACTTGAGTATTTAACGTCAACAATCAACATGAAGCATTTAGTTCTCCAAATAAATGCACAAACTTGATGATGTCCATTTGGATTTAGGGAAACCTAGTGGACTTTTGGACAAGGCTATCTTAAAGGATCATTACGTGGACAACATAACTGACCTGGCTAGGTTTGACCATGATGCATGCACACTTTAAACAGAGTAAGGTTTCTATGGTATTTTATACTGGTACCCTCGAGCGGACAACTCAAGGGGGAAGGCACGGAACTACCGACTGCACCGCTGATCGACTAGTTTTACCGCAAATAAGCTTTTTTGAATGCAACCACTCATCAAGTATTGCTATAGTATTTGTTTGGAACGAGTGGAGTATGATATTGATCATGATTATGCAATAATTAAAAGCATGTTGACATGTATTTTCATGTTAAGAAAGCGATAAATACAGCAGTTATACAATTTAAAACAGTTATAAAGGAATGAGACAAGAAAGATATATCAGTTTTGCTTTTTAAAGAAGAAATTAAATGCTTAAAGGATTAAACAAAATAATAGCATATAGGAGGGATACAAATTCACAAAAATTGTATGAAACGGTAAAATCCTAAAAGTCCCTAACAGAGTCGCCATGCTGTCGCGCCCTTTTTTTTCGCGGAATCAGGTTTATGACATTTTGGTTGGACAACTCTTTCCTTTCGGAAATGGGGTTTGCATTTTTGAAGATTTTCCACCTAACAATTTAAGGCGTATTAGGGCACATATAGGGTTCATTTATAACTATGTTTGGTAACTAGAGACAGGGTAAGGGCTTGAAATTATCCTTAGGGAAAGGTGTTAGGCACCCCTCAGGATTCACTGGTGTGGTTAGTTCCCGACCAAACAATTTTTATGAATTTGTACAATTAGCAAATAAACAAGTATGACTCAAATAGCCGGTGATTTAAAATACACAGGTGTTTAAAAAGCAATTAACGAAAAAGCAAGATTTTGAAAAGAACTACAATCTAAGCATATTTGGGAATATAAGGGGTACCCTAGGTTTGTTCATAATATGGATCACATCAATGCAATACCCGGTATGCCACTCCTCAAAGAGGGGCTACACGTGATATTAACGCACCGGTCATCACATCCGCATCTACCCTTTCCCGCCCCATGAAGGTAATTAAAGCAAGGATTGGTCTTGATCCCTATCGCATGTTGTTACCCATCTATTCCTATCAGTCTCGGAGGAATTTAGGAATTCTATCCTATAAAAAGGGGGTTCTAGGCAGACCCTCAAGTTTTAAGGTAAAATATTAAGCGACATATAATAAACAAGTAGGACTTCAATTAAGGGGAGCATGGAAGACAAATGAAAGGCTCAGATATACCTCCACACACAGTAGACATAAAAAGCATTACTCATACATAATTAAGGTATAGATTCAGATCCTAAACATGGTATCTATGTGATAACATCAGAGTCAGATTTGTTATATGACTCAGAGAAGAAGTCATAATCAGCTTATCTACTGATCTTAACATGCTGATAGTAAATATTAATTAAAAAGATGGTTCTGATTTTTATTTTAAAGTTGATTACCTAAAACTTGCTGGGCGTAAAATAATGTTCAGTAGTTACCAAAATTATATAAAAAAATTTGGAAGTTATTACCTAAAAGCATGTTGTTCTAAATGTTGTAAAGACATGCAGGATTGTGACCTGTTTTACGTAAAACATGAAACTATTTTATGTTCTTTCTCATGTATCAGTAGTTTAACTAGGTGTGACTGAGCGAGTGTGAACAAGATCCTAAAACAAAGTATCTAATGTGCACATATAAAAATGCAGAATAATTTCAGGACATGCAGAATTCCTAAAGCATGATTTCTAAATGCCCAAAGAGGTACATCATGATTTTAAGATATGCAGGAGCAACTTTTTATATTAATGTTGTTATTTAGCTTAAAGCATGATTTCTAGGTGGTCAAGTGATGTCAAATGAGATGATGAAACAGTAAACCTAAGAACATGGTATCTATGCATTGATGTTGATAGCATATATAACTACCATCCCTTTTTACTACCAGCCCCAATACTTGTTTACAATAGATTATTACAGACCAATACTGAAATTAAGTCCATAAGTAGAAAATAAGAAGTTACAATATAAAGAGCCTTAAAATAGGCCCATATTTTTAGCACCTGATTAGGACTTCCTCCCTGAGTTATGTAATAAATCACCTCAAAATGCCAGATTATTCCATTGTCTTTCTCATATCTAGGTGTGTCAGAGTTCCCTAAAGACCTCAAGGGATCCCGGGCAGTGCTCACACACATATTTCATTGCCAAGATAGAGTAAGTGCAGTTTGGAAAGGCTAGCTTTCATGTGTCCAAGTTTAGAGGGAGCTCAAGGGTCCCAAGGCAAGGCTCACACAAAAGAGGCAGAACTTAGTGATCTAAGTGTAGAGTGAGAGCGCTTGACATAGTTTTGAAGAGTTTAAGTAAGAAAACCCATATTTCATACATGCAGGTCTCGATAGATAAGTCAAGAGCCCTCCAAGTAGGCTATTAGCTCAGCGGAAGATGTTGGTGCGCTCCATTTGCTTAGGAGTTATTTGTTTGGTTAGTATGATATAGATGTGTATTGTTTGATATGACAGGACTCTATCCCGGCCTTATGAAAATTATGTATTCTTAGAGGCTTGTAGACAGTTGTCATTTACGTAAAAGATTGTATGGCCTTGCCAGCCTATGTTCAATGTACGGGTGGTTATTTTGGCCTTATAGGCCTGTATGTCTTATGTATAAGTTGGTATTGCGTGTTGTATTTTACTTATCTCTCAACAGCCTTTTGGCTCGGTGATCTATGACAGTATGACATAAAAAGATATGTTATGTTGGTACTCGATTGAGTAAGGTACCGGTTGCCCGTCGCGCCCCATCGGTTTGGGTCGTGATAGGTTCCCTTGTTCGTTCTTATTGTTCTATTGTTTGCATGAGGAAGAGTGTAAAGTACGAAGGGTGATGTCCCGCAATATATTGTGAGTGAGTGATAATACAGTAAGGGTGATGTTGTGCCGTATATTGTGAGTGATAATGCAAGAAGAGTGATGTCGTGCCGTATATTGTGAGTGATAATGCATGAAGAGTGATGTCGTGCCATATTCTGATATTGATAATGGACGAAGGGTGATGCTGTACCATGTTATGAGAGAGAGTTAATGCATAAAGGGTGATGCCGTTCCATTTCTATTGTTTCTTATGGTAAGGAAGAGAGTAAAAGCATGAAGGATGATGTCGTGCACTTGTTTGCAATGTTATTACTTTCGTTGGTGCAAGCATGTTATTTACTGCGTTTCTTTATTGTACCGTTTGTATGCATAAATTTTATATAAATTAAATCTATGAAATAATTTGGACTATATTTTAAATTTGAGATATATTGATCCAGATAAATGTTATGGGCTAATATAATTAAATTAATTATATAAGTCCAATATATATGGATTAAATAAATAAGTCTTAATCCATTGGGCTAGCCCAATCTAAAGTGATGAGCCCACTTTACTAAGCCCAAGATGTCATCTTCCTAGAGGCCCAGTTTGGTGTCACGTGTCAAATGACGTGGCGCGCCAAGTCAAACGGAAGAGCCAATAGGATCATGCCATGTGTCAAAATGACAAGGCATGCCAAGTCACACTAAAAGGCCTATGAAATCGCGCCATGTGTGCAAGTGACATGTTCTGGCCAATCAAATGAGGCCATTTCACCCTTCAATTTGATTGGTCGGAGGAATTTGTTCTTATCATGACTCTTCCCTTCCACAACTATAAATAGGGGTATTCATAACTCAAAAAAGACATCAGAAGTTATAACAAGAAGCAAGAAAGAGCTCGTGGATCAAACGCTGCAAATTACTCCACAAGTTTCAAGCTTCAAGTAATCAAGTTCAAGTTCAAGCAATCAAATTCAAGCTCAAGAACGAAGAACAAATAATTTCAAGCTCAAGAACAAGATCATCGTTCGTGGCAACAAATATAGATTCAAGATCAAGCTCCAAGGCCCTTGAATTTATTTACATTGGAAAGAAGAATTAGAGGATTCATAGAGATTGTACACTCAAATATTCGAAATAAAATACTACGATTGTTGCGATATTTTTCGGTCTTGATTTTATTTTCTCGACGTAAATTTATTGTCTACACCGTTACATGATTTGATATTTTCCCCGGCATGTGTTCTCCCCCTTCCCGTCATTACCTGCTTAGATTTTTAATTATTGTTATTTTCTCGTATATGATTTAACTGCACAGGTTTATGTTATTGTCTTGTCCTAGCCTCGTCACTACTTCGTGAGGTTAGGCTCGGCTGTTACCAATACATGGGATCGGTTGTACTGATACTGCACTCTGTACTTTCTATGCAGATCCCGGTACTGGACGTACTCATCAGAGTTGGATTGCTGCTTTCAGTCCTTAGGAGACCTAAAGTAGATATACCGGCATTCCAAGACTCTGGGGTCCCTTTCCATTTATCGTACTTTCCCTGTTTTTTTTATTTCGAGAACATGTGTATTTTTTTTAAATCAGTATTTGTAGTGACTTTTAAAAGTTCGTGGAATGTGACATTAGATCTTTGGGTAGACACTTAGTGTTTAGATTGTTATAAGATTTTCTGCCTTCTTACTTGTTTTAGTTTAAACTATTGTTAACTACTGTTTTAGTTAGTGGTTAGCGTGTTATATCTTTATCTGTTGGCTTCTCTATTATTCTAAAAGTTCGGCGCCATTACGATTCTGATGATGAAAAATTCGGATCGTAACGATATATAAAATAAATTTTAATTTTTACTTTTATATATTATGTTTTGAATCCCCTTTACACGGCTATAAAGCATGGTCAGGATTTAAAACCAATATAAGATCCTTAGGTTTAATCCATCTGCCACTGCTTATCAGTATCTCAAAGGCAATTGATAGATGATAATTCTGAAAAAATAAAAGATGGAAACTTAGGGAATCAAACTCAAAAGAACACAGCAAATTAAAACAAACCATCACACACAAAACTCAATAAATTAACTAAGATAATTGGTACTATAATTTTATCAAGATTCTTTGGTTGAAAGAGCAGAGCAGTGTCAAAATAAAAAAAATAAAAATAAAAGCATTACAGAGGATTGGAGATCAAAAGATAAAAAAGATGGTGAAAAGGCTCGGACAATTTTCCCATTCTTCATTAGTGAAGGACAAACACCGAAAATTAAACCTCTAAAATTGTGAAAGCTGAAAAGCTTTGATGTTTCGAATTTAGAATTTGAAGCGGTGCCTCTTTCTTTCCTATTTATCATGCAACTAAAAGGATTTTGAAACTGTGTCTTCGTTTGTCCTTATTTATGGGGTTGCAATTAAAGCCATAAATCTTCTCAAATGGTGTATTACTTGATATGTTTCTTTCTTCATGGAGGAAGTATGAATATGAAAGGTATTGAAAGGGGTTTGTGTAGTAAATTAATACTAAGACGGTTAAGTTTTTTTCGTTTCTTTTTACAATATGAAACATGAAAGAGTAGAATAGTAATAATTGAGACATTTATTCCTACAATAAGCTTTATACAATAAGGAATAGAAATTGGTGAAGAAGTAATCACTTAGACATTTATTCTTACAATAAGATAACTAAAATAATAAAAAGTAGGAAAAAAAGCCAAAACTGATGATCAGAATATAGAGAAGATCAAAAGGGTGTAAAAGCTGTCAATATGAGCGGGTATTACGTTTTTTTATTCTCTATTAATTTTCTTAATTATTTGTACTAGAATGTATATTCACATTCTAAAACAAAAAAATTTTAAAGTAATATTTGATTAAAGGACATATATACGGCCACTTAATGTTTAATGGGTAAAGTTGTAATATAAAGTTTATGAGTTACTATTTTAATCTCAAACTAATATGTAATAATAATTGGGTTTGCAGTTAGATATTTATAAAGAATTTTTAATTTAAATGCAAAAGCTACACAAAAATTAGTGTTTTCCATCAATAATAATGCTTTAGATCCGCCACTATCACACAGCCACGCTTAAGATTTAAGGCTTTATTACCACGAAGCCTACCACGGAACTTCTAACATGTATTGCCTTAATTTAAAAAGAAATAGTGATTTGCATTTCTTGCATAGAAAATTTCATTATTTAATTATTAATTTATGGCTTATATTAAATTACTTAATTTGACGTAACCATATTGCGAATCACAAGTATTTTTCTGTATTTCAATTGGAAAGAAATGTTTGTCAGCTTTTGATTCTTTTCTTATCGATAATGTCGGGGTTCTTGTCCTTTCCACCCAATTGGGACTAAAAGTTAGTACTCTTTTAATCAAAGGGTCGACCCGCCAGATTTTGATTTTTTCTTTAAAAATTCCTCAGTGAAACTTCCAGGACATATGACAATGAGAATATGAATTTGCTACTACTCTGTAATTAACTACTCTAGCACTTTTGGTAATTCATTCTAACAAACATAAAGTTCATTTCCTTTTTTGGTCAAACATGATATACTAATATATATGCTAAACTAATTAGCGTCTGTTACAGTTAGTTTCTATTGATTCGAAAAGAAGCGCGAGATGAAGAAATTGTATCAAGCTGCTGCTTCAGTTGATTGGGAGAAAGAGTCTTTCCCTGAGTACAAAGATTTGATTTTTCTCATCTTTTTCGCTCTCTTCTTCCCCATCGTTCGATTCATACTCGACAGAGTTGTTTTCGAGGTAAACAAAAATCTGCGTTTGTTTTCTCTAATGTTTTTTTCTCTCTGGAAAATCTGAGATTGATCATTTGGTCTCGGCAATTTTTTTATTTTTTATTTTTATCGTGATACTACGCCGTGGCTACGCGTATGATTTTTGGAAATGGGCAAAAGTTGGTAAATATCAATGGCAGTAGAAGGAGGAGGAGGATCAAGATCAACAAATTCAAAGAGTCAGCTTGGAAATTGGTATATTTTCTATCTGCTGAGATATTCGCACTTGCTGTTACTTGTAATGAGCCTTGGTTCACAAATACTCGATACTTTTGGTCAGGACCTGGAGATCTGGTTTGGCCCGATCTAAAAATAAAGTGAGATTCTTAACATCTTCTAAGATTTAATATTCATATCTGAATCAGGAACATAATGGTTATTTTATAACTTGGTTAATTTAATTATGGCAGATTAAAGCTGAAAGGGTTGTACATGTATGCTGGGGGGTTCTACTTATACTCCATATTTGCATTGCTCTACTGGGAAACAAGACGCAAAGATTTTGCTGCCCAAATGGTTCATCACATAACAACAGTGTCACTCATTGTGCTGTCTTACATATTCGGGTATAATTATACTGAGGGCCAACCTTGATCCAAAAGATCGCCTTTTTTTCGAGTATTATTATTTAGCAGAAAAATGTAAGTGTGAGTTTTGAGCATTCTATTTTTGCAGGTTAACCCGTGTGGGATCAGTGGTTCTAGCAATTCATGATGGATGTGATGTATTCATGGAGATTGCAAAGATTTCAAGATACAGTGGCTTCCAAAGGATTGCTGATATTTTCTTCATTATTTTCGCAGTGTGTTTTGCATCACTTCGTATAATCTGCTTTCCCTTCTGGGTTCTCCGAAGCACATGGTGAGTTCACTACAATTAATCAACCGTTACCACTATGCTCATAGTCGCATACTACTTCCTCTGTCCCAATTTATGTGTCATACTACTCCGAAGAATAATTTCAATTTCGTAGTAAGGAAAATTAGTCCAAGGTTTATTTATAATTGAGCTTCTTGTTTTCTGTTAGTTCATTTTCTCTGTACCATACCATGAAATCAGCAATGTTTTCAAATCTGCAGCTACGAAATTCTTTTCATAGTGGACACAGAGAAGAACCGCACTGAAGGAACCATACTTTACTTTTTGTTCAATTCACTGCTGGGGTGCTTGCTTGTTCTTCACATCTTTTGGATGAGACTCATATTAAGGATGGTTAACGATCTCATAATAAAAGGCCACATTACTGATGATGTCCGATCAGGTAAAGAACGTTTGCTTCATTTATCGTGTATACTTCCAACATGATAGCTTGTGATCTTACACTGCATTTTTTTTAAATGATTTGCAGATTCTGAATCCGATGATGAGCACAAGGACTAATCCTTCAGTAACTACGATAACAAAAAACATGGATTATATAGGCGTTGCTGATGTCGATGAACAATTAAACTAGGAAAATTACAGCCAAACCCTTTATTCGGAGTTCCCATCATGTGTATTTTGCCTATATGTATAAAACGAGTTTCATTATTGGAATTATGAGCTCTTCGGATGAACTCTCAATTTAATTTATTTCACCTGAAACAGGAGGGGAGCCTTACCATAACTTATAAAAGTTATTGCCACGTAACCAGGAGGTCACAGGTTTGAGCCGTGAAAATAGCCTCTTACAGAAATGTAAGGTAAGACTACGTACAATAGACCCTTGTGGTTCAGCCCTTCCCCGAATCCAGCGCATAGCAAGAGCTTAGTCCGGGCTGCCCTTCAAATGTAAACAGCTAAATTCGCTGCATATTTTACCAACTTATCCAAAAAAAAAAGGGCTATATGAAAATTTAAGAAAACAATATACATGAATTTTGCTCCCAGATATAAATATGAATGTCAAACAACGAATGTAGCGAAGTACTTCAACAAAGCCACTGAAAGCAATATTTACGTCATTACGTAGGACAAATCGTGGTCGTAGAAAAAAGATTCTGGAAAAATAGGCACCACAGATAACTGAGATTTCAGTAACTAGAATAGCATAAAGGACGGCACAGCAGAGGAAAGGGCTGGCAAAACCAAAAGCAACCTGGCCATGCAAGGCAAAAGATTCTTTTGGGCGTAAGAACTATAGAGTGGATGATTCGCCATCCAATAATAATTATAAATAAAAACGTAGGACTGCCAAACCTACTTACCACGGAATGCAATCACAATAGCAAACTATTGCTGCTTCTCTGATCTCACATTTTAACAGGAAAAGTCAAGAATAGTAACTTGCAGTGATAATTATGTAATAAGCTAAAAGATGTTATAAGATGATTCATCCGTAAACTAACACAACAAATCTTGTCCTATCCTTTCAATTGGAGAACTTTGAGATCAATTTGTCAACATGAATTATGATATCATCTATGCGAGGTCGAACTGTCCCCTGAGGTTGAAGCATCCATGTCACAAATTGGTGAAGAGCTTCAGGATATGGAGTTTTAGGCCCAGCTGGCCACTTTATCTGTGCATTTACAATAGCCAGCTGCAGACTTCCACCAGATTCCCCGAGCGCATACTCAAAGGGAGATACTCCATACCTGCAATAGAGATGATGAAAAGATTGGTTACTTCTTATTCATATTCACACCGCATAGAAACCACTTTCATGGTCAAGAGATATCTCTATCCTTGAAATGCCAAAGGTGGGAAACAATTCAATACTTTGTCTAAAATAAAGGGCATGAAAACTAAACTTGGTATCTACCATGATGAGAAATAATGGCATGATAAAGCAGTCTCAGTGTAAAAAGTAGGGAGCGCTATTTGCAGTGTAAGACCAATCACATTTATTTAACAAAACTCGTTAGCATAATATCTGATTTCCTGTTGATGCTACTTTGGGATACCAGCTCCAAAGAAGAGCCATTTGCACAGGACTTCAACGTAGTACAAGCACCAAACTACTAATGCTACATACATGTGCAGTAGGTGCAACAAATAGAATAGTTGAGCCAACTTTTGGACAATCTTGTTGCAACTATTAGCTGTGTACGGGACATAGGATTTCACTCTCATTGCACGGAGAGAGCTTCGGGTATTAGAAAGAGTTGAGAGGATTCTTACATTATTGCATATAATGTACAACCTAATGACCAGATATCAGTTCTTTCGTCAATATCACATTGGCTTGGGCAATCCCATAATTCAGGTGCTCGGAAGGGTGCGGAAACGTGCTCAGATGCCCATTCCTACATTATCAGCACCACAAAAGCCATCACGTTAAGGAAAATGCAACAGAATGAGTTAAGGTATAATGTGTAAGAAATGGGTGTCAACCAAGAACACAACATGAATTAACTACTACTTGAAATTTGCATATAAAGGTAGCAATATTGGTGAAAACATTCAGCCCAAACTTGTTCAAAAGAAGGAACCTATTAGAAATTTACAGGCATATAAACAGCAGAAAATATGTATAAATTTAAAAAACGAAATGAAAGTACCTGCAGCTGCAAGGCCTCTGAACGAGAGCGGATTTGCCTTCTTGCAGGACGTGTACTTCCAAAATCCATTAATACTGCAAGAGGCGGCTGTCCTTTCCTATGAGTTAAAAGGATATTACCAGGTTTGACATCATTATGTGCATAAGGAGGATCAAAGCTATGCATATGCTTGAGTCCTGCACAAAGCTGCATAATAATGTTTCTTTAAATACATTCTAGGCTCCAAAATTGATGATGTCCTCCTCTTATATTCTCACAAATAAAATGCACATTTGCAAAAATACATCCTTAGTTCACCTGACGAAATATTTGAAGAACATCCGAAGTGGAAAAGAATTCTTTCTTAGCTTTCATGGCTGTGGCATTATCCAGTAATGTCCCATCCAAATGTACCGGGAACAACAAGTAAGCTTCATGCTTCCAGGACTGATCTGGCACAGCCTATCCAACAGAGAAAGATATTTATATAGAATATAATGAAAATTGAACATGTAGTAGAGGAGAGGTTACAAGGAATACACATATCAGCAGGCATATAGTGTAGAGTACAGCTATAAAGAGCTAGGTTCTCAAAGAAAAGTACTACAGAGAAAACTTGTTTGACACTCCACATGATCGTTAGAATTTTGTATTATTTAGAATTCAACCATCATTTTAAGACTGAAGAGTGAGCAGTACATCTTTAGGGAATTCAGCTCCTCGGGGTACATCTAAGAGTTCCTGGAACGGCATAAGCTAATCTATCATGGAAGATACTGCAAACTCAATTTAATTTTTCCACCACCTAATTGTGCAAAGCCTTCTTCTTGTTCACACAAAGCCTTGACATGGACATCAGTGTATTACTAACAAAAGAGATCAGAATACAGAGTTGGTTTCTTTTTTTTTTTTTTTGGTTGGGGGGGGGGGGGGGGGGGGGGGGTTGAGAATGGGGCGCAAAGTGCCTGCAAAAATTACCTTGACTGCGATGATAGCATGATCAAGGAGAGGAAGCAGATTGCGATGAGTAAATAGAGATGAAACACGAATCTCCTCTTTCACCAACTCCAACTGTTCAGTGTTCTGAATAAGAACCTTCTTCATAGCATAAGTTCCATCATCTGCACATTAAGAGAGTTTTTCAATTGTTTTGTTACAGAATAAAAGAACATGGATACAATAACTGCACACCAAGGTTCAAAGACAAAGCTTAATCTTTGCACTTCCCTTTCCAAAGAGAAAGATTTCATGAATCAGAGTAAACTGGGCCAATAACCACTGAAGTCTGACCTACTAACTGCTAAAAGGAGTTGAAGAACTACTTCTAGTGAAAATATCATTAGGAAAGAAAGCCAATTAGAGAAAGAAAAAGAAAGAATAAGAAACCCAAAAGCTCCTAATGTTCATTCCAGATGCTTAAAAACATGTATAATAGGCTCGTCTACATATTACCCTCCCCAGACCCCACCTGGTGGGAATATACTGGGTAGTTGTTGTTTGTTGTTGTTTACTTCTTCTCTGAATGGAAAAGTTGGGGTAGAGAGGAATATCTACAAAACCTACAGAATTTAGGTCAGGTCAATGCAGCAATCAATATAACTACACGTACACAGGGAAGAAGCACATTTTGGAGTAAAATACGCCTCTAGTAAATAGAGAATTTGAGCAATATTTGCCAAACCACTCTAACATCATTTTCTAAAGATATCTAAACCACACAAACATCAGTGAAACAAAAAACAAAAATCCAAATTTGAAGATGATCAACCTCTATATATATATATATATATATATATATATATATATATATATATATATATATATATATATATATATATATATATATATATATATATATATATATATATATATATATATATATATAAAATTAGAGCAATCACCTCAACCCCAGTTCCTCATTGCCGAGTGCAACCATAAGAACGTGTAGAAAGATCATATAAGCAATTGATATTGACTTGCAGTAGTAACTATTAGTAACGAAAACCAAAGCAAATCGCATGCAATTGGAGAAAAGGAACAAAATCCATTATGCACTAAGCTGGCCCAATTGTCAGACCACACGTAAAGTATGAAATTTTTCGCTATAAAAATAGAGAGAGTGTGTGTGTGCGCGTACCGGAGAGATGAGAAGAGTCCTTGAATTTGTTTGAAAGGCCAGGGTTAGAAGTGTCAGAGATGACCTCCTTCACGAGGAAAACGTAAGCGAAGCCGCCCTCCCCGAGCTGTCTAACGATTCTGAAGCGATTCTCATTGATCCAAACATCCCCACCACCATTAACGGTGTCGTATAAAGCATTCAACCCCGAGAACGAGCACCCCATCTCTTTTCGGATCAACTGCCTATGTCATGGGTCAGCTCCCTCTCAATCTCTCTCTCTCTCTTCCTAGATCTCACACCCTCCCTTTCTCTCTCTTCTTGTTTCCGTTTTCGCCCGTATGCGTATCGATTGAGTTCTATTACTCTACTAGTTTACTTTACCCGGTTGACTTGCTACTTGCTAGAGATGTTAAAAATCGAAAATCAAACCGATTCCCAATGACTTATTAGTATTGGATTAATAATTAGATGGACAATAATAATTGAAATTTTTTCAATAATAACTTATCAATTTGGGCCAGATTAATCAGTTTTCTTGACCGATAATTCTTTAACCCGTTCATCCTCCCATACTCTATCAAAGTGACTTAGAATAAAAAAAGGCAAATAAAAGGAGTCATTTAACTTTAATAAAAGACAAAATTTGCTATATGAAATAAGATAACAATACTAATTATATCAGTGCTTCATCAACTTTGCTTGGGTTTTAAGGCATTCCTAGAATTCTAAGCATGATGAACTTTTGTTTTAATAACGGCCAATTGAAAATATTTTACATGGACTAGGGCCAATGTGCATAAACATAAATAAGATTCTAAGCAAATAATTTACCCATCAGGGTATCTCTTCTGTTTCGTCCCTCTCAATAAGTCGACAACCTATTTAAACATATAGAAACTAGATTTTACGTTATTTTGATTGAATTATGTCGATAAACTGTCCAATAAAAGTTAAACCGATATCAATCCGTCTGATATCATATATAGTGGCTAATGGAGTAATATATTTAAAAATCGATAAGTCAAATCGTTAAGAGTAAATAACAGCCCAAACCGCTGATAAGAAATCCTAGTATAAAATGGTCAATTCGAAGGTCAGGTGTAGTTATGGTTGAATTCGTGACAGTACACAATTAAATATTGTATTATGAACGAAGATTAAACAGAACTTTACAGAGTCCTCTTGTGCAACCTTATGCTAAATACTTTTCTTTTCCTATTCCTAAAGATCAAGTTCTATAGTCCTTGCTTTCCAATAGAATTCTCCGATGTTTGCTTAATATTGAAATTTATAGACTTGTCATATCCACTAAAGCTACTTGCCAATAGTCCCATAGCAATCTCGCAGAGGAGATTGTGTAAATATTGCTTTTAGAATAGCGTTTCGTACGTCTTTCAAACCTCCAAACCTGTGATCATGGTTCATATTTTATAGCAATCTAAAGATGATAATTCTATTCTGGTTTTGGGGGGGTATTGGAGAGTTTTACTTTCTTGAAGTTTGGTGATGTTCGTGTCTTATGAAGTAGAAGAAATTTTTGCTGCCTTGTTTACAACTTTGGCTTCACTAGATTTAATTTAATCTCCGGTTTGTTGATCAATATCTCTTGGTTCTCTTTTGGTTTCGCTGGTTAGATTTTGAATCTACAATTCTGCTTTTTATTATTTTTCTTTGCGGCAACTAGTCACCAAAGTCAAGTTTCGTGATATTTGGCTAAAAATTTATGTTTTTGCTTGTAATTTACCTTTATTATACCTCGATTTTGTTAATTTATGTGTAAATATTTGTCACTCGAACTTAATAATGTTATTTATATGTGTAGGAGTTAAGTGGAAGTGTTAAGAAATTTTCATGTAAAGTGAAGTAAAATAAGAAAGAATCTGGAGAAAGTATAAGTTTGGTACCTAGGCCTGAACAACGAAGTGAGGTTTAATTTGCGAGATCGAGATCGGGGCAGAAGAAACCAGAAAAGTCCCGGACAGCGAAGCAGAGGTCACTTCGCGAGAACGAGACCGAAGCAAAAAATTTCAGCTTCTCCTAGCCGAATTAGGAGAAGCCCAATTCGACCCAAAAAACCCTGGCCTCTATAAATATATCAAGAAAACGTGCTTTTGAAGGAAAGACACTACTTTGGAAGGGGAAAACACTTTGGGAACATTATTTGGAAGCAAGAACATCACATGGAGCAATTTTGGAGGAGAAAATCATAGAGTTCTTCATTCTTTCATCTTTTCTTTGTAATTTGTTTATATAAGATACTCGGAAAATTATTGCTACGAACATGAGTGGCTAAGCACTCTAATTTCTAGGGTTGTGGTTATTAACGTTTATTAATTATATATTCATTAATTCGGATTATCATCTTGTGGTTGTTTCTTTAATTCTAGTCTTAACTTGTGAATTATTGTAGCTACCAATTCATCCTACTATCCATGCTATGCTTGGGAAAGCTATGTTTACACTATAGTAAAATTAAAGAGAGCTTATTTCTGAACCCGTAGCGAAAAGATTTCGCGTTCAGTATCGGAATATATCTAACGGTCTGGCTTAGTTGAATGCCCTATTACATTCGTTCATGATAGATTCAATACAATAGGAATATAGGATATATTATGAATAGACGGCTAGTATTATGGAAACATGCTCTTTATATAAATAATCCGGTCAACTAGAAACCTTAGATTAACTGGATTAACAACTGTGATTATTTAACATAAATGGATTGATAAACCAATCACAACCCTAGAATCTTCATCTCCTCTGCATTAAAGTCTCGTCACACCTATTTGCATTCTTGTTGATTTATTTGTTACTTGTTTAATTTCCACAACAGTAGATTAATAGAAAAACACCACTCTTGATTAACTTGGACAATTAATTCATTTTAGTTTCTTAGTTAACGGTCAATCTAAATCTATATGAGTTCGACATCTGATTTTCGAGTCACTTTATTATTTGACGACCACGTATACTTGTGTGTGTATTTGGTACCAACAAGTCTTTGGGGCTGTTGCGGGAGACGTAGCTATTGATTGTTTATTTAAGCTAAGCTTTTATTCATTATTTGTTCAAGTTTTACATTTTTAGTTGCTTTATTTGTGATAATGCATGCTCTTCTCTTGAATGCGGAGGAGTAGAAGCGCAAATAATCTCCTTCCTCTTGATCCTGAAATCAGAAGAACATTTCAAAAAGTAAGGGGGGAAGTCAAATCTAGAACTGGAATAGAAAGAGAGTTGGACATCGTAGTTCAACCACAGCTAATAGAGATGGCAGGTAATGAAGAGTGTCCAGTGATAGAAGCTTCAAGACCCGATCTTGCTAATATGACACAGGCTATTGTGAAGCCTGATATCACGGGTCACTTTCAACTCAAACAGTACATGGTACAGTTGATTCAGTCCACATGACAATATATGGGTCTATCTAATGAAGTCTGCAGAGGCATATTCAGAACTTTCTGGAAATTACGGACACTTATAATTATCCGAATGTTTCCAAGGACTATGTCACGATAACACTGTTTCCCTTTTCATTGCTGCGGAAAGCTAAGGAATGGTTGCAAAAGGAGCCCATAACTCAATCAACACTTGGGATGGTCTAGCAAGGAAATTCATAATTAAATTTTTTCCCACTAAGAAGACAAAGTTGCTAAGGAGCTAGATTCTTGGGTTTCAACAATGAGATGGCGAGACTCTTCACCAAGCTTGAGAAAGATACAAGAAGCTACTCAAAGATTGCCCACATTATTGTCAGGCTGATGAGGTGTTGGGTCACACTTTCATTGATGGGATGGGCAAGGCTTCAGAGATGAATTTTGACTCAGCATGTGAGAATAATTGCATGGCAAGACCATATAGTGAGATCCAGATCTTGATTAATAATTTTACTACTAATGATAATAATTTGCAGGGAGATGGGGAACCACGAACAACACTTAAATAAAATACAGCATGTATGATTGATCTTGATGATCTCTCAGCTCTGAGGACAAATATAGCAAGATTAGCTAATCAGATGAACAAAATGATAATGCACCAAGCACAACAGATGCAACATGTGCAACAAATGTATACTTGCTGCGAGTTATGTGGTGAGGTCACAAAAATGACATATGCCCCATGAATCCTGAATCCATCTACTATGTGGGGCAATAAGCTAGAGAGCCGATGAATCAAAATGCTCAATATGGTAACATATGCAATTCGAAATAGAGGAATCATCATAATATCGGGCCTTAAGCTAATTACAATCAGCCACCTAAACCCCCAAAACAAGCAAAAGAGAGTTTGACTGAAATGATGAAATGACTCTTGATGGACAACCAGAAAGTTTTGGCCGACAACGAACAATTGCGCATAGAGTTCAGAAATCTAGAAAGGCAGCTTGGACAAATGGCTAACACTCAGAATACTAGACCTGATGGAGCTCTCCCAAGTGATACAGAGAAAAATTTTCAAGTCAATGTAGTGATATTAAGAAATGGGAGAAAGTTGGTAGAAGTGCCAAAAAAGAAAAATGAGCAGTCTGGGATCGAAGAGGAAAGAGTTCCAAAACATGTAGAGGTAGATAAGAGAAACAAACCAGAGTTTGAGCACATATCAGATAGGGTGCCACCCTCTTTTCGTCAAAGATTGAGAAGAAGAATGATGACCACATGTTTCATAAATTTCTAGATATGCTGAAGCAAATATACTTGAATATCCCTTTGGTGGACATGCTCCGTAAGGTACTAAAATATGCAAATATATAAAGGATATAGTGGCAAATAAGAGGAGGTTAATTGAGTTTGAGACCGTCGCACTTACTGAGGAGTACACTTCTAGGATTCAACACAAGCTTCCACAAAAGCTTAAGAATTCTGGTAGTTTTACCATCCCCGTGAGGATTGGTGAAATTGATGTAGGTAGAGACTTATGCGATTTGGGTACAAGTATCAATCTGATGCCATTGTCGGTGTTCAAATAGTTGGTCTTAGGAGCTCCGAGACCTGCCACGGTGATGCTACAGTTAGCTGATAGATATTATGTTTATCCTGAGGGGGTGATTGAGGACGTCTAACTACAACTTGTGAAGTTTGTTTTCCCTGCAAATTTTATCATCCTGGACTACGAGGCTGATGATTTAGTTCCTATCATCTTGGGACAACCTCTTTTGGCCACTGGAGATGCAATTATCAAAGTCCGGGAAGGTAAGATGATCATGAGGGTGGACAATAGAGAAGCAGTTTTCCATGTATATCGAGCTATTCAGTTGCCTCGTCATTATGAGGACCTGACCATGATTTATGTGGTAGAGATAAATGAACCAGTGGTAGATCCGAGTGCATTTAAAGAAGATGCACTAGAAAAGGCATTGATATTGTTCAATCACTTGGAACTTGAAGAAGAGGTTGAGGAGATTTTGCGATTGGATGCATCTTGTGAATACATAAGAAAAAGATCCCAGTTTAAGCCTTTGGATAGGCCAATCGGCCCGTCTCCAAAACCCTCAATTGAGGAGGCCCTAAAATTGGAATTTAAACCCTTACCATCTCATCTTCATTATGCATATTTGGGAAATTCTAACACTTTGTCTATGATTGTTTCTTCTTATTTATCTGAATTGCAGGAAGAAAATCTCTTAAGGGTATTGAGGGAGCACAAGTATGCCATTGGTTGGATAATGTCTGACATAAAAGGTACAAGCTTTGCATTCTGCATGCACAAAATACTTATGGAGGAGGGACATAAGCCTAGCGTGGAGCATCAACGCCACCTAAATCCAATCATACAAGAGGTAGTAAGAAAAGAAGTAATTAAGTGGCTCGACACATGTATAGTGTTTCCTATCTCCGATATCAAGTGGGTAAGCCATGTTCAATGTGTACCTAAAAGGGGGGGGGGGTATAACTACTGGAGTGAATGAACAAAATGAATTAATCCCAACTAAGACTGTGACTGGTTGGCGAGTATGCATGATTATAGAAAGCTGGATAATGCTATATGAAAAGATCAATTCCCTCTCCCCTTCATTGATCAAATGATTGACAGGTTAGCCTACTATTATTTACTTGACGGCTATTTAGGGTATAATCAGATTATTATTACCCTGTAAGATCAAGAAAGTACCATTTTTACATGCCCTTATGGCATTTATACATTTAAGAGAATAACATTTGGGTTGTGTAATGCAGCTGCGACTTTTCAAAGGTGTATGATGTCTATTTTTACCACAGTGGAACGGTTTGTAGAGGTTTTTATGGATGATTTTTCTATGTTTGGTCCTTATTTTGATGAATTCTTGAACAATGTTGCTACAGTGCTTACCAAGTGTGAGGAGACTAATCTGGTATTAAATTAGGAAAAGTATTATTTTATGGTATGTGAAGTTATAGTGTTGGGGCATAAGGTGCCAAAGATGGACTAGAAGTTGACAAGGCTAAGGTGGAAGCAACTGAAAAGTTTCCACCATCGATTTTAGTGAAAAGAGTTAGGATTTTTCTGGGACATGCAGGTTTATCACCGATTGATAAAAGATTTCTCAAAAAAATTCCTCTCCTTTGTTCAAGTTGTTAGAGAAGGATGTGCCGTTCAAGTTTGACGATGCTTGTCTGAAAGCATTCGAGGAGCTGAAAAAGAAGTTAGTGCGTGCGCCAATCATAGTGGCTCCTGACCGGAACGAGCCATTTGAGTTGATGTGTGATGTCGGTGATGGTGCAATTGGGGCTGTATTGAGTCAGAGGAGAAGAATAATATTTCACTCCATTTACTATGCAATCAAGACTCTCACTCCCGCTCAAATAAATTATATTGTTATAGAAAAGGAGTTTCTTATTATAGTGTGGGCGTTTGGTAAATTTCGGGCCTATTTGGTTGGCACCAAAGTCATCGTCTACATAGACCATGCAGTCATCAGGTATTTGTTTAAAAAGAAAGATACTAAACCAAGGCTAATTTTTTAGGTTTTACTCTTGGAGGAATTTGACTTGGAGATCCGAGATCGTAAAGGAATAGTGAATCAAGTGGATGATCACTTGTCCAGGTTAGAAACTCGAAATCATGTAGTTGAGGGAGATGTTATCAAAGAAACATTCCCGGATGAGCAATTATTGGCCATTACTGTTGGGGAGGTGCCATGGTATGCAGATGTTGTGAACTATCTAGCAAGTGGAGAGATGTCGCCTGATCTTGAACCTCATGCTAAAAATAAGTTCTTGCGAGATGTGAGATCATATTTGTGGGATGAGCCGTTTTGTTCAAATCTTGTATTGATCAGTTAATGAGAAGATGTATGCCCAAATCTGAAATAAATGATATGTTACATGAATGCCATGCATCGCCTTACGGTGGCCATCGTGCGGGTGACAAAATAGTAGCTAAGGTGTTGAAATCAGGTTGCTATTGGCCTAGGGTGTTTAAAGATGCCTATAAGTTCACGAGGAGATGTGATAGGTGTCAGAGAACAAGAAAAATTACAAAACGTCATGAGATGACATTGCCCGGTATTATGGAGGTTGAAATTTTATATGTGTAGAGAATTAATTTTGTGGGTCAATTTCCCTCGTCCAGTGGGTGTAAGTAAATTTTGGTGGCCATTGACTATGTGTTGAAGTGGGTGGAGGCCATAGATCTTCCTACCAATGATGCCAAGGTTGTGGTCAGGTTTGTGAAAAAGTATATCTTTACAAGGTTCGGCACTGCGAGAGTGATGATAAGTGATGGGGGCACCTAATTCTATAACAAGCTCTTGGACAATGTCTTAGAGTAATACAGGGTCAAACATAAGGTTGGAACTGCTTACCATCCTCAGACTAGTGGCAAAGTTGAACTTTCAAAAAGAGAGATAAAGCAGATCCAAGAGAAGACAATTAGTGCAAGAAAAGATTGGGCTACAAAGCTTGATAATGCTTTATGGGCATACGGGATCACCTACAGATCTCCAATCGGAACCTCCCCTTACAAGTTAGTTTATGTGAAAGCATGCCATTTACCGGTGGAACTTGAGCACAAGGCCTATTAGGCTATAAAGAAGTTGAACTTTGATACAGACTTAGCGGGTAGAAAACGGTTGATGCAGCTGAACGATCTTGATGAGTTTCACTTGCATGCGTATGGGAATGCCAAGTTATATAAAGAAAAGACCAAGCACAAGCATGATAATCAGCTCCACCATCACAAGTTCGAACCAGGCCAATTGGTGCTCTTGTTTAATTCGAGGTTGAGACTCTTTCAAGGGAAGCTCAAATCGAGATGGTCATGCTCGTTTGAGCTAGTGAGAGTCACTCCATGTGGTGCAATTGAGATGCGCGTCTTAGGAGGCGAGAGAACATTTTTAGTAAATGGAAAAAGAATAAAGCACTATTGTAGATATTTTGATCGTCAGAAGTCGAAGGTGTTACTTGCCAATGACTAGACGAGATTCTAAGTCGTGCCATGACGTTAAATTAGGCGCATGTTGGGAGGCAACTTAGCTTTACTGCTTTCATTTAGTTTCAATTTTTCTTCTTATTGTATTATTTTTGTAGTGGCTATTTTGATTTTGTAGGATTTCGAGCATAGGAAACAAAGTCATTGGAAGTGTGCAAAAGCAAGCTAGATGGTGAGAATTAAGTGTAGGGTGCCCGCACAAAGGATTATGCCTGGGGGAAGTGTGATTACCTCGTGAGCCGCTATTTGTTTTGCCTTTGGATTACCAGGGAGTCTTTTTTACCCTCTTGTTATTTATAGTGTGCATTGAGGGCATTGCACAATTTTTAGTATGGAGTGAGCAAATTGTTTAGGTGAGCTTCTGTGCTATTATAGCTTAGTTGTAGTACTCCTTCTTAGGTTTTGTTAAAATTATAACAAAAAAATAGACTTTTCCCAACGATGGATCTCCTATACAGGTTTTGAGGGATTTAAGTCTAAAGAAAAAGGAAAAAAAGATTTTCTTTGTAGGTAGTGTAGTAATTCCCCCTTGGTCTTTCTTTGTGCTGCGGTTCTTCTCTAAGGGTTTTACTTTAACCGGGTGTAGTTAGTTTTATTTTTTTAGGAGTAGGAGTCATTGTGCTATGAAATGAATTGCGACAATATCTCTTGACTTGTTATGCCTTGAGAATAGTGAGCACTTTAGCTGTGACGCTTAGGCTCAGGTTTTGACTCTTGTATAAGTACCTTAAATTGTATGATCTTAACTTTGCTAAACTACTTTAACTAGAGTGTCTTGATGAATATCCTGAGTGAGTCATATGTCATGGATGTGTGAGGTTTGTGTGTTATTTTGTGCATTACATGTGATGTCTAGAACTTGCCCGTGTGTTTGCAAAGCAAAATAGTACTTGTGTTCAGTCTTGGAAGTGATAGAGGTGTTTCTTTGTTGACCCAGATATATATAGTTTACCCGCCTAATTGTTATGTAATATAGTTAACCCCTTTGAGCCTGTAATCTTGTTTCTTTTGCAATCAACATTACAAGTCTTATCCATTTGTTTGAGTTAACCATCTATTTGAACCTCTTCACCTTTTATGAGCACTTGATTTTTATGAACTTTGTAAAAATTAAAGTGTGGGGTTGTTGGTTTGACTTTTGAGTGGAATTAATGAAATAAAGAGAAAGGTGCAATCTTTTGAAAAAGTAAAAGCCACATAATTTTTTTTAAAAAAAGAAATACTGATGCTGTTATGAAAAATATTCCTTGATAGCGGTAGCCCTTGATGTAATTGTGCTTAAAGAAGTATGGGGATACTACTGTGCAAGTGGAGTTATGGATTGATATAAGTATGGGGTTTGAATGTTAAAGTGTATGTATTAAAGTGCTTATGGAGGTATAGTCACTCTTATATCCAAATGTATCCTACCCGTCCCGCAGCCTACATTACAACCACTTAAAGTTATACCTGATCCTAGACTGAATGAGCTTAATTAGTGGAGTAGTACACTACGGGCAAGCCTATGGTGCATCTCTTGTGACATATGAATGTTATTTATGAGAGTGAGTAAATTCTTTCTATCTTTAGTTCCTATTATGCATATTAATTGTGCGTGGAACTACTTTCTTTTGTTGTGTGATGGCACTTGATTTAGAAGGAAAGGAATGTCATTTACCTCTATATTAGAATAAGTGGGTGAGTTGTGAATAATGTGTGGCACTTGTGAGTCAAATCTTAAGGTGAACATGTTACGCTCTTATGCTTAGTCTATTTTAAATATTCTTGGTATGATGAGTTAGGAGAATTGTTTAATAAAGTTGTGTTTATATAGAGTTTAGTTTGGTTGCTCGAGGACGAGCAAGAGCTTAAATGTGGGGTAGTGTTGCTTGGCTAAAACTTCATGTTTTTGCATATAATTTACCTTGCATTATACCTTGATTTTTGTTAATTTGTGTGTGAATATTTATGACTCGAGCTTAATAATATTATTTTTATGTGTATGAGTTAATTGGAAATGATTTAAAAAGTTTTCATGCAAAGTGAATTAAAACAAGGAAGAATCTGGAGAAAGTATAAGTTTGGTGCTCAGGTCTTGGATAGCGAAGCGAGGTTCACTTCGCGAGACCGTGACCAGCGTAGAATAAGGCTATATTTTGGGCGGTTCTGGAACCGGAACCGGACCGGAACCGCGGTTCTGGCGGTTCCGGCGGTTCCGGTTCCGGGCCTAGCGGTTCCCCGGAACCGTGATGTCGCAGTTCCACCCATTAGAACCGTGGAACCGGAACCGCCAGAACCGGAACCGGAACCGGACCGGTTCCGGTTCCGGTTCTATCGGGTTCCCAACGGGCTGATTTTTAAAAAAAGAAATTTTTTTTTAAAAAAAATCTGAAAATCAGAACGGCTCTCTTGCATAAATAGTCGTTTGGCATTTTTAAAATTTAGCCATTTGACCCCTCAAATTTTATTTAACCCCAAACTTTATATAATTACACAATTTTCCATTTCTCAACTATAAATACCCCCTCATTCTTTCATTTTAACTCACCAATTCATCAATCTCTCTCAAGCTCTCTTTCAATCTTTCTAGTGCAAGTGCTTAAATTTTTGTTGCAAATTCGTGAAACATTGTGAAGTTGTTGAATTGAAATTTTCAAGTGTTCAATTACGACGATTTTCAATTTTCAAGAAGTTGTTCGTCAATCCGGTATACTCGTTTCAACTCTTACGTGCTAAGAATATTTGTTGTGTGTTGTTATTTTGCTTAATTATAATTATTATGACATTTTCATTGAAAAACATGTTCGAAAAAGGTAAATCTAAATCAGGTGAAAGTAGTCGCCAAAATCCTACCCCTCCCCCGGCTCCCCGACCTAGAAAAGATAAACAAGTTGAAACTAGTAGCCAACCTAGAAATACTAATGAAAATTTCGGAATACTTGATAGTAATCACCCATGTTTTCAATTTAGCGATGTTGATTTTCTACATGATGTAGCTGTAGGTGATAGAATAGACGATGATATTATGAATATGCTTTATCCTAATGCACCTATAATAGAGGGAAATGAGGATGATGATGATGACGAAACCCAAGCTCCCGTAGATCTAGATGATACACCTACTAGTCCTGCTACTAATGAACCGGAACACCCACCCGTACAAACTCCCACTTTTAGTAGACAACCTCCTAAACATTCAGAAACTTCATTAGTTTGGCAATTTTTTATTCAACTAAGAGAACAGAATAAGGCTAAGTGTAAATCTTGTGGAAAATTACTTGTGCATAGGTATACTGGAGATCGTAGCGGCACAGGTAGTTTAGTTAAACATATAAAATTACACCCTAGCGATAAGGCTAGATATATCCAATTGAAAACGCAACAAGAGGGGAGGGCAAGTCCTGATACTACAATTAACCAAAGTACTGGTTCTAACATGCTTCAACCAGGAATAATCATAGTCACCGGAGGTATATTGTATTACGATCCAAATAAGGATTGTGAAGAATTAGCTAAAATGATTACTGTTATGTGTTTACCTTATTTTTTTGCTTCTAATCCTGCTTGGATTCATTATATTAGACGAGTTTTTAATCCTACATATAAAGGTTGGCCTCGCGCCACAGTTAAGGCCGACATTTATAAATATAAGCATGAATATGAACAATACTTGCGCTATTTATTTACTCATATAAGTAATCGTATGTCTATTACAACTGATATTGGTAGAAGTGGAAATGACTGTGATTATCTAACCGTGACCAGTCATTGGATAGACGAAGACTGGACCATGCAAAAACGCATTATAGCATATAGAATAATTAATTCACGGCACACAGGTAAGTTTATTGCAAGCACTGTTTCAGATGTATGTAGATATTTTTGTTTTAGTGATAAAATAATGTCAATTTCCATGGATAACGCTAGTAACAACACTACTGCAATAGGTATTTTAACTAGAACACTTAATCCTGCTTTTACAAATATTTTCCATGTTAGATGTATATGCCATATTTATCATTTAATTGTTGGAGATGGTATGAGAATTTTAAACATAGAAATTGAAAAAGTTAAATTTGCTCTTAATTGGCTTTTTTATTCAAACCGTAGAAGTAGACTTAGAGAATATTATAAAAAATGTGACGAATATGGCCTTAGAGAAAGAAAGGTTCCTAAACCTTGCCCCACTAGGTGGAACTACATGTATGAAAGCTTAGTAGTGGCGTACGAATATAGAAACCCAATAAACGCTACTTATAATTCTAGGGATTGTGAGGATGAAGATAATGACATGCTAATTAATCAAGATTGGAATAACGTTAAGATTCTTTTAGATTTTTTAGAACAATTTAGTGTGGCTACAACTGCTTTATCTGGCCAATATTATCCTACAATTTCAAACTGCTTAGTATATATTGCCGCACTTGCTAATTTATTTGCTGAATTTAACGAGGGAGGGGAAATTTATGAAAATGCAATATTTGAAATGAAAAAGAAATTTAAAAAATATTTTTTTCCAATCCCTCCTATTTTTGGTGTGGCTGCTATGTTAAATCCTACTATGAAAGCAGGAGGTCCTAACTTTTGGTATAATAGTATTTATCAATCTTTAGATCTTTCACCAGAAGAAATGGCAACACTATCTGATGCGAAAGCATCAATTACAGTGAATGCTCAAATTGTTTATAATGCTTATAAACAGGCGTTAGAGCATGCTAGGCCTACTATTCCAACCCCTACTTCGTCCACATCACAAGCGTCTAAAAGAGTTGCTGGCTTAACAGCTCTTAAATCGTGGACGGAGTTCAGGGGTACTCAAGGTGAGAATTTAGATGATATTTCCCATCTAAACGAACTTCAAGTTTATTTGTCGCAGGGGCTAGAGAATGATAATCCAGACGGATCTTTCGACCTTTTGGATTGGTGGAAGACAAGGGAAAAGCATTTTCCCGTTCTTCCAAGGACGGCTCGGGATGTTCTATCCATTCAAGCGTCAACTGTTGCATCGGAGAGCGTATTTAGTCAAGCCAGACTACAAATAGGAGATCATAGAGCGTCGATGCGGGACAGCTTGGAAAAATCAGTGCTCTTCCGAGATTGGATCCGCTCTGAAAGAAGGAACTTTGGGCTAGCTGAATCTCAACCCGAAATAGATGAGTGCTATGAAGAAATGCTAGCAGAACTTGCTCAGGAAGCAACTTCACCCGGAAGTGGTGATGAACAAGCTTCATTTCCACCACCACCAACACAACCACATCCAAACATTGAAGGTTTTATGAGATTTGTTAGAAATAATACATAAATTATCATGTAACTTGTACATTGGCATGTCTTCTTTTAGTTTTTTTTCCTTTTAATGGTGATATTAGTACCATGTTGTGCTCATTCCATTGGGGGAAGGAAGACTAAGAAAGATATGCCATTTTGGTCAATAAATACGCTTTTTATCATATCCTTGAATATATTTGTCTCAATATTTATTTGTCTTTACTTCTATGTCAATCCTTGAATATTTATATAACATATAATTTATAACATACAACACATAATACTAACGACAACATCTTTTATCAATATGTACTACTTATATAAAATTTATACTAATTACTAACTACTACACAATATACAAAATATACACTACTTATACACAATATATACTAATTTCCAAACACAATATATACTATACTAAGAACATAGTACACCATATAAAAATATATTGTACAATATACTAATCACTACTATACAAGATATTGATTTAAAAAAAAAAAAGTTTAAGTCGGAACCGCCGGGAACTGCCTGGAACCGCCAGACCCGCGGTTCCGGAACCGCCAGAACCGGAACCGGGCGGTTCCGGAACCGTATGGTAGCGGTTCCGGCTCCGGAACCGCCAGAACCGGAACCGCCAGAACCGCGGAACCGGAACCGCCAGAACCGGAACCGGCAGACCCAAATAGACCCAGAACCGGAACCGGATACAGCCTTAGCGCAGAAGAAATCAAAAAAGTCCCGGACAGCGAATCGAGGGTCACTTCGCGAGATCGGGACCGAAGCAAAAAATTTCAACTTCTCATAGTCGAATTAGGACAAGCCCAATTCGCCCCAACAAACCCTAGCCTCTATAAATACATCAAGAAAATGTGCTTTTAAGGGGAAGACACTACTTTGGAAGGGGAGAACACATTGGGAATATTATTTGGAGGCAAGAACATCACGTGGAACAACTTTTGGAGGAGAAAATCATAGAGTTCTTCATTCCTTCATCTTCTTTTTGTAATTGTTTATACAAAATACTTGGAAAATTATTGCTACGAACTTAAATATCTAAGCACTCTAATTTCTAGTGTTGTGATTGACATGATTATTAATGTTTATTAATTACATATTTGTTAATATGGATTATCATCTTGTGGTTGCTTCTTTAATTCTAGTTTTAACTTGTAATTTATTGTAGCAAACAATTCACCCTATTATGTATGCTATGCTTGGGAAAGACATTTTTAGATTGAGTAGAATTAAAGAGAGCTTATTTCTGAACCTGTAGCTTGGGGAAAGATTTTTGCGGTTAGAATAGGAATATACCTAACGGTCTAGCTTAGTTGAATATCGCATTACATCCATTCATGATTTATTCAATACCATAGCAATATATGGTCGATATATTATCGATAGGCGGATAGTATTGTGGAAACATGCTATTTATAAAAACGATTCAGTCAACTAGCAACCATAGATAATCTGGATTAATGAGTGTGATTATTGAACTTAATAGGATTGATAAACCAACCACAACCCTGGAATCTTTATCTTTTCTGAATTAAAGTCTCATTACACTTTTTTGCATTCTTGTTGATTTAGTTATTACTTGTTTAATTTCTGCAATAGTAGATTAATAGAAAAATATTACTCTTGATTATCTTGAATAATTAATTGATTTTAGTTTTCTTAGTTAACGATCAATCTAAGTCTCTGTTAGTTCGACATCAGACTTTCGAGTCACTTTATCACTTGATGACCACGTATACTTGCGTGTGTGTTTGGTCCAAACACTTAGTATTTGTGGGTCTGAAATTAAAAAAGAAGTTTTTGTCTATTAACTTATCATATATACTGATCAATCAAACTCATGAACCAAGATTTTGTCTGTCTTGATCGATTTGATGGAGCAAATTTCACAAGATGGAAGGACAAATTGAAGTTTATACTTACTGCTTTAAAGATCTTTTATGTGCATGATCCAAGTCTTTCTCCAGTTCCATTACCAAAGGATGATGATACTAAAGAACTCAAAATATATAATGCCTTGGAATTCAAGTATAAAGTCGAGGAGGAAGGTACCAAAAAGTTTCTGGTTTTCAAGTATTTTGAGTTCAAGTTTACTGATGATATGCCTATTTTAGCAAAAGTTCATGAACTACAAGTTATATTAAATCAATTGAGGGTTACGGGAATTGAACTTCCTTAATATTTTCAAGTTGGAGCAATCATAACAAAATTGGCACCATCATGGAAAGGATATAGGCAGAAAATTCTCCATGATTCTAAAGAATTTTCTTTGAAAGAAATTGAAAAGCACGTTCGAATCGAAAAGGAATCGAGGGAAAGAGATAAGAATGAACATTATTATAAAGGCAATAATAAAGCCGATGCGTTGAATAAGCCCGCAAACAAATTCAACAAAGAAAAGCAAAGCCAAAAAATTTCTCTTGGTCATAAAAAAATCAAAAGAAATTCAAGAAGTCTAAACAAGGATGTTGAATTGTGTGTGGAAAGCGTAGCCACTATAGTAGAGATTGAAGATTTAAGTAGGCACAGAAACCAGAGGTGAATTCAACAAAAAAAATAAAGAGATCGTTGCTTCTGTGAGCGAGATATATGCCATACAAGGAAAAGTTTATGGTTGATGGTTGATACATATGTCATAGTTCATGTTAGCTATGACAAGTCCCTCTTCAAGACTTACAAAGAAGTGACTGGTGAACAAGAGGTTCAAATGAGAAATAAAGGAAGGTCCTTGTATTGCAGGGAAAATATTGAACTTGCATTTACTTCGGACAATGTGGTTACTCTTACCAATGTCTTACATGTTCCGATATGAATCGATATATTGTTAGTGGGGTACTTTTGGACAAATCGGGTATTAAATTTTACATTTGAATTGAAAAAATTAATTTTATCCCGAAATGGTGTTTTTGTTGGAAAAGGCTATTCTATTGATAGAATGATCAAATTGTCTGTAACTGATGATTTTATTATTAATAATAAGAATAATGTTTTTGTTCATATGTTAGATGCATTTTCTTGATGTCATTATAGATTAGCACATATTGGTCTAAGTACTATGAAAAGAATGGTTAAAAATGGACTGATTTATTACAACTTACAAGAATTTTAAAAATATGAATTGTGTATTAAATATAAATTGACTCAAAAACCTTTAAAAGTGTTGAAAGAAATACAAACTTGTTAGATTTAATACACTCTGAGATATATGAGTAAAATGCATACTAACTAGAGGTGGCAATAGATGTTTTATAACTTTAATTAATGATAGTTCTAGATATACTTATGTATATTTGCTGAGACACAAAGATGAAACCTTTAATATTTTTAAAAATTATAAGGTTGAAGTGGAGAATCAATTAGGAAAAGAATTAAAGTTTTAAGGAGTGATATAGGAGAAAAATATTTTCCTAAGGAATTTAATATTTTTTGTGAAGAAAATGATATTATTCATGAATGTTCTGCTCCTGGCACTCCTCAATAGAACGGTTTAGCAAAAAGAAGAAATATAACTTATCTAGAAGTGGTTAGTGCTTTGTTGTTACATGATAAATTGTCATTTAATTTGTGGGGAGAAGCACTTCTTACTACATGTCACATAGTTAATTAGATTCCTATGAAGAAAAATTAAATTTCTCCATATGAATTATGGAAGGGAATAAATTCTAACATAAGATATTTTAAGGCGTGCGGCTTTCTTGCATATTGTAAAAATAATAATCCAAATCGGACCAAGTTGGGTCATGTTTAACCAAAAAATGGGACTTTGATCAAAGTTTTAATTTAGAAGAACTCGGGTTACTGATAATTAAATAATGAATAAATAAGAATGATTTTGCCAATAATGAGATAGTCAAATAACAAAGTAAACAAGTATATTCCAATAGTATTTTTATTTTCATACAATTGATCCATTCTCTCCCTTTTATAGCCATCTTAGAGATACACATTTTGCCTTTTTCATAATGAGGTCATTATAGACAATTAAAAACATTAAATGCTATGTTACATTATCATTGTATTTAATACAGATTCTCTAACGTTTTCAATATTTAATGCTCATTATATATTGTATATGTACTTCCTTGTACTGTCAGGTTCATTCTCCTAAATTCTTAGATATAAATAGATATGAACGTTGAGTCTGCTCGTGACTATGCTCGTATTTGTTGCAACTCGTACCTCTTTGCTAATCATCATTCTTTGACCAACATTCGCGTCATGACGTGTCATCCTTATATATTTGAATAAGTGTAAACTCAATTTTTCCTAATACAGATAGTCCCCCCATTTGCCATTTAATCATCGATTGAATATTTGGGAAGTGGATTTTATAAAAACGGGATTTTTGCCGCCATTAATGTTTACCATTGAATCAATGCTTTAATTGTCACTTCTATTTAATGCTTAATACACGTGGAATCTCTTTGTTGGTTTCGAGACTTCATAGCGTCTTTTAAGGCTTTTTTACGGCTTCAACAATTACGAAGTGACTGTTTTCATTATGAACTTTCCATTATTGTGCCTTTTTCTTTGACGGTTGCTTCCTAGTATAAGCATAGTTTTCTTCTTTGTCTTTACCACATAAAGTTTTCTGAACATTCAATTTCTCAAATCGTCGTTTGCTTCTTCCTCGTATTATCATGTCTTCATCAAACCCTAATCCTAGAAGGGTCCCCATAGTTGATAACTTCCCTAACGCCCCCAATAGGAGCAGAAGAGGAGGTAAACTTCATAATTTATGATCTTCATCTGCACGAGGTTCGTCTGTTCCTTTACCTAGTGCTAGCTGAACTAGAGGTTCTCTCTCCCAAAGATCTTCTTCTAGGGGTAAAGAGTCTTCTGAACCTCTTCGTGAACCTTCGGTAGATGAGATAGTTCCCGCGGAACTATCTTTATATAACGATAGAGAGTCTCTTAGAAATGAAGTATCTGCTTTAGATCGTGCCAACATTTACCCCACTCAAATTGTGGAAGGTTTGATTTCTTTAGTTCGTAGAGACTGCCATCGGAGTCACGACTTCCATATCATTATTCCTAACCCGAATAAGAGAATTACTTCATACTTAACTGCATTTTCCTTCATCTATACGTACCCTTTTACTTTAGGATTCAAACCAACTGTTAATCCTGTTATTCTCGAGCTTTGTCATTTCTTTAATGTTTGCTTAGGTCAAATTGGCCCAATAATATGGAGGGTTGTTGCCTGTTTTAGGCATTTGGCCAATTTAGCTAAGGTGCCTTTCACTTTTCCCATCTAATTTATAACTACTCCCCTAAGCTTTTTGTAATGATGTTATTACACTAGTATCTAGGAGCAAAAGAGTTCTAGTTAGCCCTAAAGATAACAAAGATCGTGGCCGGTACGATCGGTTTGTTGCTGCCTCACTATTGGTTTAGCGGGTGAAGAGAATTTTCCTTCCCTGAGAAGTGAAATTTTTCCACGTGAGTCTTCTACTCTCTCATACCTTTTTCTTCAATTAATTATTTTCTAATTTTACTTTTCTTTTCCAGTAACCATGGGAGTTGTGGAAGATGATCCCAATTTCTGTGATCGGGCAGAAAAGCTTTTGAATATTGCACCAATGGATGGTACATCTAGGAAAACCCTTTCCCATCGATTTAGGTGGAAAGTAAAAACTCACGGTGAGAGCATTTATTTTGCTTTATTTTACATACTGTTATTTGTTTTCTTCTATATTTATTTCAATCTATCTTTTTATCAAGATTTGTTGTTCGAGGAGTTACTGCTGAGGCGATCGTGGCTTCTCGTATTTCTTTGGAAAGGGCCCAATAAATAATCTTGGCTTCCTCATCAAAAAGAAAAGCCTTTGATGACCAATACTCTGAAGAGGAAGAAGATATGGGCTCTTTGGTAACAAGTCCACGAGCTCGCAGACGCATCATCTCCGATGATGAAGCGGAAGCATCCCCTCTTTGTTTCATTCCTCGTATCACATCTGTTAAGGCCCCGATTGTAATTTCTGATGACGATATCGCTCTCTTTTCTACTCATGACCCTGTTGAGCAACTTTTTATCAGCAGGTTTGGTAGTGAAAGCCTAGGCCCTATTTTTGATGAAGCGCCCCTGGCTTCCTTTTCTACCCCCGTGTATGTGACTCCTTCTTTGCCTTTTATCTGTTTCCACTCGTTCCCAGGCTTCTATCTTTACTACGTCTATTGTTCCTCCTTTGACAATTTTCCCTCCACTTTCTCACCGTGTCGAGGTTGGCTCCTCAAGTGAAAGTGGTGCCATGAGGAAAGTGCCATTAAAGTCCCCGCTGAGGGTAGTCTTTTAAGGAAATCAAGTCAAACAGATATGTGGCTAAAGCCCTAAATCGGTCCAATTGAAAAAGCTAAGCTAGAGAGCCATAGTTCCTTGACATTGATGAATGACATTGTGCATGCTTCTTTAAAGGTATTCTCCCTTTTCTTTTTAAACTTTTTACTTTGTTATTTTTCTACCTTTAGGATTCTCATTTCTTTTCCTTTTCTCTATTTTTTAGACCAACCTCATTGGCAGGGAGATGGTGAGAAGGATTACCCTCTTAGCGCAATTAATGTATGATTCTCAGCTAGAGGCGTACAATTAGAAGGAACAATATAAAAGTCTTAAGATTGATGTAGATTACTTAGAAGAAAGCAAGAGTACCTTGGAACAGCAGGTACGAGCCTTGACTATGGAATTGGCAGTTGCAAAGACTTTCTCAAGCCAAGCAGAGAAAGAAAAGGCTCGTCTTGAAACTTCTTTTTCTGAGCAGTTGTCCAAGGCAAGTGAAGAGATTCAAGAGTTGAAGGCTCTCTTGGGTGAGAAAGAAGCTTATGCTGGTGAGCTCATGCAGAATTTACCCCACGCCCAAGAAGACCTTCGAGCTTCTTCTGATAAGGTTTGCACCTTAGAAAGCTCTCATGCATCTTTTCAAGCTTCTTACATGTCTACCTTGGTTGAAAATGAAAAGTTAAAGAATGAAATTACTGACTGAGAAAGAGATTACAAAATCCTTAAGAATGAATCTGTCGTTGAAGTGAGTTGGGCGTTCCTAAATTCTCGACATGATACCCTCGTTGAAGCTAGCCGAGAGAATTTTCACTTAGAATCTGAGTTAGCCAAGATTAAAGGAACTATCGAAAAAACTCAACGGAACCAAGTTCTTTCTCCCCCCATAGCTGAAACTTCTAAAAATGTTGAAATTGATATGGGTATCCCCACTCATTCAAGCCAAGTTGAGCCCGCTGATGTAATCCAAGCTGAGCCCGTTGCTGTCGATGTACCTACTTCAATTCCTTCATCTTCTTAGTGACAAGTTTAATTATTTAAGTTTCTTTGTGTTATTTTTTGTTTTGGACAATTGTGATCAAAACCCTTGGTCTCATTTAAGGGTTTGTTTTGGAAACTCAAGTCCCCAGACCTTTTATGGGATAATATGTAGAAACAATTTTTAGACTAAGTTCATACTTAGTTTAAGATCTTTAATATTAAGAAGTTTCTTCATTAAAATTTCATTTTATTTAGTCTTGCCTTTATTTCTAAGGACTTAAAGAATAATTTGTATTTTTTATTCTTAAAGAAAAATGCTTCTGTTAACTTCATGAATATTCAAATTAATCATGAGTTTTATAAAAGAGGGTCCTTTTATATTTGACACTTAATAAAGAAGACGCCTCAACTTCATAATGGTATTAACATACGATGAAAAAAATAGGAATCCACATGTTTCTTTGAAATAACATTGATAAGTTTTTGGTTTGAACTTTGCCTAGTTTGGATAACACTTTACACGTATTTGAATTACATCTATAACTTTCTCGTAACTGTTTTTCTTGTAATAGATATTGAAAAAGATAAAAATAAACATGAGGTTTTTATTTATAGCCCGTTTTAGTACATTGCATTTATCCTAACTATTGTAAGGTTTTCCTTTGGCCTTAGCTCGTGACTTTACTCTGCACTTGACTCATTCAATGAGTGAATGTTTCAGACTTGATCTTTGATTGTTTCTCAATATTCTTTGCCTTCCTTATACACGTTCCCGTGCATATTATATAGTCCTCCAAGTGTTTGAGCGTTGAATTATGAAGCCTCGATCACTTGATTGTTCCTCTTATTTGGCCCTTTCTTTGAAAAGGAAAAATATATTGGACTCGGAGGTACGATTATAGATACAGACTGCTTAACCCGTTTGAATTTCTATCAGAATAATTGTAAACCTGGGCTAGAAAGCTTAATTTATTTCATATGCCTTGCAGGTCGTGACTCATCATTTAGTACAGGTTAGATTTTTGCCTATCATGTAAAATTCTAACAATTTAAAAATTAAATTCAAAAATATAGATACCTGACCATGGGTATTCCTTAGAAATAGTATCTCTTCATATGAACAACATTCCAGTGTGAAGGTAGTATCTTGCCATCCATTATTTCAAGCTCGTATGCTCCTTTTCCTGCAATATCGTGAATTCTATAGGGTCCTTCTCATATTGGACTTAATTTTCCAGCATTAGCTGCCTTTGTAGATTGGAAAACCTTCTTAAGCACGAAGTCCCAAATTTTGAAGATCCTGAGGTGTGCTCTTAGGTTATAGTATCATTCGATGACCTGCTTCTGAGTTGCCATTCTTATTACTACAACTTCTCTTCTTCCCTCAAGTAAATCAAGATTTACACACATTTCTTCGTCATTGGACTCTTTTGACGCATGTGTGAACCTCGTACTTGGCTCTCCTATCTCAACTGGAATGAAAGCTTTAGCTCCGTAAACCAATAAAAATGGTGTTTCTCATGTACTTGTTTTTGTTGTTGTGCGGTATGCCCATAAAATACAAGGTAACACTTCTGGTTAATTGCCTTTGGATTCCTCTACACGCTTCTTTAAAGTGTTGATAATGACTTTGTTTGTTGACTCAACTTTCCTATTACCCACTGAATGATAAGGTGTGGACGTAATCCTTTTGATTTTTCAACTTTGAAAGATATCTGTGATTTGAGCGCCTATAAACTGAGGGCCTTTATCACACATGATTTCCTTTGGCAAAAAAATCGGCATATGATATTCTGCCAAATGAATCCCTAACTTCCTTTTCTCGCACCTATTTGAATGCTCCTGCCTCCACCCATTTAGTAATATAATCAGTGAGTACGATCAAAATTTTACCTGTCCTTTTGCTTGTGGTAGTGGACCCACGATATCCATTCTCCATTTCATAAATGGCCACGGTGCAATGATCCGATGTAGTAACTCCGTGGGTATATGCATATTATTACCGTACCTTTGGAATTTATCATATTTTTCCACGAAACTTTCCGCTTCTTCTTCCATTTTAGGCCAATAATAACCTACCCTAATTAGGTTCTTACCAATGACCTTCCTCCTGCGTGATTCCCACAATGCCGCTCATGTATTTCTCTCATTATGTATTCTGTCTGAGAAGGTCCGAGCTAAGGGACCACCGAACATTTTTTTGGTAAAGATTGTCTTGCATTAAACAATACCGAGTTACCTTTGTTCGAAGCACATGAGCTTTTTTCTTATCTTCAGGGACGGTACCATATTGCAAAAAAAGCAACAATACCCTTCCTCCAATTCCAAGTTAAGTTATTAAAATTTACCTCATTTTTATCGGGGTCGAGAACGGAATGAAATAAATGAATAACTGAAGCAGTTGCATTGCTTGCCATGTCTGCCACAGATGCGAGATTAGCTAGGGCGTCTGCTTCAACATTTTCGTCCCTTGGTATTTGCGTAAACTTTCCAAGTTTGAAACTATTTTATCAACTCCCGTACCTTTTCTAAGTACTGCTGCATCCTTGCTTCCTGGCTGTGTAAGTCCCCTACATTTGATTAACTACGAGTTGTGAATCACTTTTTATTATAATATGATTTATGCCAAGTTCTCGTGCTAGTTTTAAACCTGCAATCATAGCCTCGTACTCTACCTCATTGTTAGCTATAGAATGACATTTAATAGCTTGTTAAATGGTTTCACCCGCAGTGGTACCAAAACAATCTCTAAACCTGCACCTTTTACGTTAGATGAACCGTTAGTAAATAAGGTCCAATTTCCTGGGTTAGTTCCATTGAACACCTGCAACTCTTTTTCTGCTTCGATTTGCATCCCTTGGCTAAAATCACCCACAAAATCAGCTAACACTTAAGATTTTATAGCAGTTCTAGGTTGGTATGTGATATCATATTTGCTTAAATCTATAGCCCACTTAGCTAATCTTCCTGATAACTCATGCTTCTGTAAAATATTGCGTAATGGATAAGCAGTTACTACGACAATAGGATGACATCGAAAATAAGGCCTTAATTTTTTAGATGCCATGATTAATGCAAGTGCAAGCTTTTCTAGTTGAGGATACCGCGTCTCCGCATCTAATAAATATTTGCTGACATAACAGATCAGAGATTGCTTACCTTGGCTCACTGACTAAAACAACACTTACTGCTACTTCTGAAACAGCAAGGTAGATGAGCAAACTTTCTCCAGCTTTTGGTTTTGCGAGCAATGGTGGATTTGATAATTATGTCTTCAAATTTTTGAGTGCCTGCTGACATTCCTCATTCCATTCAAAATGATCTTGCTTTTTAAGAGCTGAAATGAATTTGAAGCACTTTTCTGATGATTTAGTAATGAATCTTCCCAAGGCTGGAATTCTTCCTGTCAATTTTTGCACTTCTTTTTTACTTGAAATCACATAAGGGATTTCTTCAAGATTCACTTCAATACCACTATTAGAAACAAGAAAATCCAAAAACTTACCTGATGCAACACCAAGTTCACATTTCTCCGAATTTAATTTCATATTAAATTTGCGCAAAATGTGAAACGTATCATACATGTGTGATATATGATCTTTTAAGTGCTGGGTTTTAACGAGCATATCGTCTATATAGACCTCCATGGTTTTTTCCAGATGTTCTTGAAACATTTTAGTCACTAGCCTTTGATATGTTGCAGCTGCATTTTTAGACCAAAAGGCATTACTTTATAGTAGTAAGTCCCCATGTCTGTTATGAATGAAGATTTTTCCTTATCTACCTAATCCATTTTGATCTGATTGTATAATAAGCATCTATATGTGGTAGTGGAAAAGAGTCTTTAGGACAAGCTTTGTTAAGATCTATGAAATCTACGTAAATTCGCCACTTACCATTCTTCTTTGGTACTACAACAGTATTGGCTAACCAATTAGGACACTTTACCTCACGGATTTACCCAATCTTTAGTAATTTTTGAACTTCTTCTTGAATCACTTGATTTATGAAAGTTCCTTGCTTTCTCTTCTTCTGTTTGACAGGAGGGTACGATGGGTCTTCACTTAATTTGTGAGCCATTACCTCCGGTGGTATTCTTGTCATATCAGAGTGGGACCAAGAAAAACAGTCTATGTTAGCTTTCAAAAATTCAATTAACTTACCCTTTCATGTCTTGGCTTAGATTGGCCCCTATGTAGACTTTCTTGTCAGGTCAGTGTGCGAATAATACTACAGCCTCCAGCTCTTCAATTGTTGTTTTGATATTTTCGTTTTTCTCTGGTTCTTGAATGGTATCGGGCCTTGAGTCCACATCTATCTGCCTTCTTCAGTTGAGGTTTGTGTTGTGGTGCCCTCAACTGGATTTTGTGATTGCTATTTTTCTTCATTTTTCATACTTGCATCTGCTATAGAGTTAATATTCCTAGATGTATGTTAATCTCCACGGATTTGACATATTCCCCAAGGTGATGGAAATTTAATAACTTGATGCAAGGTTGAAGGAACAACATCCATTTCGTGGATCCATGGTCTCCCAAGGATCATATTGTAAGCCATCTCCATATCTAATACCTGAAACTTTGTATCTTTGACAACTTCTTCTGCGATTGTATTGAGTATTACCTCTCCTTTCGTGACAACACTGGAATTGTCAAATCTAGATAAGGTATGCGCTTTTGGTATTAATCTATCTTCAGTTTGCATCTCACGTAATATTCTTAGCAAAATAATGTTCACAGAACTACCTGGATCAATCAAAACTTGTTTTACATTAGTATCATGTACAAGTAAAGATATTACAGTGTATCGTTATGAGGAGATAATACGCCATCTGCTTCTGCATCGTCAAACGTATTGCTTTCCTCTTCCAAGACATGTTGCATTCGTTTCCCTTGATAATTGTGATTTTAGAAATCTTATTAGCTGCGGTGTATGTCACACCATTTATGTCTTCAACCCCACTTATAACGTTGACGGTCCTTTTTGGAGAAGGTGGTTTAGGGGCTTCTGCCTATTCTTCATGTATGCTTGCTTACCTTTCTCACTGAATAACTCAGTGAGATACCCCTACTTTAACAAATGATCAACCTCACTTTGTAAAAACCTACAGTTAGTTGTTTTATGCCCGTGATCATTATGAAATTCGCACCAATGGTCAGGGTTGCACCTGTTTGGATTCTATCTCATCTCTTTTTTCCACCGTACCTTGTCACCCATGCTTCTCAAAACAACTACGAGTTCAGAAGTGCTCACATTGAAATTATAACCGCCGAGCCTCACCTTTAAGTTTCTATCATCATCTTGAGACTCGCGTGTGTTTCGATCATTCCTTAATCTTGATGACGAGCCCGATTCTCTATTCCTCGATCTATGGCCGTATCTATGATTATCCTGTTTTGACCGTGAGTCTTTTCACGCAAGTTCCATGTATGGTTTGTACCTATTTTTACTTGACCTTTTTTCGGTTTCTACCCGTCTCGATCTTATCTTTTCTTCCTTTTGATATCATGAAATAATATCTTCTTCAATCCTTAGCTTTGTGCTATACTTGTTATAAATGTCATTCCATGTTGTTGCTGAGAATTCACGAAGATTCTCCTTGAGTCGCCTCGTAGCTTCTGAGCTTTTTTCATTCAAGTTACTTGTGAATGCTATAGCTTCCTAATTATCAAGTACACGCGGTAATGTTTTTCTTTCATGCTGAAACCTGTCTACGAATTCTCTAAGCGACTCTGAGTCCCCTTGCTTGATTTTGAAAATATCCTCCGTTCTTTTTTCAACTTTCTGAGCTCCTGAGTGTACTTTAATAAAAGAATATGCAATCTTAGCAAAAGAATTTACAGAACTTTTGGATAAAAGAGAATACCATGTTATGCACCCATAGTGAGTGTTTCACCGAATTTTTTGACCAATACTGATTCAATCTCCCGTTTGGTCAAGTCATTGCCTTTGACGCCTGTTGTGAATGCAGTCACATGGTCTCGTGGATCAGTTGTTCCATCTTATTTTGGAATATCAGGCATTTTGAATTTCTTTGGAATTGGGAGGGAGCAGCACTTGGTTTCCAGGGTTGCTGCGAATATTTATCCATATATATCCCATTGATTACGGGCAGCACCCCGGGCATTTGCTCTATGCGATCACTTTGCTCCTTGAGTTGTTTCTGCAATGTTAGTACTGAATTTTGTAAGTCTGAATTGACTAAATTACCTGGTACTCCTTCTTGGGACTCACTGGGGGTTCCACCACTTCTTCAATTAACAAGACCAGAACGAGGATTCTCCAAAGTGTTGTTATTTGGAGTGGGTGTGAGTGGTGCAGCAGGTAACTGACTATCAAAGGCTTCAAGAGCTTTCTTGACCTGTGCAACAATTAGTTTTTGCAAAGCTTCATTGATAGCTTCAACATTTTCAAATTGAGCGTTTTCATGTATAGATCCATCAGGAGTGCCTTCTCGAGACCTACAGGAGAGCTTTGTGGAGAAGGGACGGGGGTGTGATTATCCTGTTTATTTCCCTAAAGTTGTTGGTTTCCTTTGTTTTCTTGAATGTGTCGTTATTGTTTGACATGGTTGATGTAACAAAGAAAGTTAAGCTAAAAAGAATAGATTATCAGATTCCCAATAACTGAACTAATTTGTTTAACCAAAAAATGGGACTTTGGTCAAAGCTTTACTTTAGAAGAACTCGGGTTACTGATAATCAAAGAATGAATAAAGAATAATGATTTTGCGAATAATGAGATAGTCAAATAAAAAAATTAAGCAAGTATACTCCAATAGTGTTTTCGTGTTCCTAAAATTGATCCATTCTCTCCCTTTTAGAGCGATCTTGGAGATATGGGTTTTGTCTTTTTCATAATAAGGTCATTATGGACAATTAAAGACATTAAGTTCTATGTTACATATTCATAGTATTTAATACAAATTTTCTAACGTTTTCAATATTTAATGCTCATTAAATATTGTATTTATACTTCTTTGTACTGTCAGGTTCATTCTCCTAAATTCTTGGATTTAAATAGATATGATTGTTGAGTCTACTCGTTCCTCTGCTCGTGACTATGCTCGTATTTCTTGAAACTCGTACCTCTTTTCGAATCATCATTCTTTGACCAACCTTCACGTCATGACGTGTCATCCTTAAATACTTCAATAAGTGTAAACTCAATTTTTCCTAATACAGATAGTCCCCCCATTTGCCATTTGTTCATGGATTGAATATTTGGGAAATGGATTTTATAAAAACGGGGTTTTTTCCGCCATTAATGTTTACCATTGAATCAATACTTCAATTGTCACTTCTATTTAATGCTTAATACACGTGGCATCTCTTTGTTGGTTCTGAGACTTTATAGCGTCTTTTAAGGCTTTTTTACGGCTTCAACAATTACGAAGCGACTGTTTTCATTATGACCTTTCCATTATTGTGCCTTTTTCTTTGACGGTTGCTTCCTAGTATAAGCATAATTTTTCATTATGACCTTTCCATCATCCTTAAATACTTCAATAAGTGTAAACTAAATTTTCCTAATACAGGTCCTAGAGGGATGAAGTGCGCATTTGTAGGTTATGCCTTAAATAGAAAAGCTTATCGACTTCTTAATTTAGAGTTTGATGTCAATGTTGAATCTAGAGAAGTGGAATTTTTTGTATATCTTCTAACCTCGGGTAGAAGATTTTAATCTTCATCAACTAATGTAACATTAGAAAAAAATACCTCAAAGGATTGTTGAGTAATCTAGTTCATAGGAGGTTAATGATCAACCTTGTGAACAAAGGGGAAGAACTAGAATTCTAAAAGCTAAAATACTTGGATCAGATGAGGTTGACTCCCAATGTATTTATTTTGATCTTGTAGAAGGTAATAGAGATACAGTTGTGGGAACAATTCTAATTATTCTTCAAGTGAAGATGATCCTAAATCTTATAAAGAAGCTATGGCTTCTAAAGATACGGTTTTATATGGAAGTCGACATATGAGTTATTTTTTCGAAAGAAGCCTTCTGTTTCTTATCTAAAACACTGGGTATTTATGCTTTGCAAGTGCCCACCTAATTAGCCTAATAAGTTGAGCTGCAAGGCAACACTTGTGGGGTAGTACATCCTATATAATTTAGATAGACATTGGTTCTTTATCAATGGAGATGTGGTTTTCAGGGAGTCTGTATTTCCCTTCAAGTTCAAAGTGATGCCTTAAGAAAGCCACTCTACCCCTATATTCACAACACTACTGATACTGATTTTGGAATTGAAGGTACAAATATAGAAGATACTACGTCTACATCTGAGCAGTTGTATGTCTTAGATATCAATGCATGTGATACTATTTTTGCTTTTGAGCAGATGAATGCCTTAGATAGTACCTGCATTCTCACATGATACTGAAGATCCACCTTCTAAAGAACCTGTTTGGATAACAGATTATGTCATCACAAAGAAATTAGTTAACCATGTGATATATCCAATCCAAAACTATGTCTCCGATGATCATCCCTCTTCTTCTGGTCAGGCCTATTTAAATATTTTTTCTTCAGTTATGGAGCCCAAAAACTTTTAGGAAGCTTCTAAGGATGTGAGATGGGTTAAAGCTGTGCAAGCTAAGATTCAAGCCTTGCAGGACAACAAGATTTGGGAATTAGTTCCTTTACCACAAGGGAAGACAATAATAGGTTGCAAATGGATGTACAAAGTCAAACTCAAGGATAATGGATATGTGGAGAGATTCAAAGTTTGGTTAGTATATAAATGCTACAATCAAAGAGAGGGTCTTGATTACAATTAGGCTTTTTCTCATGTAGTTAAGATCACTACCGTGAGAACAGTTCATTCCATAGTAGCAATGCACAACTGGCCAGTCCATCAACTAGATGTATATAATTTATTTCTATAGGGTGACTTATATGATGAAGTCTATATGCAATTGCCACGGGGTTTTACAAGCCATGGAGAGTTTTGGGATAGTATGTAGACTTGTAAAATCTCTCTATGGTCTAAAACATGCAAGTAGACAATGGAACCTAAAGCTAATAGAGGCCCTGGTGCAGTCTGAGTTCAAACAAAGCAACTTAGATCACTTATTGTTCATCAAAGGAATGGAATAAATATGTTTCTGCAAAACAACCTACAGTTGATTGAAACCACTAAAGTCTCCCTACAACAAGCTTTCAAGATCAAAGACTTAGGTGAATTGAAATTCTTCCTTGGAATGGAATTTAGCAGGTCCAATAAGAGTATTTTGATCAACCAAAGAAAGTATGCACTAGAAATAATATCAGATTTGGTGTGAGGAGGAGCAAAACCAGCCTAGACACCATTGGAGGAAAATGTAAAGATGACAGTTCCAGAACTTGACAAATTAGTTGGCACAATAGAAGAACAATTTTTGGAAGATACAAGTTAATATTAGAAACTCATTGGAAAACTATTGTATCTGACCATATCCAGGCCAGACATTGCATTCTCAGTATAGAATCTTAGCTAATTTATGCAACATCCAAAGAAGTCTCATTAGGGTACAACTATAAGAGTGGTGAAGTACATTAAAAATGAGACAGGACTATGGATGTTATTGAGCAGTCAAAGTTCAAATGAGCTTAATGTTCTCTGTGATGCTGATTGGACTTCGTGTCTTAACACTTGGAAGTCAGTGTCAGGATATATAATTATGGAAAATTCCTTGTTTCATGGAAATCCAAGAAGCAAAGCATCGTATCGAAAAGCTCAACTGAAGCTGAGTATAGAAGCATGGCTAGTGTAGGATCAAAAATTATTTGGCTAACAATATTGCTGAAGGAGTTGGGAATAAAAGTAAAGCTACCAGTACATGTGTATAGTGATAGCAGAGCTGCAATACAAATAACAACAAATGCAGTATTTCATGAGAGAACTAAGCACATAAAAACTAATTGTCATTTTGTTAGATAGAAGATTTAGGAAGGCCTGGTGAAGACTCAGTACATCTGTTCAAAAGATCATCTAGAAGATATTCTAACTAAAAGTTTGGGAATACCACAACATTAGTATCAAGTTGGCAAGTTGGGTGTGCTAGTGTATTTGCACCCTCCAACTTGAGGGGAGTGATGAAAAGGGATTACATGATGTATTAGTGTATAGTAGTGGAAGCTCATTATTCATTAAGTTAGTTGTGAGTGAATGTACACGTAAGGTATTGGTTAGGTAGTTAGTGGAAGTTGAGATGTTTATATATGTATGGTTATTTCATTGTAACAATTTTCCTCTCAATACATACTCTACTTCTTCTCCTCTCTCTTATGTTCAATTGTGGCAAAATCAGATTAGGGCTTCCATGTGACGACCTGGTCGGTCTTCTTAAGAATTAATGCTCTGATCTCCTATTAACTGCTTTTTCCATATTTTTTTTTGCTATTATGAGTTGCCAGGAGGATTTATTTAGAGTTTCAGAGAGATTTCGGACACTTAGTCCCTAAATGAGAGCTTAAGTTTCAAAAATTTGACCATATTCGGAACAATGTGAAGACGGCCTCATAATGGAACTACGATGGTTCCCTTAGTTCCCTTGGGTGATTTTGGGTTTAGTAGCGTGTCCAGATTGTATATGTGAGGTCCGTAGCTAATTTAGGCTTGAAATTCCGAAAGTCGAATTTTTGAAGTTTCCAGTTCGATAATGGGATTTTAATCCGAGGTTCGGAATGGAATTCCGGAAGTTGGAGGAGCTTCGTGGTGTTGAATATAATGTGTGTAAAGATTTAGGTCATTCGGACGAGGTTTGATAGACTTTTTGATCAAAAACATATTTTGAAAGTATTTGAAGTTCTTAGGCTTGAATTCGATGCTAATTGGTAGATCCGATGTTGTTTTAGGTTTTTTAAGGATTGACATAAGTTTGGATAGTGATATATGTCTTGTTTGTGCTTTTGGTTGAGGTCCTCGAGGCCTCGAAATGGATTTGAAAGGTTGTCGGAAGAATTGGGAGTTTGTTTGAGCAGCTTCAGCTGCTGATCCTCTGTCATAACCGCACTTGCATATGGGTCCCGCAAGTGCATAGCCGCATAAGCAGTGGTATCATTGTAAAAGAGGAAAGGGAAGGTCCAACAAGAGCCGTACCGTATATGCGTAAGGAAAACCACAGGTGCGGAAGCTGGACTTTAGTGATTTGTCGCAGATGCGACTTTTGTTCCACAAAAGCGGGACCACAGGTGCTGGGCAGAAAAACAAGAAATTCGAGGGTTTAGTTTCAAAAGTTAGAAATTGAATTGGGAGCTCGGGGTTGGCGATTTTGAGATGAATGTTCACCTGGGTGTTTTGGGTAAGTGATTCTTACTCGGTATTGATTGTTTCCCAAAATCTATGCTTAAATTTATCATTTAATCTCAGATTGGAGATGAAAAATTGGAAGAAAGTTCTTAGACCTAGAATTCGAAGTTTGATTGACAATTTGAACTTGGATTTGGATAATTTTGGTATGCATGAACTCGTGAGAGTATGAGGATTCTAAAAATATAAATTTTTCCCAATTTCGACGTGAGCACGAGGGGTGTTTTAGTTATTTTACCTAATTTTATGTATTAGCTTAGAATTTATTTGTAGAACTAGTTGCTTGAAGTGTTATATATATTATGCAATTGAATTGAATAGATTCGGGTCATTTGGAGTCGAGTACTCGTGGAAAGAGCGTGGTATCAGGTTGATTTTGAGCTAGTTCTAGGTAAGCGGCTTGCCTAACCTTGTGTGAGGGACTTCCCCTTAGGATTTGGTATTATTGATATTCGAAATGCCTTGTACGTGAGGTAGCGAGTGCGTACTTATTCTAATTGTTGAAAATTCGATTTTCACTAAGTAATTAAAGTTGTATTTTCTTCTCCCGTTATTACTACTTGCAATTTAATCCTGTTGTTAGCTTAGGGAAGCATGGCTAAGTGATTTAATTGCTTTACTTGCTCAAATTGCTTACCTAAATTCTGTGCAACATGCTAGGCTAGTAATACTTGTTTGCCTTGATATGAAGTTGACAATTTGGGAATATTCTTCATGTCGCTGCTGTAAATTTACATTGGGATTACAGATGTGGGATTCCGGTAGATTCCCCTTTTCTGTTTAATTAAGACTACGGATGTGAGATTTCGATAGATCCCCTGTACAGTTATATGGAACCACGGGACTACACTTGGTAGGTTCTCCCAGTATTGGGTATTTACATTTGGAACTACGGATCAGGATTCCGGTAGATTCCCTGGTACTGATAGTTGGACTACGGGACAGGATCCCGGGAGATCCTTCGGATATATATGATGGACTACTGGATGGTATCCCAAGAGATCCACTAGATAGTTGTAATTGGGACTACAGGACGATATCCTGGGAGATCCCTAGTTGTTTACTCTGTGTTGAGTTGTATTTCCTTTCCGTGATTATCTTGTCTTTGTTCTAGCTGTTGTTATTCTTTCTATTTTGGGTTATTTCTTACTGTTACACTCAATTGTACTGTCTTATTCTACGCTGTTGTACCTTATATTTTATTTAACCACAGTAGGGCCCTGACATTCCTCGTCACTACCGATCGAGGTTAGGCTTGGCACTTATTGAGAACTCTATGGTGTACTCATGCCCTTTCTGCCGCATATTTTTCATGTGCAAATCCAGGTACTTCCGCTCAGACTTATTACTCTTTAGACGAGGCGCTTATAGAGACTCTGAGGTAAATCTGCCGTGTCCGCATACCGAAAAGTCTCTTTCTACTCTTTATTTTTGTAGTATCCCTTATGTACTTCCGTTTCCTTGTTAGGTATTCTGGAGTTAGATGTTGTAGACATTCAAAGGCTTGTGATCATGAGATTTCGAATTTTGGAAAATGATATTAGTTTCGAAAGTTGTTATTGTGTATGCCGAGTGGTATTCTAAACACTGTTTTATTTCATTATTTCGGTTTTTAATTATTTCTTCCACAATTGTTATTTATATTCCATATGATTAGACTTACCTAGTTGTAGAAACTAAATACTATCACGATAATTTACGAAGGCCGAACCGGAATCGTGACATTCCATTTTCAATTCATCAGTTCATCAGTGTGGCCGTAACTAGTCTTTGTGGACTTTTATAATCCAATTCTACGTTAGATGCTATTTTATAAATTTTATTAAAATTTTCCTACTTAAAATATAATCCCATTCCAAATGAGTTTAACAGTTTGTTTGGCCAAGCTTCTTCAATACTAAAAGTATTTTTTCCAAAAAAATATTTTTTTTTTTAAAGTTAAAGTGTTTGGCCAAGCTTTTGAAAGAAAAAAATTGCTTTTGAGGAAAAGCAAAAGCAGATTTTGAAAAGCGGAAAAAAGTAGTTTCTTTCCAAAAGCTCTTCTTTGAAAATCACTATTGAGAAAAATACACTTAAAACAGTTTTTAAAAGCTTGGTCAAACACCAATTGCTGCTCAAAAGTACTTTTCAAATTAATTAGCCAAACACAAACTACTTCTCACCAAAGGTACTTTTGAGAAAAATATTTTTTTTTAAAAACTTCTCTAAATAAGCTAGTTTTTACAACCTGGCCAAATATATTATGCTGAGCATCCCTAATGATTCACGTCATTCCAGTTGAACATTGGATTTAACTTATACGTACTTTATGGACTATATAATTCCAATTCCAAATTAGTAAGAATAAATTAATATTATATGCATAACCTTCATATAAATCAATATTAATTTATTTTATATATATTACATATATGTTTCAATTAAAAGATATAATTTAATTTTTTATTTCAAATAATTTTTTTAAATTTTATTCATAATATTAATTATATTCTTTGTGTTAGTAAAGAATATAATATTTATTAAATTGGACTAATAATTTTATTTATTTGACTAATTAAATTCTTAATTCATCAATTATCAAATAATTAGTTAATTAATTCTTTAGCAAAGATCACAACACTCGTTTGTGTGCGACCTCATAAGTTCAATACTAAATCGATAGCAAATTGATCGCAGCAATAGACTAATCAAGGGTAACGTCTAGCAACACTCCTTAATCGGCCGGATAAAATAAAATATACAATTTACTCTCAAGAACCAGTACAAGAATAATATAGTAATTCCTTCTGTCCATGTAGCTCAAGGTCATCGTAGGATATGATTCAACTATCAAATCTTAACAAGCGACCAGCTATGTGTTCATGTCAAATGTAATCGACCATTGAGTGACCTAAGAAACTCTTTTCTTCTTTCACTCAATTGTTCTGGCTAAGGTCCTAATTTTGTCGTTTATAATTCATGACAACATGAAGCTTAAACTCATTTCCGAGATTTGACATACTTCATCTTGATCAATCACTAATTTTATAAGCATTTAATCGTACTCAACATCCTTTCAACTATCGCCCTAGGACCATAAGTGTCTAGTATCAAAGCACACTAAATAAGTTATCAATTACTATGAAGATCTCAGGTCAAAGGAAACTCTTACAGCACATTCTTCAAGAGAATATCCTATTGAGAGGTTATGATAATTCTAACTATTGGGAGTTATCCAATGAGTCGATTCAATAATCATATCTCTATATGCATCATCTATCTATGTGATTTAGTTAATGAGATCAACTAATCTTTATCCCATAAAGACGACCACATGAATATTAATTTAACTAGATTACTACAACAACAACAACAACTCAATATAATTCCACAAATGAGGTATAGGAAGGGTAATTTGTACACAGATCTTATACCCCGAGGGACAAAGAGGTTGTTTTCAGAAGACCCTCGGCTCAAGAAAGCTACAAGAGACGATATCTTAGTACTATCAATAGATTCATACTAAAATAACATAAAATAATATAAAATAACAGCAACAAGTTTAGACTAAATTATAAGAGACTTTACTATCATTATTATGATCTCCATCACGATGAAAAATCTTAAAATTTAATCAAAGACTTTATTAAATTAATCAAGTAATTAATAATAATTATGATAAGAGAATATCAAATGCCATATAATTTATATCAATAATGTTTACAAAATATTCAAATAATCAAATATGAGAATAAATTTAGGGCATATCCACTATATTTTTAACAATTTATAAGCAACAAGTCACCAATTCCTTACATCATAATTTTTTTTGGTAATTAAAGTAATTATGATGATCCTTCATCATAATTACTGCAGAATACATCCATTATGATATTTCCATAACTCGGAAAGTACCCCTGTAGTACTACTAGTACTAGTATTTATGAACCAAACGACCCCTAATCGATTCTACCAGAGATACGGCCTACGGTTTTCTTTTTCTTTCCCTCCTTTTTCTCATCTTTGTCTAAGAAGTCCACATGTTTCTCTTTCCCTGTCCTACAGCGACGGCCTAAGACAAAATATCCAACAAACTCAGTAACTTCTCCGAGTTAAAACCCAATAGCAGTCTTCTTCTCTTTGCTATATTCCTTATTCCCGTTCAGTTCACTTGGACAACACCAAGATTAGAAAATTCGTGCTATTGTCAGATACTACTCTAATATATACTCATTTGATCAGAGGTACAAGGATTTCCCGAACTTTCAAGGTCTGTTAATCAACGGTCTTTAATTCAATGTTTTCGGTATAAATTGCTTGATATTGCATGCAGTTCCAAATTATTTGGGTTTTGATTGAATTGGTGATTGAGCCTTCTGTTATCTCAAAGTTGTGCTTTCTGGTTGATCTTTGAAATTAGTAGTTCACTTTATCAATTAACACCAACAATTAAATTGTACGGATTCTTTCATGTTGCCTTCTTGAATGTCGATAATCTTGAAATTCGTCGGTAGGTTGACTAAAATTTATATAGTGCTTACTGGATCATATTTACCATGAGTAGTTTCTTTTTACAGTCGTTCATTCATATTTCCTCTTTTTTTTTTTTCACTTTCTTACTATTAGTTACTATACTATATAATTTGGGAGGCACTCTTCCTCCTCCCCTTTAGATATTCAATTTGAGTTTCCTTTAGTTTCAGGACCTCCTTTGCCGTTTAAATCATTTGATTGTGCTCTTAAGTAAGGTAACTAGCTTAAACTCTTATTTGAAATCTATTCAGAGAAATTATTGTTTCTCATTCGGAGTTTTTTCTCACTTTCATGTCTTAGGGTTAATTTGACCAATTTTGAGTGCTAAAATCAGTCACCTATTAATTGACATTTGAAAGTGAACTTTAGATATTTATAAACTATACTACAGTGACTCTAAACTGCGATTCTTTTCATATCAAAATGACATTAGAAATTATCCATTAATTTCGCGTCAATCCAAATTAGTGAGGTTGGCTTGTATCCATTTTAAAAGATTCATCATAGTTAAATCATTTTTACGCAGTCAGCCTACTACAACTTTTCCTTTAACTAGTGTTGAGACCTGCTACATTTTGCGATCTAGTGGAGTTAGACAAACACTATGTTTTTGAAATTTTTAAGTCAAGGATCATTTTGGTTTACTATGGGGATGGAAAATGTAACGACCATCTTGGGATAGAGTGAGTGTCCAATTTGTGGTTTGGTATGCCCTGCTGGAGTATCTTCAATTTTCTGAACTGCAAGCTGCGTAGTGAGATGTAAAGTCGCTGTTGTTGCTATTTGTTGTAACATGCATTATGTCAACCTTTTTGTTCATGATTAGATATACTAGCATGTTTTCCTCCTACACATGTGTGTGAACATATATGCTTTTCTCTTTTTCTTTGATACATCAAGAGCTGCTTTGGGACCTCATTTTCTCATGATCAGTATCCTTTCAAGAAATATACCTGATATCTACAGAGATTAAATTTTTGTTTAAAGCATGCCAAACAAATACAGAACTTGAAACTTCTTCTTTGCAAATGAAATTCTCTTGCAGATGATGTCGTATTGCCCCCCCCCCCCCCCCCCCCCCCAAATGACATTTTGGGGCCATAGACTACTGTAATGTTTGGGTTGCTGTTTCCATTTAAATTCCTTATTTGCATTTTAATTTGCAGAATTTTCGAGCTATTTAATGGCCCAGGGTACTCTTTCAAGTGCCGATTCACCTCGAAGAAGGTCTGGCCTATTAAGAGATCAAGTTCAATTGGTAAAAAGAAGCAACTCTGCTCGTTATGAGATAGTCCCAATTCAAGATCAACTATCATTTGAGAAAGGTTTCTTTATAGTTATCCGTGCATGCCAGTTGTTGGTTCAGAAAAATGAAGGAATTGTACTGGTGGGAGTCGCTGGTCCTTCAGGGGCTGGAAAGACCGTGTTCACAGAAAAGATCCTGAATGTTATGCCTAGTATTGCTATCATAAACATGCACAACTACAATGATCCAAGTCGCATCATTGACGGGAACTTCGACGGTAGTCTTGCTTTCGGTCTTTCTGATAGGTTATTACATGAGATAATTTGTTGTCTATGATTTATTCTTCTAGTGACCTTATGTAGCATTTGCTTGATTATTTGCATCATCTTGACATAGCAACCTGCAGACTTCTCTTAGTGTGGGATTTCTTGGTATCATTCCATTGGGGGAAGGAGATTGCAAACACTGGGATTTAAATGATATATGTGGAAAGAAATCATAGAGAAGCATGCACAATAGCACTCTGTTTCACCGAATATTGAATTGGGAATATATATCTAATACACTTATTGAGAGATGATTCTGATGGTAATTCTCTTTTTGGTAACTTGGTTGCCTTGAAAGTAATTAAAGTACTAATATAGGAGAGTTTGTTACCATGCAAGTCATCCATCTGGATACAGCTTCCTGAGGATAGATGTCCTAACAGAGCAACTAATAAATAGTAATCACAAAGTACCACGGTCGAGAAGTGTGGATTCTTCTAAGAAGATGATTATTGCGTGGGCATTGTCTTTATCCATCTTCTACAATCTCCATAGAAGTATGCATAGCAGCATGTTTAAAATCAAATAAGCTTTGAGGAAATATTCTAATATATATTATAAGGAAAACATTCTGCAGCTGTTTATCATTATTTTTTTCCTTTACTCTGATAAAGTATTTCCTACCCGAAAGGGTAGAGAGGCTGTTTTCAAATTCTCCTCAAGGACAGGATTTTATTATATAATCACTAAGCCAAAATAAAATTACCCTCCCCAGACCCCACTTTGTGGGACTATATTGGGTAGTTGTTGTTGTTGTTGTCCTTGAGGAGAATAATTTGAGCTGAATATCTTGTTTTATGAAATTTCCTAGTAAAATAACGCTCCCCCAGTAATCAGTCCAAGTGAATTATTTAGTCTATACTACCAACTAGAAAAGCCAAAAATCTTGAGATCAGTTGATTACACTGTTAGGGAGTCCACATGGAGAACATAGAAGCTGTTTGCATTTCGGGTTAAGGAATTCAGCATTTATTTTCCATGACCCGTAGTTTGCCCAAGGCTTTGGTCTAGAGGTTTGAGTGCAACATGTGATGTGTGGGTGTTAGGCGCACGTCACAGGTTTAAAATCCTTCCGCAGATGAAAGCCTAGTATTTAAGTGGAGAAGGATAGAGGGGCGGGCCCCTTCTCCACCGAGTTTTGAATCGTCCACTACTGACCCCTTGGGGATTTCTATGTTATCAAAAAAAGAAAAAAAAAAGGAAAATAAAGCTCCAGAACTAGTAGTTTTAACACTTCTCTAAATTCATCCCTGATACACACACATATATATGCAGATGTACATGAAAGATGAAGACATCATTTGAACAGATACTTTGTACGGTTCAGTAAAGCACACTGCAAGACGAAGTATATATCTATGCCGAAGAATGTAGCTTAAACCCTTTATACCTTGCTGCGACAGCTTCATCTAAGAGTTAAAGCTGGTAAAGAAGGGAGCCATCTATTTATTTATTTTAGGCCCGCGACAGTATGGCTGATTGATACCTCCTGACTTCATGGGATTCTTGATTTATGAATCTTTTAAAAGTCAAACCATAATAAGAATATTCAGGCTGCATTTTCTGCTGGTTAATGTGATGATGAATGATTAGAGTAAAATACAACAACAACAACTACCCAATATAGTCCCACTAAGTGGGGTTTGGGGAGGGTAATATGTAGACGGGCCTTACCCCTATCCGAAAGGGCAGAGAGGCTGTTTCCAATCGACCCTCGGCTCAGTGAAGGAAAGGAAAACAAAAACAAAAACAAAAGAGCATTAGTAACTCCAACAGAAATAGCGTAAATAATTATCTAAACAAAAGAACCATAAATAAAATAGCATGCAATAATATCAGACAGTGACTACCATAAGGAAGACACAATCCAATACACAATCCATAGCCCTGCCAAGCCTCACCCAACCCCGGGTGAGGAGTACGAAAAACTCTAGGAGCTTCTATCCTACAACCCTGATACTAGACCTCCAGACTTTCCTATCAACCCTGATACTAGTATTCCTTGTTAGAGTAAAATACTAACAAGGAAAAATATTGAAAATGCAAAAGTATCTAGTCTTCTTGAATTAATGAATAAATATTGGCTGCTAGCCAGTTTCTTAATTTGCAGATCTTATTGTTCCTTTCTTTCACGGATGATTGATGTGTACAGCTGTCTCCTCTTATGTTGCTCAGACTCTCCAAAAGTGTTGCTGCACCCGTGTCGGATCCACCAAAAATGTACTAAATTTGGAGGATCCGACACGCACCCAACAACATTTTTGAAGAGTCGGAGTAACTCACTCACCTCTCCTTAAATTAGTTTTTCAATTTGTTCTTTTTTATGTGAAGACTGTTCATGAGTCTAAATCTCTCTGGATTCTATGGTGCTGAGTTTGGGAACCAATCATCACCATGAAATAAATGTTGTTAGAAGTTCTGGAATTTGTCTCATAAGTGAAATTATGTCACAGTATGCAACTCCTAATGCTTTTTGCACATCTTTATCAGGAAAGATATAACAGACGAGTTTTTTGGTTTAACTTTTTTCAGCTGATGGAAAGTTAAGAACTAGAGTTTTAAAATCCTTGATTATAAACAACTCCTGAAAAATCTTGATGTATAGCTGTGTATATCAGGCTCACAAGGTCTTGTGCATAAGGTGTTCCTGTAGAATGCCATAAAGGATCATTGAAGTAACCAACAACAACAACCCAGTATAATCCCACTTAGTGGGGTCTGGGGAGGGTAGTGTGTACGCAGACCTTACCCCTACCCTTGGGTAGAGAGGCTGTTTCCAAATAGACCCCCGGCATCCTTCCCTCCAAGAACTTCCCACCTTGCTCTTGGGGAGACTCGAACTCACAACCTCTCGGTTGGAAGTGGGGGTTGGAAGTGGGGGTTGCATTGAAGTAAACAATGCACTTATTTTTGAATCGAAAACCTAGAACTGACATCTACCTTGCATTTTGAATGTCTGTTTCTGCTATAAAGAATAAAGAGTGCAATTTGATCGAGTGTTCTTGCATTTTGAGATGTTACTTCCAGCATGTGGTCTTGCGGAAATGGTTAGGCCATATTTTATTGTTTTGGATCGTTTCAGCACTCAGCATAGTCGGTTTTATTCTGCTTTAGTTTTTAATGTTCTTTTGCCACCTTATTACCAAGGAGAGTAGAGGCTATGCTGTGACTAATGATTAAATTTAAGTGAAGATTTTCAATGACTTTTATCTCTTGGTATTGTTGAAACAGATCCACGCTTGACAGACTATGAGACTTTGCTTGAGAATATACATGGGCTGAAAGCTGGGAAGCCTGTTCAAGTTCCTATATACGATTTTAAATCTAGCTCTCGCGTGGGTTATAGGTCAGTTGTCATTCTTCTCTTCACTATTTCTGCTAGCCGTTGTTTAGTTTTCCTGACAACACACTGCTTTTTCTATGGACCCCTCTCTTTCTTCACGTTCTTTTTCCTCTTTAGATTGTTTCTTGGTGCTAGGATTTTTCTTCTTTTTCTTTTGTATACGTTGGAGTTCAAGGAGAGGGATTGAAGAAAAAATACTAGTCGTGCAGGGGAAGGAGGTTTCTGCGGTGGGGTTTACCCAAAAAATGTTTGTGCTGCTCATTAACCACTCTTATATTTGAAAGACATTAAGATGTCTATCTTATTTCTAGTGTTTGTATATAACATTTGATTGAAGCCCATGAATGACATTGCACATCATTCTTAATCTAGACCTTCATAATATCCATTAACATTTTGACTGAAATTCTGCTCATCATTTATCGGATTTACTTGGTGAAGAAGACAGGGAGTTGTGATTTGTGTATCAGCCATCCCAGTCCCCCCGCACCCCGCGTGGCTTTTAGTTACATTCATGACCTGATATACACACACTATCGAACGAGTTTGTGTATACACAGAGATCTTGATAGAAGATCAACAAGAGGAATCTAAAGAGCTAATAGTATATATTCAGAGAGAAAAGAGGAAACAAGAAGAGAATGGTGTAAAGCGGGGAGAGACAGAGAGACCTATCAAAATAAAATTAAGAGCTTTATCTAGCTGACATTACTGGAAGAACATCTGAAATTTATAATCAAGAACCAGTTCCATACAAAATGTTTTATTTTCTTACTTGGCAATGTAAAACACACGTTTTCTACTTCTTTCTGATCCCATTAGTTTTTCTGACCCTTGATTTGACAGAACACTTGAAGCTCCAAGCTCTCGAATTGTTATAATTGAAGGGATATATGCTTTGGGTGAAAAATTGAGGCCATTACTAGATCTCCGTGTGTCTGTCACGGGTGGAGTGCACTTTGACTTAGTGAAACGGGTTCTCAGGGACATTCAATGCGCTGGACAAGAGCCCGAGGAGATAATCCAACAAATCTCGGAAACGGTTCCGTTTCTGTTATTTTAATAATATATTGCAAGACATATCTGGTTTCTTTATACATTTAGTTTGGAAATCAAGTACAATGAACCTTATGTCATTCTTCCAACAGGTGTATCCTATGTACAAAGCCTTTATTGAGCCTGATCTACAGACAGCTCATATCAAAATTATCAACAAGTTTAACCCGTTCGCTGGATTTCAGAACCCAACATATGTTTTAAAGGTCTAACATTTTGACCTTTCTCTTTACGTTCCATATAAATTGTGACTAAAAGGTTACTTGTGAACTGCAAGCACAACTTTTGGGACTGATGCGTTATAAATATATTACAGTCGACAAAAACTGTGACCGCAGACCAGATCAAGGCTGTGTTTCCAAATGAACACAAGGAAATTACAGAGGAAACTTATGATATTTATCTCCTACCTCCTGGTGAAGATCCTGAAGCTTGCCAATCATATCTTAGGATGAGGAACAAGGATGGAAAGTACACTCTTATGTTTGAGGTGTGACCGATAAATTCCTTGTTTGCATGCTGAGCATATCATTTAGTAATAGTTGGACTACTTTTCACCTTTTTTGTCTTGTCATTTTCAGATGGTAAATTTGCTTGATATTGGTTAAGCTACTTGGATAATTCATATGATCTATCTGATTGCGATTGCATATATTCCATTAGTGAAGTAGCAAGAATGCTGTCAGCATGTACTGCCGGTCATTCTGTGTATGCTGAATGAACTACTTTTTAAATTCTAGGTTTTAATGGTTATAGAGCTCGCTGGAGAAATCTAGCCTTAATTGTCCCATATCATACAGACAGAAGAAATATAGCAATCAATCTAATACAGATTAAGGCTTTTAAAGTAGAATCCTACTGTTCTATCTTAGATATGTAGACACTAAATGGAATACAGTCTATTGTGTGACTAACTTCATTTTAACATTTTGCTGATAGACTTATCATAATCTAATCTCTCTCCATCTTGCTCTCTTTGCATCTGTCTTCCCCTGATAATGCATTTCTGCACCTTGTTTTTACGATGAAAACAAGATGGTGTAGTACCAAAATAGTGGATAAATCAAATCTTATTTGTCATTCTAATGTGGATGACACCTGACTCACTTATAAGGAAGATATTTCGAAGGAGAATCCACGTTCACCTGTGTCCGACTCAAATGCTGCGCTTTAGCTTGTTATTCTGTTTGCTATATTGCTATAAATGAGCAGTCAAGAACTTTCAACTTTGGAACTTACTTCTGTGTTTCCTATTTTGGGTACATTATTGGTATCTGTTGAATTCTTAAAGGTATTGTGCGGAATGTCAAGAAATAGTGATCTTTTATCATCTGAGGATTTTCATGTACTTCTTTCAGGAATGGGTGACAGATAGTCCTTTCATTATATCACCAAGAATCACCTTTGAGGTCAGTGTACGACTTCTTGGTGGTTTGATGGCATTAGGATATTCAATTGCGACCATTTTGAAAAGGAGCAGCCACATCTTCTCTGATGACAAGGTTTGTGTGAAAAAAGATTGGTTGGAGCAACTTAATCGTAGGTATGTTCAGGTATGATAGTCACAAATTACTAAGTCACCCTTATCTTATTTTGATTTTTCTTTTAAATGTTTGGAATCATTATTTGCAAGGTAGAATTTATTTGTTTTTTTTGTCTTTTTATTTGTGTCCTGTTTTGAGCATTTGGGTTTATTTTATTTCATCTGGAATTCAGATTATTTCATCTGGAATTCAGGTAAAGATATGTGTCATTGACCTCCTAGAGAATCTCTGTAAGGCTTTACCCAGCCAATGCATAGACTTAGAATGTGGCTAAGCTGTGAGTAATTGAATGGTTTGAGGCTTGGCATGGCACAATTGACTAACCTTTCATTTTATTAATCCACTGGAAGCAACATTGATTTCCGGGGTTGAGACAATTGTAAGAATAGCATTTAGGACAATTATCCAGTTTAGATACTTGCTTGATCATCAGTCATCACTATCAATTTGAGTGTTTACATTAAGTTTTTTTATTGGTAATTAATAAATTATAAACATGACATGAAGCATGCTGAAAATGACGAAAAGGGGGAAGAGGAGTTCCCTAAAACTTCAGTTGAATTTTAACAAATATCAATGAAGAAGAAAATTTTCTGGAGCTATTTTCTGGTGAATATGTGAGTTTAGTTTTAAATTTCCAAATCGCTGCTGACGACTTAAGGAAAAAAGTGAAGTCTGTTAGAAATGAGTTTCCTCTTCCTCAGATCTGTGATTTGGCCTGAAATTAATTGCTATTATTATTTCCATTTTTTTCTTATGAAGGTGCAAGGAAGAGATCGATTACATGTAAAATTTATTGCCGACTCTCTTGGTTTGGATGGTTCATATATTCCTCGCACTTACATTGAACAAATTCAGCTGGAGAAGCTTTTAAACGATGTTATGGTAAGAGCAGTTTTAACTAAATACAAACTTTCCAATGTTCCTGGTTCTGAGTATCACAAACTGTGCAGGCATTGCCAGACGATCTGAAGACAAAGCTGAGCATAGACGATGATTTGGTCTCAAGCCCTAGAGAAGCTTTATCCCGAGCCTCGGCAGATAGGAGAACGAAGTTTCTTAATCGGTAGGTAATAGGTTAAATTATTATCTTAACTACTGCTCAAAGTAGCCTATATGTATTGCACCATTATTTAGATGTTTTTACCTGTCTGGAAACAACAACCACCTACTTATTTCTACAAAAGTCATGGACTGAAAAATCTTCATCTGTGTAACTATTGGCAGTGGTATCCCACATACATACTCAATACAACGAGAAAAGCACCTGTCCAAGTTGACAAAACTTGCGGTTAATAGTAGAAGATATGATGGAAGAATTCCAGATTCTCCAGCACCAGTGGCTAACCAGGTAACTCTTCTGAGAAATAAGTTCAGGTTTTTGTGAGAATTTAATGTCTCCACTATTTTTGCTACAGATTGAAGGCATTTTTGGTGCGTGAACTGATTTCCAGTTTTCCTCATGGTGTTCTGTGATATTTCTTTTAGAATATATTTTCCTTATTTTGGGGCCTTTGTTTGACATAAATTGCAAAAGCTTCGCCTAATATAATATATACTCCAAGAAAAGGAGAAAGTGTTTCATCTACTGACTTAGATCATTTTCTGAACACCATTGATTTTAATTGTTGTTATCGACACTCAAGAATATATTCACCCTTTCCTACTCTTTTCTCTTAGGGGCTACCACCATGTCTCATAGCCAAACCATTGACCAAAGTTATAGGCTGTCAATTTTTCTTATAATTCAAATATTCCTTATGGCATAACTCGAACCAACATAACCTTTTAAAGATTTCATATCAGGAGAAGGAAGTGAGTCCTCCATTAGGAGTTAAAGAGGCACACAGTTGGATTTTGTGGTTTTGAGAATCGCCAGAGTAAAATTGACTTTATAGCTTTAGAAAAGCAAGCCAAATGATGATCTCCTGGCAACCCTGGGCACTGGTGGCTGGAAACGCCTGCAAAAAACTGATGGATCCCTTTTATAGTCATGTAGAGCAGCAAGAGAGTCTATTTTTATGATTTACAGTTGTTCATATAGATTTATAAAAAGCATATTTGGTTTATTTTAATCTTGATAAGAGACTTTTATTCAAGTCCTATAATTCTTTTTATTAGTCATACAAGGATCTATTCTGTAGAAAGATATAGAGTTCATGATGTCTATATGGATAACTTGGTGCTGGAGACTGAGCACCGGAAGTAGTATATTGCATATGCTGTTTTTCCTTTTCCATCTTCCTGTTAATTTCATCATTTCTCATACACTAGAAGATTATTTAATTGCTACCAGTACCTCCCACTTATGCTGAACTTATTGTAATATCTCAATCTTGCATTTTCATGTTACTCTCTTGATCACTCAAGAATTGCTTTTTTTCAGGGAGTTGTTTCTCAACTTTCAGAACAAATTTCCACGCTGAGTGAGCGAATGGATGAGTTTACATCTCGGATGGAAGAACTAAACACAAAAATATCTGTCAATAAAGTTTCTGCCAGCCAACAAAATTTGGCAGTGCACGCTGAGGCTTGCAATGGATCTGTACCCACTTCTCTTTTTGTGGCTGGGTTAGGAAATGGCTCACTGACTGGTGCTCTTTTACCTCATTCATCATCTGCTTCCCAATTGGCAAGGGAATCTTCTCTTATGGAGGAGGTATTTTAAGATCATCTTCTGCTCATCTTTGACACTAAGCAGATTCAAAAGAAGGTGTTGTGGGTACTTTGATATACTTTCTAAGACAATTGTTGTCCAAATCTTGTCTTTTGATCTATTTGACCAAAAGAGTAAAAACTCGATTGTGGAATAATTCGTCATTTAAAAATAATACTTACTAGAGATAGCACTGAAACTTAATGACTTATGTTCCAAGTACTAAAAGATTCTCTAACAAGAACCATCGTCCAAATTTAACGGAATTGTCTCGAGAAGAGGGGTTGCTCTGATGGTAAGCAACCCCCACTTCGAACCGAGAGGTTGTGAGTGCGAGTCTCCCCAAGAGCAAGGTGGGAAGTTCTTGGAGGGAAGGATGCCGGGGGTCTATTTTGAAACAGTCTCTCTACCCCAGGGTAGGGGTAAGGTCTGCGTACATACTACCCTCCCCAGACCCCACTAAGTGGGATTATACTGGGTTGTTGTTGTTGTCTCAAGAAGGTTGGGGAAATGGACAATTTGGGACTGAGGGGGTAGTCAATTTAGACAATTATGCTTCTGATGCAAACCATCTTGCGAGCAGGTACTTCTTATTGGGAGATCACAGCGTCAGATCATGCACCAGATAGACAATCTGAGCAATATCATCCGTGAACTCAATGGAGAAAGATCTCGCCAAGGAAGAACGGATAGGATGGAAGGAATGGCTGAAGTTGTTGAATCAATTGGTGTTCCTCTGCTTCTTACTCTTGCTATTGGCGGTGTAGGCATCTTCTTGTTCAGGACCTTGTCATCTCAAAAATAACATATTCCGCTAATGCTACTGAAACAGTGAACTCGAAGATGTACATGTATTAAGAGAAAATTTTAGCATAAATGTATATATTTTAGCCTGGTTATCTTTGAAGAACCACAAATACATGAGAGAATGAAATAAATTATCTCTTGCAGATGGAGAGAGTATTTCTTTGATTATTAGTGTAAAGATATAATAGTGCTGGTATTGGTGGTGTCGTAATCCTTGTGTAGGATGCTTGTCCAAATGTCTATCTGGTCCTTGTACCCGAGATAGCTCATACTTAACGAAGTCCTGTTGATTTTGTTGAAGTTCCTAGTTACTACGTAGTTTTTAAGATGGGCTGACTCACTAATGTAATAATATTGGTATAATTTTTTATGAAATTCCAGTTCTGGAGAATAACTTTGTACTCCAAGAGCATATTAGTAGAATACTAGTTTCTTTTCTTTTCCAACGTTTATGCAAGGCCAGTTTGTAACTTCAATTTATATTCTCCTTTCGTATTTGGTCCAGGTGCAATATTGAATGATCTTTCATTCCTTATGCCTTGTACTTATCAGCTTTCGGCTACTTTATTCAAAGTACAAGAGATATTAATAATCCATAAATTGCTATTTAGCAGAACTAAGTACAGGACAACTAAAGTTAAACAGTCAGTATCATAATTCTGTTTCGTCAAAACGAGGAAGTAGTTTCACGAATTTCTGATACAACTTGATCATAATCTTCTTTCAGTTTCTCTTGATCTTCCTGGCCAAGTTCCCCCTTAGTTGGCTTTGTCAATACCAAAACGCAGCAAGTTGGCCTCTTTGTTGCTCCAGCATTTGCAAGATCCTGAAAACACAATGCTTTTACAATCATGACCTCTTTTGCAAGATTCTGAAAATGCAGCAAGTTGGCTATTTTTCAATTACTACTTATAAATCTGACTATTTTTGAATTTCACCCTGATCTCTTTTGCTTTTGTTCTCTTTTTTCTTTTATGAAATTTTTGTTAGAAACGGTGTACTGCGTAGGAAAGGATTCTGGTGGGGGAGTGCAGCAATAATCACTTTTAAGCCCTCTATTTAAAATATATCCATAATTTATAATATATATATAAAGATTAGCCAATTCACCCAAACTTTAGGACTAAGTATCATAAATTTTTGAGATGCTGACTTGAAATTTAGAACTAAGTGTCATGAATTTCTGAACTACCAATTAAAATTCAAAACATAAGATTCGAACTTTTGGACATGATTTTTGGGGTTCTAAAGTTTGAATTTTGAGATTTAAACTCTAGGACGTTGTGCACACAATTTTCGAACACCCACATTGACATAGTACAACATAATAGGTCAGCAAGCAAGCCACGTGTATCCTTCAAGCTGGTCAAGCTCACAGAGCGTTGCAACACGATATTGCAAAATAAATTCCCACAAAAGTGTAGAGATCCAAGGAGTTTTAATATACCTTGCTCTTTAGGCACTATCAAATTTGATAAGTCTTTATGTGATTTTGGTGCCTCAATTAATTTAATGCCTCTATCTATTTATAGGAAACTGGAGAATGAGATTAGAGAAATAAGGTCTGAACCAATATCTTTGCAGCTGGCAGATCAAACAACTCTAATAAAATTATGTAGCAGCAAGTGTTCCTTGGGTTCTATTAAATTTTAATTTGGTGTTTTGATTTTCAACTTTTTAAGTTAGATATGGAAATTGAATCAAAATGAATATAGTTTTAATTCGATTTCTTTCCATTTAGCAGGTCATATAGACTTCATAATAGAACATTATAAATTGAGATTCAAGTTTCTCGAACTTGATAATTTTTCAAGATGGGTGTTTCAGTCATAAGGTTAATTAGTCCTAAAGTAATTTTATGTATCATTTATGAACAAAATTATGTCTTTTAGTTTTTAACTATGAATCTTTTAGTTGCCAATATTGTACTATTCAAACACAAAATTCAAGTTGTAGCCATTTAAAAATTATATTTTTTGTGACAAAAATTTCGTTGTGGCTAAATTATAGGTTAAATAGACACAACTAAATAACTATCACTAATTGTTTGCACTATTAGTGACAAAGCCTAATGTCATAATAAATTATAAACTTTTGTAGCTAAAGTTAGCTATGTTTAACTATAAATTTTATTTTGTCACTATTGTAATAACGCATTTTTTGTGAATAGGCACCCATGAATTAGCAGCATATTTGCGGGATCTATCGAGTGGAAAACCGGGATGTCGATACACCGAAGAGCTACCAAACACGATCACCAACAAGAGAGTTTACGTGTCCAAAGTGTTACCAATTTTAAGACAAATTATAATTTGTCACAAATTGAATATATCATTAGTGACAAAAAAATATGCCACCAATTATATAAAATTCGTAGCTAATATTATTAAATAATGGCGCCAAGTTATTTTTTGGTGGGAAACTTTAGTGGGCAAAATTTTTGCTACAAAATTTTATCTTTCTTCACTAAAAGTAGGAGGATTATGTATCTAAACACAAAACATAATTTTCGTAACAGAAAGTGAATAATTAGTGACGAATTTTATGTCGTGGCTAAAAGTTTTGTCCCTAAATATCACATTTGTTGTAATGACACAAAAGAAAACTCATGCTTGGAGTGGGTGAGGATATTGTGACTTTCGAGATGAATATAAAAACAGCGCGAAAAAGGAGAAACTAGCTGTAAGTGTTAAGTGAAAAGTGAAAAGTTCGAAAGAGAAAGCCGAGATATCCGAGTGCAAAGGACAATGCCACCATATAAAAGAATGTCGAAACTTCAGACGAAAAGGGTATGCCAGGACAAAATGAGTTGGTCTTGCTGTTGGAGCAGAAAATCTTGGAGCTACAAGGTGAGCTTCAGCAGGTCTGAAATCTCGCAAACCTCTCTTTTACTCTGAATGTCCCTGACATCAACCATCATAACACCACCACCCAGAATAAAACACTACTCTAAAGCACACAAACCCAAAATCCACAACCTTTAGCTCCACAAAACCCTTCCGCAATGCATCAATATCACAACCCCGCACCCTCTCAAAACCATAACTCTCCGCCGGTACAAAGCCCTCATCAACACCACCATCACATGACCACATTCCACAAACAACCACCTATCATATGCCTCAAAGTCAAGTCCTAGGACGCCAAGACAACCCGTTATACGTGGAGACCTTACCACATACCCCACTTCAAATCCTATACATACTAGACTAACCGAGAAGGACTTGCTCATCCAAAATATGACTGAAGAACTAAAAATGTTGATAGGAAGAGTCCAGAGTGTTGAGGGTGGAAAAGGTATTGAGGGCCTGAATTATGAAGACTTGTGTATCCAGCAAGACGTGGAACTACTGGAGGGATACAAACCTCCTAAGTTTTAGATATTTGATTGCATTGATGATCCTAAAGTGCAATTTAGAACCTACTGCGATAAGTTCGTAGGAGTGGGCAAGAATGAATAGATCAGCATGAATCTGTTCATGCGAAGTCTCACCGGAGATACTTTATCATGGTTTATCAGTAAGAATCTAAAGAAGTGGAAGAGCTGGGTAAGCATGTCATGTGATTTTATGGATCGATTCAGGTTGAACACAGAAAATGTTCCAGATGTTTTCTATATCTAAAACCTCAAGAAGAAGCCAATAGAAACCTTCCGTGAGTATGCCATTCACTGGAGATCAAAGGTTGCAAATAGAAGAGGAACAAATGAACAAGTTCTTTGTCAAAGCTCAAGATCCATAGTATTACGAAAGATAGATGGAGATAGGAATCACACGTTCCCTGACATCATCAAGCCGGGAGAAAGAATAAAAGAGTGAATCAAGAGCGGTATGGTGACTAATTTTGAGTCATTGCAAGACACCAATTAAGACTTACAATCCGGAGGTATCTCAAAGAATAAGGAAGCGTGTGCCGTGATGGTATCCCGTGGCCCTAAGTCTCCTCTTACCTATCAGACAGCTCCACCAACATATCAACCTTAACCTCCAAAGTACCATTACCCCTCCACCACCTACCATACCTATAAGACCTAGTTTGCATATTACCATTCATATCTTCCCGCACGTCAAAACTACTCGAAACCACAACCAAACTTCAACCACATAACTCCCAGACAATACACCCCTATCATTGAACCCATAGCCCAACCATATGAGATATTGAGTGTATGTTTGGTACGAAGAAAAATATTTTCTAATTTTATCATGTTTGGTTGGCTTAAATATTTTGGAAAATATTTTCCTCACGAACTCATTTTCCTACCTAGAGAAGGGAAAACATTTTCCAAAACCCTTTTTTAACCTTCTCCACTTTATTTCCCATCCCCACCAACCCACCCCACCCTTTCCCTACCCTGCCCTCCCAACCCTCGCTCCCAACCGCCACCATAAATAAGAATGTTATTAATAGTAATTTCTTTTCATGTTATACATAGATTATTTTTTCATTTCAACAAATGAATATTTTCTTTTTATGATATAAAAGTGTATTTTTTTTATTTCAACAAAAAAGAACTTTATTTTTATGTTGTAGAAATAGTACTTTCTTTTCAACCAAAAAAATAGTATTTTCTTTATAGCTATGGAGTATTTGTATGATATTTTAGAAGAATACTTAAATTGTTTAAAAAAATAGAATCTTGGAAACATTGGGTATTTAGGTACTGGGGGAGAGGGAGGGAGGGGGGCAACAAAACATGAGAACTTAGAGAAAGGAGGTGGGGGAAGTAGCATAAAAAATATTTTCCTAAACAAATATTTTTAACTCTCTAACTAAACACTAGAAAATATTTTTCAGGAAAGTTTTTCACTCACCAACCAAACAAGAGGAAATACGTGATAAAACCACTCTTTTTTCATGAAAATATTTTCTAGGAAAACATTTTCCTTCATGCAAAAAACACTCTGAAGGTTGTTGGTTCTGTTACCCCCATCCCTACAGCTGCTATTCAAAATTCTTCTCAATGGGTCTACCCTAACAAGATGCGTGCCTATCATTCAGGCATAACGGGATATACTATGTATCATATGTTGTAAGATAATATCCAGAAACTGATTGACACCAACGCCATACAGGAAAATGAGTCCACATTGAATATCCTTAATAGCCCTTATCCTGCCCACATAGGCAAGAGAGTGCTGATGTGCTGGAGAATTTCGGCACATTTGACACTAATTGCTTAGATTTTAGCTTGTTTTAAATGCACTTTCCCTTTGTACTTAAGTAATTTTAGTGTTTTTGCAGTGTATGGGGTTTAAGGACATAAGATCAGGGAAAAGAGTTCGAAAAGCCACAATAAGACAAGAAAAGAGTAAAAAGGCATCGTAAATGTTGGAAATGCTATTGCAAAACCCACATGCGAGCCGCAAAATTCACACCAAGATCGCAGATCAAAACAGATTTCTGGGCAAAGTTCAACTTCAAAAATGCGGTCCCATATGTGATCGCATAACCTATTTGCGAGCGCAGAATTGACTGCAAACTAAACATGAAGTCCATTGAAGGAAGAAAATACGATGCATAATGTGATCGTATTTCTACAATGCGGAGAGTAGATCAGAAATGCGGTGAAGTCATGGAAACTAGGGTTAGAATCTGCGATGACAATGTCAAGAATGCGGACCGCATGTCTATTTTGCGACAGAAATGCAGTCGCATATTCAACCTGAAAGGGATTTTTTGTCCGATTTCTATCCCACTTTTTTGGCACACTAAAGTAGATTTGTTAGGATTTTGTGGGCTCATCTTGTCTGACTTTGAAGCTACAATACAAGGCATTAATAGTCCTCTCTTTTGAAAGTTTTTGTGTCAAGAATCTTTCACTTTGTAAGCTTTGTGACATTAAATAGTCTCTTCCTTTTGTATTTTAGCATGTCTAGCTAACTTTAAATACTAAGGTTGTGGACCCTAAATGAGTGTTATATTAATGGGTATTTAACATTGAATGTATATATAATGGTTGGTTGATGTTTATTTACTTCTCATTCTTCATTTATTGTTGGTGGTTGCAAACATAAACAAGTGCCATTAAATTCTTGCTTTGGTTGGGAAAGTGAGTTGGAATTTGGTAGAAGTAAATATCAAAGACTCAAGGCTTAAAAACTTGTTTAATAAAATCACTTAGGAATAAATGAGTTTTATTTGGCATATATTGATTGTTCTTAATTGCAACTCTTTTATATTTGAAAAAAATCATAAAGTGGAAATACGATCCAACTATAGGAAAATATTGGTTAGTCATTTAGATATCATTTGCATATCAAAATGACCTTCCATTAGAAATATATCATATTAACACCGATAGAATTACACTTTATTAAAGGGGACACAACCTTGGTTTCTTTAATCAAGTTAATTACATTCTCAATAGTTCAACTAGCTGTTACTTCAAATCTAACTCAACTCATACTCTTGTCACCACTAATTGACACTCTTGTTACTGTTAACTGGATAGAACTACGACAACACACTAATCGAGTAATCTTTTCACACCTATTCCCTGTGGGATTTGACTCCAACCTTATTGGGCGCCTTACACTATTTATCAAAGTGTAATTTGAGCGTATCAAATTTTGGCATTGTTGCCGAGGAATACAGTTTTGAAATTACTAATTAATGTGTTCTTTACTTTACATCTTATGCTATAACATCACACTTTGCTTGCTTTTCTTGGTGTTGATAGAAAACATGTCCGAATATGGTGATGATGTAGAGCTAGAAATGGGAGAAAATCCTCTTGCTGACATCGAAGAGTACATTGAGGATACAAATGCTATTGTACCTCCAGCTGTTAGTACTAAAACATTCAAGGTGGAACATGGTTTAACTTATGCTCAAAGCGGAGGGGTTTTTCAGGAATTCCACGGATGATGATCCGAAACAACATCTTAGAAACTTCTTGGGTGTGTGTGTGATGCATAAGAAGAACAATGTCTTTGATGATGCTCTAAGTTTGAGATGCTTCAAGTATTCTGTAGCTGGGGATGCAAGGAAATGGCTTCAAAATCTGCCACCGAACTCCATTCATTCTTGTCCTAAACTTGTCTGAGCATTCTTGTCTAAATGGTTCCCGCAAAGTAAGCAGTTTGAGCCCCGGTATAAAGTATTCTTTTTCAAGCAAGCACCAGGAAAGCATCTACATGAGGCATGGGAACGTTTCAAATTATATTTGGTGAGTTCTCCCAACCATAGTTTTCCAGATTTTATCTTGTTGGAAAAATTCTATATGGGCTTGGATCCTATGAACCAATCTATAGCCAAGAGCGCAGCTGCCAAATCTTTCATGGACAAATCATTCACAAGGGTGACACAAATCCTTGACAAAACGGCAAAGCATAATCAATCATGGCACCCCGAGGACACCACAGTTGGAATTACATATGGTTCTCATTTCTTGAGCAACATGATCAAGGAAAATCAAGAGAGAGATCAGGTGATTGCTGGGCTTGCTACAAACATCAATGTGTTGACAAAGATGTTCATCGAAAGCCAAACGAAGAAAGTAAATGTGGTTGAGGATGTGCAACACAAAGTGGGATTCGACTCAAACGTTATTGGATTATTATATTTGACACCGACCACCTTACACTATTTATCAAAGTGTAATTTGAGCGTATCAAATTTTGGTGTTGTTGCCGGGGAACATGGTTTTGAAATTACTAATTAATGTGTTCTTTACTTTACATCTTATTCTATACCATCACACTTTGCTTGATTTTCTTGGTGTGTCCGAATATGGTTATGACGTAGAGGCAGAAATGGGAGAAAATCCTCTTGCGGACATCAAAGAGTACATTGAGGATACAAATGCTATTGTACCTCCAACTGTTGGTACTAAAACATTCAAGGTGGAACATGGTTTAATCCTTATGCTCAATGCGGAGGGGTTTTTCAGGAATTACACGGATGATGTTCCGACACAACATCTTAGAAACTTCTTGGGGGTGTGTGATGCATAAGAAGAACAAGTCTCTAATGATGCTCTAAGGTTGAGATGCTTCAAGTATTCTGTAGCTGGGGATGCAAGGAAATGGCTTCAAAATCTACCACCGAACTCCATTCATTCTTGTCCTAAACTTGTCCGAGCATTCTTGTCTAAATGGTTCCCGCAAAGTAAGCAGTTTGAGCTCCGGGATAACATATTCTTTTTCAAGCAAGCACCAGGAGAACATCTACACGAGGCATGGTAACGTTTCAAATTATATTTGGTGAGTTCTACCAACCATAGTTTTTCAGATTTTATCTTGTTGGAAAAATCCTATATGGGCTTGGATCCTATGGACCAATCTATAGCCAAGAACGCAACTGCCAAATATTTCATGGACAAATCATTCGCAAGGGTGACACAAATCCTTGACAAACGGCAAAGCATAATCATGCATGGCACTTCGAGGACACCACATGTGGAATTACATATGGTTCTCCTTTCTTGAGCAACATGATCAAGGAAAATCAAGAGAGAGGTCAGGTGATTGCTGGGCTTGCTACAAATATCAATGTGTTGACAAAGATGTTCACCGAAAGCCAAATGAGGAAAGTAAATGTGGTTGAGGATGTGCAACCTATATCAAATGAGGATTTTGAGGAAGCAAATTATGTTAACAACTCTCAAGGAAGCTATCAAAGGCTACAATAACAAGGTCAAGGACAACAAAATCAATGAAGGCAAAACCAACAAGGGCAAGGTCACCAACAATGGAAAAACGATCAAGGTGGCTTAAACCAAGGGAATTGGAAAAACAACAACAAGAACTTCTTAAACCGGAGTTCAAACCCTTATGTTCCCCCAAAGGGTCAATATTCAATCAAGGTTCCTCAAGTGAGTCTAAGTTGGAAAGTATGTTTGAACGGGTATTGCAAAATCAAGAAAAATCCGACATCGCTATGAGGAACATGACCGAGCTTGTAAGCTCTCATACCGAATCCATTAAAAAATTGGATATGCAAATGATAGGCCTCTCTAGGGAACAAAACTCAAAGCAAAAAGGGAACACTCCCTAGTGACACAATTGCGAACCCAAAGGGCAGTGGGAGTGGCCCAACTTCTCATGTCATGGCAATTACTACTAGGAGTGAGAAGGTACTACAAGGAGAGGAAAACAAGTGATTGAGGTAGAAGAGTTCGAGAAAGGGGTTGAGGTTGAAGAGCCAAGTGTTGTCGAAATTGAGAAGATTCTGGAAAATGTGCAAGTGAAAAAAGAGAACCGGGAAGAGGTAAAGGAATAGGTAAAAGAGACACAAAAAACTCTTCCACCAATTCCTAGACCTCCTCCTCCATTCCCTCAAAGGCTTATGAGAAGAGTTGATAATAGCAAATTCGAGAAGTTCTATGACATTCTCAAGAAATTATCGGTGAATATCCCATTTGTGGAAGCATTTCAAGAGATGCTGAGTTTTGCTAAGTATTTGAAATATTTGATCACCAAGAAGAAAACCACCAAATATGAAATGGTGAATGTGACTCAACAGGTTAGTTCCATCATTGCAACATCACCCGTTCAAAAGAAAGAAGACCCGGGAGCTTTTACCATTCCTTGGACCAACGGGTTACATGATTTTGCAAGAGCCCTTTGTGATAATAGAGCTAGCATCAACTTGATGCCTCTTGCCATTTACAAGAAAGCAGGATTGGGTATGCCAAAGCCCACAAGTGTGAGATTGCAGATGGCCGATCATTCGATCAAACGCCCGGTAGGAATTGTTGATGATGTACTTGTGAAGGTGGGAAAATTTCATTTACCTGCCGACTTCGTAATCCTTGATTGTGCGGTTGAAAAAGAGATCCCTATCATCTTGGGGAGACCATTCCTTGCCAGGGGAAGAGCACTCATGAATTTGGAACGGAATGAGATTAAATTTTGTATGAATGATGAAGAGGTTACGTTCCAAGCAAGTAAGGGTATGAAACTACCGCATGAGTATGAAGGCATCTCGGTGATCGATGTTGTTGATGAAGTAGAGGATACAATTGAAATGAAAATGGAAGAACAATGCCTCGGCGAAACATTGGCGGCTATTTTGGTGAACTTTGATGGTGATGATATGGAGGATATATGGAATCGGTTAATGCATTGGAGGGAGGTTCTTACACTTATGCTTTGGCAATTTGGGTGGGTAAGCCTAAAAATTATACGTAATTAATTTTTTCCCACTTGTCCTTAGTACTTATTGTTCTTGAAAGTAAAAGAGATTGATTATATAGCATAGAAAACCTTAATGTGAAATATATATAATGGTATAATAGTTTAAAAAATTCTTATTAAGGAACGTGTAAAAGAGAAACATGACAATTAAAATGGATAAGGGAGTAAGTAGAAGAAGAAAACTTAAAATTAATTGATAAGTCAAAGTTTGCTAATTTATTACACCATCACAATATAAACATTAATAACAACAACAACTACCCAGTATACTCCCACCAGGTGGAGTCCGGGGAGGGTAATATGTAGACAAGCCTTACCCCTGCTCGAAAGGCAGAGAGACTGCTTCCAAACATTAATAGAAACATTAATGTCTAGTTTAAAAAGTCAAGTTTTACCCAATTTTTTGCTTTATCTAATTGAAACATTAATTTTAGGTTCAATATCAGAAAATTTCGTCTATTTGTGAATTTAGTCGAATGAAAAAAATTATATAAAAAAATTTCTCTCTCTCCAATTTCTTTCTCGGACCAGTTAACGTGCGCTTGGAAGCCATGGAGGGAGAGGAAGGCCCAAGAAAAATCAGCAGAGGAACGCGGCTGATGAACAACGATCATTAGAAATGAGGAAAATAGTACTAGAACTATTTGTGTCACCTAAGGGAGTTCGAATTGAAGACCAAGCTGGAAATCTCACTCCGAGGAATATGTAGAGTGATATAAGCAAAGAGAAAGCAGACCTAACGCAGAATAAGGAAAAATTGAAGACAATTGTAGCTACACCTACAGTTGCTCAAGCATCTGGAAGTGGATCTGGGAATGAAATAAAACCAGCAATGGAACAGTACCATGCAACCACGATTCTGTTGAAAACAAGAAAAATGATGAACCAAAGACTATCAAACTGGATCAATCATGGGCAAATGTGGTAGAAGAGAATAAACTAGCCTTGAAGGATATGAATCTTGAGTTTATGGCTCCAATCATTCAAAATGGTGAGGAAATTGCAAAATTAGAGGCTGAGGATGTCGAGAAAGAAAATAAAAAATGGGGATCTGCAGTTATTCTGTATGTGATAGGGGATTCGCCTACCATTGGAGCTATGGAGAGATTTCTAAAATTAGTAGGTAAGTTCTCAAGGAAGGCACAGATCTACTATCATAATGAGGGTTATTTTGTAATTAGGTTTAGTAATCTGGAGGAAAGGGACCAAGTGCTATACTCTGGACCTCATACAGTGAATAATAAACCTACAATCATGAAAGCATGGACTGAAGATTTCAATATACATGATGAGGTATTGAAGACTATCTCATTATGAGTGAGGTTTCCCAATTTACCTCTTTATTATTGGAGCATGAAAGCCCTAAGCAAAATAGGAAGTACTTTGGGGAACCCAATGTATGTGGATGAATGTACTACTGGGACAATGAGTATCTCATATGCACGAATGTTAATTGAAATGGACATAACTAGGCCACTGCCTAGAAGTGTGAAAGTGCAGGATTCTAAGGGAAGCTAATTCAACATGAGGTTGCCTATGATTGGGAACCAACATGCTGCTCAAAATATTTGAAAATAGGATGTTATTGTGTTGTGATCAAAAGGGAAAAACCATGGAGAATGATCCAACCAAAGAAAGTAGCTATAGGTAAACATGTGTGGCTAAGAACTGACAGAAATGGAGCTAATGAAAAGAAGGAAACATAACAAAAGGAAATGATAGAAACTGTCTAGCAAGGAGAGTCTGAACAAACAGAGAAAGAAGTGCAAAGGAGGGATGAAGGATGGATTACAGTACTTGGAAAATTAGCAGCAACGGAAGCTAAGGCCAGACAAAATAAAGAGCAGGAAGTTGCAGGAAAGAAAGAGGCTCAAAACTTGGAAAACACCATCAATTAGGATGAACCAGGTACAAGCAATATGCAAATTAGCAGTCAAGGGGAGCAAGAGCTGTATTATAATTCTCTTTTTATACGAATATGAGTGTGATAACTTGGAATATTATGGGGTTAAATAAAATATATAAGCAAAAGGAGGTGAGGGAATTTATAAGATGTAATAATAAAAGTCTAATAGCGTTGGTTGAACATAGAGTGAAGGAGCATAGAACCAATGATATAATCAAAAAGATAACACCAGGTTGGCAGTGGATATCAAATGCTAGTCCAAGAAATAAAAGTAGAATATGGGTACTATGAGATTCTAGAACTTATAAATTTGATCCAGAAGATGTTGACGAACAGTTGGTACATGGGCAGATTAGATCATATCAAAGGCAATCACATTTGGCTTTTTCAGCAATATATGGATTACATACTATCAAAGATAGGCTAAGATTGTGGCGTAAGTTGAGATAGATACATAGTATACAACAGGGACCCTGGTTAGCAATGGGATTGTAATGCTATTCTTCAGGCACATGATAGACAGCATGGTACTGAGGTACAAGATGTAGAAACAAGAGATTTTAAGGAATTTATGCTTGATATCGGGATACATGAACTAAAATATGTGAGAAGTAATTATACATGGACTAATAATCACACTTATATAGTAGAATAAACAGGGGCCTGGTAAATGTAGATTGGATGATGATAATGCCTAATATAAAAGTGCAGGTCTTAAAGCCATTAGTGTCTGATCATTCACCATTAAAGCTAATGATAACACAAGTGTAGGGAAAAAAGAATTGATCATTCATATCCTTCAATTGTATAGCTGATCATCAGCAATTCATACAGAAAGTGGAACAAGCCTGGGAAGGAAGGAGTACTGGTGGTATGATGCAAGTAGTATGGAATAATCTAAAGAAGGTAAAATAGGCTATTAAAAAGATTAACACAAAGAATTACAAAGGAGTTGATGAGAGACTAAAAGTGATCAGGGAGGAGCTTCAGTCAATTCAGGAAGAAATGAGTTCCAATCTAAAGAGGCTAGACCTAATTGAGAAGGAAAGAGCACTAAAGGGAGATCAAGAAAATGGATTCTGATTGAGGGAAGCATATATAGACAAAGATTAAGAGCAATGCAATGGTTGAAGCTGGGGGATTAAACTCAGCTTATTTCTTTGTTAAGATGAAGAATAGAAGTAATTTGAATGGAATACAGATTCTAACTAATGAAATGGGAGACCAACTAGTGTTGGAGGAAGATATAGAGGTAGAAATTATGGGGTACTACAAGAAGTTATTGGGATCAAGAGCAGATAGTCTTCCAGCTATTAATCCAAATGATATGAAAATGGGGGTAGTATTAAATAGGAAACAACAACTGCAACTTATCAAGCAAGTGCCCAAGGAAGAAATATGGAAGCAATGAAGGATATTAGTGACCTAAAAGCCCCCAGATATGATGGGCTAAATGTTTTTTTCTTCAAGAAATCTTGACCAATCATTGGCCAGGATGTGCCAAAGGTTGTGTTGGAGTTTTTTGAATCAGCCCAAATGTTCAGGCCTATCAATTGCACTGCCATTATCTTAATTCCTAAAGTCAAAAATATTGCAATCATCAAAGAATATAGGCCTATCTCATGTTGTACCGTCTTGTATAAATTGATATCAAAGATTCTTACCAAGAGGCTATAAAGTGTAATAGACATACTGATTGATTGACAGTATGCAAGCAACTTCTATTCCTGGCAGAGTAATCACAGATAATATTATTCTGAGTCATGAACTTGTAAAAGGATATGAGAGAAAAGGGATATCACCTAGATGTATGATGAAACTGGATATGCAAAAAGCCTATGATTCAATATAATAAGACTTTATGGAGCAGATATTACATGCATTAGCATTCCAAGAGCAGTTTGTAAGATGGATCATGACATGTTTGGAAACTGTCACATATACAATCATAATAAATGGTGCACTAACTAAGCGTTTGATGCTAGGAAAGGATTAAGACAAGGGGACCCTCTTTCACCATTTCTATTTGTGCTTGTAAAGGAGTACTTGACAAGGAAACTAAAGAAATTGGCTAAGATCCCAAATTTCAACTTCCACCCCAAGTGTGCTAAGATGCAAATCTTGCAATTTGGTTTTGCTGATGATCTCTTATTATTTTGCAGGGGAGACATTGGATCAGTTAAAATATTGTTCCAACGCTTTATGGAGTTCTCAAAAGCACCTGGATTGATGATTAATAACAATAAAAGCTCAATTTTCTTTGGAGGAGTCACAAATGAAGAGCAGGAGGAGATCCTAGAATTTCTAGGAATTCAGAGAGATATTCTACCAGTTAAATACCTCCGTGCACCACTGAGCTCCAAAATAATATCCATAGCACAGTGCCAACCACTTATTGATAAAATAGTGGGAATAATTACTTTATGGACTGCAAAATTCTTGTCATATGCAGGAAGGATTCAACTCATAAAAAGTGTTCTGTTCTCCATCCAAACCTACTGGGCTCAAATATTTGTTCTGCCAAAGAAGATTACAAAACTAATTGAGGCAATATGCAGAAGTTTCCGATGGGCGGGAGAAGGTACAGTTTCAAAAAAAACACTATTAGCATGGGAAAAAATATATCTTCCTAAGTCAGCAGGTGGATTTTAATGTCATGAATATAGTAATCTGGAAGAAAGCTGCTCTATGTAAGCAATTTTGGAACTTATATAAAGAGAAAAAGAAGTTGTGGATATAGTGGGTACATGGTTATTATATTAAAGGAAGGAACATCTGGACAATACAGTTAAAGCAAGCTTCATGGATGGTAGATAAGATTATGAAGACACAGAAGAATATGATGGAAGCAGGATTCAGCCAGGATGATATCACTATGAACAGCTGTTCTATCAAACAAACTTATCAGAGGTTGCGAGGTACGTTTGAGAAAGTAAGTTGGAGAAAAGTAGTTTGTCACAATGAAGATGTCCCAGATGGAACTTTGTACTAACTATGACAGCACATGAAAGATTATATACAAAGGATAGATTGCAAAGATGGGGAATGTCAGTTGATCAAGATTGTATCTTGTGCAACAGTGAAAATAAAACCATACAACATTTATTTTTGAATGTCCATATGCAAAAGTACTATGAAGTAAACTGTTAGAATGGCAAGACACTGGCAGACCAGTACAAGGACGGGATGAGGAGCTAAAGGGGGCAGAGAAATGGACCAAAAGAAGAAATGCATCAGCTGAATTATATAAGATGGTGTTGGCAGCTACAATTTACTATGCATGGCAGGAAAGAAATTGTCGAATCTTTAAAAACAAGACAAGAGGATGGGAGAGTTTGCAAGCTGATAATCCAAAAAATACACTGCCATAGCAACGGGAAAGTAGAGAGAATATTGCATAGCTTAAATTGGTATCCAATGTAACTGATGTAGATATTAAATAGGTGGTATGGGGAGAAATTAGTTTGATAGGCAATTATGTAAGGGTTTAATTTACTTTGTAAATATTTTCCCCGGTAAATAAAAAATTTAATTACCAAGAACAAAAAGATAGTAAAATAATCCGTTTCGACTCTAAAAGCTAACTATAAGTACAATAGTGAAAAGCTGAGTTATGCTTAAAGAACTAGTCACAAACAAATACAAAATTAGATGGAATAATCCACCATTATTGAATAATTGTTTAAATACATCATTGTTCTCATAATAGTAATTTCATAGATTAAAACTTAGAGCCAATTTGAGAGAACTGTTGTCGCAAAATTCTTCTCATGACTTTATTTGTCGATGTTCTTGGAACGGAAGTGATGGCTACTACATGTGAAACCTGCAATATTTAGGCCTGATAAGGAGACAAATTTTTCAACACTTAGCATTACAAAAGCTGAATATTAATGCATACCTTGAAAAGAGGATTCAATCTCTTTTGCAAAGCTGAGTTGAAAGAAACCTTCAATGATTTCAAGTTGTGTTTCACCCTTCAGAATCCTTAAATACAATGGCGATAACTAACTTATCAGGGCCACCTCCAGGAGGTGATACCCCAATAGCTGCTGTCTCGAGGATACCTTCATTAACTGCATTACAAACTTTCTCAATCTCGATTGAACTTACCTCACAAAAGGAATCACTAATTTCAGTTACGGGTAAGAGAGAAAACAACACATAAGTTTGTCTACAACTAATACAGTTGACAAGCTAGAAGAGAAAACATGCATTTATTCATAAATATACACAAGTATAACAAGGATACAGATGTAATGGGCCAAGGACCACTTATTATTAGAATCTAAATTGATTAAATATATAAATAAGTCGTCTCAGATTATCCAACAAGAAATAATTAGGATCACGGAAGCAATTTATGATAATCAAATTAGAATACTCCATTCTTTACAAATAAAACAGATATCAGTCATGAGGAGCAGGATTGGCTCAATTAGAAATTGATAAAATGAAGTAGTTTGTAGTTATAAATTTTTATCAAATGAAGTCTTAAACCAAAAAGACCCCAATTCATGGTCTGTGAGTAACAATACAAGGTAAAGACTAGACCTTCACACCCCCATATTCATGGTGTCATCTGCACGGCCATGTGCACGATAATAACCTCTAGAAGTACGCTCAAATACATCTCCATGTCTTCTCATAACCTGCTAGGTGATGAGTAACTCATTAAGAAAACATGTAAGAAAGATTAAAAGTACAATAGAATTAGAAATAATAACTAGCTACCTTTCCATTCCAAACTGGCATTCCTTTGAAGTAGACACCATCATAGTGGTCAGCATTCAGCAATGTACTTGACGCCCCAAGTAGAAGGGGACCAAGAGCCAGTTCACCAATCCCGGGAACATCTGATGGCTACAATTAAAGATACAACATTACTTGAATGTATCAAATATCTTTAAAGGGCTACTTACAAAATTTAAGCTTCATTTCAAAAATTCAACTTTTGATTTAGCAGCCATCAATTGCCATTAGCATACGTGCTATCCCCCTATTGGTTAGAACCCTGTACTCGACCATGAAAAGGGCATTTAGGTAAGTTCGAAGTTTTCCTACACAACAGTTTTTTTTTTTGGAGAAGGCTTCCTACTCAACAGTACTTATGGCACCACTTTATGAATAAAGGAAGCTCTCTTTCTCCACCTCCTCCCTCCCTCCCCTGCAAAGAAAGGGAGAGAATAAAGATCATTTCGTGCAGTTTGCACGAACAGAATTCGACCCAATTCCTGCTACTCCTTCCTCTTTCCTACAATAATTCGTCCATGGCAATCCTTTTTCATGTCTTCTACTTTGATTAAAGTGTTCTAACAGGATTTAACAAAGATGACATTTTTTTATTTTGATTTCCACTTAAGGAATCAGGTCCACTGTCCAAGTCCTTCAAATTTTAGTTCTCCCTAGGAGTTGACCATGTAAATTGCCTGATTTTTACTCGTAGCAACCTAAGATATGCTATAGGAAATCTTTCAACCTTGTAACCTAGAGTATTAGTCAAAACTTGGAAGTTTACTAAATTGACTGGGAATAAGCTGATTTTCTATAAAATAACATGTGAACCACAGACAACCTCAAAAACCAGAAAGACCACCTTAACATAATCTTTTGCAAACCATTTTCGTTATCCAACTCCAACTGCAACATTGTCACTATATTTTATCACTTATTAGGGCCGTTAACTCTCTAACTTGAAAGGATGCTCCACTCTATTCACTTGGAATATAAGGTAGCATGCATGCCAAACATAAAAGGCAGATCAATGTACTTCCAGAGCATTTTTAAGAACAGCTTAACAGCAGACAGATGCAATGGAATATTTCTGCTCCCTATGTAAATGAAGGGGACTGTTTGCTCATCCGACTTGGCATATTATGCAGCAACATATTATTTTTCTAATACCAAAGGATCAGACTTCAATACTATATCCAAGGATGCTAGAGATAGACGAGCCCAGAAATAAACATGATTTTTTAGAGGAAGAGCCCCTGGATCTATCAACAGAAGTTAAAATTTACCAAGAGCAAAGGCATTATAATGTTTGACAGCCTCCTACACGAGACCTGCAGTGTTTGCATCTTAAAGAAAGAACTGATCTGTGCTGATGAACTTGTTTAATAAGAAAATCACTCTTTGTTTTGAGGAAGGCTGAAAGGTACTTACTCTAGGGGACCCATCTTCACCAATAATAAATAGACTACAACCCATAGCTGCTGTGCTAAAAGCAGATAAAGATTATGGTTGCAACAACGAACCAGCAATAAATCCACCACCAATTTCTGTCCCACCACAGATCTCTATTACAGGCTTGTAATGAGCTTTTCTCATCAGCCAAAGGGATTCATCCACACCAGATGCTTCACCAGAAAAAGGTTGGAAGTATCTTTGGCTTGAGACATTTCAAGGTTCAACATGGATTATGTAAGCCAAATATAATTCTAAAGAAACTCATTTCTTATAGATATGCCAAGAGCAAAGGGCAGTATTTGCATGCAGGACTAGGGTAAAAAGATGAGGCAATAAAATAACACATAAATTTCATTAACAATACAGTGTCTCTGTAAAGACCCAACTATTTGGAAGATGCTTAAGAAGAATTACCAGATGGCTGACCAATCATGACCAGCAGTGCAATTTGTGGATTTCCATGTCCTCACAATACTTGGGACCACGCCAAGCATAGTTACTTTAGCATCCTAGAAAAGCTTTTGAGAATTTTAGATGGCAAAAAATGGTGGAAATCATAAACGGGAAAAATGTCAAGAGATGTGAGCCTGTACACAATAAAACCCAATTTTCAATCGAAGATCATTTGGGATGTATTCTAGCTTTCAGAATCTCAAGTTAATAATGACTGTATTAGGAAGAAAAAAAAGAATGATTCCGAAATAATACTACTAATTCAGAGTGGGTCCTAGACTGTATCGGCATAAATGCTTGGATTTGCTATTCTTTCTACTTGGTCCAGCAAGCACGCCACCTCAATTTTGTACAAGTCCTCTAACCATCTAGCTTGAAGTATTGAGCGTTGCTTAGAGAGTGCCTTGCTTTACATAAAACCAATCAGGTATGCAACTAGTCAGATTCATAAAATTTGTGTAATACAGATCAAAGTTGTTTATCATCATCACCATCACTACCACAACTGATTCGGTAATTGAAGTGGGTCTAGAGTGTTAGATTGCATAAGCCAGAACCAAGGCGGGGCCCATTGTATAAGGCCATGGTTGCTCCATTCAGAAGAGTGCAGTAAATTAGGAAAGGGCCCATCATCCATCCAAGATTAGTGGGCCAGGCCACCACACCACCTTTGTCAATGTTCAAGTGGGACCATCCATCAGCAGCTGCCTTAAGGGGTGTAGTAGTAGTGCACGGAATCGCCCTTGGTTCCCCTAAAACACATTTATAGAGGGTCAATGTAATAATCTTGTATTTGTAGTTCTACTCTACAAATTCTTTTTTAATCCTTCATGAATGGGTCGACTAAGTAGCTTTTACATTATTCTCATACCAATAATTAAAAATGAATTCTACAAGGACACCAGAAAGAAACTGAAAATCTCCCATACATGAAAAATTCTTCAGTAAATATGGGAGACAAAAGAAAGTGTCCTCTTATTATAAGGTAAGATATTATTGATAAGGTAGAAAGGGTCCTCCTTTCATTCCATGAGAGACAATAATGAACATATAAATTAACGGTGGAAGCATAAAATTATTTTAACCGGTCACTGAATTTCGAGAAAACTTTTACACCAGTACATAGAATAAGCGAACCAGACAGAATACTTGCAATGGATATCAAAATACCTGTCGTGCCAGAAGAGAAACGGATATTTGTGAATGCTTCAGCAGGTAGTTCCACCCCAATATACTCAAACTCCTGCTATTTAAAGAGAGAGAGAGAGAGAAAAAAAAAATTATTCCAGCGCCAGATCAACTTTAGCTAGTGTAGAGTTTATACCTAGTTAATTATAACATGAGTCAAGGTAGCGACTTAGATGGTAAAAGATCCAATTAGGGAATTACCAGGATTGAGGACGAATAGGTTTGTAAACAAGACCTCAATTTGGGTAAAGGACTATTAATAATGCTTCCCTATTTGGATGTCCTCTTGGGCATAAGCATAAACTTTTCTTTTGGCAGAGTTGGCCTTTGCATTCTATGATAGTAAAGCTGGAACTGTATTGGTTGCCTTAGAAGTAGTCACCTACTAAGCAACTTGTGTAATCTCCATTCTCTGCATTCATCAAGGAAAAAAAGATTTTTTTAATTTCTGCTGCTATTGTAGAAGTGCAGGTTCAGATGGTTGAGTGAAGCTATTCAGGGTTATTGCTGCTGATGACTCGGTAGTGATTTCTGATGATCTACAAGTCACTAAAGCTGGCTGCTCAAGTTAGTTGCACCCTTTCCTACAGGTAATATCTTCAAGGAATTTGATTGTACAACAACAACTATGCCTCAAACCCAAGCCAATTGGAGTCAGTTATATCACTGACTGTGTCGCTCCATTTCAGTCCAAAGAATCTTGTTTATTTGATACATTTCTTTCGCGTAATTGACCAAGTCTAATTGAGGGGATGAAATGCATAGGTTGAATGTTCGACGGTGAGAGAGGGCTAATGAGTTTTGAGCTTCACATGAACAAGATTGAAGTAAAAATGTGCCATGCTTACCTCACAGGAATGGTAGAAGTATACGAATCTTTGATGTCTTATGATCAGCTAGGTAGTGATATAACAAGAAAGTTATATATTGTAATGTCAAAATAGCGTCGCTATTTTACGCCTCGCGCCTCGCCTCGCCTCGCGCCACAGTGCCTGTTGCCCTCGCCATTCACTATCGCATCGCCCCAGCAGCATGTGTGGTGTCAGGCCATCGCTACGCATCGCTACACGCTAAAAGCGCTGTAGCGAGCGCCTTTAACAACACTGGTTATATATACATAGTTGTTTATTTCCATATAATTACTCTGTACCCCTTGAGAGTCTTGTCAGACATGGAATGAGTTTGAGCATGTTTAACGCGTTAATAGTCTTCAAAAATTAGGATAAGGGTGAAATTCTTGGTTGCTAATATCGAGTTGAGCTTAAAGGAAGAAGCGAGGATTCATATCTCCGACCCAACTTGTTGTGATTGAGGTGTAGTAGTAGTTGTTTTTGTTGTTGTATGGAACAACTAGATAGAAGTAAATCATTAATGAAGCAAAATCCAACTTTAGCTATCAAAAAGAAGGAATTAAAGCCATAAAATGACGTCAGAAAGAGGAGTGCTTACTTAGATTCGTCTACTCTTTCTAGGAATTCATGCCTTGAAATGTCACCATCACGCATTTTTATGCTCAAGGTGGAGCTTCTATTCGGAATTACAATTGCTATTGGTGATTGAGCATCAATGACTTTGCTGCAGGTTTGAAATGTAAGTTAGGAAGGTGAAACAAATAAATAGACAAAATGACGAAGGAGTGGGATATCACCTGTACAGTGGTAGTCTTTTTCCACCGCGGCTCATGAAATCCTAGGATTATAGACAACCAAAAGAATTTAGCCAATGAGAGAGAGAGAAAGAGAGATCAAACACAAAGAGTCAGTAACTGAAAGCCCGATCAGAATTCCAAAGGATAAAGAACAACCTTTAAGATGAATTCAAACAATCTCAGAAATCAGAAGCAGAAATAATTCATAGGATGGGAGTCATGGAAGATATGAGCATTAGGCCACAATATTCTTTTTCCCAAATGAAGTATCAGGGCTATAGCTCAATCGCAATTTTCACCATAACATATGACTTCAACCCGTGCAATGTTTACTCTTGAAAGAGGAACTAACCATTAACTATAGTTCTCTATGAGAAGCCCAGAAGTTCAAATCAACAAAGCTGAGATCCCAGGAAGTTAGGTTACATTGGTTACCTCTTAATTCTGAAAAATAAGTGCATTCATGTCCAACTTTCTCAAAGCCACAAACAAATTTAGCACTCTCATATGTAATGTGTTTATCACCAACCCTACTGCAATCACTAGGTTGCCTATGATACCATGGATCGGATAATAGTTCTGGTTATGCAGTCACATATTTTTGTGTATTTCCAGGACAAATAGGATCAACCTGAGTGAAAATAGCCTTTGCTTTTGATATCACGAGCCTCGTTGAAATTTCATTTAGCGCAAAACTGTCAGCAATTGAGACAACCATATAACCAGCAATAATGACGGCCAAGTAGATCACCACGGAATTGACATCCATTGGCATATCTATGGCAATTGCAGATCCTTTTTCCAATCCCAGTGTATCAATGACATATGCGACTCTCCTGTGCTTTTAAAAAGCGCTTCACAATTAATATCCATAACTCATAACAACAGATGAAGCAAATATCACTTCCAAATTTTCAGAAGTCATATTCCTTTTCTTCTTGGCAGCAAAGTCAAAAAATTGTTCCAAATTTCACGTACTAAGTATCTTTTCTCTTTTGGAAAAAAGTACTAATCTCCAGTTAAAAAGAAAAAGGTTGCCACTACATAGGTTTCATATTATTGAAGGTAGCATTTATCTGTTTTAAACAAAATCAGATTGGCCAACCTCCAAAATCTCCAGATTCTCTTCTTTATTCACAACAAGCACGGAGGCAGATATCTCAAATCTTATCACATTGCATAAACTTTCAATGCTAGAGTTGGACAACTCTAAAGTTTTAGAAGACATAACTCAGTGGATACAAACACAACATGTTTTAAGGCTTCTCTAGCCAATGCAGTTTGCAAAAAGATATGATTTTTTTCTTCAAAAGTGTCTCCCATAAGGAATTAAGGAAACATGGAAAAGCATTTGCTGCATCTTTTTGAGTAAAAGGACAAACATTTTGTGATGCACATAATGATATATTTGAGTTCATGCAGCAGGAAGTCTCATTGTAACGTTTACACAAATCAAAATAACAGCACAAGTATTCCAACTTGAAATCAAATCGAGATAGATACTATAACTCAATTTATAATGCACAGCAACAAAAGCCTTTGTACCATACTGCTGATCTTAGTTCCTCAAGAGTCAATTTGGTAACAGGTGCCTCATCATCTCCTTCATTGCGAGTCATCACAACTATGTCACTTAAGCTCCTATTTCTGTTCAAACTCAAGCAATTCTTTGCAGGATTGAAACGTGCTCCGGGAAGCCATTGACCACCAGGGTGCAACGGAGTTTCATGGAGAATACATTCAGGACTAACAGAGAAAGAAATATTCATTTCCTCCAATATCATCTTCCAGTAGATCTACAAAGATATTTTGACAAGTAAAAGTTTCAAAAAAGAGAACAAAAGGACACTGCATTCGTTTTTACCCATTCACCAATGAAAATTGAAGTTGCAAATAGTGCAGGCAAAACACAAAAGTACCTCCAAGTTTGAGACTGAGAATTGTTGAAAATCAAAGAAGCTTGAAATGGGATCTTTATAACTTGATCCCAGTAACTCTTTTCCTCGCCGCTCCAATAACTGTCCAATTTTAGTCAACTTGGAAGCTTCTCTATGCCAGGAGTAACACATAAAAATGTCAAATCTTGGAAAACAAAACATGATCATTCAGCAACTTCCCACGTACGACAATGAACATTATCTACATAGCAGACTAGTGGTGACAAAATGGTTAAAGGAAAACAGTTATGCAGACTAGTTGTTATAATTGACATAATGTATACTCTGGCATCTTAAATTTTGAGTGTAAAGAGAACATGAAACTTAAAAGAAAAAGAGGCAAGCAAGACAAAAAAGGACTAACGGGTCGGGCAACCAAGCAGGAGGGTCGGGTCCAAAGTTAACGTAACAGCCATAGTACATCATCTGATGAAAAGAGAAAGGAAGCTCCGGGGTAAGGAGGTCTTGGGATATATGGTGCCATATCTTGGTAGCGTCAGCTCCGTGAGTTGCAACAATCTCCGTGAGCTTACGGTGGAGTTGGGCAGCAGCGTTGGAGGAGATTCCCAGCGCCCGGATGTTCTCAGCGGTGACAAAGTGTAGAGGTTTGCAATGGGAGTGAAAATGAGAGGGTTTCAGGAAGTCACTCTTTTTCTTTAGCTCTTTTCACGTCTCTGTTAACATGCGTACTATGATTTAAAAGTTTCAAAAGTTCGCAGGGGCAATGTATTTTTGGCAAAATAATTTAATTTCTGAAAATAAATATTAAAAAATAGTTTTTGATGTTTGGTTACAGAGTCAAAAATATTTTCTTAAAACCATTATTAAAAATTAATAGTTACGTTAGCAAATTAGATGTATTTTGTTGGAATTTTTAAATATTGAAACTTAAAATAACATCTAAGAGTTTTGTAGAGATACAAAGTTAAGGGTTGTGATGGAAAATAATTCATGTCAAAAAATGAGAGGGTCATTTTGCCGCTTTTGATTAGAAATAGAAAATATATTTTATGACAACCAAACATCAAAATAACTTATTTTTTTAAAACATATTTTTTGTTATAAAATAGAAGTCTATTTAGAGTGAATGTCTAAGAGTTTTAGCTTGAAGCTAAGTCATTCCTCTTCCTATAAATAGAGGGGTCTTACCCCATTGTAAATCACCCCAAGTATTAATAAGAATACTTCTCTCTCTCCCTATTCTCTCTCTATTTGCTCTTGTTCTTGAGTTATTGTTCTTGTCTTTTATATTATTTCATAACACGTTATCAGCACGAGACTCTACCGTCTCAAGAAGCTCTTTAAGAATATTAAGCCGCCGTCAATTTCTCCGCATCGGAGCCGCCGTCGTCTGCATCAGTGGAGAAAAGGAAGAAAACATTGAAAATATAATTGGTATACCTTAAAGGTAAGTAATTTACTTTTCCCTTTCAAATTCTTGAAATTCTACGATTTGATTTAATATACAAACAAAGTTTGATTATAACTCTAATGGAGTTTGTAAGAAATTATAACCACATGAAGTGGTTAAATCTCTATGTCCTGCCATGATTAAATTCATGTATGATTGTGGGCAAATAATTGAAAATCCGTCCCATTGAATTTGCTCCATTCCCTTTAGAGAATGTGGAAGCAGTATATGATAAGTCTGAAAGAAGACTAAAATATTACCATGAAGGTATCAATGAATGTGGACGTGGCAAAGAATTTTCCAATTGAATTTGCTCCATTCCCTTTAGAGAATGTGGTAGCAGTATGTGATAAGTCTGAAAGAAGACTAATTACCGTAAAGGTATCAATGGATGTGGACATGGCAATAGACGAAGTTATAATCGTCATTATTGTGATAATGAGAATAATAAAGATTCTCAAAATAATCTTTCACTTTATGAAAGTAATATTTGACATGAGATTGTGTAAAGCACATGATTATGATCCATTCCCTGAAGTGAATGTGATAATTGTAATAGAGCCCGTAAGTATGAACACGCTCTTGATGTAAATCTGTTTTATGTCTGACATTATGAAAAGAAAGTTCGTTGCCCTTGAAATTTCGGGCAAGAACTATATGACATGGGTGTTGGATGCTGAAATCCACTTAGATGCTATGGGTCTTGGAGACGCCATTAAAGACAGAAATAATGCATCCACCCAAAACTATGCTAAGGCCTTGATTTTCTTGCGCCATCACCTTGATAAAGGTTTGAAGATTGAATATCTCACCGTCAAGGATCCACCTATCTTGTGGAATGGCTTAAAGAAGAGATGACAACCTGAAGTTGGTCACTCTGCCACAAGCACGATACGATAAGAACTCAAAAGCAAATAGTTTATAAACTATATATTATCGTTGCGGTGAAAACGGGCACTGGTCAAAGGCTTGCCGTATACCATGACTTTTGGTTGACCTTTATCAAGCATCTCGAAAGAGTAAAACGCCCTGTCTCTGACGACAACTTTGACATCACCCACTTGGATGTGGCAGACTTCTTTGAGCAACCCGAGGGGTAGATAGACCACCTAATCGGTGATGGATCCGTGATGAAAGAAGATGGAGCTATTTGATTTTATTTTACTTGTTTGTATTAGTGAATGAATAAACTAATAGCCATCAGTATTAGCTCGTATTAGTTAGTTCATGACATAATGTTAGTATTAGTTCTTTAGAATGTATCAATATGCTCAAATATCAATAATATTTTTACTTTCCAGTAGAGGTAATCGACTAACCTGAAAAACTAGTCGGTTATCTCATATTTCGCATAAAAACTGCAAAACAATCGATTGTCAATGATCAACAATCGATTGTCTTTAAAACAGTGTGATCTGGAATTTTACAAAAACAGTCAACAATCGATTGTCTATGATTAACAATCGATTGTCTTTAAAACAGTGTGTTCTGGAATTTTTCAAAAACAGTCAACAATCGATTGTCAATGTCTAACAATCGATTGTCGTTAGACAGTGTAATCTGGAATTTTTCAAAAATCATCCACAATCGATTGTCTATGTCTAACAATCGATTGTCATTAGACAGTGTGATCCGGAATTTTCCAAAATTAATCAACAATCGATTGTCAATGCTAAACAATCGATTGTGTTAAAACAGTGCTCTGGAATTTTTCAAAACAGCCAACAATCGATTGTCTATGTTTGACAATCGATTGTCTTAAAACAGTGTGCTCTGAAGTTTTTCAAAATAGCAAATAATCGATTGTGTGTGTTTAACAATCGATTGTCAATGTTCAACAATTGATTGTTTGTGTTTAACAATCGATTGTTTGAAGAAAATGCATAAACTGAAATTTTCAAACTGCAAAGTAATCAATTATGGATAACATATCTGATTTTGTTAGTCAACTGTTAGCAGCAGATTTTGAAAATATTATGTGACACAAACGAATTGAACTTGTTTATTCTTATGTTCGTGTATTTCTTTTGTATATCAAACCATGGGAATTAAATTGATTGAAGGCTCCGGAAGAGCAACTGTAACTCTGCCCAAAGGCATGACGTTTATCTTAGAGAATGCAATATTCTCCTCCAAGTCTAAGAAGAACTTGTTGAGTTTTAAAGATATCATTCAAAATGGATATCATATTGAGACAATAGATGAGAATAATCTTGAATTCTTCATGAAAACGAGGCTGCCCATTTCGGTTTGGGTTCACGCCATTTTGCATGCAGCAATGCTAGTTCGTCGGCTGCCCACTTTGGTTTGGGTTCATGCCATTTTGCATGCAGCATTTTAGTTTGTCGGCTGCCCACTTCGGTTTGGGGACACGCCATTTTACATACAGCAATGCTAGTTCGTCTCCGACTGACGAATTGACACAAATATTCCCCGTTGCAATTGGTTTTGGGTCATGGACCCAATATATCCCATTTAAGAATTTTTGGATGCGCAGTATATGTGCCTTTAGCACCGCCATCCCGCACCAAAATGGGGTCTGCAAAGAAGGTTAGGAATATATGTTGAGGTTGAATCGCCCTCCATTATTCGCTACCTCGAAACATTGACATAAGATTTGTTCACTGCACGATTTGCAGACTGTCAATTTGATGAGACACTTTTCCCAAAATTAGGGGGAGAAGTTGGTGAAACCAAACGGGAAATTTTGTGGAAAAATGCATCATTATCTCATCTTGATCCACATACCTCTATTTATGAAAGAGGCGCAAACGATTATCCATTTGCAAAGAATAGCAAATCAAATGCCTGACGCATTTGTAGATTTGAAAAGGATAGCAAAATCACATATCCCCGAAGTGAATGTGACAACATTTGATTCACGAATACATATTCATTATTGGAAGAATATGAAGATGAAATTGGTATTAAATATACCACACTCACCCCTAAATGGAGGTTTGAGATGATACCACACTCACCCCTAGAAGGAGGTTTGAGATGATATATGGCATGAATGATCGTTGGTCACGTACCTATTGTACGCCAAAGTATTTTGGAAATATGACTATTAAAGGACAACGATAATGCAAGAAACATATATTGCATATAAGTTTGACATGACCATAATGGTATAACTTTCTCTTTAAGAAAGATATTCACCACATGGATGTTGATGAATCTGTGGTAGTACAAAATTAATTGAGAGCTCTAGAAGAGCCAATTATTACTATGTTGGAGAAACACAATTGAGTATTGTGCTGTAGTAAGTCTCAAAGAAACTTATTCAGTTTCCAAAGTACACGCGAAAGCGATTGATTATATTGAGACTATAAATAAAGGAAGGCTTTGATATCTCCTATTACTACAACTTGTAGCGGGGTAATTTGTATATGAAAAGCTACCCGCTTTATTCTCCAGTTTGTACTACACAAACGAAATAATGCCACAATAAAGTGGATATCTATTGGTATAAAAACCCATGTCATAATAAACCCGAAGTTTATTGATAAGTGCACATGTCATGGTGTAAATTTGAAGTTTACCAATATTGATAATTTATTCAGTTGACATTCGTGTTAGCCATCTCATTTTAAGTATGATGTGCAAATTCACATAGGTGAATATTAAGGAACTAGAAAGTTCTTTACGAATTCTCTTGTATCACTTGTTCTCATTAATGAACTGACCAACTAAAGAGTTCGGGTTGAAGCCCATAAATTCTGGAAATATCAAAGGTGAATATGGGCCCATTCACCTGCCATGTATACCACATATGATGCATCTATGAAATGGTTACATGCGCAATTGTTGTTGACCCGCAGCCTGGCCGGTGCTTGCGAGGTAAATTGCTCAGTAATATAACTTCGAGCATAATTTCCAGATTTTCTACTCAAGATAGTTCATCTTGATAAGTTGGTTTATATCAAAGTTGGTTTAGCAAGATAATTATTGAGTGCTTCCACTTAATAGCTAAACTGTTTCTTATGAGAACAAAGTTATATATATCAGTTTGATATACGTTGTATACGAGAGTATATTATATTCTCCCCTCACAAGTGGTTCAGGGTCAGGAACCAAATAATTTCATCTTATTATTAATGTGCTGTGTATATTGACATGATAATGCACAAAGATGATTTCTCAAAGATGAGGAAACAAGTTAGCTTTTCTAACATGAGGGGGAGACATGATAAACACTTGAGAAAAGGTTACATGGGATGAATTATCATTTGTATATGTATATCCCCGAATATCATGATATGAACCTGAAGTTCATAAAAGGGATAATTCAATTGCAACATATTGCAAAGCATGCTATACGCATTTGCTGACACAAAGAAAGTAACTAAATGGAAGAGATACAATTCAAGAAGAATTGATTCCATATGAAAGACATGTAGTTTTGAACCTATAGTTCAAATGCTTGAAAGTATAAAGTCAAAGGTATGTATAGTCAGGTTTCGATATCTTATTTGTCTAGCATGACATGGAAAACTTGATATGCATCTAAAGTCTATTATATGGCTTATATGACTTAACTTGAAAGATTTAAGTTGCTTGAAGCATATGCAATTCTTGGTCCTGAAGTACCACATCCCAAGTACAATTTGTGTACATATGAATCTTGCTATAACTATAAGCATGATGGCATTGAGAATACATCTATGGAGATATTGAAGAGTCATTCCACAACATTATATGAAGATGTTCATATCTATCAAGAATGATGATTTCAAGGTGCGGAATATTTATTCAAGTCAATATGGTTGATTTGTCAAACATCTACCAAAGATCGTTTTGAAGATGATGCACAAGATTGGAATGCAAATGCTCAAGGATATAAATTGATGTACACATTAGGGGGAGTCAATGCGCGTTGCACTCTTTTTCCCTTACAAGGTTTTTTCCCACTGGGTTTTCCTTGCAAGGTTTTTAACGAGGCAACCAATAAGCGCATATTCAAACATGTGTACTCTTTTTCCTTTCTTTAATTTTTCCCAATGGGTTTTGGTTTTAAGGTTTTATGAGGCACATTATTGAATAGACATTCAAGGGGGAGTGTTATAAAATAGAAGTCTATTTAGAGTGAATGTCTAAGAGTTTTAGGTTGAAGCTAAGTCATTCCTCTTCCTATAAATAGAGGGGTCTTACCCCATTGTAAATCACCCCAAGTATTAATAAGAATACTTCTCTCTCTATTTGCTCTTGTTCTTGAGTTATTGTTCTTGTCTTTTATATTATTTCATAACATTTTTCATGATACCGAACAACTCTCCGGGGCCTCAAATAATACTTAAGCATACTGAAATTCAAAATTTACAAATATTGGTTTACCTATCAATATTTGCAAATGAAAATATTAGTATCATGGTGACACATTAAAATAATAGTTCCCCACACACAAATAAACTTTCATAAACTAATTTTCAAATAGACTTAATGTCCAAACACAATCTCCTAACTTTCAAATATATTTTTGTGAAATTCAACTACAAATATTCTTTTCTCAACTTTTAATAAAATATGGTTCAAAAGTTACTGGTAAATTGCTGCTATGTGACCAGGAGGTCATAGGTTCAGCCGTGAAAACAGTCTCTTGCAGAAATGTAGGGCAAGGCTGCGTATGATAGACCATTGGGCTCCGGTCCTTTCTTGGACCCGCGCGTAGTGGGAGCTTAGTGCACCGGGCTGCCCTATGGTTCAGAAGCCTGCTTCATCTTTTGTGCATCAAAATTTTTTATTTGAATTATGCCCACGTTAATGAAGGTGATGCAAGAATTGCTTTGACGATGACCGCAAAATCAAGAGCTTGAACTTGGAATCCAAAACAAAGTGAAGGGATGGAACCTCTTGAGTTGAACCTTGCTCTATGTGCCATTAGCACTTATGTTTGGATGCAGAATTAGAATTTGAAAACATGCATTCACATGCCAAAACAAAGTGAAGAATTGAGGCAAAGGATAGTTCATTAGAACTGATCAAAAAATTACACCAGGTAATCTTAAAGAATCCAAAACTATACTATGGCCATTTGTTGGTCATTACAAGGGGGAGACTAATTAATCACTACCCCCTGAAAGCAATTTGACAGTGCCTGTTGTACCAAAACGTCTAGCTGCTGCTGGTATGACTCTTGATGGTGATAAGACTTGGGCAAAAGAAAAGTTGTAAGAATCTGTTCCCAGCTTACTCTGCAACCAACCCCTCCCTCCAGAGAAGCCATCAGTCATGATCCAGCAGTTCTTAAAGCCAAGGCTCGTCAGTGTTTTAGCAACTGTTTTAGCTGAATCAGAGTACCTGAAAAGTTTTAACAATATATCATTGATAACTAAAATTATACATAGGTGCACATAGAGCATAAGAGCATAGGAGAATTAAATGTGAACCAGAAAAGTTTTAACAATATATCATTGATAACTAAAATTATACATAGGTGCACATAGAGCATAAGAGCATAGGAGAATTAAATGTGATGCTCAAGTATATTATTATGAGAAAAACTCACGAGTCCATTATCACAATGTTAGACCCTTTGTTGATTTTCTTGAGGTATGATATCTTCAGAGCTACTAATTCAGCTTCCACTTTCTTCGCATTTCTCACGAGACTCCTTAGTTTGCTCGGTAGATCTTCCAAACTGAAATATACCAGGAGAACAAATGCATAAGTCTAAACATACATATCTGAAGATTTTTTCTACATCTTCCCTAGGAAAATTCATCCTCAATAACTTGTCAGAGTTAAATGATTGCATGTACATAAAAACAAGGTGAAAGCAATTAACCTGTAACTTCTAACTAGTACAAAAAGTCAATTTATCTCCAGGTACTACTACCTTCTTCCGTCAAACCCTTCAACCCCACCCCCCACCCCGCCCCCCACCCCCCACCCCGACTTTTTCTCAACTGATAAAGGAGCATGTAGCGAGGAAAGAGAAAATGAAGGCCTAGTCAAGGATCATAAACAATTTAATCCCCCCACCCCCCGGCCCCGACAAAAGCCAATGCTGTTTTCTTTTTCCTTTAAATGTTTCTGATGGAGAATTCTCAAGAAATTAAAGAGAACCTTCTTAACCCTTCCAGACAAGTAACAGAATAGACTTCTTCTAGTCTTTTTGCATGCCATTCTAATGTATTTATCTTGATAAGCTTATGTCTGAGATAGCCCGAACAGCATCCTAAAATTTCTTTGGTCCAGCAGTTCGGAACACTAGAATGGCAGTGGAAATACAACATGACGCTTGTAAGATAGAGCACGGTTCATTAAGCGAGAATGTTAATTTGAAGCCAACTTACGGGATTTGAATCATCTTGTTTTTAGCACTAGATGGAAGACGAGGAATTCCAGCCTTATCCTTGTCCTTCTCTGTTCTAATATCAATCAAGACATAATTCTTAGAACACATCTGGTCCAGTGTCTGAGCAGGAGTTAGTTCACCTGGAAATACCATTCATTACATTTTAAGTTTCTCAATTCCCAAATTAACAGCAAAATGAAAGTTGCTTAACAAAACTACAAGAAACTAACTTGGATTCAAGGTAATGCAACTAGATCAAATTCTGAAGGCAATTTCCAGTACGATAACAATTTCAGTCACTCAGGAGATCATTATTCGATGTTGCAGAAGTTAATAATAAAATGAACCAACCTACCAAGCCAATCTGATTACATAAGGTCTTACTTTGCTTTACAGAAAAAATCCAAGCTTCTCAACTCCCAAAAATAATTGGAAATCTCAAAATCAAGACAGCTACGATGCGATTAACTTGAAATCAAGACACTGCTAATAAAAAGGATTGTGAAGGAACCTCTCCTCATGAAAATCACAAATTTCAGCTACTTGGGAGACATTTCTTGGTAGCAAGAAGGAACTTGATAATCCATCCTACCAATTTGTTTAGTTATAATCTTATAACTATTGATCTTTTTTCTTTTTATTTTAATTTTCTTATGGGCAAGGGGGAGCTTGGAGGAAGAAACTTTTGGAAAAGCGATCTTTAATTTATGTGAAATGTCACACATTTGAGGAGTGCCAGCTGCTGCACCACTAATTAAAGAGACGCAGGAAACAAGCACCATTAGTGCCTTCAGTTCATTGAATTCCCTTTTTAAAACTATTACTTGCATAGTCTAATTACTTGTTTTCCCATTTTGGCAGAATGTAACTTATGAAATCCTACAGCAAATTGGTTTTAAATGCATGACCAATAACTACACATATTTGTGGTCTTTCCATTTGTCTACAGCATAGAATTGACTATGTAGAAAACAAATGAGTATTTGGATTTCTAACAGATACTAGCAGGTATTGGTTCTTGTTACCGAGATCATCTAGAAGTTCCATAATCTGATAAATATGATTCCTAGAACTATTACTATTTTTATATATACTTCAGGAGATTCCGTTGCAGTTACATCTATTCTCAAATGCTCCTAGAATTATGCTTAAGTTTTTTTTTTTTTTTTTTGAAAACTTACACTGTATATCTCAATGGCCTAAAGTGACATAAGTGAAGGGAAATAAACAAGACTAAGAAAACCCATCCACTTACCCTTGTAGCCACGAAGGCTGAAAGAGAGAGCGGAGAGGACAGGGGGAAATAGAAGATATGCCAGGAATAATGTGCCACCAGCCACTGCAATAATAGCTGGATCAGCTGATGAAATAGTTTCAACTGTAGATGAGGCGATTGGTTTGGCCCCTTCAATCACCTTGGATGTCTGTTGAGCTGCATCAACAACTGTCTGCAACCAAACAATGAATTATCTCTTATAGTTGAGCAAGGAAAGATGAAACTCAAAATATAACGACATGGCAAAGTCCAAGCTATCATTTTCATGTCCAGAAATGGATTAAAGAAGAATGAAGCATTGAACACTAGTTTGTTCTATATCTAGTGCTAATACCTTTATCAACCAAGATATTTTTCCTCTCACATATGACTTACATCATTATTGCTTCTTATAAGAAAACTTCACTGGTCAACTGGTAATGCAATAGATGGCTCGCAAAGTGGCAATATATTCATACTGCACATATGAATTTAACTGAGTTAAAGCATGTGAAACAAGAAATTTTATAGACAAACCTTGGCTGCAGTCATCACTGGTTGAGCGTCCATGCCAGCGCTCTGCATTGCCTCTTGGGCTTTCTTAGTGGCGTCAGATATGACAGGAGAAGCATTCTTCAAAACTTCCTCTCCTGCCTGCTTTACTAAAGGCAATGCCACATCAATCCCGGGCTTTACAAATTCAATCACGGGCCCAATCACTCGGCTTGCAGCATCAAAGATGTTCGAACCAACCTCTTGAGCTTGATTAACTGCAGATTCTACCTGGAAAGATGAAACTTCTAATAAGTTGCTTAGGACTAAAAAAATTCACAAACTACAAAGACAGAACATAAATTTATGGACCTGCAGTCCCCTCCCAATACAAAATATTGTCACAAAAATTCTAACTTTAAAACTATCAGGAACAGTAAATTTAACCACGAAAATTAACCGGAAATACGGCTACAATAACCAAAAAAAAAAAGCTTCAACTGTTATTCGATAAAACAACTCCTATTTGAGCTAAAGCAACCAAGGAAATTACATAAGACAATCATCTAGAACTATATAATTACAAGGGAGAAAGCAATAAAAAAACTATACCTAGCAGAATTGCCATTGAATAAATGGATTTTCAAAAACATCCAAGAAAATGTGAAGAATAACTCAATTGGGGGGAAACTAGTAAGTGATACCTGATTAAGGGAAGAGACAATATCTTCCTTGGGTAAGCTGAGTGCTCTGGCTTCATGGGTAGCAGTGAAAAGAGGAAATAGGAAAAGAGCAGTTGAAGTAGAGAGTGATACTGACACAGAATTTGAAGTGAATTCCGGTTTCTGGGAGAGTGTAGGGAAATTAAAGATTTTAATAGGTGAAGAAGAAGGCGGAGGAAGATGTGATTTTACGGTGGCTGAAGCTCTAAGCGCCATCACTTTTCAGCCTCTTGCCACCGCTTTGCTGAGTCTGGTTGTGTGCTTATAATTATGGCCTTTGTTCTGTGGTATAGTAAAGGTTCGTATTGTTGATAGCTAATGTGTGATGAGAAATTGAGAAACCAACTCAACGGCTGAATTTGTTTTTCGTGTTCCTTGGTCCTTATAATCCGACGTGGTATTACAAAATTCTGATGAGGCCATATCTATGATGACACGTGGCTTACAAGATAGAGAAAAAGTGGGGCCTTTTTCCTACTGTGTACTACATCCGTCTACCTTTTGCTTATGCGGACTGGCGTAGTACTGGGGCTCGTAAGATTAGCAGTACAACACTTCCTGTGACCTTTCATTCCCTTCACCTTTTTATTTTAGATTCTTGTTACGGCTTGTTTGTTTGGATGGTTGTTAATCATGTTTTATAATGTATTATTATATTATACTATATTGTAGGGAGTGTTATAAATAGACTTCTATTTAAGGTGAATGTCTATAATTAGAGAGATTCTAGAGTTTTATTCTTGGTAGCTAAGTCACTACCTCCCTATAAATAAAGGGGTCTTCTACCATTGTAAATCATCCCTAACGATCCCAAAGTATCAATAAGAATACTCCTCTCCATATTCTCTACATTGTTCTTGTTCTTACATTATTTTATTTGTCTTTTATATTATTTCATAACACGTTATCAGCACGAGACTCTACCGTCTCAAGAAGCAATTTGAGAAGATTAAGGAGAAATTCGCCCACACAAATTTCGCTAATTCCGGGCATTATCCGGGTCACGCTTCAAGAGATAAGTATCGATTTTATGTTCGATTAAAATCTATACTTATGTGTTGTTATTTGTAAATACAAGTGAACCTGGCTATGTTAATACCTGCTTTCCATCATGAATGAATATCCGTTTAAGATTGTTTGTTATCGCATTCTTTACGGTTTTTCTTTGTTTGTTATCCGTTTATTTTCTCTATTTGTTTCTGTTTCTCAAATAAAGCCGATATCACAATTCCGTGTGAGTTTTACTAGTTAATATATGCTTTATTTGCCTCCCACTTGTTAGTAGCTTGAAGTTGTGATTGATATATTAATTTGCAGAGGATGCATAGAATCAATTTCGTTACTAATTATAGCAACCTTTCTTATGTCGTGCATGAACATAAAGTGGTAATGGTGACATGAAGTTATGGAACTAACCTTTGTGGCAATATGCAAATAAGTTGGGTAAATTTGATTGAACTGCTGGAAATTTGTCTTTTTAACTTAGTCTTTGGTGTTATGTTCAGAGTGTGTCATATATAATGGGATTGAACATAATGATTGTAAGTTGTTCCATGAACTTCCTTCATGATTAAATTCTGGATTTAAGGTAAGTAATTTACTTTTCTCTTTCAAATTCTTGAAATTCTACGATTTGATTTCATATACAAACAAAGACAACAAAGTTTGATTATAACTCTAATGGAGTTCGTAAGAAATTACACTCACAAGAAGTGGTAAAATTTCTATGCCTTGCCATGATCAAATTCATGTATGATTATGGGCAAAGAAGTGAAAATCCGTCCCATTGAATTTGCTCCATTCCCTTTAGAGAATGTGGTAGCAGTATGTGATAAGTCTGAAAGAAGACAAAACTATTACCATGAAGGTATCAATGAATGTGAACGTGGCAAAGAATTAAAATTCCGTCCAATTGAATTTGCTCCATTCCCTTTAGAGAATGTGGAAGCAGTATGTGATAAGTCTGAAAGAAGACAAAATTATTACCGTAAAGGTATCAATGGATGTGGACGTGGCAATAGATGAAATTATAATCGTCATTATTGTGATAATGAGAATAATAAAGATTCTCAAAATAATCTTTCACTTTATGAAAGTAATATTTGACATGAGATTGTGTAAAGCACATGATTATGATCCATTCCCTGAAGTGAATGTGATAATTGTAATAGAGCCCGTAAGTATGAACACGCTCTTGATGTAAATTTGTTTTATGTCTGGCATTATGAAAAGAAAGTTCGTTGCCCTTAAAATTTCGGGAAAGAACTATATGACATGGGTGTTGGATGCTGAAATCCACTTAGATGCTATGGGTCTTGGAGACGCCATTAAAGACAGAAATAATGCATCCACCCAAAACTATGCTAAGGCCTTGATTTTCTTGCGCCATCACCTTGATGAAGGTTTGAAAATTGAATATATCACAGTCAAAGATCCACCCATCTTGTGGAATGGCTTAAAGAAGAGATATGACAACCTGAAGTTGGTCACTCTGCCACAAGCACGATACGATAAGAATCCAAAAGCAAATAGTTTATAAACTATATATTATCGTTGCGGTGGAAACGGGCACTGGTCAAAGGCTTGCCGTATACCATGACATTTGGTTGACCTTTATCAAGCATCTCGAAAGAGTAAACGCCCTGAAACGAATTTTGTCTCTGACGACAACTTTGACATCACCCACTTGGATGTGGCAGACTTCTTTGAGCAACCCGAGGGGAAGATAGACCACCTAATCGGTGATGGATCCGTGATGAAAGAAGATGGAGCTATTTGATTTTATTTTACTTATTTGTATTAGTTAGTGAATAAACTAATAGTCATTAGTATTAGCTCGTATTAGTTAGTTCATGATGCAATGTTAGCAGTAGTTCTTTAGAATGTCTTCAATATGCTCAAATATCAATAATATTTTTATTTTCCAGTAGGGGTAATCGACTAGCCTGAAAAACTAGTCGATTATCTAATATTTTCGCATTAAAGCTGAAAAACAATTGATCGACAATCGATTGTCTATGTCTAACAATCGATTGTCGTTAGACAGTGTAATCTGGAATTTTTCAAAAATCATCCACAATCGATTGTCTATGTCTAACAATCGATTGTCGTTAGACAGTGTAATCTGGAATTTTTCAAAAATCATCCACAATCGATTGTCTATGTCTAACAATCGATTGTCGTTAGACTGTAATCTGGAATTTTTCAAAAAACATCCACAATCGATTGTCTATGTCTAACAATCGATTGTCGTTAGGCAGTGTAATCTGGAATTTTTCAAAAATCATCCACAATCGATTGTCTACGTCTAACAATCGATTGTCGTTAGACAGTATGATCCGGAATTTTTCAAAATTAATCAACAATCGATTGTCAATGTTAAATAATCGATTGTGTGTGAAAAATGCTTAAACTGAAAATTTTCAAGCTGCATAGTAATCGATTATGGATAACATATCTGATTTTGTTAGTCAACTGTTAGCAGCAGATTTTGAAAATATTATGTGACACAAACGGATTGAAGTTGTTTATTCTCATGTTCGTATATTTTCTTTTATATGTCAAACCAAGGGGAGTAAATTGATTGAAGGCTCCGGAAGAGCAACTGTAACTCTGCCCAAAGGCACGACGTCATTGCTTCTTCTCCGGGAAAAGAAGTTCACGACCCGTGGGCCTGAGATCTTGTAGCACTTACCAATGAGGTCCTTATCTTAGAGAATGCAATATTCTCCTCCAAGTCTAAGAAGAACTTGTTGAGTTTAATGATATCAATCGCAATGTTATCCTCCAAGTCTAAAAGGAACTTGTTGAGTTTTAAAGATATCATTCAAAATGGATATCATATTGAGACAATAGATGAGAATAATCTTGAATTCTTCATGAAAACGAGGCTGCACGTTTCGATTTGGGTTCACGCCATTTTGCATGCAGCAATACTAGTTCGTCGGCTGCCCACTTCGGTTTGGGGTCACGCCATTTTGCATGCAGCAATGCTAGTTCGTCGGTTGCCCACTTTGGTTTGGGGTCACGCCATTTTGCATGCAGCAATACTAGTTCGTCGGCTGCCCACTTCGGTTTGGGGACACGCCATTTTGCATACAGCAATGCTAGTTCGTCTCTGACTGACGAATTGACACAAATATTCCCCGTTGCAATTGGTTTTGGGTCATGGACCCAATATATCCCATTTAAGAATCTTTGGATGCGCAGTATATGTGCCTGTAGCACCGCCATCCCGCACCAAAATGGGTCTGCAAAGAAGGTTAGGAATATATGTTGATGTTGAATCGCCCTCCATTATTCGCTACCTCGAAACATTGACAGGAGATTTGTTCACTGCACGATTTGCAGACTGTCAATTTGATGAGACACTTTTCCCAAAATTAGGGGGAGAAGTTGGTGAAACCAAACGGGAAATTTTGTGGAAAAATGCATCATTATCTCATCTTGATCCACATACCTCTATTTGTGAAAGAGGCACAAAAGATTATCCATTTGCAAAGAATAGCAAATCAAATGCCTGACGCATTTATAGATTTGAAAAGGATAACAAAATCACATATCCCCGAAGTGAATGTGACAACATCTGATTCACGAATACATATTCATTATTGGAAGAATATGAACATGAAATTGGTATTAAATATACCACACTCACCCCTAGAAGGAGGTTTGAGATGATACCACACTCACCCCTAGAAGGAGGTTTGAGATGATATATGGCATGAATGATCGTTGGTCACGTACCTATTGTACGCCAAAGTATTTTGGAAATATGACTATTAAAGGACAACGATAATGCAAGAAACATATCTTGCATATAAGTTTGACATGACCATAATGGTATAACTTTCTCTTTAAGAAAGATATTCACCACATGGATGTTGATGAATCTGTGGTAGTACAAAATTAATTGAGAGCTCTAGAAGAGCCAATTATTACTATGTTGGAGAAACACAATTGAGTATTGTGCTGTAGTAAGTCTCAAAGAAACTTATTCAGTTTCCAAAGTACACGCGAAAGCGATTGATTATATTGAGACTATTAATAAAGGAAGGATTTGATATCCCCTATTACTACAACTTGTAGCGGGGTAATTTGTATATGAAAAGCTACCCGCTTTGTTCTCCAGTTTGTACTACACAAACGAAAGAATGCCACAATAAAGTGGATATCTATTGGTATAAAAACCCATGTCATAATAAACCTGAAGTTTATTGATAAGTGCACATGTTATGGTGTAAATTTGAAGTTTACCAATATTGATAATTTATTCAGTTGGCATTCGTGTTAGCCATCTCATTTTAAGTATGATGTGCAAATTCACATAGGTGAATATTAAAGAACTAGAAAGTTCTTTACGAATTCTCTTGTATCACTTGTTCTCATTAATGAACTGACCAACTAAAGAGTTCGGGTTGAAGCCCATAAATTCTGGAAATATCAAAGGTGAATATGGGCCCATTCACCTGCCATGTATACCACATATGATGCATCTATGAAATGGTTACATGCGCAATTGTTATTAACCCGCAGCCTGGCCGGTGCTTGCGAGGTAAATTGCTCAGTAATCTAACTTCGAGCATAATTTCCAGATTCTCTACTCAAGATAGTTCATCTTGATAAGTTGGTTTATATCAAAGTTGGTTTAGCAAGATAATTATTAAGTGCTTCCACTTAATAGCTAAACTGTTTCTTATGAGAACAAAGTTATATATATCAGTTTGATATACGTTGTATACGAGAGTATATTATATTCTCCCCTCACAAGTGGTTCAGGGTCAGGAACCAAATAATTTCATCTTATTATTAATGTGCTGTGTATATTGACATGATAATGCACAAAGATGATTTCCCAAAGTTGAGGAAACAAGTTAGCTTTTCTAACATGAGGGGGAGACATGATAAACAATTGAGAAAAGGTTACATGGGAAGAATTATCATTTGTATATGTAGATCCCCGAATATCATGATATGAACCTGAAGTTCATAAAAGGGATAATTCAATTGGAACATATTGCAAAGCATGCTATACGCATTTGCTGACCCAAAGAAAGTAACTATATTCTCACTACAAATACTCATATTAAGTCCCAGAAGGACAAAGTCGTTGATACGCTTAAAGCGTATAGACAAATACTTGATTCCATGTGAAAGAGATGTAGATTTGGACATGTAGTTCAAATACTTGAAAGTATAAAAGTCAAAGGTATGTATAGTCAGTTTTCGATATCTTATTTGTTTAGCATGACATAAAAACTTGATATGCAGCTAAAGTCTATTATGTGACTTACATGACTTAACTTGAAAGATTTAAGTTGCTTGAAGCATATGCAATTCTTGGTCCTGAAGTACCACATCCTAAGTACAATTTGTGTACATATGTATCTTGCTATAACTATAAGTATGATGGCATCGAGAATACATCTATGGAGATATTGAAGAGTCATTCCACGACATTATATGAAGATGTTCATATCTATCAAGAATGATGATTTCAAGGTGCGAAATATTTATTCAAGTCAATGTGGTTGATTTGTCAAACGTCTATCAAAGATCGTTTTGAAGATGATGCACAAGATTGGAATGCAAATGCTCAAGGATATAAATTGATGTTCTTATTAGGGGGAGTTAATGCGCGTTGCACTCTTTTTCCCTTACAAGGTTTTGTCCCACTGGGTTTTCCTTGCGAGGTTTTTAACGAGGCAACCAATAGGCGCATATTCAAACATGTGTACTCTTTTTCCTTCTCTTTAATTTTTCCCATTGGATTTTGGTTTTAAGGTTTTAACGAGACACATTGTTGAATAGACATTCAAGGGGGAGTGTTATAAATAGACTTCTATTTAAGGTGAATGTCTATAATTAGAGAGATTCTAGAGTTTTATTCTTGGTAGCTAAGTCACTACCTCCCTATAAATAAAGGGGTCTTCTACCATTGTAAATCATCCCTAACAATCCCAAAGTATCAATAAGAATACTCCTCTCCCTATTCTCTCTACATTGTTCTTGTTCTTACATTATTTTATTTGTCTTTTATATTTTTTCATAACAGGGAGATTATATATAAGTATAATTTATACATATTTATTACAATTAGTTAGTCCAGTTACCACTTTACAAATTTATAATCCAACAATAAAAAGGCTAAGGTAAGGGAAATTTTTTTTCATATCATCAACTACTACTATTATTCCTTTTTCATGAATTCCACACTTCCCACATATTCCAATTGAAACAATCAACTTCAATTGTGGTATTTATTTTCTGAAAACACGTAAGGGTTTTATATTTGCATTTACTTTTCTTAATGTAAAACTGTGTAGGAATTTCTATAATTCTAGAGTAGAGTTAGACGGTTTAGATGATAAAATGAGAATAGTTTAGAACCATTAATGTAATTGAAGGATCTTTGTCAAATCTTATATTTGTTTCTTCCCCAAGTTTGAAATGGTAGAAATTAAAAAATAATTACTGCAAGTTTGTAAGTTGGCAAAAAAACAAATAAATTGATTTTATACATATTTTTCGAGAAGAAGTAAGAATAAATACAAACATTTCAATTTTAGTTCTAATTGTACATGTACATTATATATATATATATATATATAAAATGTATAACTTATTATATGAAATATATAATAATGTATATAAAGAAGAAGAAGAAGAAGAAGAAGAAGAAGAAGAAGAAGAAGAAGAAGAAGAAGAAGAAGAAGAAGAAGAAGAAGAAGAAGAAGAAGAAGAAGAAGAAGAAGAAGAAGAAAGTATCAAACTTTTATGGAGGCCAATTATACACTAATAATATACACACATAAAAAAATATTGTACAATGAAAAAAATTATATTTATATAACATTATACAGAAACACAATTATACATAATTATACAATATTGTATAAGTGTGTACAAATACCAATTATACAAAATTTAAACTAGAAAACACCTTATGTCCATCACCACACTTTTATTTTAACACCAAAAATTTGCCTCACCAATTAATAATACCATAATTAATCAACACCCATCCAAATTGAAGCACGAAGTCAAAATTTTATTCGAATTAAAAAATTTCAAAAAATTCGAGTCGATTTTTTTAGAGAACCCATAGAATCGAAACTGATAGTATAAATATTGTTCAAGATGAAAGAGTACAATAGATCTTATTGACATTGTACATTAAGATTCCCATCGATCGATCGATGCAAGGGGTAACCTCACACATTCTTCTTCGATGTATTATTTCTCTCATAAGAAGAATACAAGAAATGAGGGACCTAGAGAGAATATGGGACCGTCCACTTCATCGAAGGTTTTTCCTCACTATTTATAGTCAAAGCACATTTGATCTTTATTTGGGCTGACGCCTTCTTGCCTCCAACATATCTTGGTTGTCCCTTTAGGCGTTGCTCTTTCCGACTCGACGGATATCGGTAAAGGCATGCATAGTGGGCTACGTTATCCTTCACTACTCGATTGTTGGCTAGTTTGATTGTGACGGTCAGATTTTGACCAATACAGCTAGTCCCTCTATCTGTCGGGGTCGTCCCCTGTCAGGCTCGGCAGACGAATCATGATTGCCACGAGCTCGAGCGAAATTTGACCTCAGACTTTTCATTCCTTAGTTGCATTACTTAGGTTTTTAATGTGGTGGCAGTGTTTGTGATTATCGTCATTATGTCACACGCTCCTATGAAACTAAACTGTTTCGTGCCCTATCAGATTTGATTGGCGGCTCTTGGGTTTCGTGCTTAGGGGATTTACGTCTCTTATAAATAGAGGAAGCTCATCGCTCGATTAATACACTTCTCTACCTTTTGCTCTTAGAGAATCCTGCCTATATACTCCCTTTCTGACACTCCAAATTTTCGTCTGCCTTCAATTAACTGGAAATCTGCATCCTTTCTTTCCGTTGTCCTTTTCCCACCTTTTTTGGACAAAATGGCTGGTGAGTCCTCTTGCATCGATCTCCATATTACAACTCCGGCACCGAAAAGTGCTGCTCATGCCACTAGAGGGGTAGATGTGGTGGAAGACGAGGAAATTCTGTCTGTAGTTGAGATTTTGCCTCGCTTTAGAAGGGAATTGACAGACTTTAGCATTCGTGCAGGGGCAGAAGCGGACATGTCCCTTCTGTTATGAGAGAAGGGGACATTGTAGAGTTGAAAACCAGGTGGGGGATCCCTGGCTATGTCAACATGCGGCCGGGGGAAGGAAATGACATAGTTCACTTCGACCGTCCCGTGTACTGCGTATTTTATTCTTACCCCTTCCTTATTGGATATACACTTCCACTTTCTCACTTGGCGGTCGACTTCTGCCGCTTTTACGAGGTATGCCATGCCCAAATGTTGTCATACCTGTACAAGTTGTTCCTTATGTTGCTCAAGTTTGCGGAACCCGCCGGTAGTGAGGTCACATTGGATCATTTGCTCGGTATTTTTGCCCCTCGACACATCCGCGGCACGATGCTTCATATGCGCCATCGAGGATCAAAGAGCCTAGTGGTAAAAGTGGACGACAGGACCAACCACTATTTTTATGAGAATTATTTCTATGTGCGGACGGAGCACATTGTGGCAGATCCGACAGGGTTCTATGAGAAATAGAACTTTGCACGTAAGTCTCATGATTCTATTTGGAGATATGTCCGATCATATTTGTTTTTATAAACTTTGTTGTGTCTTTAAAGCTGAGAATTTGTCGCTACGCAAGTCGAGAATATCTGTAAGTGGGTGGGCATTATTCTCGCTCATACAACGGGGATCCGCACGTGGGCGGCCTTCTAGGACAAACATGGGCGCAGAACTCCTTCTAGCAAGATGTTATTTAAATTTTCCATTACTTCTCCTTTACCTCTATTTATTTAGTTCCTTATGCGTTGTTCACTGATTTCAAGGAGGGTGCGGAGAATAAGGGCTCCTCCGTTAGCTTTCCGGCAACCAGCCTCATCTATTCACTCTATTGTGGTTCCTACCACCCGACCTTCATCGAGGGCGGCATCAAGCCGGAATTTCGACTCATGTTGCTCGCCCAATAAGTGAATCTCTGTCTACCGGGAAAGAATAGGGGCCATCGAAAAGACGGGAAGTGGAGTTATAAACAGCCCCAAGAGTGATTCATCTGGATGATTCTCCTTCGATGGGGTCAGGAGAGGGGATTGTTGTGGCTCCCCCTATAGGTATGGAACCAGCCGTTTCCTCGGCTTGCTTAGAGATTCCCACCATTGTCGGTGGCCAACAACTTATAGTGGCGAACACTTAGACTTCAGGGATCGACGTTGTAATATCAGACATCCCTTCGTCCTCTATAGTTGGTCATGCTTCCACATCAGTTGATGAAAGAGGGAAAGGCATGGTGGTCGACGACTACGAATCTGAGTTGACCTTAACCCTGACGATGTCAGGATGTTTGAAGAGGCTCTTGCTCACTTGATGGTTCATACGGGGGGCTTGACCCGTATTCTTCAGATCCGTTCGGATGTTAATCTCTTGAGGGACAGGGAGGATCTGGTGCAACAGTTTTGCCTGCTCTGCTTTGAAGCCAAAATTACGGCTCTTCGGTCTGTTCATGATGCTGATCTGATGGATAAGGTGGCCACTATGTGCTTAAGGGTATGTTGCATTTTATTTTCGTCTTTTATTCTCCATTCTTGAAAATACTGGTTTAACCGCATCTTTGCATTTTATAGATTTATGTGGTGGAAGTGGAGAACATTCGCAGGGCCAACATTCAGGACGAGGTTTTCTTGAAGATGTTGGAGAAATATTGCCGGTACCGGAACAAGTGTCGCGAGATGCATGAGCGACTAAAGGGGAACCCCGATAATCGGGATCTTGGTGAGGAATTGAATAAAAGGGACCAGGAATTGATGGAGGTTATCCGCAGCAAGAGTATGCTCGAGGAGTAACTTCAGATAAAGGAAGAGGAGCTCGAGTTGGGCAAGGGAGTTGACGCAGAGTGTGAGCATCTGCAGGAGAAATTGAGGTTCATGCAATCAGAGATGGATCAGAACTTGATCAATTTCGAGGTGCTGGGCGCCGAATGGATGTGGAAATTGACTGAGCTAGAGAACAAGGTTGTCAGGTTAGAGAGCAATCAGAGTGCATGGTCTGAAACTTTGGCGAGGGTGGCGGCCCTGGAGAACACCATTTATGTACTCCAATCCGAGCAGTATTCAGAGACATCGATAGCTACCCTTATAGAGGCAAGTATCGAGAAGCACATCAACGATGTTGATCGAGATGCGTCAGTTCTGGGAGATCGGGTTGCAGCCCTGGATGTAGAAAATGAATGATTGTTGGCTAAGGTTGAGCCTTACTCCACCGCCATTCCCCTCCATATACGAGATTTGGGTTCACTTCGAAGCTCAGTAGGATATATACAAGAGTTTGTGGAAGGCAGGTAATGTGACGGAGGCTACATATGAGGCAGCATGCGAAGCTCACGTTAATTGCAGATATAATGCAGCGACGCCAGAAACCCATGGGGCTAAGGACGCCGAAGGAGAACTTCCTGGACGACAGTGGAGAGGGTGGCGGTGATGACGCAAATTAAAGGGGTGGCGGTGTTGATCTATTTTTTCATTTGTTTTCTTTTCCATTTTTCGTTCGTTATCGATTGTCGTTGTTTCTTTTTCTCTTCTTTTCTCTTGTCGTTTGTTGTTGTTGTTTTGTCTTGGTTTCCAACTATTTTTTGTTCGTTATCAATTGTCGTTGTTTATTTTTCTCTTCTTTTCTCTTATCGTTTGTTGTTGTTGTTTTTTCTTTATTTCTGACTTGGGTCTTATGTAATCCATGACCATTTGCGCGGAGACTTTGTATAAAGAAGATTTTCTCACTGCTATTTGCCTTGTGCTTTACTTTTGCTTTCGATTTGCATGATTTTTTGCGTGGGATAGATCCCCCCACGGTGAGTCCCAGTTTTTTGTACCTTCTGGTGGTTCTTGGCCTTGTGATCATTTTGACTTTTCCTTTTGGAGAGGGCTTATGGCCTTAATGGATGTTATTTCAACTTATCAAAACAGTAGCCCTTCGTTGTTCGATCAAGGTCGAACTCTTCTCTTTTTTGCGAAGGCCCTTGGCCTTAAAGGGTGCTATTTTGACTTATTGAAATAGTAGCCCATCGCCGTTAGATCAAGTTCGAACTCTTCCCTTTTTGGCGAAGGCCCTTTGCCTTAAAGGGTTCCATTTTGACTTATCAAAATATTAGCCCATCGTCGTTCGATCGAGGTTGAACTTTTCTATTTTTTGTGAAGGCCCTTGGCCTTAAAGGGTTATATTTTGACTTATCAAAATATTAGCATGTCGTCATTCGATCGAGGTCGGACTATTCCCTTTTTGGCGAAGGACCTTGTCTTTAAAGGGTGTTATTTTGATTTATCAAAATAGTAGCTTGTCGTCGTTCAATTGAGGTCGGACTCTTCTCTTTTTGGCGAAGTCCCTTGGACTTAAAGTTGACTTATCGAAATAGTAGTCTGTTGTCATTCGATCGTGGTCAGACTCTTCTCTTTTTGTCGAAGTACATTGGCATTAAAGGGTGCTATTTTGACTTATTCAAATAGTAGCATATCGTTGTTCGATCAAGTTCAAACTCTTCTTTTTTTGGCGAAGGCCCTTGGCCTTAAAGTGTGCAATTTCGACTTATCGAAATAGTAACCCGTCGGCATTCGATCGAGGTCAAACTCTTCTCTTTTTGGCGAAGGCCCTTGGCCGTAAAGGGTGCTATTTCGACTTATCGAAATAGTAGCCTATCATTGTTTGATCGAGGTCGAACTCTTCTCTTTTTGGCGAAGTCTCTTGGCCTTAAAGGGTGCCATTTCAACTTATCGAAATAGTAGCCCAGCATCGTTCGATCGAGTTCGAACTCTTTTATTTTTGGCGAAGGCACTTGGCCTTAAAGGGTGCTATTTTGACTTATCAAAATAATAGCCCGTCGTCGTTCCATCGAGGTCGAACTCTTCCCTTTTTGGAGAACGTCCTTGGACTTAAAGGGTGCAATTTTGACTTATCGAAATAGTAGCCCATCGTCGTTTGATCGAGGTCGTACTCTTCTCATTTTGGCGAAAGCGCTTGTCATTAAAGGTTGCTATTTCGACTTATTGAAATAATAGCATGTCGTCGTTTGATCGAGGTAGAACTCTTGTCTTTTTTTTGAAGGCCCTTGGCCTTAAAGGGTGCAATTTTGACTTATCAAAATAGTAGCCCATCGTCATTCGATAGAGGTCGAACTCTTTTATTTTTGGCGAAGGACCTTGGCCTTAAAGGGTGCTATTTCGTCTTATTGAAATAGTAGATCATCGTCGTTCGATCGAGGTCTAACTCTTCTTTTTTGGCAAAGGTCTTTGTCCTTAAAGGTTTCTATTTTGACTTATCGAAATAGTAGCTTGTCATCGTTCGATCGAGGTCGAATTCTTCTCTTTTTGGTGAAGTAACTTGGGTTTAAACGGTGCTATTTCGACTTATCGAAATAGTAACCCGCCGTTGTTCGATCGAGGTCGAACTTTTCTCTTTTTGGCGAAGGCCGTTGGCTTTAAATGGTGCTATTTCGACTTATTGAAATAGTAGCCCGTTGTCGTTCGATCGAGGTCGAACTCTTCTCTTTTTGGCGAAGGCCCTTATCCTTAAAGGGTGCTATTTTGACTTATCGGAATAGTAGCATGTCGTCATTTGAGCAAGGTCGAACTCTTCTCTTTTTGGAGAAGCCCCTTGGCCTTAAAGGGTTCTACTCTGACTTATTGAAATAGCAGCATGTCATCGTTCGATCGAGGTCGAACTCTTCTCTTTTTGACGAAGGCCCTTGGCCTTACATGGTGCCATTTCGTCTTATCGAAATAACAATCCGTTGTTAGTCCCAGTTTTGGAGAGCCAGATATCTTCTGGGAGAGTTCTAGGTTATTTGACATTGCTCGCGACGTATGGTGTAACATCGAATAATGTGAACCGTTTTTGTTTTGCTTGGGTTCGTTCTCCGCATACATTGTAGTTTCCTTGTTTGAATTTCACTTTCCGGTTTGGAGGTATCATAGTTGTTTTATGGTGGTTTTTCATCCTGTAACTGATGTGTTTTCTTTTGTTTGTCTGCGCGACCTTTGTATTCCCGCTTGGACAGAGAGCATAAGGTGATTTAGGATTAGTCCCAGTTTTGGAGTGCCCGATATCTTCTGGGAGAGTCCTAGGTTATTTGACATTGCTCGCGACGTACGGTGTAACATCGAATAATGTGAACCGTTGTTGTTTTGCTTAGGTTCGTTCTATGCATACATTGTAGTTTCCTTGTTTGACTTTCTTTCCGGTTTGGAGGTATCATAGTTGTTTTACGGTGGTTTTTCGTCCTGTAACTGATGTGTTTTCTTTTGTTTGTCTGCGCAGCCTTTGTAACCCCGCTTGGACAGAGAGCATAAGGTGATTTAGGATAATACTCTTCTTGCCCCCGCCTGGTGATCCGATGGAGGAGAGCATGTTGGTAATATTATCAGTCTTGTTTGGCGTATCGGTGGTTGATGGGGCGAGGATTTCTAAGTTTGGTAATTTTTCTCGATTCTTCCCCCTACCGTACTGCGCCTTTGTGTCACATGGGTTGGGCTCTTTTTTCGAGCTCCTTTTGGAAGGAGATCGTATTTCTCGTCTTTGATTTGGGAGAAACTAGAAAACTTCACTAAGTAATCCCCACAAGCGGCGCCAAATTGTTTGACACATAATATATCACAATCTTTTTGAACAAACCAATTAGAAAAATGAAGGGGTAAATCGTAGTCAAACATAATAAATTCTAGACCAAAGAATTGATAGCATAAATATTGTACAAGATGAAAGGAGTATAGTAGATCTTATTGACATTGTACATTGAGATTTCCATCGATCGATGCAAGGGGTAACCTCACACATTCTTATTCGATGTATTATTTCTCTACTAAGAAGAGTATACGAAATGAGGGATCTAGAGGGAATAGGGGGACCGCCCACTTCATGGAAGGTTTTTCCTCACTATTTATAGTCAAAACACCTTTGATCTTTACTTGGGCCGATGCATTCTTGCCTCCAACGTGTCTTAGTCGTCCATTTAGGCGCTTCTCATTCCGACTCGACAAATATCGGGAAAGGGATGCAGAGTGGCTATATTATCCTTCACTGCTCGGTCTTTGGCTAGTTCAGTCATGACAGTCAAATTTTGATCAATACAACATTCATGGCCCATATCATGGAGCTTTGAGCTTTAACGAAGATGTCTATCTTAGATCTAAAGCTACAATTCAAATTCCAAGGATACAACTTATTGGTGTGTCAAAGAAAAAAATAAAATAGGTAAGAAAATATTTTATGTGAAAAGATAGTAATAGAGAGTAATGGAAGATAACGAAAAGGGAAGGGGTTCTAGTGGAGAAGATGATGGAAAGAGTGAGGAGGCAGCGAATATGACAAGGGAAAAAAAGGAAAGTCTTTTTATCAATTGTTTTTTCTTGTTAGCAACTACTAGGGCTAGAAGGTGAAATAATTTGTATATATCATATACAATGTGGGCTAGTTTTGGTAGCATTTAAAAATATGGGTCAATTTTGGTAGCATTATGGTATCAATTGTATTTGAGCGTAATTTTTTTCTATATTGTTTGTATTGTTTTATAAATATAATATTTGGATAGATTGTATTATTTGTTTTTATTAAATTTTTATTGTTTTATTTGACTTTATCATACTATACTGTAACTGATATATTTACTAAAATATTCTTAATTGTTTAAATATTAAATTTATCAAAAATTACACACAAAAAAATAATTTAAGAAAACTTCTTTTCTACTGTTTCATCACCAAATATGTCTTTAATTTATCACCAAATACGTCTTTAACTGTCATTAGAAAAATAAAATAAAGATCTATGATAAAGAAGGGAAGGAGCATTGGCAGAACAAAGAAATAGAGAATTGGAGTTAAAAGTAATTAGAATTGTAGTTAAAAACACATTAGGACAAAAAAACGAAACAAAAAGAAGGAAACACCTATACCTTTTACGACGGAGTTGAAAGCGGCAGAAGTTCTAGAATAAATGGATTAAGACAAAATAGGTTATAGGTCGGAGATTCAGAGTTAAAATTAAATAAATAAAAAAGAAGATGTAAAGGGTTAAATAGAATTATGGAGTAATTATTTATGGCATAATTGAAAAGAAAAATAGGAAACAATCCTAGCACACCAAATCAGTTGTTTAAGAAAATTGGACTTTTCATTGTTCGGAACAATACAATACAACTTTTTTTAATGAAACAATCAAAATAAATATTATTTTGGAATAATAATACAAGAATATATTTTCTTGAATAATCTTATTCATTTTTTGGTATTTGGTACATAAATTAAGGAAAATAACTACTTAGGAATATTCATACATAACTTAGATATAATAAACATGAAGACATAAATTTTCGAACCGCTAAACTTTCGAAACCACAAACTTTCGAACCCCTAAAATTTATAATTTCTAAACCTGTAAACTTCCAAACTCATAGCTTTGAAAATTGTAAAATTTCGAACCTGTAAACCGAAAGATGAAAAAAATTAAAACTAAAAATATATAAAATTTAAAGAATCTGGAGGGGGGGGGGGGAGGGGGCAAGGGCCGGTGTGGAGAAAAAATAAAAAACAGAAACTTCAAACTACAAAAAGATAAGTACAAATTATTTTTTATGCAAGGTGAGGGTGCAGAAAAACGAAAAAATAGAAATTTAAAATTATATGAAGGTAGGGCAGTGAGGGGTAGGTTTGGGGGGGTTGGAGGGTGGGTGGTGCAGAAAAATTAAAAAATAGAAATTTAAAATTACAAAAAAAGTAAAAAAATATTTTTATAGAGGGGGTAGTGGGGTGTGTTGTGACGGGAAAAAATTGAAATCCTTTATGTGTTCTTCATTATCGTTTGATATTACGGGTACAATCATCTATTTTCTTGCATTGTGAGGTTCAATTGTAGCTGTAATTAAATTTATGTTCTGTTATGCTCGTTTTTTCCTATCTTCTTCTCAGATCTAGAATAAATTATCTCTTGCTAGGATTAACCCAAAATTTTTTTATTTAAATAGTTTAACAAAATACCTAGTACTTTTTAGCCAAACAATTTGGCAGTGCCTGTGGGGATTTTCTAGCCAAAATTTTAGTTTTCTCTAGATCTAAAGTCGGTTAGAGTTCTACTTCCCGGTTGTGATTGCCCCTCCTTCTCATTACAAACATCATCTT